>OX376372.1:93662816-93703302 GCA_947369275.1 Nemotelus nigrinus | reverse complement strand
AATAAGATGCTATCCAGGAAATAAATAGCTGAGGAAAGCTAAACGAGGACAATTTACACAATAAAATGGAATGATCCAGCTTATCAAAAGCCTTCGTGAAGTCAGTGTAAATACAGTCTACCTGAAATC
This sequence comes from Nemotelus nigrinus, assembly GCA_947369275.1. Classification (NCBI taxonomy): domain Eukaryota; kingdom Metazoa; phylum Arthropoda; class Insecta; order Diptera; family Stratiomyidae; genus Nemotelus; species Nemotelus nigrinus. Next base: position 93,703,173 of record OX376372.1, on the reverse strand, counting down.
CTGCCTCGATTGAAGGGATAACAATGTTGGAAAACTCAAGCAGGTTGGTAGTTGTGGATTTGCCTTTCAAGAAACCATGTTGGAAAGGAGATAATATGGATTTAGTATGAAACGCCACAACATTGCTGATTGTCGCTTCAAATAGTTTAGCAACACATGGAAGTTTTGCGATGGGACGATAATTGCCTACAACATTTCTATCGCCTTTTTTATGAATAGGTGTAACAATTGCGTATTTCCAACCACTTGGAAAAATACCGAGTGACAGAGAAAGGTTAAATAGGTAGGCAAGGATAGGAGACAGGGAGGAGATACAATATTTTAAGATAACGCTAGGAATGCCGTCAGGGCCTGGTGTCAAATTATTGTCCAACTTCCTAGAAAACGTTAAAATGGTATCTTCGTCTATAAACAAGTCTTTCATTCCCAAAGAAGAAGTTGGGATCATTGTCAAGTTTTCATTATAATTATTACTATTAGTAGAAGGTTCCGTATTATATGCGGTACGGAAATGATTAGCGAAAATATTGCTAATAGTTAATGGATCGGAAATGGCCATGTCGTCTGAGTTAAACGTGGTGGGATACCCATCATGGTATCTCTTGGAAGTAATAAAATTTCAAAACCTTCTAGGCTGCTGTTAAAAAGTAGAATTAAGATTTCTAAGGTGAATTTGGTAAGAACTTTCGACCTCGGAGTGATAAATATTTTTCAACTCTACAAAAACCAAAAAGTCAGAAACAGAACGAGACGAGCAATATCTTTTCCAAGCTTTAGATTTTAAATTTTTTATATGGCGTATTGCCTTCGTTTTCCATGGAACTTTATTGCAATTGTTAGGAAAAGAGACTGGTACAAACTGGGTAAAGCATCCAAAAAGAATTGAATGAAAATTGTACACTGCCTTATTAATGTCTTTTTCTAACAACACAGTGGACCAATCACACCCTGCGATGAGATCATTTAGCACATCCAAGTCGACTTTCTTAAAGTTAAATTGACACGGTGAGTTATGTAAAGGAGTGCTTAGAGATGTAGTGATTTCGTAGATGATAACTGGTTCATGATGTGTTGAATCGCAGAGAGATGATGGACAGTGCTTGACCTCGGACGGGTAGGCGTTTGAAGTAAAAACTAGATCCAATAATCTTCCATGACTGTTCAAAATGCTGTTTACTTGGTTTAAGCCGCACGCAAGCATTGCGTTTATAAACTCCTCGGCGTATGGGCGATTACCAGGAGAAAAGGTTGGGGCTAATGTGAAGCCGTCGTCAGATAGGTAAGGTAAGGTTAGCTGGCTGGCACAGGGCCACACATAGACCCATTGGTCCGTAGTGATACCAGATAAGTGGACCCGGAGAAGGAAAGTTCAGTCCAAACGGCCATCGAAGGCCCCGGACTTTTTTGCGAACTGAAGTATGTCTTTCAGCCTCTGCTCCGCCACATGTGAGAGATCCACCAGCCAGGGCTCACCGAAGCAGCGCTGCCTGGTTCTCCCCAGTGCCGGGCAGTGGCACAGAAGGTGCTGTATTGTTTCTGAGACTCCTGGCTCTTGACACTTCCTACAGATGTCACTGGTTAGGAGTCCCATTTTCACGGCATGAGCTGCTACAAGACAGTGGCCAGTAATGATGCCGACCAGCCGCTTGCAGTCAGTCCGCGTTAATTCGAGCAGGTACTTAGTAGCTACAAGATTGTACGATCCCCACATGATTTTGGTTAGCTTACATGTCTGGGTTGCACGCCACCTGCACGTAGCAACTTGCATCATATTGGAGTCGATCGAGTATTTGATTGTTTGGATTGGAGTAGGAATGTTAACTGCGCCTGACAGGGGAAGGCTGGCTCCGTGCTTAGCCAGCGCGTCCGCCCTCTCGTTTCCTTCAATGCCCTTGTGACCAGGAACCCAGAAAATTCTGACTCTTCTGTTGTTGCCCAGTCTATTCAGGGCCTGAATGCAGTCAAGTACACACTTCGATTTGTATGTGTAAGACATCAGTGCTTTAACCGCCGCCTGACTGTCTGTAAAGATGTTGATTTCTTCATTTGTAGTATTTCCGGCGTATGCTAGGTCTGCGGCTTTACGTATCGCAAAAACCTCCGCCTGAAAAATACTACAGTGGTTAGGAAGCCTAAAAGCTGCTTCCATAGTTGCCTCTGCGGAAGAAGTTGCAGCACCCACTCCGGCAGCCGTTTTAGAGCCGTCAGTGTAGATGCTAAGAGTTGTTGCGCCCATTTGCCGATTCCACTCCTGCCCATCCCCCACGGTCGCCCGATATCCGCGCTCGAAGCACAAAGTGGGGACCAAGTAGTCGGTGCTACCTGCGTACCCCCGCTCAATTCTGCTGTGGCCGAAGGATCGTGGCTCAAAGTGTCCCGATTCCCTAAGCCTGACAGCAGCTTTTGCGGCAGCGCCCTTCACGAAGAGGTCAAGCGGAGGGAGATGAAGCAGGACATTCAAAGCAGACGAAGGAGTCGAGGCTAAGGCACCTGTAGTGCAGAGAGCCGCCAGCCGCTGAACTCTGTTCGCCATGCTAGCAAAGGTAGTCTTATTTACTGCTGGCCACCAGACCAAACATCCGTACGCAAGGATAGGCCTGGCTATTGCCATGTAGGTCCAGTGTGTTAAGGCAGGGCTTAGACCCCACGTTTTACCCAGCACTCTCCTGCTGGCGTAAATCGCATTGCTGGCCCGCTTTACTCTCTCCTCCAAATTCGCCTTCCAGGTGAGCTTGCTGTCCAGAATAAGACCCAAGTACTTAGTTTGCGACTTGAGGCTTAAGCTGGCGCCGCCCAACCTGATTGGAGGTAATTCAGGAATTTTGTACTTCCTTGTGAAAAGTACAAGGTCAGTTTTATTGGAGTTGATGCTAAGGGCTTGATAGGGCTTGAGAACCAAGCCTTTGTTTGATATAGAGATCCAGTAATCTTTCAAAAACTTTAAGAAGGAAGGAAGTCAGGCTAATTGGCCTGTAGTCCTTCGGGTAAGCATGGTTGATTTTACCTGCCTTGGGTATGAATACAACCTTAGCGATCCTCCAGGCTGCAGGCACGTGGCTTAGTGCTAAGCAACCTTTGTAAATTTGCATGAGCCAGGGAATGGTAAGCATACCTGACTTTTGGAGCATGGCCGGTAGGACCCCATCCGGACCTGGGGACTTAAAGGGCTTAAAGGTTTCAATTGCCCAGACCAGCCTCGGCTTGGTGATGACTTCGCCAATGCCTTCGGTGTCATGCAGTTCAGACGTCTGCTGACAAGTGGAGGGGGCGGGTTCATCCAGACAGCCCGGGAAGTGAGTGTCTACGAGGACCCTCAGCGTTTCCGAGCCACTGCTTGTCCACTCCCCATCCGGCTTACAAAGCAGGCTAGGCGTGACAGGGCGTTTAGCCAGCAGATTCCTAAGTCTCGCCGTTTCCGATGTGGTCTCGATTCTACCGCACAGCTCTTTCCAGGAGCTCCATTTGGCTTTCCTGATTTCTGATTTATAGAGCTTAAGGACGTCCTTGTATTCGTCCCAGCATTCATTGCAGTCAGCTGCTTTGGCTAACTTGAACAATTCACGAACTTGTCCTCTGCGACAACCCAGGTCCCTGTTCCACCAGGGTGGCTTGGGTTTGCGCCTCGGACGGACTTGGGGACAGGACCGTGCAAAAGCTTTAACGAGTTTACCCGTAAGTGCGTTAACCGCAGCCTCCAGGTCAGCTACACCGCCAATCCTCGGAGGAGGGCCGTCGTCAGATAAGTTCCAAGTAATTCTGGGTAGGTTGAAGTCACCCATGAGGATGAGTTCATCTTTTCCGTCTAATAGGTCACATAAATGATGAGTGGCGTTAAGTACTTGCTCATAACAAATCGATGCTGAATTAGGAGGGATATAAAGAACTGCTAAATAGAGTTGCGCCATTCCCAGGTCCACACGAGCACAGACAAGTTCCAAGCTATCAGTGTTTGGTATGATTACTTCTGATACGCCCTCCCGTAGATTCCATCGCATGCGAACGACTTGCTTTCTATTGGCTTATCGCAATACCCACAGGCCACGGGGCATTGAGAGGCGGAGCTGCCTGCTTCCATTTTCGTTTATCAAGCCGAACAGTATGCTTGACGGTGCTATAAAAGCTTATAAAAGCAGAAAGTAATTGAGCAGCCAAAAGCTTGTAAAAAGTCGGTGCGCCAAGAGATATGCAAATTTATCAAGCTCGGTGAGTAATCAAAGCACAAAACGGAGCTGGGCACATTCACTACTAAGATTTATGTTTTTCGGGTGAATAGCGCCAAGAGATATGCAAAATTGTCAAGCTCGGTACACTATCAAAGCACACAACGGAACTGGAAACATTCACTGCAAGTTTTAAGTTTTTCGGGTGAAGAAAAATTTCAAACAAAGAGACACAAGTGTTTGATGATTCCCGATGACACCAGACGAAGATCACAAAAGATGCAAATGAAATGAGGACACAATCAATGAGCACGCACTTGACTATGAAAATTTTCAGTTAAACACAGATAAATCAGTCGAAAAAAAATAGAAATATACGAGACCAATCGAGGAACACAGCTATGACGCGCACGAGCTTTTATGATCTGCTTTTATAATGTGGGTCACTATGTTTGTAAGTATTGCGTGGCGAAATTGGTCGCCGCGTAGCAATACTACAAACAATAGTGCCATCGAATTAATACAAAAACTAGGCGTTTGATTTTGACCCGTCTGTATGGTCGCCTAACTAAGCTGGCGTTCCAAGACAGACTGTACTTTATTCAGTATTCGATTCCCCTATATACACCCAGTGACAAAAAATCTACGAGATGCCAATTCAATGAAAATCTCTACATATTTTATCTAGTTTCTGGAAACGTTCACTTTTTAGATACAAAATACTTTTCTTATTGCATTATGTTCCTGAAAAAAGCGTTACAATATTGGAACATTTATCCAGGAGCTTGATTCGTTAAAAATAGAAAATAGCTATCTTTTTCAAAAAAAAATCGCAAAATATTTTATTTGAAAAAAAATTACTCCTTTTTTTATTTTTCTGTCATATAAATACAAAAGAGTAAACATATTGTAATAACTAAGAAAAAATTAACATTACAGGCATTTAATTAGTTCTTATGCATTTAAAAATTATTAATAATTGATCGGCCCCCTTTTGCTTGGATGACTGCCTTAACTCGCCTTACCATGCTGTCATACAAATTTAAAAAAAAAATCTTCATTGATTTCTTCTTCCCACACTTTTGCTATTACATTTTTCAAGTCTAGGAGAGTTCGCGGCTGACTTTCCCTTATTTTTGAACCCATTACCTGCCAAAGGTTTTCAATGGGATTCAATTCGGGACTATTTCCTGGCCACGGCAAAGACTATCACTAGCTGCTCCTTCAATTGTGTTACCTGGAAAAGAAAAAACATTACAAAGTTCATTAGTAAAAATATTTTTCTTTCCAATGTGAAAATAGCTTACAGAGCGAGCTCGATGTGCAGGAGCCGAATCGTCGTGGAAGAGAGGATTTGACACATCTGCCGTTAGATCCCCGATTGCTGGAACGACGCCTTCTTCAACAATTTCTCTGTGCTTAGCAGCATAAACAGATCCTTCAAGAATAATAAGAGGCCCTACGCGATTATGTAGGACACATCCCCAAACCATCACATAGGAGGAATGCTTTACCGTCGCTTGGATACATTCGTCCGAACATCGTTCAGCAGTTCTGCGTCTCACTCGCACTGTTCCATCTGGTCCAAAAAGATTAAATTTGGATTCATCTGAAAAAATGACTCGTTTCCAATCCTCTGAGGTCCAGTTTTTTCTATCTTTGGACCATTCAAGACGAGCTTGCCTCAATCGTTTATTCAAAAGTGGCTTTTTCGCAGGGCGACAAGAACGCAAACCCATCTCGTTCAACCTTCTTTGGATTATTCTGGTACTGCAAGGCTCATTCATTGATTTCGACAACTCTGCCCGCAATTTTGATGCTGATTCGAATCGATTTGCCAAGGCCAGGAACTTCAAATGGTCTTCATCCCTTTGCGTGGTACCTCTTTTTCATCCGCTGCCCTTTTTTCGCTCAAGGCTGCCTGTATCTTGCTTTTTTTAATTAAATTCCGAACTGTCCCCTCGCTGCACCCTACTTGCCGAGCAATTTCCGATTTTGACTTACCCGATTGGTAAGAAGCTCAAATTTCGGCCTTTTGTTCCAGACTTAAAGTGATGTATTTTCGCATCTCTAGGATAATTGTTTACCTACTGGCTTGCAAAATCAGACTGATGCAGAAATTTTGCATTCTGCAGTTTATATAGGATCCCTAATTACTGCCTGGAAAATTTGGTTTGCCCTGGGATAAGCTAATTATGTCATTTTGATGGTAACTTGGAAAATTCCTAACTCGTAGATTTTTTTGTCACTGGGTGTATATGATACATTTTACTGAATTGATCGGTGTATGGACTGGTTTTTTGAATTCAAAAAATAAAAATTAATCAGCTAGTGTGCGTATTGTCCGCTTAGAGTAGATGTCGCGGTTATCGATAGGTAGGAGCGATTTTGACATTTGTCAGTGTGACAATTCAATTAGTAATCGTACACAACATGGAAGCAAAAAAATACACAAATAAACTTAAAAACCTTAAATAGCAACAGAATTAAACTTAAGAAAATGTTTAAAGAAATTTTCTCAAAGAGAAACACCACATCCTGAACACATAATATAAAAATTCCGATAATAAAAATCGCTCGCTACTCAAATGAATTCTTTCAACTATTGGGACCAAAATAACCTCGTTAGATCACAATAATAAACCAACAAACATTGGTTTCAAAGAAAACTTGACACCTTCTGTTCACCTGCAAATCAAGATTTCCAAAGAAATTTGTAAAATTATTGACAACTTGAAAGTAAAAATATCCCCAGGCTCAATATCATGGCGGAAGACCTCAAGATAATAAAATCGCATAATAAGTTGCTGCATAAAAAGCAACCAAAACTAGGATCTTCCCCACAGGCCTAAAACGATCAAGGATCACTCCGATATTCAAAGGAGGTGATTCCATAAATCCATCGAATTACAGACCAATAGCTGTAACAAGCATGCTAAGCAAAGTGTTCGATAAAACCATTGTCGTGCGCCTCCAATGAGGATTCCACGAACATGGCAATACTGTCGCACACTGAATTGGAAAAGGGAAATATGTGGCAGCTACATTCGTGGATCTACAAAAAGCTTTCGACACTCTTAATCGTGTAATGTTAATACAAAGGCTAAAAAATTATGGGATTGGAGAAAAATGTAACTAATTGACACATTCAATTACTATTAACTAATTAATTATATTTATAGCGAATATAAGGATCGTGATGAAAAACTCCACATCCACTAGTGAAGAAGCTTGTGCTAATATCGGTTTTCCACAAGGATCCATTCTAGGGTCATTGCTGTTGCTGATTCATGTAAACAGTGTACAAGATAGAACCATAACAAGCCGCGTCATAATTTTTGCAGACGATACTCTTTTATGCTCTGCTAAGAACGAATCATCATTGTTAACACAACTATACTATGCTTCAACTATATGCAAATTGACTAGTACAGAGTTAACTCTATATGAATGGAGACAGAGAATGGAGACAGTCTTCCAACAAGCCTCTTGTCAATTAAAACCAAATGCTCAAAGAATTCACAACAACTTTATTATTATATTAAGTAAAACAAAGAACATCTGACCACGGACGCAGCGCGTTTTACGTTTGTCTTTCTTCGTAGTTGGTCGGAATATAGCTCCCAACTTCGTCTCTCAATTTCGTCGTCTTCGATGGTGCTGCCACTCTACATGAGGGTTGATTCGGTGCTGCCAATCTACATGTCGGTTAATTCGGTGACATCTCCGGCTCCCCGTGAATTCATTTGGGAAGAGAATTCACCGAACTCTAAGGCGGCTAGCCTTGCTGATGGACGGCGGACCAGCCCCTTTTTTGTCATAACTTCCGCCGATCGTACTTGTCCATCTTTAGCTGCGAACGTTTTGGTAACTCGTCCTTTCTGTCCAGGTTTTAACGGTGGAACCTCTTGTCTCCATTTTGAACGTCGTAGGAGACGCGGCAAATATTCTACTACCCATCTTTTCCACAGTCGATTCTTTAAATTTTGTGCGATCTTCCATTGCTTCCGAAGACATATCTTTTCAGGATTATCGCAGGGAGTTTGTGTCGAATTCAAACAACCAACTAAAAAATGGTTTGGTGTTAGTGGTTCATTTTCATCTGGGGTCGTTGGTATATCTGTCAGTGGCCGGCTATTAATATTAGGTGTACAACTTTGCTTCCGCCGTTTTGCAAAAGATGGCTGTAGCGGTAAGTGGTAGTTGATATAAATAGATCATAAATGTCATACAATAAGCTTAGGTATTTGTTAACATAACGCCATCGTAATATAAGTCGATTTGTGCGTGCATCATAAAGTTATTCTCGATTAAACATGTCAGCTTACGAGCCAAATTCTCGTCATTTGCGGGAGGTCTTAATTTTCTTCTTTAATATGAAGAAATCTGCGGCTGAGGCTCATCGAATGCTCTCAAATACCTATGGTGAGGCCGCCATTAGTGAAAGAACGTGCCGAGAGTGGTTTCAACGCTTCAAGAACGGCGATTTTAACGTCCAAGACCAGCATGGCGGTGGAAGAGAGAAGGTTTTCGAAGATGCAGAATTGGGGGCATTACTTGATCAAGACTCGTGTCAAATGCAACATGAATTGGCAGAATCATTGAGAGTGACGCAAAAAGCCATTCCAAAACGCCTGAAAGTCATGGGAATGATTCAGAAACAAGGAAATTGGGTGCCGTACGAGTTGAAGCCGAGAGTTGTTGAACGGCGTTTGTGTGTTTGTGAACAGCTGCTTGCAAGGCAAAGCCGGAAGGGATTTCTGCATTGCATTGTGACTGGGGACGAAAAATGGGTCCATTACGATAATCCCAAGTGCAGAAAATCATGGGGATATCCCGGCCATACTTCCACGTCGACGGCCAAACCGAATATTCACGGTTCCAAGGTCATGCTCAGTATTTGGTGGGACCAGCTCGGCGTAGTGTATTATGAGTTGTTAAAACCGACTGAAACAATCACAGGCAATCGCTATCGAATGCAATTAATGCGTTTGAGCCGAGCATTGAAAGACAAACGGCCGCAATACAACGAGAGACATGATAAAGTGATTTTACAGCATGACAATGCTCGACCCCATGTTGCGACAGTGGTGAAGACATACTTGGAAACTTTGAAATAGGAAGTCCTACCCCACCCGCCGTATTCTCCAGACGTTGCTCCCTCGGACTATCACTTGTTTCGATCAATGACACACAGCCTGGCTGACCAGCACTTACGGTCTTATGAAGAAGTAAAAAATTGGATCGATTCGTGGATCGATTCAAAAGTTGACCAATTTTTTCAACGCGGGATTCGTACGCTGTCCGAAATATGAGAAAAAGTAGTGGCCAGCGATGGACAATACTTTGAATCATAAATGTATAACCAGTTTTTAACAATAAAGCCTCGAATTTCGGGAAAAAAACGGCGGAAGCAAAGTTGTACACCTAATAATATTTTCTGTCTCTATAAGAGCACTTCGGAACGTTTCGAGCCTTGGCACATGCTCTTTGAAAACTTGGCTAAGTAAGCGCTTGACGCATTTGAATCAGTCGTTCCCAACAACCCCCGGCATGCGGATTACCGGGAACATTACAAATCCACTCAATATGTTCTCTTGATACATTTTGCTGGATTTGATCGAGATCAAACACCCGGTTCTCTTTCGTGAGTTCCTATTGGGCCCCAATGAAGTTAGTGCCATTATCGTTTCTAATTCTTACTGGGGTACCTCGGCGATTTATGAAGTTCCTCAGACACAACATAAATGAATCCTTCGAAAGGTCATCTGCGATTTCCACATGAATAGCACGAACCGTGAGACATGTAAAAAGAGCTATCCACTTGTTCTCTTTACGACGACCTATGGCGACATAAAATGGTCCACAATAGTCCACACCACAATAACTAAAAAAACGAAGTACGGTGTTAGGCGATCCGCTGGTAGTTGTCCCATTAAAGGGTATCGAGGTTTTGCCCGCAACGTGATGCAAATTACACAGCTGCTTCGAATATTTTTAAGTACAGAATTTGCTGGTAATTTGGCTCTCGTAGCTTCGTCGGCAACATTTAGCTCAGTCGGTAACCATCTCCACTGACTAGGTGTTGAAGTAGATAGTATCTCTGCCACTCTGCACGCAACAAATTGTTTATATCTTCTAGTAGTCGATTGAATCCACTGAATAACTGTTTTAGAGTCACTCCAGAATTGAACATAATTTATATTCACTTCCAGACAGTCTTTTATCATTTCTGACAGGCGACAACCTAATATTGCAGCTTGAAGTTCGAGTCGTGGTATTGTCATTCCCTTTGGGGGTGCACATCTACATTTTGCGGCGACCAAAACAATACTGACTTGTTTTACATGCCTTATTCGTAAATATGCGACGGCTGCAAACGCATCGGAACTAGCATCAGTAAAGACATGCAACTGCACATCATTTTCTTCAAAAAGTCTTCGTGAATAACATCGCGGTACCGAAAAATCCTTCACATCCTGAAATTTTCTCCACCAGCCTTTCCATTGGTCATACAGTTGAGCGGGTAACGGATCGTCCCAGTCGACATTTAACTTCCACGTGGCTCGCAGTAATAATTTCGAACATATCATATAATTTGATAAAAGCCCAAAAGGGTCAAACACTGCCATTACAATTCCAAGAAGTTCCCTTTTCGTTGGTGGTCGAACCATTTTCAAGACGTCTCGTTGTATTTTATGGAATTTAAAATAGTATTGCAGAGTGTCGTTCTCCGTATTCCAAAATAGTCCTAATACCTTATCTGTCGTATTTCGTCTTTCCATGCTGAATACAGCATAATCGTTGTCGGCTCCGTTTAGCTTAGTTTGAATGTCTCGACAGTTTGATACGAAGTTTCGCAGAGTGAAACCAGCCTTATAATTTATCTCTATGGCTTCTTTAATAACATCTTCAACGTACTCTTTGTCATTAAAACTGACAACTAAATCGTCGACATACGTTTTATCCATAACGATTGCAGCTCCATTTGGCATTGTTGGCATGTAACACTTTGCATTTCGTTTTCGAATATATTCAGCGCAACAAGGTGAGCATATCGCTCCGAATATCATCGACGTCATCTTGTATACTTTTATGGACTTACTCTGACCTCCTTCCCTCCATAGGAACCTTTGTGAGCATTGATCTTCTTCTCGAATTCGTATCTGTGAGAACATCTCACGAATATCTGCAGCGACTCCGATAGCTCCCTGACGGAATTGAAATAAAATTGTCAGGAGCGGCTTGGCGTGTTCAGGTCCCTTTAACAAGGCAGAGTTTAAGGAGGTGTTATGTGAGACAGCAGCAGCGTCGAAAACGATCCGTAGTTTTGCGGGCTTGTTGGGATTTAAAACCCCAAAATGTGGGAAATACCATGTTCTGTTATTCTCTGCCTTAGCTTCATCGACGGTGAGTGCCCTTGCGTAACCTTTCTCGAGATACTTGTTAATTTCAGTTTTATATCTTTCACCATAAGCTGGATCTTTTAACATTCGTTCCTCGACCTTCAGTAAGCGTTGCTTAGCCATTTCATAGCTCCGAGGCAGCTGAATATCGTCATTACGCCACAATAGTCCGGTTTCGTACCGATCTCCTACCTTCTTTGTAGTGTCTTCAAGTATTTTTGTAGCACGTCTATTCTCGTCAGATTCCAATACCATGTTGGTGCTACGAACTCCGAAATTTTCAATGGAAAAATAATCGTTCACAAGAGTGTGAATATCCCGAAGTGAGTGTGACTCACGAATATGTAGTACAGTAGGAGCCTCTTGCGTAGCTTGATCATTTGGTCCAAATGCGATCCATCCCAATTTACTAGGTGTATAAGCTTAAATCCGCTGTTTTTTAGTAATAAAAACATATTTGTTTTGTATAAAAAGCAAAAAAGAATTTTATTCAAAGTACTTTCCCTCGCTAGCAATACATTTTTCCCATCTCTCGGGCAATTTGTGAATACCACGCCAAAAGAATTCCTTTTCTTTCGAGGCAAACCACTCGTCCAGCCATTTTCGCACGTCTTCGTAAGAATTAAAGTGCTGTTCTGCGAGTACGTGGCCCATCGACGAAAACAGGTGATAGTCAGAAGGAGCCAGGTCTGGTGAATAAGCGGGGTGGAGTAACACCTCCCAGTTGAGTGTTTCCAGGTAATTTCGGACCAATTTCGACGTGTGCGATGGTGCGTTATCATGGAGGAAAATCAGTTTATCATGTCTTTGTTGATATCCAGGCCTTTTTTCACGTAAAGCACGGTTCAATTTGATCAGCTGTTGGTGGTAGCGGTGGGAATCTACAGTTTCACCAGGTTTCAACAGCTCGTAGTAGACTATACCCTGCTGATCTCACCAAACGCACAGCATCGTCCCCCATCCAAATCGATTTGGTCTTGAGGAAGATGTTGATGGTTGGCCGGGATCAACCCACGATTTCTTGCGTTTTGGATTCTCGAAATAAATCCATTTCTCATCGCCAGTCACCACACGATGCAGAAATGATTTTTTTTTTGTGTGGCAAGCAAGATTTCGCATGTGTTTTGGCGTCGCTCCATCTGCCTATCGTTCAATTCATGGGGTACCCATTTTCCAATTCTTTGAACCTTTCCCATGGCACGTAGACGCATGGAAATGGCTGGTTGAGTGACACCCAACTGCTCGGCAAGCATTTTTTGCGATTGGGAATCGTCCTCGTCCAAAAGAGCCTGTAATTCATGGTCCTCGATTTTTCTGAGCCGATTTTCACGCTCCTTGTCACTCAAATCAAAATGGCCGTCTTTAAACCGACGAAACCAGTCTCTGCAAGTTGTTTCCGATAAAGCACTGTCACCATAGGCTTCCACAAGCATTCGATGTGATTCGGCAGCCGATTTCTTTAAATTGAAGCAGAAAAGCAGAGCTTCCCGCATACCCTCTTTTTCTGGCACAAAACTAGACATGATTACACAAAGAAAAATGTATGTTGTTGTATGAAATCGCTTATGATGTGCACTGATTGATGTGAACAGATGTCGAGCTTATACAAAAACAGTAAGACATTTCCATAGTAGCTGGTAATACGCTCACTAACGTCATCTATGAGTAGTGATGGGCAAAATGACTCTTTGAAGTGAGCCAGCTCCGTAAAACTCACTCACTTTAAAGAGTCGCTCTTTAAGAGCCACTCAAAAGAGTCACTTCAAGCAACTTTTTTATGGTTGCAAAAGTATAAAGTAAATTGCTATTTTTTGTTGCTTTATTAATAATAATAAGCTTAAATCTAATATAACATAACATTACTTTAAAAATATAATATAGCATATAATATAAATTTAAAAATAAACCATAAAATCATATCTGAAAATCTTTCCATATAAGTGGCCACTCTATTCAATCGTTGATTCACTATCTCCAGATTCTGGGATGTAAATCTTTCTTTTCCTTCCACCAATTGAGAGGGTCAGCAGTTCTGGGTATATTTACATGTTGTAAATACTTATCCATTTCGTTAATGCCTGCAGCTACATAGCTTTGCTGGGTTCTTACACTGTTGACTTTGTCATCAAATTTTCGCCATAGCGAATTTTGCGTTCCTTGTGATGTGGGTACCGAAACTAGATGTATACAAGCAAGTTTGTATGTGGATTCATTTTGAAATGCTAGTCTTTTAAATCGTGGATCTAAAAGAACGCTCTCTAGGCAAAACATATTTTCTTTATATAATTTAAATCTGTTTGAAAGTTCTTTTTGGATCACATTTAAAAAACTGCGTACATCAGCAGTTTTATATACGTTCAGACAGAGTTTTGAAATGTAGCTTATAATCGTTGATATGATAATATATATTTTTGAAATCGATACTGTTTTCTCACTGCTTATTTCTAGAGTAGCCTCATTGAAGATGCTCAATATATCAGGGGCTGTTTTCATAATATTTCATTCATCAGAAGAAGGAGTTGGTAGATTTTAGTTCAGGACACCTAAGGTGGCTAATAGTGGCTCTTTTACTTCTTGAATGTGCACAAGCATAGATTACGTAGAGTTCCACCTGGTAATAGCATCAAACTTTAATTTAAGCTCTGCGTATTCCATTTGCCTCTGTTTTTGTTGTAATTTTGCCGTTATTTTGCCACCAAAATTTTTTCGGACGGTTTTCCGTCAGATTTCATTTTGCCGTATCTTCGAAACTAGTCCGCTTTTTCCCAAACTTGTATGGAAATTTCGCCCGAAACAACTCAAAAAGGTCCCCAAATTCATGCTAGTCAAAAAAAAAATATTTTGGAAAAATGAACGTTTTTACCCAATTTCCCCTATCAAAAATTTTTTTTGCCCTTGAAATATCACTATTGTACTCCCCGACCACTTCCAATCATCGAAAACGTCCCAAAGGCAGTTTTTGCCAAACTGTGGCCAAAAAACCCCTTACTCCCCTACAAAACCGAAATTTTTATATCGCAGCAATAAGTCTTGGCCCGTTATGTTCCAAACCACCTTAACCCCAAATTGGCCGATTTTGTCCGATTTCAACTACTTTTGCCCTAAAAACTTTTTGAAGAACGAAAATATTCGATACGAACCTCTTCCATATACCTGTTCTAGTGTATACGCTTAAAAAATGAACGTTTTTGCCCATTTTCCTCTCTCAAAAATTTGTTTGCCCTTCAAATATCACTATTGTACTCCCCGACCACTTCCAATCATCGAAAGCATCGTAAAGGCAGTTTTTGCCATACTATGGCGAAAAAAACCCCTTACTCCCCTACAAAACCGAAATTTTTCTATCGCAGCAATAGGTCTTGGCCGGTTTTGTCCCAAACCACCTTAACCTCAAATTGGCCGATTTTGCCCGACTTCAGCTACTTTTGCCCTAAAAAGATCTCAACCTTTTCCTACTTAGCACTTTTGGTGGTACTTTCAGTTTTTCCGGACGGTTTTTCGGCAGATTTCATATTGCCGTATTTTCAAAACTAAACCGCTTTTTCCCAGACTTGCATGGAAATTTCGCCCGAAACAATTCAAAAAGGTCCAAAAATTCATGCTAGTCAAAAAAAAAATATTTTGGAAAAATGAACGTTTTTGCCCAATTTCCCCTATCAAAAAATTTTTTTGCCCTTGAAATATCACTATTGTACTCCCCGACCACTTCCAATCATCGAAAGCGTCCTAAAGGCAGTATTTGCCAAACTATGGCCAAAAAACCCCTTACTCCCCTACAAAACCGAAATTTTTGTATCGTAGCAATAGGTCTTGGCCCGTTATGTCCCAAACCACCTTAACCCCAAATTGGCCGATTTTGTCCGATTTCAACTACTTTTGCCCTAAAAACTTTTTGAAGAACGAAAATATTCGATACGAACCTGTTCCATATACCTGTCCTAGTGTATACGCTTCATCTCTAAAATCTGCCTATGAAATGCACCGCCTAATAGCCAACATTTGGCTACTAAAATACTCGTGAACCAGAGCAAAATATATGCACGTAAACGCATACTGTGTGTTCACAAAATGTCGCCATCAATAACCGCACACGATCAGTATCCATCATTCGCACAGTTCTTCATTCAACGGAGTCGACTCTTTTATTCCTCACTCGCACAGTGTTCATTCAACGGAGTCGACTCTTTTATTCCTCACTCGCACAGTGTTCATTCAAAAGAGTCGACTCTTTTATTCCTCACTCGCACAGTGTTCATTCAAAAGAGTCGACTCTTTTATTCCTCACTCGCACAGTGTTCATTCAACGGAGCGACTCTTTTATTCCTCACTCGCACAGTCTTCATTCAACGGAGCGACTCTTTTCACTGTACAATACGATAGTCGTATACATATGTTCGTGTTCCGACGTTAGAATAGCATAGATTTCGCTTCAAGTACACACGGTAGTCTAATGAAGTATTGCCGTGTGTATATGCATAAGCTTTATTTGGTCGGGTGGTTGTTTGAGTGGCTCCGCAATATCGCTATTGCCACTAAAGTGAAGGTATGAAGTGTGCGGAGCTATTCTAAATGATGGCTCACATAGCTCTTTCAAAAGAGTCGAAGAGCTGAGTCGCTCAGAGTTGAAGAGTTGACTCACACAGCTCCTTCAAAAGAGTCGCTCTTTTTGATTGACTCGCTCATGAGCGACCCATCACTATCTATGAGCAAACAGCGGATTTAAGCTTATACACCTGGTAGTTTTGATGGCAATTGGCTGATGACGTTCACCCTCAATAACGTCCTTATAAACTCCGAAAAATGCGCAGTCCAAACCCAATAAAATCTTCGGCTGAGCGCACTTATAATCCGTGATTGGTAAAGTAGCCATATGACGATATTTTCTCTTATGCAATGTTTGTGCGGATAGATTCAGGTTAGCGATGGTGCACACATTTTTAAGGTTAAACGTTTGTGCTGATTTATAATTACCGTTGACTTCAACGGTAACCCTACGTGAGGTTTCAGTCTTCTGCGCTTTGCCGTACCATTGAAGAGTCAGAGGGGTGACATGGCCTTGAAGCCCAAGAACTTTGGAAACATCTTCATCGATCAATGATGCAGACGATCCTTCATCCAACATAGCAAACACTGTAATATTTCCTGATGGTCCAGATAAAACAACCGGCACAATTTTGAACCACTGTCTTGTGTCATCATGAAGACGGCAGTTGAGAATATGTTGTAACTTGGCACTTGGTGCCTCGTGCTGGCTGTGTAATAAGTGATGATGCATTTTATTGCATCCATCAATCGAACATGGCTGCCTTTTACGGCAGTTTGAGAGGCTGTGGCCTTTTTCCAAACATCCGAAGCATAGATGTAGCCTCTTAACTTTATTCCACTTATCATCGATTGCGAGCGCAGCAAATTCTTTACAATCTGCAATGTCATGCTGATTATTGCAATGCGCGCATACTTTTGTCGATTTCTGATTCATAATCGTATCACTGTGGAGCACTCTGCGAGGCATTGATGAATGACTCCGTGATAATGTTGCGGTTGATTCATTTGGACGTGGTGTTGTACCTGTACTTGTTAACATCATGCTCACAACTTTAGCCAATTCAGCTATCCATCCAGAAAAATCCTCTACTGTGGCAAACGATGACATGCTGGCGGCATACTTAGCCCATTCGTACTGCTTAGATTGGGGTAACTTATTTACCAGCTGCTCCAGTAACGTTGAGTTGAGCAGATGATGACGGCAACCGGCAGACTTAAAAAGCGCGATCATCTTTCGTACTAAATTTGACAAGCTTAGCACTGGTTCAAGGCGGCCTTCACTCATTGTAGGTATTTTGCTAATTTTATTCAATTGTGCACGTACAAGCAAGTCTAGGCGACCGAAATTGAATTCAAGCTCTTGAATCGCTTTCGGAAAATCTTCCGGATAGATTAACAGCGCCGACACTGCAGACTTGGCTGTACCTTGCAATGCCTTATTCAGACGCATTAGATTCTGTCTGTCTGTATAACGAAATTCAGCCGTTGTGTCAAAATAACACCTTTTGAACAGCGGCCATTCTTCCGCTTTCCCATCAAATCTAGGTAGATCGAACAGTGTGGCATTGTAAGCTGCAAGCGTCATTTGCGGCTGCATCTGCACTGATTCGTCCCTTCGTGTGAATGTTGTGTGGGATGGTGGCAGTGTTTGTGGCTGAACATACATCGCACTCCCGACATTTGCCGATAATGGTGGTGGTGGTGAGTGTATTTGTTTCTGCATTTGGACTTCAATCTGTGTTGGTAATGGTGCTGATAATGGCGTCGGCGGCGGAAATTCCCAATGCGTGTGGGTATTAACTGCACTTTTTTCGTGTGTATACACTAGCGGCGGCGGTAACTTCGTCTGTGTCTGGTCTGATGATGGCATATATTCCAATGGTGTAGTTGTGGTCGGCGTAGCTTTCGTCGCATTGGCGACGTCTATCTGAAGACGAAGTGTGTCGATATCTCTTTTATTTTCCTTCTTTATGTCATCAAGGGCCCTTTGGAACATATTCACTGCCGATAAAATGTCTGATATTTTTCTATCCATGTCACTTGACGATGGCTGTTGGCTAGGTAGGCTGCTTACACCTTCCAAATTCATGACCGTAACGTCGCACTCACTTTCACTGTCGTCATCTTTCGAAGATGAATTTTTCGTTCTTCTCGGCATTATGGCAAATTACGGCACTAACGATAGTCGACACGGTAAAAACGTAAAAACAGTTTTGTCAATTAAAACCAAATGCTCAAAGAATTCACAACAACTTTATTATTATATTAAGTAAAACAAAGAACATCTGATTACGGACGCGGCGGGTTTTACGTTTGTCTTTCTTCGTAGTTGGCCGGAATATAGCTCTCAACTTCGTCTCTCAATTTCGTCGTCTTCGATGGTGCTGCCACTCTACATGAGGGTTGATTCGGTGCTGCCAATCTACATGTCGGTTAATTCGGTGACACCTCTCCAGGCATTTCCGCATAAATGAAGTTAAGCTGATTGGTCTAAAGTTACTTGAATCTGAATAGTCATCTCTCCCCAATTTAAGTAAAAAGACTACATTAACCTAGGCGAACCTATCGCCAAATCGACACAACATTCCATAGGGCTAGGCATGCCCGGTGATTTGAAGTTTTCAAAGATCATGATTCACTCCCCCACCTTTTCGCTAGTTATATAGATCTAGCTGTGTAACAGTATTTCCTACTGTTACGAATAGCTTAAAATACGCGCTGGTTGAACCTAAATGTTCTTCTGGTACACCCTCCCTGGTAAATTCGTGCGAGGAGTATTCCTGCTTTTCTTTTAGAATTGCAACGAATATCAATGGGGAGGCATCTCACACTTTCCTCGGCTGGTGTATGGGGAGTCATTTTCGCTTGCAAAAATGGCTTAAGCGAATTCAAAACTCTCTTCGCCTCTCCATTGATGATGCGAAGGCCTGTCAGGAATCTGCGGCGGATCTTTGAATATGAATTGTATGATCCAAGCCGTTGAATAATTCAAAAGTAATTGAAATATTTGAAAAGTCTCTGTGATGGAGAATGGTTGAAAAGGAACAAAATTGGGTGAACAAAAGTCGATTTTCTAGTGCCGAAGTAGACTAAGTAAAGTAAGGTCGAAAAATAGCAGCTTGAGTACACATACATAATTGTCTGACAGGTTGGACGGAAGAAAGAAAGCGAGGAGGATTTGAAATTACAGAAGCTATGGATGGTATTGAAAGCGTATTGAAAAGCGACAAAGTGAATAAGTGAATTGTAGGTTCTGATGTCTTGAGCCCCCGGCTCCTGTACACGTGCAATATAGGAAGAAGTTTTGCCAATTTTACGATCAAAAGAACTGACGCAGCCTTGGCAGGCTACAAATTGATCTGAACAAACCTTAGGTCTTCAAGCATACGAATGTTTAGAAATTGTGTATGTGATTTCCTTGCCTTAGAGCAGGAGCCCTTGGACAAAGTCCGTGTGATATTAGTGGAAGAGACTCTAGAGGAGAGAATTATCACTGGATATTTGCATTTTGCCCTGCAGACATAGCAATAAATAGTCACATTATTCTTCACATTCTTCTTTATTTGGTTAAATTTTACAGCACCGATGGAATAGCTCAGCATCATGCGGTATCTGTCCTTGAGCATCGATAAACTTCTCTGTTAAAGTAAGATCTTCAGGTTGAATCCATCTTCACCAGTGGTGGCATTCTTTCTGAGATTCCTGCTCGTGATAATCCAGTGTTTCACATGGATGCCCAGATTAAGCTTCCCGAAAAGCACTTTTTCCTTTGGCACTGCCGTAGTTGGACTTCCAGTTGATGCTATATTTGAATTTTTGGAGCCTTATTTCCGGAGACACAGGAGATGCGGTCAGCAAGTTCGAGTTTTAGAATTTTCCACGATGGAACTGTGAGCTTCCACTGAAGCCAGGGGTCTGCATTGCAGTCATACATGAGCCTTTTTACCGTTAGCCATTTGGACCTGCAAATTCCGAGCACCTTCCTGAGCACCGAGCACCTGCCCACCACGGCTGGGTTTCCAGACAGTCGGGCTTCCACTTGCAGGTAGCAATAACATCGAGCTAATTGGGAGACTTGTCACTAAGGCGATAAAGGTTATATTTAGGTTGCCGCCCTTAACACCAACGGTCGATGTGTACACTCGATCAGGGTTCTTGAGCATCCAACAGATTATTAATCTTGAAAGAGGCAAAATAATTTACCAAATTATCAACAACGGACTAAAATGGCCAGATATTCCTCGAACTGTTGGAGAGTTGACTAGCAGAGAAACAAGATCAGCCAGCAACCTTTTAGTTTGCAAACCAAGAACGGATAGATTAAAGCTAGATCCAATACAACAGGCTATAGCCTTCTACAATACATTGCCAGATCCGTTAAAGAACTCAACCAATATCATGAGATTCAAAGAAAACTTAAAATTGCACATAAAAATTAACAACGCACAATGACAAATAACACCAGAGTTTTTTCTGTACTTTTCTCTGGACACAAGTCAATGAAGACAATAATAAGTTAATAAAAGTGAGTCTATCTTATTGATAAGAATTATGCTGTCCCTTAAACCAACAAACTAGTTGTCTGGGAAGCACTATGAAAAACTTACTGGAGGGTAAAGATGGTGCACATGGACTGTGCACGCTGGTAGAGTGATGGAGAGAGTGGAAGGAAGGAGGAAAAAAAAGGTATCAAATCATCGACGTCGACGTTTTATATCCCAGATTTTGTGTGCAAATTAAACATGGGTAATGCAGAAAATTTTCAGGCGCTGATACACTGATACCGGCGCAAGCAGTGGTATCAACGAATTACGCTATGATACCATGATCGAATTCGTCTATATGTGATACTCAATGCATTTCTTGGACTCACATTCGGCACTGGCAGCATTGCGCTGATACCATGGCGCTATGATACCATGATCGTATTCGCTTTTCATAATGTTTACGGTGCTTGCTTCAAGTACACATGCAGCCTGTAAAACTCCAGCGGCTTGAGTCGAACCGATCAGAAAAGAAAGTATGAGTTGGAATGTTATTGATTTTCCGTTCGAGAAAAACTCTCATGCAAATATTTGCTTGCATTTCATTTCCGTGCCGTAACATAGCGCCAAATCAAATGATGTTAGCATTGGAAAGCGGCAGTGCCAACGCCATTGATATCGAAGTGCGTTACTGCGCTACTGATACTGACAATCGGTATTAGCGTCGTGGTATCATGAGTAGTGCTTCAACGCAATTGCGCGGTGCAGCGCTGCGTTACCCATGTCTAGTGCAAATAAAACTACCCATTTTTTGTGCGCAAATACTAAAATAAGGACCAAAAAGACGAATCGAATCATATATATTATTGAAAAATACTGCACTATGTCAAAAACTTGAAACTTCAAATAGAGAACGTACTAGATTATGCAAAACTATCAATGACTTATTCCAAAACAGAACACTTCCCTGTCACCTCATATTGTGCATTGTGCCTGTTTTTTTGCTACCATTAGATCAATAATTACTCCTAAAAAAAAGTTGTGTGCTAAAAAGCTCCAACTTCATGCATGCATGCTTTCGAAACCACTTTGTCAAATAAAATTTTCAATATAAATAAAAAAAAAAATTTTTTCAATTCTAATCATCCCGCAAAAACAATCCGATTTGATTCTGCTTTCGGAGGCTTATTCCGCAAAACGATCGAGTTTCCCGTATAAATTATTCTCTGCTTTGATAAGCTTTAGAGACGATATACGTTGTCTATGCGATTATAGACAAGAAGGAAACCGTTATCACAAATCAATAACCTTTATGAGTAAATTATTTCCATGGATATAAGTCGGAGATGTTAAAATTTGTCGCAACCAGCGTAAATAACAATTAATGATTTCCAACTGCAAGTGGTCACACCAGTCAAGTATGCACTGTGTGCTGGTGTCTGATGAGAATCAGTGCATGCTTTCGAAACCACTTTGTCAAATAAAATTTTCAATATAAATAAAAAATTTTCAATTTTAATCATCCCGCAAAAACAATTCCAATTTGATTCTGCTTTCGGAGGCTTATTCCGCAAAACGATCGAGTTTCCCGTATCAATTATTCTCTGCTTTGATAAGCTTTAGAGACGATATACGTTGTCTATGCGATTATAGACAAGAAGGAAACCGTGATCACAAATCAATAACCTTTATGAGTAAATTATTTCCATGGATATAAGTCGGAGATGTTAAAATTTGTCGCAACCAGCGTAAATAACAATTAATGATTTCCAACTGCAAGTGGTCACACCAGTCAAGTATGCACTGTGTGCTGGTGTCTGATGAGAATCAGTGCATGCTTTCGAAACCACTTTGTCAAATAAAATTTTCAATATAAATAAAAATTTTTCAATTTTAATCATCCCGCAAAAACAATTCCAATTTGATTCTGCTTTCGGAGGCTTATTCCGCAAAACGATCGAGTTTCCCGTATCAATTATTCTCTGCTTTGATAAGCTTTAGAGACGATATACGTTGTCTATGCGATTATAGACAAGAAGGGAACCGTGATCACAAATCAATAACATTTATGAGTAAATTATTTCCATGGATATAAGTCGGAGATGTTAAAATTTGTCGCAACCAGCGTAAATAACAATTAATGATTTCCAACTGCAAGTGGTCACACCAGTCAAGTATGCACTGTGTGCTGGTGTCTGATGAGAATCAGTGCATGCTTTCGAAACCACTTTGTCAAATAAAATTTTCAATATAAATAAAAATTTTTCAATTTTAATCATCTCGCAAAAACAATTCCAATTTGATTCTGCTTTCGGAGGCTTATTCCGCAAAACGATCGAGTTTCCCGTATCAATTATTCTCTGCTTTGATAAGCTTTAGAGACGATCTACGTTGTCTATGCGATTATAGACAAGAAGGGAACCGTGATAACAAATCAATAACCTTTATGAGTAAATTATTTCCATGGATATAAGTCGGAGATGTTAAAATTTGTCGCAACCAGCGTAAATAACAATTAATGATTTCCAACTGCAAGTGGTCACACCAGTCAAGTATGCACTGTGTGCTGGTGTCTGATGAGAATCAGTGCATGCTTTCGAAACCACTTTGTCAAATAAAATTTTCAATATAAATAAAAATTTTTCAATTTTAATCATCCCGCAAAAACAATTCCAATTTGATTCTGCTTTCGGAGGCTTATTCCGCAAAACGATCGAGTTTCCCGTATCAATTATTCTCTGCTTTGATAAGCTTTAGAGACGATATACGTTGTCTATGCGATTATAGACAAGAAGGGAACCGTGATCACAAATCAATAACCTTTATGAGTAAATTGTTTCCATGGATATAAGTCGGAGATGTTAAAATTTGTCGCAACCAGCGTAAATAACAATGATTTCCAACTGCAAGTGGTCACACCAGTCAAGTATGCACTGTGTGCTGGTGTCTGATGATAATCAGTGCATGCTTTCGAAACCACTTTGTCAAATAAAAATTTTCAATATAAATAAAAATTTTTCAATTTTAATCATCCCGCAAAAACAATTCCAATGTGATTCTGCTTTCGGAGGCTTATTCCGCAAAACGATCGAGTTTCCCGTATCAATCATTCTCTGCTTTGATAAGCTTTAGAGACGATATACGTTGTCTATGCGATTATAGACAAGAAGGGAACCGTGATCACAAATCAATAACCTTTATGAGTAAATTATTTCCATGGATATAAGTCGGAGATGTTAAAATTTGTCGCAACCAGCGTAAATAACAATTAATGATTTCCAACTGCAAGTGGTCACACCAGTCAAGTATGCACTGTGGGCTGGTGTCTGATGAGAATCAGTGCATGCTTTAGAAACCACTTTGTCAAATAAAATTTTCAATATAAATAAAATTTTTTCAATTTTAATCATCCCGCAAAAACAATTCCAATTTGATTCTGCTTTCGGAGGCTTATTCCGCAAAACGATCGAGTTTCCCGTATCAATTATTCTCTGCTTTGATAAGCTTTAGAGACGATATACGTTGTCTATGCGATTATAGACAAGAAGGGAACAGTGATCACAAAGCAATAACCTTTATGAGTAAATTATTTCCATGGATATAAGTCGGAGATGTTAAAATTTGTCGCAACCAGCGTAAATAACAATTAATGATTTCCAACTGCAAGTGGTCACACCAGTCAAGTATGCACTGTGTGCTGGTGTCTGATGAGAATCAGTGCATGCTTTCGAAACCACTTTGTCAAATAAAATTTTCAATATAAATAAAAATTTTTCAATTTTAATCATCCCGCAAAAACAATTCCAATTTGATTCTGCTTTCGGAGGCTTATTCCGCAAAACGATCGAGTTTCCCGTATCAATTATTCTCTGCTTTGATAAGCTTTAGAGACGATTTACGTTGTCTATGCGATTATAGACAAGAAGGGAACCGTGATCACAAATCAATAACCTTTATGAGTAAATTATTTCCATGGATATAAGTCGGAGATGTTAAAATTTGTCGCAACCAGCGTAAATAATAATTAATGATTTCCAACTGCAAGTGGTCACACCAGTCAAGTATGCACTGTGTGCTGGGGTCTGATGAGAATCAGTGCATCCTTTCGAAACCACTTTGTCAAATAAAATTTTCAATATAAATAAAAATTTTTCAATTTTAATCATCCCGCAAAAACAATTTCAATTTGATTCTGCTTTCGGAGGCTTATTCCGCAAAACGATCGAGTTTCCCGTATCAATTATTCTCTGCTTTGATAAGCTTTAGAGACGATATACGTTGTCTATGCGATTATAGACAAGAAGGGAACCGTGATCACAAATCAATAACCTTTATGAGTAAATTATTTCCATGGATATAAGTCGGAGATGTTAAAATTTGTCGCAACCAGCGTAAATAACAATTAATGATTTCCAACTGCAAGTGGTCACACCAGTCAAGTATGCACTGTGTGCTGGTGTCTGATGAGAATCAGTGCATGCTTTCGAAACCACTTTGTCAAATAAAAATTTTCAATATAAATAAAAATTTTTCAATTTTAATCATCCCGCAAAAACAATTCCAATTTGATTCTGCTTTCGGAGGCTTATTCCGCAAAACGATCGAGTTTCCCGTATCAACTATTCTCTGCTTTGATAAGCTTTAGAGACGATATACGTTGTCTATGCGATTATAGACAAGAAGGGAACCGTGATCACAAATCAATAACCTTTATGAGTAAATTATTTCCATGGATATAAGTCGGAGATGTTAAAATTTGTCGCAACCAGCGTAAATAACAATTAATGATTTCCAACTGCAAGTGGTCACACCAGTCAAGTATGCACTGTGTGCTGGTGTCTGATGAGAATCAGTGCATGCTTTCGAAACCACTTTGTCAAATAAAATTTTCAATATAAATAAAAATTTTTCAATTTTAATCATCCCGCAAAAACAATTCCAATTTGATTCTGCTTTCGGAGGCTTATTCCGCAAAACGATCGAGTTTCCCGTATCAATTATTCTCTGCTTTGATAAGCTTTAGAGACGATATACGTTGTCTATGCGATTATAGACAAGAAGGGAACCGTGACCACAAATCAATAACCTTTATGAGTAAATTATTTCCATGGATATAAGTCGGAGATGTTAAAATTTGTCGCAACCAGCGTAAATAACAATTAATGATTTCCAACTGCAAGTGGTCACACCAGTCAAGTATGCACTGTGTGCTGGTGTCTGATGAGAATCAGTGCATGCTTTCGAAACCACTTTGACAAATAAAATTTTCAATATAAATAAAAATTTTTCAATTTTAATCATCCCCCAAAAACAATTCCAACATAAATTTTCCCTGAATGATTTTTGATGCACACAAAATCCGCCTCAGTGAGATCACTGAAGCAGGATTTTGTTGTGGTTTTCAATCCTACTAACTTAGTCCGAACTCGATCGAGGTGAAAAAACACGTCTATTTTTAATGCATTTATTATATCTACGTATGAGAAAAACAATGAAAAGCAACTTGAATTTTGTTAGCGTACTGATAAAGAGGCAATTAAAATACACCAACTAATTCTGGACTCTTACACAGGATCAATTATTGATATTGAAAGAGCTAAGGTAAGTAGTAAGGCATATCTACGCACAATAGAAGCCCGTCGTGACACCACAAATATCACACCCTCTCAGTCATTGTAATCAGGAAACCACCTGTTTTCTATAACAAAAGTCAGGCAATCTTCTTTAAATCGATGAAAGATAAATCATTCAGGCTGGAAAGGAAAAAGGCTCTCACTGAAACCATTCTGCTCCTTGCCAAAGCCGATCGAAGATGGATTCCTATTCAACCTCCACAATGGCCAGAGAGGAAAGTCACAACACAAACAACTGCCTGGTGCATCGCGCATCCGCAGAAGCGCATGACTGTCTTGCGATCGCACAGGTTGATTCGCCAACCAAGGACCTCGAAGTATTTATTGATTGGTAGATAACCAATGTTACCTAATCTATAGGATGGTAGGTAACCAATGAAGCAACACGAAAAGTGCCTTAAAGAGGGGTGCGGGGAGCCCAAGTCAAAGTTCAGCGAACGTTAACGCTTTGCGGAACATCAGTTGGTTGGTAGCTTTAAGAGGAACCTTTCACCAAAACGTCATCCCATATAGTAGTACAAGCCCAATCACAGCAATATAAGGCAAAGTAGCAATGCGAGGCTGCAATTCACTCCTATGGCTCTTTTGTAGCAGTATAGAGCACCGAAGGCATCACTTTCGTTCCATATTAACTTTTAGTCGAGGATCAAACCTAAATATTTGGCACTCTGTTTCAGATCAACTCTGTTAAATTATGCTATGTCAATTTGAGGAACTTTGTACATTTTAAATAGTACTAGCTCCGTTTTACTGGGACTCACATAAAACCGCATTCCGCACTCCAACGTGAAAGTATATTAAGAGTTTGATTTAGCTTCTGGTATGTGCATAAGCAACCACCTTGCAGTCTACATTGAAATTATCGGTTTTCCACATAGTAAAACGTTTAATTCTTTTAAAGAGAAGATTAAATATTTCATCTTAAAAGTAGTGATATTACAATATAAACGTGATGATGAACAATGTATCTTCTTCCGATAAAAATCCTCGTCTCGCCCATCAAAGAAATTTTGTAATACAATTTCTTAGTCCTCGCGGTTGATAAATTATCGTCTTCTGAAAATATGAAAACTTGATGGCAAAGAGTCGGGAGAATATCGTGGATGAAGGAAAGTTTCCCATTCAATTTGTTTCTGGTGATTGCCGCTGTATGTGGTCCAGAGCTATTCTGGATGATCAAGACTCCCTCCCTGTTTCATCAGCGCAGCATTCTCACGTCGTAATTCTGACGAACTTCTCGTAATTGCTGAAAGTGCACTCCAGCCAACAGTGGATACCGCGAGATGCCTGTGTAATGCCGTTATATACACAACAAAGTCTTCCGGCTATGAACGATTCAGGATATTTCCGAGAGGAGCGTCTGGCGGCAATATGTGCATTGGCTATTACCGTACATAATCCATTTTTCATCACACCTAGCCACTAGATTGAAAAACGCGTCCCGCTTGGTGCTCAATAGCAGCGAAGTAAAGATCGTAACACGCTGCACCTTGTTATTTTGGGTGAGTTCTTTAGAAATCCACCGAGCAAGTCGTCGTTCCTTTCCTAGACGACGAAGAAGATAACAAATGGCGCCTTTGTCACCCTAGATTTTCAGGCTTAATTCGTGCAGCGTCAAACGCGGGTTATATTTTTCTTGGCAGGAAGCTTCGTATCATTTATTCGAGACAAATCATTGTTGAGCTGTACGTTTTGATGCAACACAGTTTTCAAATGCGTCACATATCCTGCGGAGATTCGTGGCTGCATTCGTCCCAAATTTGAACTAGTAGTAGAAAGCGCACCTTACTTTCTCAGTTTCATTGACCATCTGCACATTTCAATATTTTCTACAAGACTTAATATATTTCAAAGGTACTCAAGATTTTAATGACTTTAGACATATCCTTTCAGAAAGGTACACAGATTTCAGGAACATAAACTGACGTTCTAGAATAACGAGGTGTTCAAACGACACATCCCTAAACCGACACTTTCAATGCAACCACCCAATAGCTATTGAATTTCGTTAAACTTGCAGAGCAAATTGCGTTGCTTTGTGCAACTCTTTTCATCCTAAATACAATCAGCTTCCGTCTGGAAACTATACACTTTATAGATTCTATTTTATACATATCTAACAACAAATAAAAATAAGTTAACAATTCTTTAAATTTTGGCAAGCTAGTGCTTCGAGCTTTGCTATTATGAGCAGCCAGAATTAATAAATAAAAATAAAATTTTTCCATAAGTAATCTTATGATTTATCTACTTCCAGCAAATATGTTCCAGACAAAGCCGGAAAAGTCCGCAAAACACCTGGCCGAAATATACCAGGAATTTTTATTACAAAGAGAAGATTGTTTACGTACATTACGTGTATTTCTCCGCGAATTGGTGAAAATGCTTCGCTATGATATAAATGTCGTAGAATTCGTGAAAGCATTTTTAACAAATCGGACAGAACTTGTCTCGCAAATTCAGCAATCCGAACTCAAGGAACGCATTTTCCATTCTATGGTGGATCTGATATGTCTGTGCATGTTTCTGACAGTCTCACCGCAAGTACGTGAGGCAAGCGTATCGATTAAATCGGGCCGTGACATGAAGAATTCGCCGGCAGTTATGGCGAGTTTCTACACACAAATCTCACAGATTCAACTGGACGTTTTGACTTGGATGCATAATGTTATTCCACCTCTGTTTAGCCCTTCCGCCACCGAGTATAGTCACGCTCTCCACAAAGTCCTTTTGCTTGACGCTCCAGAACAGTATTCGAAATGCGATCAGTGGCCACCGGAGCCTGAAAGAGCGTTAATGATGCGATTGGTATCCGAAACGCCAGTTCTAGAGGACTCGATTATACGCATAATTTTGATCGGCATATCGAAGGAAAATCCTTTCAGTGTACCAGATACTGTAGAGATATTGGAGCAAACGATTCGTCGGGCTTCCAGTTTATGGGCTGTTGACTTCCCTGCAATCGAGGCGAACAAATTGGAAATAATAGAGTTTCTCTTTAGCATGTCGGAATATCATCATCCTGAAAATATTCAGTTGCCAATGGGCTACGAACCTCCGAAGTTGGCTATATCGGCATTATATTGGAAGGCTTGGAATATATTGCTGATGCTGTCTGCGCATAATCCAAGTACTTTTGGAGCATTCTGCTGGGAAAGGTACCCAATGCTGCGCTCGTTAATGGAAATGTGCATTACGAATCAGTTTGATGACTTGCACCTTGCTGAGGAAGAATTACAGGTGAATTAATTAAAAATATTTCTTTCATTATATATTTTTGATAAGATATAGCTTCTGCTGGATTTATCGGCTAAGATTTTGTAGCGCACCCGCTTGTGCATTTTCCATTGAAATCTAGGGAAAATTGGGGTGGCTGATCGCCTGAAAATTAATGGGGTAGCTGATCGCCCCAGAATGCCATAGAATCTTTTTCTCAACTCCTGCTCAATATTTGATTCCCGATTTTTTACTTGTTTTGTAATATAGTCAGCTGCAATTTTACCGTTCAAGAATAAAAAAAATTGAATTATTTATAAAGTTTTTATTTCTTTCTATCTTTTTTTTAAAATTCAACCAACCTAATTGTACAACTGCTCAGTTTTTCTTAAGGGGGGAAGTACCTTTAGACACTTCAAAAAATCGATTTTTTTAAAATTGTTTTAATCGATAGATATATCGCCTAAGAATATCATGTCAATGTTTCAAAAGCTAATTCTCAAAATTGTGGAAGAGATGCATCCCGGAAGTGCCTGGCGCCGAGTTCTTTTTTCTCTTGACCAAAAACTTTAAACGGCCTTTTCTCGAAACCATGTTTTTTAAAATTGCGTAAGTGATAATAAAAAAACTAGTAAATCGATTTTTATCATCTAGCATTCATTTTAAAGAGCATAAAAAACTGTTCTATGTAGACTAAAGATTAAAAAAACAAATTATTTTGGGACCATTTTTGACTGGAATTACAACGAAATTTTTCGTCAAAATCGTAAGTTTTTTTTTTTGAGCCTGTTTTGAAGGGTTAATTTTCGAATTTCACAAATATTCTAGTCTATCTACTAAAAAAAACCCTTTCGAGTAAGAAAATGTTTGGTTTGTTGATTTCAGATGAAAATTGCAGTCAGCATCGCTTACGCAATTTACGACGTCAGCGACGACATGGCTTTCAAGATCCTTGAAAAATTTGTTAATTTTCAACTTTCACATTTGTTGAATATGTTTTTTTTCAACCTCGAACATCGCCTAAAATAAATATTATACTGATTTAAAAAGAACTGTCTCCATTTCCCTACAAATCAGTTGGAAAAAAGACCTTTTTTTTCGGCCTCTAAAGGTACTTCCCCCCTTAAAACGGACTGTAAAATTGCTGTTCACTACTTTACAAAAGCCAATGAAAAAAAACAGGACAAAAAATTTTGAGGGGGAGCTGAGAAAAAGGTACATGAATATAAGTAGTTTCTATGGGATTTGCCGCCCTGTTAATAAAGAACTGTGTTTGGAATAATCGAATTTCAACATCGTTCAGAATTCGGGCTGACAACATTTTTGGCTGATACTATTGACAAAGACTAGGAGCAAAAAATAAACCTAGGATAAGTATTAGTAATAGCTTCTTTCCTAACAGATTATAAGTTTTTAAATTTTATATTCGCCGCCCATGTTCTGATTGAGTATACCTTCTTCATAATATGTCAGACTTTGGATGAGCACATCAGGATTTACGGTTTCAAATGCTTTTCGCAATCATTATCAACGGCCTTCGTATCTTTCAACAAATGTTTCCAACGGTTCCGATGGCGAGCCGATGTCATCCAAATAGGCACTCCCAAGCTCCAAGCGTCCTGATCAACGCCATTTTTCCAGCCTCCTGTGTTATCTGCCACAGAGAGTTTTTCAAGCAGGTTCCTTCTCACTCATACTAGTCAGGTGCTCTGACCAACGGAGTCTACCGAGCTTTGTGAAAAAAAAAATTGTCTTATCTTATAGTTAAACACTTGAAGAATATAGTCCCAAAATTTGAAGTGAATCAGAGCAAAACTCTAGACGTTATTGAATGCTTAGTCCCATCTCTATCATTGTAACTCCGACAGCTCGGAGTATAGTAGTCATTTTCTCAAAACCACTTTTTAAAAGACCGTGTTCACTGCTATTTAAAAATCACATTACCGATTCATTTCAAACTTGGTACACGCTTTTTATGTGTAAAATACTTCCCCTCAATGATAAGTTTTAGATTTTTTTTACATTAAGGGGGTTTTCCACCCACAAAAAGGCCAAATTTTTCGTGAAAAATATCAATTTTGACCACCCAAAATTTAAAAATGCGCAAAATAGAAATCAGAGAACGTTGGGGGAGGATTTGATGATACATTGAATAAATTTTAATGTTCTTTGAGTTCCGATAATTTTCAGCTGAGAAACAATGAACACCGCAAATCGTCTTTTTCCAAAGACGTTCTTGAAAATCATTTGTCAATAAATAGGCTTTATAAGAGATTAGGGTAGCTCACACTCAAAGTTTATTCCTTGCATCTAAAAATGGCAAGTGAATCTTTATGTAGAAAAGGAGATATTTTAGATATTGTAGGGAAAGCAAACAGGGCCTTTGAATGTGAGAAAGATAGAAAGAGGAAAATTCTCACAAAGAAACTGAAGGAGCTGACGAGAGGAAAGGATACCATGGAAAAGAAAAAGAATGCCGTAGAGACTATCCCCAACTATGTGGTGAATAGATCCACGGTTCAATTCACAGGAGAGCAAATTAAGCTACTTAATCAAGGTCTGAATTTTGCTGTCAAGGAAAAAACATTCCCAACAGAAGACTTGGTAGTAGACATCGAAGCAGCGGTTAAAACAATGCCCGAAGAGGAGAAAGCACAGATTAGAGGCAATGTGGCTAAACTCATCAGGAGGGAAAATCGTAAGAGGGGGAACACTGGGAAGGCACAAAGAGTGCTCAAAGAGTTGGCTGCTAAACCGGTCTTTTATACCAAAGCTGATAAAGGAAATGCCGCATCATTTGATGTCAAGGCTCTGTTCCCAAGCGTGCCAGTAAAACAAGCACTCACGTTCTTTGAGGACTGGCTATTAGAGAGGAATAGCTCACCGGAGGGGAGGAAGAGGGCTAAAGACTTTTTGAAACTCGCTTCGGTTTGCATGAATGAAAGTTATTTTACTTTCAGGGGGAAATACTTCAAAGTGATGAAAGGTGTTGCAATGTCAAATCCTTTATCCCCACTTATGAGTGAGATATTTATGGACAGACTAGAGAAGAAACTTTATGAAGAAGGTTCGCTTCCTCAGGTTTGGTTGAGATATGTAGACGATATTCTAGTTATTGTTAAAAAAGATGCTTTGGGAGAAACGTTGGAGAAGTTGAACCAAGCACATAAGGACATCAAATTTTCAATGGAAATCGAAAAGAATGAGAAACTATCCTTCTTGCATTTAATGGTCATAAGGAAAGAAGGTCTTCTTAGATTTAATATCCACCGGAAGCCCACACACACCCAGAGGACAACACCATCCACGTCTGATTCCCAAAAAATGGTCCCCTTTAATTCGATGATTCACCGGCTATAACAGTGCCCATGGATCTGGATAGTTTTAACTCAGAAGTTTAATATATTTAAGATACGGCGAGAAAAAATGGATTTGACGAGAGGATAATTGGAAATCTGGTCAAAAAGAAAAAGTATAGAATACAGCGTGATCTAATAACGACGCTTTTTACGCAGGAAAAACAAGAAACAACCATAAGAGTTCCAATTATTTATTCATCGGTATTCAAAAAAGTTCGGGAACTTCTTGAACGCTTTGATATTAAAGCAGTTCCAACCAGTAAAGCTAAAAAATTAGTTACTATACTATAATATATATATTTTGTCATGTGAAAGACAAAAAGGATAAAAAGGAAAAATGTGGAGTTTATAAAATTACCTGCCCAGAATGCGACAAAATATACATCGGTCAAACGAAACGGTTAGTTGGTGTTAGACTAACGGAACATAAACGGGAAGCAGCTTCAGCGAGGAAAAGGAATACAGCATTAGTACGTTCAGCAGTAGCAAAGCACATATTGGAGGAGGATCACAACATAACTTGGGACAACGTGGAGGTGATTAAGGAGGTACAGCAGGTGCGAAAACTGGATGCGTACGAAAGCCTGCACATATGGAAAACCCCTATGCATAGAAGACTAAACACAGACCAAGGAAACTGTGCATCACCATTGTTCAGGCTAATTTGAACATTGAGGAGGAAAATTTAATTAATATGGATAGTTAAATGTATTTTAGTAAAGTAGTTAATAGGCAATTAGTTGGTAATTAGTATAAGTCAATTAATAGACAGTTAGTTGGTAGTTAGTATTATTGTGAATACTAATATGTAAACACACATAAATGTCAAAACATATCAGATATGTCCACTTTGCGATTCTAGCGATATTCCACGAAAGTGGTGAACACTAAAATTATAGTAGACTTGACTTAGCAAAGACAAGAACACCTACACTTAATATTAAAAACAACATTAAAAACCAAATCCATACATTTTAGTATATCTTTCATTGGCTAAAAATTTTACTATATAAGACTGGTATATGAATGAATAAAGTCAGTCTGTTTCGGGATGCCAAATTGCTCGGCAACCAATCAGACTTATTCAAAATTAAACAAATTCGTTTTATTTTGAAAGGTCACTAATGCATCGTGATCTTGCTAAAGAAGCGGTTAAATTCGCCATGCAAGTATCACATGCACAGTGACCAGTTAGGGAAGTACTTTATACTTTTATAACCCCACATGGCGATCCTTTGACCAAACGATCCTGTGAATCACGATATTGTGATTAACGATCCTGCCACTTACAACTCTGTGAGTTATGGTCGTACATTTTTCGAGCGCCTGTTAGATTGGAGCCCGACAACATTTTGCAAGTGTACAAAGACAACAATTGCATATTATTGGAAAGTCAATCCTACGAGTTTCTAGCGATGCGGATTTCGAGTACTGGAACAACAAATTTTCGAATAGTGGACATTACAGTTTATAACCCAGGAAACTACACATAAAGCATAACACGGCGACTTTGCTGGCAACATGAATTCCGATCCTACAGCTTACGACCATGCGAGCTATCATAAGATGCTGACAACATTGAATACTACAAGTGTTGATTCCATTCGATTTTAGAATCATAATCCAGTCAATTTTAAAACCACGATCAAACAAATTTCGAAACCGTACGCGGAGAAGCAACATCGATAATGGAAATATAAAAAATACGAAAAGTAACTTATGTAAAATATTAATAAACTACACGACATGAAAGTTACATAATCGAAAACATGATTTAAAAAATGAGGATTTGATGATTTGAATCAAAGCTTGTAAAATAATTAAAGTAAACAAACATTCAACGGGTTTAACATACAACTGCATTAATGTTATTAAGTTAATCAAAAAAAAAAAATGAAGTATGTGGAATATTGAAATATTTTAAATAGGTATTAAATAAAACAAAATACAAATAAAACAAAATACTTTTGTATAGTATATAGGAAAATTCAAAATAATTTGAATGATTTGCAATCAAATACATTAAAATAACGAAAAATTTGTGCATGATCTGTGGTATGAGAAACAAGTAAGCGAAATAGCAAATAGATTTTATTTATAAAAATAAAATCCCAATAGCATAGTTTTGAAAATTTAGTTGGAAGCCTTTTTGAAGATTTAGAGCATTTAATAGATAGCAAAATGAGCAACTTTAATGTTCAGCTTGCACTAGAATGCATACCAGTTTTCAATGGTAGTGCAAAACAATTAGATTCCCTTTTAACCATATTAGGATTGATCAACGAAAACCTCAATAAAGACGGGAAAGAGGGTTTATTAAAGTTTACAGAAAATGACAAACTGGGCTCTAGCGTCAAAACTCAACTTTTGAGTACAAAAATAAGCAGCTATGAAGAATTAGAAAAAGTGTTAAGAGATAGGTTCATGAGTAGAAAAAACCCACAACAAATCCATACACAGTTAGCACAGTTATATCAAAATGGATCAGTTGAAAAATACAGTGAGAAGATATTGCAGCTCATTAGCGAATTGAATGAAATTCAAATTAATAGCTTAGGACAAAGTCCATCTGCAGCAGAGAAAGTAGCGAACAGAAATCGAATGATTCTTATGCGCTTACTATTTTCAAAAACGGTTTAGACGAGTCACTTAAACCTACAATTTTTGCGGCACAACCGAAAACACTTATAGAAGCAATTCAAATCGCAACAGACTTAGAATCAACTTATAATGCGACTAAAAATGTTGTATACATAAATAAAAATTACAACAGTAATCGACAATTGAATTACAGATATAGATACATGCCAAACAATACAGAAAATTTATATGATGCTTATAGTAAACACAAAAATGATAAAAGATTCGCTAACAGTTATAGAAATACGAGAAATAATTATGAAAACCAGGATATGATTAACAGAAATAATGATAAAAGTTATTATAGAAATAACAATAATCTAAAAAGAACTGACACAGATACTAGAAACCAGAGAAACAATTACCATATTATGAAAGAAACTTCACCTCAAACTTACATAGGCAACTCAATAGCCCCAGAACAGAGCGTGAAACACATTGAAGTGTTGAACACACATAAAGAAGATGCATTGATCGATAATATTAAAACAGAAACTAATTCAATAGGCAAATACCAATCAATACAAGTCGAGAGACCAACAAACGGATGTTTTAGCGATAATGAAATATTGGAAAATGTAACAAGAAGTATTGACATGAATCGTTTGAGTTCAGAAGCATTAACAAATGTTAAACCAACACAGAAAAATGATACCAATGATAAAAAAGTACTAACACGTACAAGAAAAATAATCAAAAACCAAAAAACTACAGGGCAAGACAAAAACAAAAGTAAATCCGAAAAAGCGCATAAACCAACCCACAATACAAAACATAAGAAAGCTGATTTATATAACAGCAATTCTACGATCAATGTAAAAAGATTGATAAAACTTAAATACAATATGAAGCATAAGCAAGCTTTTCTTTGCAACAGCGATTCGACCGCTGATATACAAAAATTGATGAAATCAAAATTCAATATAGAGAATATTCCAAGCCAGAAAATGGAAAATAATAAAATTACAGTTAGATGCAGTGGCAATCCATCGAAATTAGTTTTGCCATTGGAGAAGCTGACATCTCAAATAACTGAAAAAATGATATCAAATGTGTGCCGAAACAAGAGTCACAAAATTCCTAACACATCTAATATAGAGAAGTTCAAAAACATGCTCAATAAAATGCAACAACACATTCAAATACAAAATGAACCGATGAAAATAATCATCTACAAAGCCCCAAAGAGAATAATTGAAAGCTTAATCCAATTTAATTACATAAGCGAGCTACAAATCAAGCTGAGAAACAGCATTAGTTTAATGCAAAATATGAAAGAATAAATCAAAGAAAATAATAAAACAAATTCAAAAAATTAAATAAACTTTTGTGGTTTAAAATAATACATTTATTCTTTAACATAACATATCGAATATACTTTTCGAAACCAAGGTATATTCAATCAAATACAGCAACTTATTCATATATAAAAATGAACTCGTTAAATTTTATAGAAATTTGAACACAAAAAAAACAGCAAAAAGAATACCACGAACCATAAAAAACATGGAGCAAAAATGGTGTTAACTCACTTATACTAGGAAACACAAAATGCAAAAAAAAAATAAATCTCTAGAATTTATTACAACTAAATGCACTATAAATATTAAAATATAAAAAAAAACATATTACTTTATAAGCATTGTAATTACATTGTTATTTCAAACAAAATTGATGAAAACCTTCATACATTCACACATTAATTAATATTTATAGAAATTATTATTTTTTATCATGATTATCATGAAAATAACATAAAAAAAAGCTTTGAGTAGAAAATCGTACATATATTTTAAGTTAAAACGAAACGAAACACTTATGAATTAAATATTCAAACCTAAGCTTCCTATGTACATAAACAAAAACGTCAAAAAATGTGATTAAAATTGTAAAGTATGGATTTGAGTTAAAAAAAAAATTTCCTTTCATCAGAAAAGAAATTTTTTCCCCCAAAGGAGGAGGGTGTTGTGAATACTAATATGTAAACACACATAAATGTCAAAGCATATCAGATATGACCACTTTGTGATTCTAGCGATATTACACGAAAGTGGTGAACACTAAAATTATAGTAGACTTGACTTAGCAAAGACAAGAACACCTACACTTAATATTAAAAACAACATTAAAAACCAAATCCATACATTTTAGTATATCTTTCATTGGCTAAAAATTTTACTATATTAGACTGGTATATGAGTGAATAAAGTCAGTCTGTTTCGGGATGCCAAATGGCTCGGCAACCAATCAGACTTATTCAAAATTAAACAAATTCGTTTTATTTTGAAAGGTCACTAATGCATCGTGATCTTGCTAAAGAGGCGGTTAAATTCGCCATGCAAGTATCACATGCACAGTGACCAGTTAGGGAAGTACTTTATACTTTTATAACACCACAGTATGTCAATACTTTAAAAGTAAGCTCTAGAAGTAACATGCATAAATTAAATTAAAATTAGACCGATAGACACTGAAGAAAAGGGCAGATTACCCTCGAAATATCGATATTTGTCACAAAATTCAATATATCTAGCTTCGAAGGGAAAAATCGGTTTTTATATTAAAATATTTGTCAACGGTTTGTTTGTCGATATTAATTAAATTACACAATTTTATTGAAATGATAATTTATAATGTACAAAAGCTTTAAATAAATTTGCTCTATCCATATTTCTAAAAAAAAAAAATTCGTAAAAAAAGTGTTTTTCTCACGCTGAAACTTTTATCCCTCCTTAAACGATTTCTATAGTCCCCTGTACAGCAGTCAGGTCTCTTATCTACAAAACGGCGACTACAATTTGTTCCCGCCATCATCATTTGCCTTACAACAGCAACAGCAGCAGATGCAACTTCTATCAACACATACGAGGGTTGGTCCCAAAGTAATGATAATCAATATAAGCCAAGATGATTAGACCTAAAAAAATATTTATTTGTCAACATGATCTCCTAAAGCCGCGTACACATAGGACCAACGGCCAAGCCATTCGTTGGCTCGGATTCGCTTAGTGTGTACGAAGAGCCAACCTTGGCCTTGGCCTTGGTTGCTGTTCGCTCTGCTGGCGGTAACCTCAAAGCGTTGGCAAAGAGTTGGTCGGAATGGCTGTCATTAAAATACCTAGTAGTATGTTGAGCTAGGCTTTACAACCCCAATTTAATCGCTGTCAATCACTAGGTGTACAATGACACTCAATCCGAACCGCATCCAATGCCTTGGCTCCAAGCCATTGGTCCCAATCTGTTCCTGTGTAGACGGCAGAACCAACGCCAAGGCCAACGACCAACATTCGATCAAACTGTCATTGGCGGTTCGTTGGCCGTTCGTTGGTTGTATGTGTACGTGCCTTAACAAGCTAATACATTAAGTACATTTTTTTCAAAACCCAAGATACCCTTAAAAAATGATTTGTCTTTACCCTCCCAAAACGCCTCAACAGCGGCCATCACTTCGCTATCATCTTCAAATTTCTCGCCCCGAAGGTGTTTCTTTAGTATTGACCGAACCTTTTCGAAACCACGCATCGGGCAACCATGCGAGCTCATCTGTGAACACGGTTCGAGTTTTTCGGAAAACAGTTGAGATAGAAAACGAGAATCTCGATGACGACGAGACAAGTTTTTGACGTTTGCCAATATTTTCTTGAATTTGTAAGTTCTGGTCGCACTTGTATTTAACAGTATGTTTTGAATAAATTTGTTTTCGTTTCACAAAAACTCATACATTTTTGTGCCTCCTGTGAGGATTGACTTTTGCGGAAATCATCGGTGGCTTCGCACAGTAGTGGCTGCGCAAATTGATGGCTTGTCACGGTCGCTAGTATTGTACCGGGTTTTGTTTTAATAATATATATAAAAAAAACTCTAGCGCACCTGAACCGCTAGAAAACTAATTTTCGAAGAAATTGTCTTTGAGTGACAAAAAAGGGTGGAAAGACGTAATACACTGTTTTTTTAAATCATATCAAACATTCCTTATCCAAAGCAACAAAACTCAACTATAACACATATAATTCAGTGCTGGCAACACTTTCCGAACGAAGCAGCAATAAGTTTACCATAACAAGATCATAATCAAATCAACGTATCCTTTGAATTTCGTTCTCTTCGCAGGATTTCATCGAAGGTTTCAGCGGTTAAACGTTTTTTGAGGCTAGCATCCGAAAAATGTTCAAAACCCGAAAAATTTAAAAAGAATTCCTTATTTTTATTGCAAATGCTTTGCATATCAGAACGTTGTTTGAAGCATCTGTTGGTGTAATATTTACGGAAATGGCTAATGCTGGTTAGCCTGTTTCAACAGCAAAGCATAATACATACCAATTCTGCTTCACGTTAAGTTAAACCCAACCAGTAAATTTCGTTTCGATTGAATCACTGCGCTGGAAGTTATACGGGTGAAAAGAATTTTAGGGATACTATCCTCAAAACTTATCAAATTCTTAAAGCGTTAATATTTGTTGTTAATTTTTATTGCAGGATCATTTCGATTTGGAAATCTAATGACATAATCGCTCAGTAAAGAAATTAAACAAAATTACAAAATGGTCATAGCTGGCAGCCCTTTCATGATTTTAGTACGAAATTTCTATGACATTTGGTTCACAATAAAGTCCATTTACTGCGTGAACTTCGTTCTGATTTTTACACTGGACCGGAAGTTATAGGGAAAAAAGCTTTATTTTGCTGAGCAAATTTGCAAGATTTAGGAGGCAAAAACCACCATAGCTGGCAACTCTATTCTAATTTTTCAGCCAAATTTTCATCAAATGTTACATAAAAAAGATCCAAGTATTGGATGAATCTTGTCAAAATCTGATGGCTGAATCGGAAGTTAAAGGCCAAAAACCGGTTTCTTTTCTGGGTGATTTTTCAAGATGGTACCACTGGCACAGGGTTGCCCGCATTTCAAAATCA
>OX376372.1:93542529-93662616 GCA_947369275.1 Nemotelus nigrinus | reverse complement strand
AGCACTTAAAACGCCAAGATACTGTAAGTACAGTACAGTCTCCGACTTATATAATGTAAATAAAAAGTTGTTCAATTTTAATCATCCCGCAAAAATAATTTCCAATGTGATCTGCTTTCGGAGGCTGGTTCCGCAAAACGATCGAGTTTCCCGTATCAATACTCTCGGCTTTGATAAGCTTTGATGATATACGTTGTCTATGCTGATTTATAGACAAGAAGGGAACCATGATCACATTCAATAAGGTTTAGTCAGTTTATATTTTATTTGAATTTGAATTTTAACGTAATTCTATATTTGGTAATATCTTGATTGAAATAATTAGTCTCTAAGTAGTTCGCGGTCGAATATCGTTAAGTTTGAGCTGAGTGTTAGTTTTTAGGTTTTATTTTGAATTCTGATTAAAACCTACAGAAGTGCTGTAATGATCATGAAAGGAATGTCTTTCTTTTAAACTAATGAATTGGTTCCGTCAGTGAAGATAGATTCGCATAGATAAAGTGAAATCCCGTCACTCATTTCTCGCTTTGGAGCGACGGTGTCTTAGTAGGTTGGGGTTAATTAAGCGAGTGGCGCTCAAGCCACTCCTATCTCCGAAAGCAGAGGCGCCCGAATTCTACTGCCCTAGTATCCTAGTCGGGGGTGAAGGGTTTGCGGTACGGTTCATCGTGTAACGGTAACAAATTGGCACCAACGTGCTAAGGGTTAAAAATTGAAGATAGACGTGAATTCAGAATCGAATTAGTGGAATTGTTGAATTGAATTAAATTGCGGGTACGAAAACGTGACAATACGGCTCGTCGAATGTAGTATTATTGGAAGCGGCCATAACTGGCATAAGGACATAACCGGGCTAACGGTCGTAGCCGGCTAACGGTCATAACTTTCATAACGGCCTATAGTAGTACGAATAAGAGAAAAGTTAGAAACTGTCCTGTTTTTGAGTGGCTTACTGTAGATAAGCGCGAAAATCCGTTTTCCTTTTCGGGAGTCGATCGTATTTCAATTGATTTTACACAGGAAACGGTGGAAATTGACGAAATAGGTTATATCGGAGTTTGTTCGGCCTCATTTCATATTTCAAATTTGGAAGCGGCCATAACTGGCATAAAGGACATAACCGGGCTAACGGTCGTAGTCCGGCTAACGGTCATAACTTTCATAACGGCCTATAGTAGTACGAATAAGAGAAAAGTTAGAACTGTCCTGTTTTGAGTGGCTTACTGTAGATAAGCGCGAAAATCCGTTGGTTGTTCGGCCTCATTTCATATTTCATATTATATTTCATAAGATAACAATTTGAATTCTGGAATTATAGCGTGTGGCCTTGAATGAAAAAAAGAATTATTTATTTATATATATATATATATATATATATATATATATATATATATATATATATATATATATATATATATATATATATATATATATGCATATATATACATATATATATATATATATATATATATATATATATATATATATATATATATATATATATATATATATATATATATATATATAATGTTCTTCGAACATTAGTAAAAAACAAATCTCCACCGACCTTCGGCAGTAAGGTCGATGGAGGTTGAGTCGCATTCACCTAGGAATTAACTATCTTTATTAAGTTTCAATTCGTTAAACTAAAGTAACAATGTTTCAATGAATGTAACGAATACGAAAATAGGGCAATAGATTAGTACGCGGAACTTTCAAACAACTATGCGACATAACAATTGACACATGCAACTAGATTCCCGGCTATACATTTAAAATGATTCATGACTACGGGCTACGGTGCCATACCAACGAATCGGAACACCACCAAAAACGATACTCAGCACTTAAAACGCCAAGATACTGTAAGATACTGTAAGTACAGTACAGTCTCCGACTTATATAATGTAAATAAAAAGTTGTTCAATTTTAATCATCCCGCAAAAATAATTCCAATGTGATTCTGCTTTCGGAGGCTGGTTCCGCAAAACGATCGAGTTTCCCGTATCAATACTCTCGGCTTTGATAAGCTTTGATGATATACGTTGTCTATGCTGATTTATAGACAAGAAGGGAACCATGATCACATTCAATAAGGTTTAGTTAGTTTATATTTTATTTGAATTTGAATTTTAACGTAATTCTATATTTGGTAATATCTTGATTGAAATAATTAGTCTCTAAGTAGTTCGCGGTCGAATATCGTTAAGTTTGAGCTGAGTGTTAGTTTTTAGGTTTTATTTTGAATTCTGATTAAAACCTACAGAAGTGCTGTAATGATCATGAAAGGAATGTCTTTCTTTTAAACTAATGAATTGGTTCCGTCAGTGAAGATAGATTCGCATAGATAAAGTGAAATCCCGTCACTCATTTCTCGCTTTGGAGCGACGGTGTCTTAGTAGGTTGGGGTTAATTAAAGCGAGTGGCGCTCAAGCCACTCCTATCTCCGAAAGCAGAGGCGCCCGAATCTACTGCCCTAGTATCCTAGTCGGGGGTGAAGGGTTTGCGGTACGGTTTCATCGTGTAACGGTAACAAATTGGCACCCAACGTGCTAAGGGTTAAAAATTGAAGATAGACGTGAATTCAGAATCGAATTAGTGGAATTGTTGAATTGAATTAAATTGCGGGTACGAAAACGTGACAATACGGCTCGTCGAATGTAGTATTATTTGGA
Organism: Nemotelus nigrinus; assembly: GCA_947369275.1. NCBI lineage: Eukaryota > Metazoa > Arthropoda > Insecta > Diptera > Stratiomyidae > Nemotelus > Nemotelus nigrinus. The sequence continues at coordinate 93,659,941 of OX376372.1, read as the reverse complement.
AGCGGCCATAACTGGCATAAAGGACATAACCGGGCTAACGGTCGTAGCCGGCTAACGGTCATAACTTTCATAACGGCCTATAGTAGTACGAATAAGAGAAAAGTTAGAACTGTCCTGTTTTGAGTGGCTTACTGTAGATAAGCGCGAAAATCCGTTTTCCTTTTCGGGAGTCGATCGTATTTCAATTGATTTTACACAGGAAACGGTGGAAATTGACGAAATAGGTTATATCGGAGTTGTTCGGCCTCATTTCATATTTCAAATTTGGAAGCGGCCATAACTGGCATAAAGGACATAACCGGGCTAACGGTCGTAGCCGGCTAACGGTCATAACTTTCATAACGGCCTATAGTAGTACGAATAAGAGAAAAGTTAGAACTGTCCTGTTTTGAGTGGCTTACTGTAGATAAGCGCGAAAATCCGTTGGTTGTTCGGCCTCATTTCATATTTCATATTATATTTCATAAGATAACATTTTGAATTCTGGAATTATAGCGTGTGGCCTTGAATGAAAAAAAGAATTATTTATTTATATATATATATATATATATATATATATATATATATATATATATATATATATATATATATATATATATATATATATATATATATATATATATATATATATATATATATATATATGCATATATATACATTTATATATATATATATATATATATATATATATATATATATATATATATATATATATATATATATATATATATATATATATATATATATATAATGTTCTTCGAACATTAGTAAAAAACAAATCTCCACCGACCTTCGGCAGTAAGGTCGATGGAGGTTGAGTCGCATTCACCTAGGAATTAACTATCTTTATTAAGTTTCAATTCGTTAAACTAAAGTAACAATGTTTCAATGAATGTAACGAATACGAAAATAGGGCAATAGATTAGTACGCGGAACTTTCAAACAACTATGCGACATAACAATTGACACATGCAACTAGATTCCCGGCTATACATTTAAAATGATTCATGACTACGGGCTACGGTGCCATACCAACGAATCGGAACACCACCAAAAACGATACTCAGCACTTAAAACGCCAAGATACTGTAAGATACTGTAAGTACAGTACAGTCTCCGACTTATATAATGTAAATAAAAAGTTGTTCAATTTTAATCATCCCGCAAAAATAATTCCAATGTGATTCTGCTTTCGGAGGCTGGTTCCGCAAAACGATCGAGTTTCCCGTATCAATACTCTCGGCTTTGATAAGCTTTGATGATATACGTTGTCTATGCTGATTTATAGACAAGAAGGGAACCATGATCACATTCAATAAGGTTTAGTTAGTTTATATTTTATTTGAATTTGAATTTTAACGTAATTCTATATTTGGTAATATCTTGATTGAAATAATTAGTCTCTAAGTAGTTCGCGGTCGAATATCGTTAAGTTTGAGCTGAGTGTTAGTTTTTAGGTTTTATTTTGAATTCTGATTAAAACCTACAGAAGTGCTGTAATGATCATGAAAGGAATGTCTTTCTTTTAAACTAATGAATTGGTTCCGTCAGTGAAGATAGATTCGCATAGATAAAGTGAAATCCCGTCACTCATTTCTCGCTTTGGAGCGACGGTGTCTTAGTAGGTTGGGGTTAATTAAAGCGAGTGGCGCTCAAGCCACTCCTATCTCCGAAAGCAGAGGCGCCCGAATCTACTGCCCTAGTATCCTAGTCGGGGGTGAAGGGTTTGCGGTACGGTTTCATCGTGTAACGGTAACAAATTGGCACCCAACGTGCTAAGGGTTAAAAATTGAAGATAGACGTGAATTCAGAATCGAATTAGTGGAATTGTTGAATTGAATTAAATTGCGGGTACGAAAACGTGACAATACGGCTCGTCGAATGTAGTATTATTTGGAAGCGGCCATAACTGGCATAAAGGACATAACCGGGCTAACGGTCGTAGCCGGCTAACGGTCATAACTTTCATAACGGCCTATAGTAGTACGAATAAGAGAAAAGTTAGAACTGTCCTGTTTTGAGTGGCTTACTGTAGATAAGCGCGAAAATCCGTTTTCCTTTTCGGGAGTCGATCGTATTTCAATTGATTTTACACAGGAAACGGTGGAAATTGACGAAATAGGTTATATCGGAGTTGTTCGGCCTCATTTCATATTTCATATTTGGAAGCGGCCATAACTGGCATAAAGGACATAACCGGGCTAACGGTCGTAGCCGGCTAACGGTCATAACTTTCATAACGGCCTATAGTAGTACGAATAAGAGAAAAGTTAGAACTGTCCTGTTTTGAGTGGCTTACTGTAGATAAGCGCGAAAATCCGTTGGTTGTTCGGCCTCATTTCATATTTCATATTATATTTCATAAGATAACATTTTGAATTCTGGAATTATAGCGTGTGGCCTTGAATGAAAAAAAGAATTTCGATTTGAGTGTGTGTATTTGAGAGCATATAAAGAAAATTGAAATCGGCAGGTGTGAGTGATTTTAGTGAATAAGGAAACCGATTGCTAGAAACAGTAGAGTATTAGTTCTGTACTATTCGGGGTGCTCCGCTGATCGTAGCTTTACACTACTCGTATCAGAGTATTGCCGTGCTACTAGTGTCCTGGCAAGGTGAGGATTATAACTGCCAGATTCAAATGGTGGTAATATCGGCAGATGCGACATAGTGGTTATTTTGTAGGATAGACCGTTGAAAATTTAATATTAGTTTTACTTAAAAAGTTTTCATATATATATTTATGATATTGAGTGGAGTAGGTGGAAGACTGGCTGCTTGAGGTGGTTAACCAGTGTCGAGAGAAGAAGGGAGTGAGGTAGCAAAGACTGGCGATCAATTTTAAGTCGAAGGTGTGGGTTTATGAGTTAAGAGTTGGGAGTTTACGGGCAGTGCTGTGAAAGTCAATTCTATTTACGTACAGAAAGAGATTTTACATACTTCCGGTGCATTGAAATGATTTCAATCGAGTTGTAGCTTAGCCGAGTGCAGACTCCTTGTTCAACCCTTCTTCCTTTTTTGCGTTCGGCGAAACAGGAGAGATGAAGATCCTAGTAGATAGATTAAGTAAAGATGAGCTCACCTATGAGCTTGCCATCCGTGGTGGAGAATATGAGGAAGAGTCTGCGGAGTCTGCGTTGGACACCTCATACGTGGAAGCAGCGTATCCATTTGATTTTCAAACTGATTACGCAGAATTGTCGGCCAAGGCTTTGGAGGTTGAGGATTTAGTGTCGAGGGTGTCGGGGGATAAAGCCACGTCTGACTTGGTAAAAACGAGAGTGAAAATCGAGTTTGCTTTTCGGCGACTGAGCAATATGCAGGCAGTCACTCCGGAACAGATCGATGATGCGAGGAAACTTCGCAACCGATTCATAATTGCGATGGGCACCATGGTGTCCAAGATGGAGAAGGCTAGCGTGGACGAAGTGGAACTTGCTGCTGGCGGACAAGGTATGACCGCTCCGTCGGAGGTGAAATTGTCGAAGGTAGCGGAGTTGGCGAAATGGGAACTCAAGTTTAGCGGAGATTCATCGGGTTCGGTGAATGCGTTTTTGGAACGGGTGGAAGAGTTGCGACTGGCTAGGGAGCTAACTAAGCAGCAGCTCTTTAGGGCGGCGGTAGACCTTTTCGACTCCCGAGCCCTGATTTGGTTTCGAGCCAACCGAGGTCTAGTAGGGAGTTGGGGCGAGCTGGTGGAGGAGCTCAAGGCGGAATTTCTACCATCAGATTACGAGGACCGACTATGGGAGGAAATTCGAAGACGAACCCAGGGTGAGGAGGAGTCAATGGGGGTCTACGTGGCCATCATGGAACGCCTTTTTAGTCGCTTGAAGACGAGTTGCACCCAGGAAGAGAAGCTACGCTTGTTGCGTCGAAATATTGCCCCATTTTACCAGCAGCAGCTGTGTTTGACGCCGGTGATGTCTATCACCGAACTGGTAAAAATGGGCCGGACTCTGGATGCCACTAGGGCATCAGTTGTGGCTTTTGTGCCTCCTAACACGCGATCTAGACGCTGTTTAGAGCCCGATTTTTGTTATCTAGGATCAGAAACGAGGATGGAACAAGTTTCAGTGTTGACAGGGCCACGTATGGTGCAGTGCTGGAACTGTAGAAAGGAAGGACACATGTCCCGGGAGTGTCCTGAACCGCGACGTTGTTTTGGATGTGGTCATCAGGGAGTCGTGCGATTCGCATGCTCCACATGTCGGTCCAGGGCGAATGAGCCGGGGGCGAAGGCAAGCGGATACGTAATCTTCGGGAAACGGTCGGCGTGCTCACTAAGCGGCAGAGCGGGCACGAGATCAAGGCCGCAGCGACTGGGTCATACATCGTATGTGGATTATGCCTTAGTGAAGAACGACATAGATAGTCGTCCACACATCCAGGTCGATATAGAGGGTATGTAGATCGAAGGGCTGCTGGACTCTAGGGCTAGCCGAACGATACTAGGAAAAAGAGGATGGTCACGATTAGAGTCGGGAGGAGCGAGAATGAGCCGAGACATAGTGGAGGAAGTGCGGTTAGCGAACGGAGAGACGTGCGTTGTAGATGGAGTAGTGAGGTTGAATTTTACCCTGGCGGGACGCAAGAATGAACTGGCTGTGTTGGTAATTTTGTCTATCCCCCACGAGTTAATTCTAGGAGTTGATTTCTGGAAATGTTTTGGAGTCATACTCGACCTGAAGGGGCAACAGTGGACCTCTGTAGCCACGGTAGAGGCAGGAGGTGTGAAATCGTTGCAAAGCCGTTCTCATTTGTCGGAAGGTGAAACAGAAGCTCTGACGGAGCTGCTGAGGGAGCAGTTCGAACTAATGGGAGGGGGGCTGGGTTGTGCGAAAACTGTCAGTCACGTTATAAAAACTCAGTCGTACCCTATCAAGCAGCGATACTATCCTGTTTCACCCATCGTACAAAAACAGATTAATTTGGAGCTAGATGAGATGTTGAAAATGGGGGTTGACGAGTGCCTGGTCCTCTCCAATGTTATTAGTGCGCAAGAAGGATGGCACATTCAGATTTTGTGTCGATTTCCGGAAAGTGATCGCAGTATCCGAGAAAGACGCGTATCAGTTGCCATATATCTCCTCAACGCTCAACAAGCTTCGGAACGCGAAATATTTGTCGACGTTGGATATAAAATTGGCATATTGGCAAGTGCCAATGGCAGAAGAATCGCGTAAATACACGGCTTTTACCGTACCGGGGAGGAGGTTATTCCACTTCCTGCGGATGCTGTTCGGCCTTCATAACTCCGGGGCCACCTGGCAAAGATTGATCGATACGGTTTTGGGGCCTGATCTTCACCTACCTGGACGATATTATTATCGTAACGGAAACTTTCGATCGACATTTGGAGGGGCTGCGAAAGGTTCTCTCCCGATTAAGGCAGGCAGGCCTTCGAGTTTCAAAAGAAAAGTGTCAATTCTGCCGGACGCAGTTAAGGTACTTGGGGTATCTGGTGGACGAAAAGGGCTTGCATGTTGACCCAGAGAAAGTGGGGGCGGTCAAAGTGTTTCCTCGACCAACTTCGGTCAAGCAGGTTCGTCGACTATTAGGAATGGTGTCGTGGTATAGACGATTCATTTCTGATCACGCCACTCTGGTAGCGCCAATGAGTGACCTGTTAAAGAAGGGCGAAAATTTGTATGGTCCGACGAATGCGAGGAGGCGTTCGTTTCTTGCAAACAAAAACTTACGGCGGCCCCGATATTAGCCTGTCCTGATTTCGGACTTCCCTTCAAGGTCCAGACAGACGCGTCCGATGTAGGTCTTGGAGCTGTCTTGAGTCAGGCGCACCCAATCGGGGAAAGGTGGTCTGTTATCTGAGTCGGGCGTTGTCCAAGCAGGAGAGAAACTATTCCACTACCGAAAAGGAGTGTTTGGGGGTGGTCTGGGCCATAGAAAAGCTTCGGCCATACATTGAGGGAACACGCTTTGTAGTTATCACCGATCATCACTCTCTGATTTGGCTCAATAAATTGAGGGACCCGACTGGCCGGCTGGCGAGGTGGGCCGTCCAGCTCCTGCAGTTTGATTTCGAGATTATTCACAGGAAAGGGAAGGATCATCTGGCGCTGTCACGAACGTTGATTGCGTTTCCACCACCACGGGGACGGATAAGTGGTATCAGAGCATGATGGGGAAGGTGCGAAAGAACCCTGGTAAATACCCAAAATGGAAGGTGGTTGAGAACATATTGTGGAAGCGGATGGAGGGTAAGTATCCCGAGCTCCAAGAAGCCAGTCGTTGGAAAAAGGTAGTTCCTACATACGCGCGGCCAAGAATTTTGGTCCAGTGCCACGACGACCCTACAGCGGGAATCATGGGCGCTCAGAAAACCTTCGATCTACTGGCGCAAGAGTTCTATTGCCCCAAGGAAATATGTTCAGAGATGTAAGATTTGTCAGGCGGTGAAAGTAGAGCGGAGGCTTCCCAGTGGTCAGATGGTAGGGAGGCCACTTTGCTCTGGGAGATAATATGCGTGAATCTCGTAGGGCTTCTACCACGATCCCTTCGGGGACACTCTTATATTATGACTGTGGTGGATTATGTCAGCAAGATGCTATTACTCTTTCCCATAAGGAAGGCGACCGGAGCAGTCGTGGTGCGCCTACTGGAGGATCACGTCTTATTTTTGTTTGGAGTGCCACGTGTGATAGTGTCTGATAATGGGGTACAGTTCCGCTCTAGAGAGTTCCCACGGATGGTCGAAACGCATGGGATTACGTTGAGATTTACCGCGTTATATCACCCTCAGGCGAATCCCGCGGAACGCGTGAATCAAAACGTCAAGCGCCTACTCCGAACTTACGCATCCGATAATCATCGTTAATGGGACAAGGAGCTACCGAAGATAGGCTGTGCGTTGAGGACCTCAACGCATGAAAACATGAAGGTTACCCCATACTTCCTGAATTTCGGGAGGGTGATGACTATCCATCCTAAGACTATTAAAGGTCCGAATGCGTGCAAGAATGGAAATGAATGGGAGGACGGAACCAAGAAAGCACAACTACTACAGAAGGTGCGGGAAGAAGCTCACGAACGACTAAAGATAGCGGCACGTGAGTCAAAGTCGCACTATGATCTGCGGCGACGGGACGAACAATTTCGACCAGTAGATCTAGTGTGGCGCCGTAATTATGTCCTGTCAGACGCGGCAAGGTATTTCTCCGCCAAACTGGCCCCGGAATACGTAGGACCGTTTTCGGCGAAAAGAAGGGTGGCCGGATGGACGTATGAGCTGGAGGATTCCAACCAGAAAGCCATGGGGGTGTGGCATGCGAAGGATCTAAAACGTTACGTGGCGTGAAGAATAATAAGCCGAGCCCTAAATTATCTTTTTAAGAATAGAAACAGGCCAGTCAGATGTGGTTTTTCTAGTTGTTTCATTATACAGTTTAGCATTCTCTCAGTCGCGATTTTAATAAATGGTGGTGGGGCTAGACGATAAGAGACGTAGGTTTGTGGTGGCGAGTTAAGATATAGAAGCACAATTGTAGACTGGTGGCGGGCTAAAATAAATCGAAATATCCGGTGGAGGGTATCTTAGGTAGGCGAGAGGAGTATCGAGAATAAGAATGCACATCGAGCGATAGGATTAGGTAGTTTAAGTTAATATGAAGACAATGTGAGTGAGAGTTATTAATACTAATAATTATTCTTAAGATAATGTTATAAATGGAAAAAAAATACCGTGAGAGTGATGTGAGTCCCATTTCTGCTTTTGTTTTCGACTTCTTTTTTACTAATGTTCGAAGAAGAACATTAGTATTAAAATCACTTTGGCCAAAAATTCATATTTCTATATATATATATATATATATATATATATATATATATATATATATATATATATATATATATATATATATATATATATATATATATATATATAAATATATATATATATATATATATATATATATATATATATATATATATATATATATATATATATCATCAAAAAATTTCAGTGAAAAAATCTCAGGAACGCGCCATCCGATTGAACTGAAATTTTCAGGACACATTGGTGTATATGCAGAATAGTGCCAGGTCTCTTAAAAAGTTAATAATCTTTAACCGTTTGGCGCCGGCGGCCATTTTAGTGATATTTTTAATATACCTATTATTCCGTACACAAATAACTTTTGCAAAAATAAAGTTGACGAAATACATTTTAAACGTGTTTTACATGTGAATCGGATAATGTTTTGGAATTTTTTAACCCCATGTGTGCGCTGGGTGCCTAAAAAGAGAACGGGAAAACTTGAAAATTTTTAAATTGCGATACTTACTTTAAATCACGTTTGGTAGAAATTTGGTTGAAAAATTCGGTCGGAGCTGCCAGCTATGATCATTTTGGTGTATTAAATTTGAAAAATAAAAATATGGAAGTGAAAACATTCAAACCATTGAATATCCTAAAAAATGTCCGTTTCTTACAATAAAACCAATCTGTATACAAATCTTATGCTTTATCTACACGTTCAAAGTAAAACTTTGGGAATTTCATGTCGGACCAGAACAGCAACCCTTTCCCAGTTAACCTATATTTTTAGCATCAAAAACTTCTGTTCACGGGAACTCACGAATCAATAATCAGATACAATTGAAATTTACAGAATGCATTGGACTTAAGTAGGACCAGGTCTGATAGAAGCGATTTTGAATTGTAGGCAACTCTGTGCCAGTGGGGCCATCTTGAAAAATTACAAAGAAAAAAAACTGCTTTTTGCCCTATGAAATGTGAATAAGTTACCAGATTTTCATGAAATTGACACAGTAGCTGAACCTTACTTTAAACTCTGTTTGATAAAAATTTGGTTGAAAAATTCGATTGGTGCTGCCAGCTATGGTAATTTTTGTGTCTTTGATTTTGAAAATTCGCTCAGGAAAATAAAATTTTTTGCCCTATAACTTCCAGTGCAGTCATGCAATCAATACGAATTCCATTCAATTAATGGAACCTATTTTAAGCATTATTCAGGCCAAATTTGGTTGAAAAGCCACGATAGGGTTGCCAGCTATTGTTGGTTTTGTGTTTGTTTGCAATATCTTTATTAAGCGGTTTTATCGTAGAATTTTCAATTGGTAATGATATTGTAGTGACAATAAACAACAAATATTAAGCTTTCGATTATTTGAAAAAACTTGCTGCAGGTAACCCTAAATTTCTTTATACTCCTATAACTTCGAATGTAATATAACAACGTGTAGCAGATGTGATATATTTTTGGCTTTGATACTGGCGAAAGGTTGCCAGCACGAGTCGGTTGTGCTACTTTTGTATCAATAAATGCTTACAGTTAGTATTCATACCGGAAACATTTACAATAAAAACAAATAGCCGATGTTTCAATTCCCAAAGTTCTGCAAATTTTTCGGATCGCATCCCCAAACACCAACTTCAGTTACAGTGCTGCAGGCACTGAGCATTTTCTTCATTGATGTTATATGAGATGCTGCTTTCAAAATTTTGTGACATAAGCAACTGATGACGAATATAATTAACAAGTGTTTTGCTCTCATAAACGTTGAAATTCATGCCAGTGGTAATATCGGAAACCTTCTTGAGACCAAAGTAAAACGTGGCGTTTGAAACAGTTTGGCCGTAATAAGCAGGTCATGCGGTGAAATATGCACTCAAAACCTGCACGATTCTTCTACTGTTCTTCGAACATTAGTGTTTCTAGCGGTTCAGGTGCGCTAGAGTTTTTCTCCTTTGTTTGTTTTTAAGCGTTGGTTGGTTTCCCTGGTTATGGGTGATCGAGTTGTATCCTAAAAACGAGATCAGCTTGCATTATTTTGTTGCATCTCAAGGAAACAGATACCACAACCAGACGAAATCCTCTAAGACGTAACACATAAGCATGCACAAGGGGGTGTATATGGGAGTAGTAGCGTGAAAGAGTGTGGTATGACCATGGTCAACGTGAGGTGAAATCCAGAATTCAAATAGTGAACACTAACAACCGGAATAAGTTTTTACGAAAATCAAAGTCGTATCTAAATCTCTGACATCAAACCAGAATTAACTTTAGGCGTCGTTCACGAGTAATGTCGTCGAGAATTTCTACGCAATTCACGGTCGCTAGTATTGTACCGGGTTTTGTTTTAATAATATATGTAAAAAAACAAATCTCCACCGACCTTCGGCAGTAAGGTCGATGGAGGTTGAGTCGCATTCACCTAGGAATTAATTATCTTTATTAAGTTTCAATTCGTTAAACTAAAGTAACAATGTTTCAATGAACGTAACGAATACGAAAATAGAGCAATAGATTATTACACGGAACTTTCAAACAACTATGCGACATAACAATCGACACATGCAACTAGATTCCCGGCTATACATTTAAAATGATTGACGACTACGGTCTACGGTGCCATACCAACGAATCGGAACACCACAAAAACGATACTCAGCACTTAAAACGCCAAGATACTTAAGACACTGTAAGTGACTCACATCGAGATTCTTAGCACCTAGATCAACGCACGAACACGCGGGGCAACGCACAATTGTAATCGCTCGTGTCGGCGGCTCCTGACCTGGGCCAACATCTGACCCAGATATGACGAGCATGTTATGTACGCATGAACTTGTATTGCATATAAGCGACTCAACAATTAGAACGATTTATGCAACTCGGATGGGCATTCGAATAGAATCGGAGGAATGAACTGTGCCCAGCAATTCAATCGAAAACTATTGCGAACGGACGAAAGAAATTACACTCACTACCGTCGGCAAATCGTTATCCGAACGAAGCTGGATGAACGGACAAAGGCGGCGTAACACTTAGGATCGGAAGATGTGTATTTTCCTGATGGAACTGAACGAAGCATTGAAAGGTTTACTTAACTGAGGATTAGGTTTGCAGACCAAAGACAAAAATAAACAACACACCCGACACTAAACTAAGTCGCGATTTGACACTCCGAAATGTCACGGGCTATAATCGGACATCTGACGGATTAGAAAGAAGGGGAAATCGGGTTGCCCCATATGTGTGGAACGCGTGGTGTAAGTTAAAACCCAACTCGAGGGGAACCGAGATTGGGGTGAACCAACTAAGCGGGCCAGCGAAGTCCCGATAGTTTTTGAAAATTTTGCGCTACGACCTGTGAAAGTAAGTCTTTTTTTCTTTCTGTTGAATGCTGGGTAAGGACTTAGACGTGCAGCGAGAAATTAGTGAAAAAAACTACATTGGAATTTACTTTACATGTCGGCGAGGAGGATTCGACGTCAGCGAACTGATCATCTATAAGGCGGCGACACATGCTAAAGAAAACGCTATAGCTGCGGCAAAAAGAAAATTTTGGCGAGTGAATTGATAGAAAAATTACGGGGAAGGAGCGATTTTGAGTGGCAGCGACGAAGTCATCAGGGCCCCAGCGAGGGATTTTAGACAGGTTTAGTTAGTTTATATTTTATTTGAATTTGAATTTTAACGTAATTCTATATTTGGTAATATCTTGATTGAAATAATTAGTCCCTAAGTAGTTCGCGACCGCGTATCGTTAAGTTTGAACTGAGTGTTAGTTTTTAGGTTTTATTTTGAATTCCGATTAAAACCTACAGAAGTTCTGTAATGATCATGAAAGGAATGTCTTTCTTTTAAATTAATGAATTGGTTCCGTCGGTGAAGTCGGTAGATTCGCATAGATAAAGTGAAATCCCGTCACTCATTTCTCGCTTTGGAGCGACAGTGTCTAAGTAGGTTCGGGTTAATTAAAGCGAGTGGCGCTCAAGCCACTCCTATCTCCGAGAGCAGAGGCACCCGAATCTACTGCCCTAGTATCCCAGTCGAGGGTGAAGGGTTTGCGATACGGTTTCATCGTGTAACGGTAACAGGCTTCGTACATTGGTGGTTCGCAAATAAGTGGCTGCGCGAATTGGTGACTTCGCAGATTGGTGTTTTGCAGATTAGTGGCTGCGCAAATTGATGGCTTCCAACATTGGTGGTGGGCAAATTAGTGGCTGCCCTAATTGGTGGCTTCGAACTTTGCTGGTATGCAAATTGGTAGCCTCGCAGTTTGGTGTTTTGACAAATTAGTGGCTAGTGATGCGTGGAGTGACCAGTTGGCTATGGCGGACTTGAACAGACGGACAGCGGCAATGAATGCAATCAAGCGCATTGCGTCGGCTGTATTGGCAGCAGAATACGTAGGTGACATACACAAGCAAACACAGGATCTTCAGTGTTTGCAGATGCAATTTGACCGATTTGTTGGTGCGAACGACAATCTGTTGGCTGAGGCAGAGCAAGCAGAATTAAAAAGACATGAGTAGTGATGGGCAGCACCTGTGCGTGCTTAGCACAGTGTGCTAGCACACTTCGGTGTGCTGTGCGAGTGCGGCACTTTATAAGTGTGTCGGCAGCACACTGACACACTGACACATTGACACAGTGCCGACACACTGACACAGTGCCGACACACTAGCACAGTGACGACACACTAGCACAGTGCCGGCACACTGACGCAGTGCCGACACATTAGCACAGTGGCGACACACTGACACTGCCGGCACACTGACACTGCCGACACACTGACACAGGGCCGACACACTGACACAGGGCCGACACACTGACACAGTGCCGACATACTGACACTGCCGGCACACTTGTACTGGCAGGCATACTCCACGGGAACGAATGCTGTACGAGTGGCGTTGATTTTGCCCATTAATATGATGTGCTTCGGTAACAAGGCGTTGTTTGCATTGCAGAATGTGTACACATTTTGCGGTTTCGAAAGCATTAGCTATTGAATGCATTAGCTGATGAATGAGATAATTAGGGAACGAAAAAAGGCAGATAAGATTTGTTATTCGTATAATTTCTGGGTGAAAGTTTTGATTTTGAGTACACTACCGATGATTTGTGTTTTTCTAAATGCTGCGGACGTCTTCAAACGGGATGAAAGTTTAAACACAGAAACAAATACGTTTACTTGCGGTACATATGAAAGAAATGCTTTCACGTTGCAAATATTTGTGGAAAATAGCTTTTGAGCAGATAGAAGGGTTTTGTCGTAACATGCAACGATAAAATGATAGCGATAAAATGATCTACTGCATATAGAAGGTTTATGATAAGTAGTGCTATGTTTTTAAATATTCAAATATTAAAGGAGTTTTTAAGGCAAAAGTAGCTGAAATCGGCCAATTTTGGGTTAGAGTGATTCCGGACATAACGGGCCAAGACCTATTGCTGTGATACAAAGATTTCGGTTTTTTAGGGGAGTAAGGGGTTTTTTGGGCATAGTTTGGCAAAAATTGTCTTGACGGCGCTTTCGATGATTGAACGTGGTCGGGGAGTACAATAGTGATATTATAAGGACGAAAAAAATGTTTGATAGGGGAAATTGGACAAAACCGTCCAATTTTCACAAATTTTTTTTTGGTCTAGCATGAATTCGGGGACTTTTCTGAATTGTTTCGAGCGAAATTTCCATACAAGTTTGGGGAAAAGCGGCCTTGTTTCGAAGATACGGCAAAAGTAGCTGAAATTGGCGAATTTTGGGTTAGAGTGGTTATGGACATAACGGGCCAAGACCTATTGCTGTGATACAAACATTTCGGTTTTGTAGGGGAGTAAGGGGTTTTTTGGTCATAGTTTGGTAAAAACTGCCTTTACGGCGCTTTCGATGATTGAACGTGGTCGGGGAGTACAATAGTGATATTTTGAGGACGAAAAAAATTTTTGTTAGGGGAAATTTGGCAAAACCGTCCAATATCCCAAAATTTTTTTTTGTCCAGCATGAATTCGGGGACCTTTTTGAGTAGTTTCGAGCGAAATTTCCGTACAAGCCTGGGAAAAAGTGGCCTAGTTTCGAAGATACGGCAACATGAAATCCGCCGGAAAACTGTCTGGAAAAACTGAAAGTAGCACTAAAAGTGCTAAGTAGGAAAAGGTTCAGATCCTCTTTGGTTCGATAGTTGGCTTCTCCGGCTGTGCTGGACAAAAAAAAAAATTTTCGGAAAATTGGACGGTTTTGCACAATTTACCCTAACAAAAATTTTTTCGTTCTTAAAATATCACTATTGTACTCCCCGACCACGTTCAATCATCGAAAGCGCCGTAAAGGCAGTTTTTACCAAACTATGACCAAAAAACCCCTTACTCCCCTACAAAACCGAAATGTTTGTATCACAGCAATAGGTCTTGGCCCGTTATGTCCGAAACCACTCTAACCCAAAATTGGCCGATTTCAGCTACTTTTGCCGTATCTTCGAAACTAGGCCGCTTTTCCCCAAACTGGTATGGAAATTTCGCTCGAAACAACTCAGAAAAGTCCCCGAATTCATGCTAGACAAAAAACAAATTTTGGAAAATTGGACGGTTTTGCCCAATTTTCCCTATGAAACATTTTTTCGTCCTTAAAATATCACTACTGTACTCTCCGACCACTTTCAATCATCGAAACCGTGGTAACGGCAGTTTTTGCCAAACTATGGCCAAAAAACCCCTTACTCCCCTACAAAACCGAAATGTTTGTATCACAGCAATAGGTCTTGGCCCGTTATGTCCGAAACCACTCTAACCCAAAATTGGCCGATTTCAGCTACTTTTGACGTATCTTCGATACAAGGCCGCTTTTCCCCAAACTTGTATGGAAATTTCGCTCGAAACAACTCAGAAAAGTCCCCGAATTCATGCTAGACAAAAAAAAAATTTGTGAAAATTGGACGGTTTTGTCCAATTTCCCCTATCAAACATTTTTTTTCGTCCTTATAATATCACTATTTTACTCCCCGACCACGTTCAATCATCGAAATCGCCGTAAAGACAATTTTTGCCAAACTATGCCCAAAAAACCCCTTACTCCCCTAAAAAACCGAAATCTTTGTATCACAGCAATAGGTCTTGGCCCGTTATGTCCGGAATCACTCTAACCCAAAATTGGCCGATTTCAGCTACTTTTGCCCTAAAAACTCCTTTAATATTTGAATATTTAAAAACAAAGCACTTCTTACCATAAACCTTCTATATGCAGCAGATCATTTTATCACTATCATTTTATCGTTGCATGTTACGACAAAACCCTTCTATCTGTTCAAAACCTATTTTCCACAAATATTTTCAACATGAAAGCATTTCTTTCATATGTACCGCAAGTAAACGTATTTGTATCCGTGTTTAAACTTTCATCCCGTTTGAAGACGTCCGCAGCATTTAGAAAAACACAAATCATCGGTAGTGTACTCAAAATCAAAACTTTCACCCAGAAATTATACGAATAACAAATCTTATCTGCCTTTTTTCGTTCCCTAATTATCTCATTCATCAGCTAATGCATTCAATAGCTAATGCTTTCGAAACCGCAAAATGTGTACACATTCTGCAATGCAAACAACGCCTTGTTACCGAAGCACATCATATTAATGGGCAAAACCAACGCCACTCGTACAGCATTCGTTCCCGTGGAGTGTGCCTGCCAGTACAAGTGTGCCGGCAGTGTCAGTGTGTCGGCACAGTGTCAGTGTGTCGGCCCTGTGTCAGTGTGTCGGCCCTGTGTCAGTGTGTCGGCAGTGTAAGTGTGCCGGCAGTGTCAGTGTGTCGCCACTGTGCTAATGTGTCGGCACTGTGTCAGTGTGCCGGCACTGTGCTAGTGTGTCGTCACTGTGTCAGTGTGTCGGCACTGTGTCAGTGTGTCGGCACTGCGTCAATGTGCGGCACTGTGTCAGCGCTGGGAGCACAGTGCTAGCACACTTAAGTGTGGTGTGCGAAGTGTGCTAGCACAGTAAAGTGTGCTGGTTTTACCCATCACTAGACATGAGGAATTATGGCGAGACATCGAAGAAGAATATAATGCCGCGGTAGCAGAGATACACCGCTTGCATGCTGCATCGGATCACACTAGTGGCGTAGATACAAGGTTGGCACAGATGAATTTAAAACTGGATCTGCTGAGCGTACCGATGTTTGACGGTACGTTGCGCAATTGGCTGGCATTCAAAGATGCGTTTGAGACGCTGGTCCATCTTCTGGACTATTCAGAGGCGTATAAGTTGGCCAAGTTGCGAGCAGCAGTCAAAGGTGAGGCAGTGTCGTTGGATGGTGGCATGCACACTAGTGGCTAAAATGAGTTCTGAAAGGTATTGAAAGCCAGATATGACAACCCGAAGCAATTGGCAGAGATTCATGTGTCACAATTGATAACCATGAAATCTCAGGCGAACGAAACAGCGGCCTCATTGTTAGCGATAGTGGATACTGTATAAAAGTCGTTCCGTGCGTTGTCGGTTATGGGATTGGTGGCTGAGCAATAGGATGCGTTGGCAGTACCTATTATAACTTCGAAGCTTCTGCAGGCTACAGAAAAGGCATGGAGTATGAGTTTCGCGCAAATATCACGAACTGCAACAACTGTATATTAAAATAACACACAGAATAATACGCTTGATTCAATTACAAGAAACTGAATGATCGTTATTTTCTGCACATCTATTTTATATGGTTACAAAATTCTTGGCCTAAACATGAATTTCTGCTAATATCATTATATTACACGTGAATCGAGATCGATGACTTTTTGTTTACACATGCAATATGATGTTCTACATGTTTTGCAGTACAAAAATGCAAAGAGACAAAAATACTTATGAAGGCAAATATTGCTGACGAAGATTATTGACTGCGTTCAAGAATTTATTATGAACATAGAAAGTGCAATTGTAGGAAAAAAGTCAACGATCTGATGGACTTGGTGGAATTTTAATATTACAGAAAAAAATGCCAATCAATTTACTTTTAGTAGAGTGTTATTGACCCATACTATTTGCTAGGCAGGCTATGCAGTGGTAATGTGTGTGGTAATGCTAATAAGAATTTAATATTGTATCTAGTATGCCTATTGTAGTTGATAAAGAAATCAAACAATAGCAAATAATGTTTAATAACATTTAGATTAATGAAAGAATTTAGAGTTTTTGTTATTGTGGCATAGGAGATCATTTGTTGTCATATGCGACCGAATCGTAATATTGGCGACAGCATATGTTTTCGTATTAGATGGCTTTACGCGGCAACACCGATATCGATTATTATGCGATCCAGGCTCACAGGCAAGCTTCATGACTGCTCGATTTTTCAAAAATCTGGCTCTTTGAAAGGAATGATCCGAACTTCAGGTGGAAGGCGTTGGCGCTTGTGCTTCGACGTATACTCGGGGACGAGCTACGGTGCAGCTGGCATCGATTCAGGACGCAACTTTTGGCATGGCAATCGAATTCTACGTACTGGACTCAATTACCTATGCGACTCCAGTTGCAAATATTGCTGATTCATGCTGGACTCATCTACGTCCGTTAGAGCTGGCTGATTTAACGTTCAGTACCACAGGCAGAATCGACGCATTGATTAGCGTCGATGTATGGGGTGCCATAATTCAAGATGGCATTGTAGGTGGTTCACTGGACGAAACTTTCGCTCAAGCTACAACCCTTAGCTGGGTAGTATTTGGCTCAGTATCAGTTAACTCGAAGAATCGACATCGCCGACATCACTGCACGTTCGTTGTGATGACTCTGAATAACGACTGGATAATCTTTTACGCAAATTTTAGGAGAAAAAAGAGCCGTTTGCGTCATCAGCTCTGATGGATGGCTCTAATTTGTATGAAGAATTATTCGTGGCCACTCATCGTCGGGACCTGGATGGCAAATACATCGTTTAGATACCGTTCCGACCGGATGCCTTGGCACTGGGTGATTCGTGTACAATGGCTCTGGGATAATTTCTTCGGCTGGAGCAGAGATGTAGCGATTTGAAAATAGAGAGGTTTGCCTGGAGGCACCTCAACTGAACCGAAGTCCAGAAGAGGGCCTGCCAGGCAGGGAAAAGAGGTGGCGGACCATTAACAAGGACATATAAAAAAAATATAATTGCCCCGGGAGCATGGTACCCTAGAAATGGCCGTGAAGACCCCTGGTCCGCATAAGCGGAGCACTCTTTAATGGCGGATGGTAGTTTGCCGCTTTGCTAGCTCTACGCGGCTGGGGTGGGTCACTTGAAAATGGGATGGATACGCTCCCAGAAAACAAAGGGGGACGATACGTATTATTCATCGGTGATGAAATAATACTAGCCGCAATATTCAAACAAGGAAAAGGGGCTTTTGTCCGTAATGGACCAGATGCAGCTCTCAGGCTTGGGCTGTAAAACAGACCCAGCCGAGACGAAAAACACACGAAAATCTAATGAAGGGGAAAAAACTGCCTGATTTTAGTAGGCCCGAGGCTGATGCAGACAGCCTCAGGCCCCTGATGTTATTGGGGCCCATACCCTAGATCGTAGGGGGTCTCGCTACCTACTGACCTTGTCCTTCATCAAGCAAATCAACAATTGAAGGAAAACTGATATGGACAAGATCCCTCCCTTAAAAAGTGTAAAAATTTCAAAAATGTATTAGTTATAGGCCAGCCAGGCCATCGCGACACCCTGAAAAAGGAAAGTCCTCTTGGGCTTTGGCCCAATAAGAAGGCCAAATGTTTGAGGTATTACAAATTCATTGTTATTACTTCTCCAAATTGGATAAATTCAATCAGGCTCCAATTAAATTAGTCTTGAAACGTAATACAAACAAAAATCTTTCGAGATGTTATATGAAAACATATGCCGATGCTATTTTTCGAAAACTCGAACTTAGTTTTAGACTGAAACCTTAGTTATAATCTATGTTTGAATACAAAAAAACAACGAATTGAAGTGATTTGATTACTTGCAATTATTTTACTACTACATTTAGTGAAATTATCAAGTGAAAAATAATTTTTGTATCAATATGTAGAAACAATTTTGATCTATATGTATTTTATAATGTACTGTCTCAAACATTGGGTGACAATTTAAATGCAAATTACCATTATAATGTAGTTTCACAATGATGTAATGCATATTTAAATTCTTAGATATTCTGAAAAACTCAAACCAAACATTGCAATCGGATTTCACATAGCTTAAAACAAAAAAATTATACTGATCTGCTGAAGATCTACTGAATACATTTCAAACAAATCTTCTTCATGATTATATTACTTAGCATAATATATTTCATATATACGACTTATAATCTATTTGTTTTTTCTGTAAAACAGTAAAATTAATTGTGATTTCGATTTTCCGCATTCAACTAAAAAAAAAATAAAAAAAACTCGGTATAATAAGTAAACACTAGGTGCATCCAATATTAATCAAATCGATTGATGCAATAGCAAATCGATTTGATAGAATTGATCAAGTTATAACTTCATCAGAGTTTTCAACAAATTATTACAAAATACAAATTCAATGATATTGCTTGTTGATTGTTGCGACATAATTTAACCGATCTTTTCTTTGCATGATAATGACAATGAGCCAGATTGGGTTACAATTGAAATTAATTTTTTTATCTTTTATAAGTTCATAAAGAAATTCAATGTAGAGAAAGTTTGATGCTTGACCCGGGGTAGTTAATCGATTTTTCTTTGGGACAATTATTCTTTTATTTCAAGTTTAAATTGAAAGGGCCTGCATAATGAAATAATGATTTTTAATTAGTTTTCTTCGGCCTTCATTGAACAGCGAGAAACAGAAAGTCCAACCACGATTACGTACTTTATTCATAAGTATCTGGGGGGCAATATAGAGACTTCCGCAACGAACAAAAAAACATAATTGTAAATATATTGGCGTTGGGATTGTATAATATGTGTTTCTGACTACTTAGCCAAAATGCAAAATGAGATTTATGGCATGACGGTAGGATGCTTTAGTCTAATCAAAGATTCTTCGAGTATTTGACTTGACACTATTACGATAAATATTCACTCAAAACTATGAGCGACACACGTTTGAATTTCTAGAAGCAGAAGAAAATACTTTCCATTTCATGAGATAGTTTTAACGAACACACTAGTGAATACATTCTACATATCTATCTACTGATCTTAAGTATGACTATTGCTTTAAGAAAATCATAATTAAATTTGATTATTTGATTATTTTTCATAAATATTTACAAAACTGTCATGAAATATTATTAACAATTTTATTGAATTTATTCGAGATAGAGTGAACGAAAAAAAACTTACTTCAAATAAAATAAATGAATCTTTTATTATTTTTCACTTTGAGATTCAATGCGTGACCAATCATCAGACTTTCCCTACTACAGGGATAAATATTATTAGTTTTTATTTAGATTGACGCTATTGTTTCAGTTGCTATTAATTTTAAGGCCCCTTAAATGTGTACATACTCACTATGATCAATGGTATAGTGTGATGAAGAATCTTCTTATGATTGACCATAATGTGCGCCCTCAATCACATCGTTTTGTGATAAAAGTACTATAATAGTCCTGATTTTGGAAGAAATTCAAAAGCCTAAAGAAACGGCCGCTCAATCGGTTACCAAGTACGGAACTATCGTTAAGAGTATCTCAGACTCTCGCAGATGACCGATTAAGTTATAAGCGAATAGTTTGTCCTTGTCGTTGGAACGCCGAACGTCTGCTCACGAAATACAGGTAAGGAGTGATTCGTCATTACACGAAGAAAATTATTTTGAGATTTTCGCGGAACACGTGCGCTTACAGCAGACGAATTAGATATCCATCCTTCAGGCGAAAATTCGATCACCCAAATTTCGCAAACGAGACACTTAAGACGAGCTGTCTCTCATCATCGAGAGCGAACCGTGCGAAGACCTGTCAGTTGCACGTTGCAAACGAAGTCAAAACTCTCAGCGGCGAGCCGCCCGCAATCACTATCGGAATACGCCGTGGCCCGCATCGATAACTAGTAATTGTCACGATTAGAGATGAAGCATGAATACTGGAACAGATATGTGGAACAGGTATTTTTTTTGGAACAACCAGTACTTAGTACGAAATTCAAAAATACTAGGTACGAGTATTTTTGTGAACTATACATGTAATCAAGAATTTATCCAATAAATTTCGTCCATTTGATTCATTTCAATCAAACAGTGATGTAATAGTATCCTAATATTAATATGCACTCGTATTTCATACTTGCAAGTGCTTTCATATTCACGAGTATTTCGTACTTTCAATTTTTCCGGCGGATTTCATTTTGCCGTATCTTAGAAACTAGGCCGCTTTTTCCCAGATATGTATGGAAATTTCGGGCGAAATTTCCATACAAATCTGGGAAAAGCGGCCTAGTTTCTAAGATACGGCAAAATGAAATCTACCGGAAAAACTGAAAGTAGCACTCTAAATGTTGAGATCCTTTTTAGTTCGCCAGTTGGCTTCTCTGGTTGTGTTGGCTTCTCTGGCCAGTTGGCTTCTCTGGCCAGTTGGCTTCTCTGGCCCTCCTCGTGACTTCACTCTAACCCTACCGGGGTTGTGACTCATGCCCAGCCTTTCCGAAGAAGTTGGCCCCCTAGTGGGTGCATGTTTAATAGACGTAAATTTTTTTTCTATCATTTCTTAATAACATTTTCGACAAACTTCATGCTTCAGTGAGGCGAAGTAGAAAACCGACTGTTTTAGATTAGCCAGGAAAAGTTTGGTATCAGGGATCATATAGATGGCAACAGGATTAGTTGGTCCTATTTTAGTAAATTTTTCGACAGTGGTCATTTGAACGAATACAGGAGGTGTTTTGTGCATACGAGAAGTGACAACTAAGTAATGAGACTGAGTAATGCTTTTGGTAAACCTGCGACCTTGAAATTCCCTTCCCCCACATCCTTCCCCTCTCCATTGATATATTTACCATCACTTAAGCTTGTTTAGTTTGCCTGCTGTGTCGTGTTGAGTAGACGTGTGTTGATGGTGCTCGTCACGAAAATGGAGAAACGAAATCAAGAGCAACGCGTCGCGATAAAATTTTGCGCCAAATTGGGCGAAACAGCTTCGGAAACGTACGCTAAAATTGTAAAAGTTCATGGTGATAGCGCTCTTAGTCGTGCCCAGGTGTTTCGATGACATAGAACATTTAAAGAGAGGCGTGAAAGCGTGGAAGACGAGGCGCGGAGCGGGAGAACAGTCGAGGTGCGGACTGACGCGAATGCGCAGCGTGTGCGCGCCCTAATCCATGAAGATCGGCGTTTAACAGTTCGAATGTTGGCCTCGAAACTGGGTATGAACCGTGAAAGTCAGACAAATTTTAACCGACGATTTTGGGATGAAAAAGTTGTGCGCGAAGATGGTTCCAAAGAACCTTTCTGAGGAGCAAAAGCAGCATCGAAAGACCGTCGCAGAAGACTGTTTGGAACAAGTGGAAAACGATCCCACGCTCCTTGATCGAGGTATTACAGGCGATGAGAGCTGATTTTTCCAATAAGACCCGGAAACCAAACGCCAAAGCTCACAATGGTTGTCTCCGCACGCCCCCCGCCCGAAAAAAGCTCGCATGAGCAAGTCGAAGGTGAAAACGATGATTATTGCATTTTTTGATAGCCGTGCAATTGTCCACAAAGAATTTGTTCCATCAGAGCAAACCGTAAATCAAGTCTACTATCGCCAAGTACTCGAAAGATTGCGAAAACGAGTCAACAGGGTGCGCCCAGACAATTGCTCGTAGCTGGATCCTTCATCACGATAACGCGCCGTGCCACACAGCCCTCAGCGTGTCCCAGTATTTGGCCCTAAAAGGATCGCCGTGTTGCAACAGCCGCCTTATTCACCCGATATGTCACCCTGTGACTTATTTTTGTTCCCTAGAACAAAATCGGTGATCGAAGGAACCCATTTTGAGTCGATTACGGACATCCACGCGGCCGTGACGAGGGTACTCGCGGACATCCAGTCAAAGCGTTCCAGAAATGTTACGAAGCATGGAAAACGCGCTGGAATCGTTGTATAGCTGCCCAAGGGGACTACTTTGAAGGGGATGGCAGAGTTGTAGAATAATTTTTAAATATACGGTTTTTATGGAATCAGTCTCATTACTTAATTGTCACACCTCGTATATTAAAATCAAAATCAAATTAAATTGATTGAATTTGATTGTTTTCCCTTAGATGGCTCCTAGATTGGAGAAAGATTCGCCAAATAAGTGACCGACCATTGGAAAGTTACGGGCAAGCTGCACGAACTAATGGCTCGGTATCCTTTCACGGTCAACTGCACCATCACAATTCTAGCCTGGGAACTTTGTGTCTGGTGGGTGGGGGATCGCATATTATACCGTTTCATTACATCACTGCAAATCGCATGTACTTGTGTGTATATATGTACAAAGTAAAAATATTAGCTAGTATTTTTGGAACAGGCATTTGGAAAAGGTATTTTTTTGTACTCGTACTAGGAATATCTAGTATGTGAAAATCTGAGTACGATCCAACTCTAGTCACGATCATTGTCTGTGCACACGTATGAAATCGAAATGTCGTCTTCGTTGTCGCTGGGAGAAAAACTCTAATGTTATTCACGGTGCCCACACAACTACACTAGCCTAGCCAACACACTACTACCACTATCAACAATATGAAGTCTTTCCTTAGCGCAGTTGACGGGAGCTCTCGAAACTTCAAATTGGCATCAATTACCGTTCTGCACTGCTAGATTTCAAGGTGTAAGGGTCAAATATAGTTGCCACTGTTTTATCTTCCACTTGTAATTTCAAGAATAAAAACGCGAAGATAACAATTCAATCATTTATTTGCAATTCACTTATGCGAAACAATCCAAACGTACGAAAATTAGAAAATACAATGCAAACGAATCGAAAGAAATACGAAAAAATCGAAAGATATGCGAAAGATATGCGAAACAAATCCAAATTTTATCTAACAAAAAAGAGAGCGAGTAACTAACTGGTACTTTCTTTTATAGCGATGAAAATTTCGGTACATTTTTTTAACTGTTTACTAAACTACTATTAACTTAGTCGAAATTTCATAATAGAATACAGCATTAATATCCAACATCAGCTGACTGGAATTTCGTTAATTCCACGGGAACGGCTGTTTGAGTCGTGCGATATATTCAGTTGACCATCTTCTCCAAAAATCTTGGGTCAAACGTTGAGTGTATTGCCAGCGATCTAGCCGATTGAGTTGAATATCTAATAACGTATTTTCTGGAACAGCGAGTAACATATCCCCTATGAGGAAATGACCTGGCGTTAAAGCGTTCAGATCATTCGGATCATTTGTTAGCGGGCAGAGAGGTCTCGAATTTAAACATGCTTCAATTTTAGTTAACACTGTGTTGAATTCCTCATAAGTTAATAGTGAATTTCCAACGATTCTCCTTAAATGATATTTAGTAAATTTTACACCGGCCTCCCAAAGCCCTCCGAAATGTGGTGATGACGGTGGATTGAAATGCCACGTTATACCTTCATTAGCGAATTCTTGTATCAGGCCTTCATTTTGTTTAACTATTTTCTTCAATTCTTTGTTGGCACCTACGAAATTGGTACCGCAGTCACTGTATATGTGATCAGCTAGTCCGCGTCGCCTCGTAAAACGTCGAAAGGCTGCCAAAAAAGATTACGTTGATAAATCACCAACTAATTCCAGATGTATAGCTTTGACCGAAAGGCAAACAAAAATTGCAATATATCCCTTAGTAATTTTGGAGCCTCTTCCTTTACATATTTTGAGATCCACTGGGCCACAATAATCGATGCCACAATGAGTGAAGGGCCGAGATGGAGATACTGTTTGCTCTGGCAAATTTCCCATAAGTTGAGTACTGGATTGTGCCTTTTGCTTATAGCATACAATGCATTTTTGCACGAAAAAACGAATAGAGTTTCTCGCATCAGTAATCCAATATTTTTGTCTAATAGCGTTCAACATTAGTTGTACTCCTCCATGAAGAGTTATCGTGTGATACTTCAAAAGTATGAGAGGTAAGAGTTTGCTTCGTTTGGAGACAATAATTGGATATTTTGTATCATACGGAATGCAAGCATTTGTAAGTCGGCCGCCAACTCGGAGTATTCCATTCACATCTATAAACGGGCTTAATTTCAGTATACTACTTTTGCTATCTATAGGACGGTGATGTTTCAAGCAATCGATTTCTATTCTAAAATCATCTCGTTGAGTATGCTTTATCCAAAAGTTCATAGCTGAATCAAGTTCGGTTGTGCTTAAGTGTGTTGAGCTATAGCGATTTTTTTTAGCGATTGCAATAAATCGGAAACAATATGCCGTAGTCCGAGTTAAACGGGATAGTGTCGAATATTTGGTCAGCCATACATCCAAAAAATCTGATTCATCTTGAGTTGTTAGTAGTGAGACAATTGACCCTTTCTTTTTTTCTATTGTACATACCGGCAAAGGTGGGCGGGCAGGCCAATTCTGATTCTGTTCTTTCAGCCAGGCAGGACCATTCCACCATAGCTTACATTCGATAATGTGTTTAGGGAGTATACCACGTGATGCAATGTCTGCTGGGTTCTGCTCTGATGGCACATAATTCCATGGTATGTCCTTTGTGGCTTCGTGTATTTGAGTGATTCGATTCGCAACAAAAGTAGTCTAGTTCGATGGGTGCTTTGATAGCCATGCTAGCACAATAGTTGAGTCTGTCCATAAAACAATCCGTGATATGTCTAGTTGCAATAATTTTCTAACACGTTGTATGGTTTTGGCGAGTAATAGTGCTCCACAAAGTTCGAGACGTGGGGTTGAAATGACTTTTACAGGTGCTACTTTTGTTTTAGCAAATATTAACGAACAATTAGTTTGGTCTTGCCTACGAGAAACGATATAAACGGCTGCTGCATATGCCCTCTGAGAAGCATCGCTAAACCCAAGCAATTCAATACTGTCATTTAGTTCATTTTTAAGCCATCTAGGTATTCTTAGAGTATGAAGTGTTTTTAGATCCGATTTCAAACTATGCCATCGTGTTGCAATATCGATAGGGACTCGTTCATCCCATGCTATACCATCTAACCATAGTGATTGCATCAATGTCTTTGCTAATATAGTTACTGGTGATATCCATCCTAATGGGTCAAACAATCGTGCGATATCCGACAATATTTTTCGCTTTGTATAAATGACGTCCTCCATATTAATGTTGATTTTATATGCAAATTCATCCTCTGTTGGGAACCAAATAATACCGAGGGTCTTAAGACCATTATCACAGTTCATGTCTAAGCTAGGGAGTGTTTCACAATCTTCTACAGGAATGCCACGTAAAATTTGTTCATTATTTGCAGCTCATTTTCGTAACTTAAATCCTGCTGAATATAATAATGTGTTTACTTCATTTCTTTTTGCTAACGCCTGATCTATGTCGGTTCCTCCTGATAAAATGTCATCCACATAGATATCATTGAAAATTACTTGATGTGCCATTTTGAACGACGATTGCGAATCTTCCGCAAGTTTCCGAAGGGTTCGGATAGCCAAAAACGGAGCACACGACAGTGTCTAAACAATAGTCTCGAATTGGCTCATTAGGGCTGTTACGCTGTACAATGCGTTGAAGGTTGGCGTCTTCGTTGTGTATTCTTATTTGTCTGTAAATTTTTTCTATGTCTGCCACAAATACAAATTTCAAACATCTCCATTTTAACAAGATTTCATCAAGACTGGTTTGAAGTGCCGGGCCAGAGTAAAGTACATCGTTTAAAGATATTCCAGAGCTCGTTTTTCTGGAAGCATCAAAGACAACACGAGCCTTTGTACTTGTGCTTTCTTTGTACACAACTTGGTGAGGAAGGTAATTCGCTTTGCATTCCCTTGTGCCATTTGCATTTACTTTGATGTCTTCATTACAATCTGTTTCATGCATATGGTTTAAGTCTGCATATTCTTGGATGCACTTGGAGTATTCATTATATAAGTCTGGATTCTTCGAAAATTTACGTTCTAGTGATATCAAACTGGCAACTGCCGTGTTTCTTGAAAAGCCCAACATGTTTCGATTAGTTCCTTCTTTGAATGGAAGGCGAGTAACGTACCTCCCATCAGCATTACGGTGAGTGTTTTGAACGTAAAACTCTTCACAAATTCGTTCTTCGGCTGTTTGCTCCCGGATTACTTCAATTTCTTCAAACTCCCAAAATTTCCTTAATTGCGCATTTACTTCATTATGTTGGATTAATTCTATTTTATAATTGTGGAGATTCAACTCTGGTTGGATATTGATGCCTCCGGAAACTATCCATCCTAAACTCGTTTTTTGAAGAATTGGACCCATTGGTACTCGGTGAATGTCGCCTGCTATTATTTGTGCATACACATCAGCCCCGAATAATAAATCAATTCTCCCAGGTTTATCAAAATTTGGATCAGCTAAATCGAAATTTTGAAGTTGAGCTTTCAAGTCCGAAGTTACATTCCATGTCGGTAACGAATTAGTTAATTGATTTAAAATATATGCATGGACATTTAGATATTGTTGGTTGCGTAATGTCACCTTCAAATTCACAAGTCCCTTAGTTGGAGTATTGTATGCCTTCCCAATACCACTCACACTAGTGTTTGTTCGCTTTCTCTGCAAGTTAAGTTGTTTAATTGCATTTTCGCTAATGAATGACGCTTGCGATCCCTGATCTAATAATGCTCTCAAACCCGTGCAGCCACTTAATGTTTGTACGTTAACTAAAGCTGTAGCTAGGAGTACCCTTTTTGATGTAACGGCGCTCAATGTTTGCATATGCAATTCGTTTTGATTGGAATTGGTTGCCGGCACATGTACAGACTCGAATTCTGTTGCATTAACGTCAAGGGAATTAGTTGGAATGGAATTTGAGTACCTATGCAATAATGTGTGGTGCGCCCTTTGACATTTTGCGCATCTATTGCTACTGGGACATCATGCCAGCATATGTTCTTTCGTCAAACAATTGATACATAGTTTATTACGTTTGACTATGTCAAACTTGGAATCATCGCTCATTTGGCTAAAAGTGGCACATTGTCGAATATGATGCTCAGCTTTGCAAATAACACAAGGTTGAACTACTTGACTCGTATGCATTTGCACATTGTGTGCTTGGTAAGTATTTGGGTTTCTTGATATTTTAATACGCTCGATTCCTGCAGCCTCTAAAGCTCTAAATCTGCGCTGCATGAATTCAGACAAGTCGGTTAATGAAGGAAGAATAGTTCTTTGAACGTGTTCTTGCTCCCAGAGCTGCCTTGTGGCAGGAGGCAACCTTTGTGTTACGACAAACACCAACATCGCATGCCAGAGATTTTTGACCCCCATGTTCTCGATCGCTTGTACACACTCCATAGTTGTGTCAAGAAGAGTTTTTATAGAAGAAGATGACTCAGTGGCGTTTGACAGCGAAAATAACCTTGTAATTTGAGTATTCAGCAAGATGATGACATTGTCGTATCTGTTGTTTAAGATTTGCCAATCTATGTCATAATTTGCTTCGGTTACTGCGTATTGGCGTAGCAGTCCCTCAGCTTCCCCCGATAAACTACATTTCAAGTAGTGCAACTTTTGCACTTTTGACAGATTCGTCCGTTTGTGAATAAGCGATGTGAACAAGTCCCGAAATGATATCCATTGGTCGTAGTTCCCATGGAATTTCGGTATAGAAATGCGAGGCAACTTGATATCCTCCAAGTTTGATTCTAGGCCTTGCAATCCGACGTCCATTGACTTCCGTTCCTCATCCAGTGCTGCTTTCACTGCATCTGGTTTTTCTGCCGTCCGTTTATCGTTATTCGATGCATTGACTTCTAGTTGCTCTGCTGCCCGCTGCTTATCCAATACTTCCTTCAACTGGTCATCTACCTCAGCCACGAATTCTAATTGCTGCTCATCAAACTGCATAAAAATTTCACTCGCGAAATAATCTATATTCAACTCTGCCTCATCACCCGTTAACAATGCTAAAATTTTCTTATGGTTTTCTTGGAAGTCAGTACGTAAATTCTGTAAACGTTCTCTAACCCTTTCACAATACGACAACGTTTTACGACTTGTTGAAGTCTTTTTGAAATTAGACCGAAGTCTATTCAATTGCTGTAAAGACAGCTTTTGTTGCACAATTAAGTTCTCCATTCTGAATACTATTAGAAACTGCCAAATCAGACTGAAGTTTCTCAAATTTCTATGGAGATTTCAAGTCGGAATACTATAACGATTTATCAAGTCGGAATACTATAACGATTTATGAACGAAGTCACAAAACCTTGAATGTGGCTTCTCAATTCAAAATACCCAAGCAATATTAACTTGATTCGAAGGCGAATTAGTTATTATTAGAATCAATGAATGACGATTTCAATTTTCAGTGTCAACTAATTCACTCAAGCCCGAATGTATTCAACCAGACTTTGTAATTCAAATGGTCTGATTTTTGCCCAATAGAATATATTTGAATGTATGTATATTAAAATATTTCAACGAAAAAGAACAATACGGGAATTTTAAAGGAAAAAAACAGAAGGATTTATAGAATAAAAGGATATATAGAAAGGAATGGGACTTACCCCGGCTTACTGCATACAATTTTCACGAATGTAAAATTTCACCACCCGGTTATAACCGAATCGCGCCACGAATTAAATTGTCTTTGTTAAACACACCACTTGCACTGATTAACTTTGTCCTTTTACTTTTCCACAAAAACTTTTTACTTTTCAACTTATCACACTATCCGGTTCGAAGGACCAAAATGTTTTATCTTCCACTTGTAATTTCAAGAATAAAAACGCGAAGATAACAATTCAATCATTTATTTGCAATTCACTTATGCGAAACAATCCAAACGTACGAAAATTAGAAAATACAATGCAAACGAATCGAAAGAAATACGAAAAAATCGAAAGATATGCGAATCAAATCCAAATTTTATCTAACAAAAAAGAGAGCGAGCAACTAACTGGTACTTTCTTTTATAGCGATGAAAATTTCGGTACATTTTTTTAACTGTTTACTAAACTACTATTAACTTAGTCGAAATTTCATAATAGAATACAGCATTAATATCCAACATCAGCTGACTGGAATTTCGTTAATTCCACGGGAACGGCTGGACGAGTCGTACTGACACCTGTCAGCTGGACGGATCGATCGGTAAGTAAATATTATCTTCAATTATTGCTAATTTTATTTTCAGGTTATTGAAGCCGTACGCAACAGCCACTGTTCCCAATTAATGACACAAACACAATAGAAATGACTCTCGAACCATATTACACGACAATTTGCCGGTTTTTCACTGCCCGTCTCCACAGTTTTGGTTTGGATTTTTATTAAGCGAATAGTAGAGAAGAACACTACGGGAACAGAAGGTACTATGTACAGAAGGTAGTATTTTGAAATAGTAATCCAGAACAGCTAATATGCTGGCAAATCCAGGCCGAACTCCTCATAGGTTCAGCATCTTAGTTACTTTTGGGAAGCCACGTTCTCAACTCGTCTAGAAAAATGAAAACCCCGAAATATTAGTGAACAAGGTGATAAGGAATTAGTAAAGAGAAATATCGTGAATAACGTTTACCGAATTAAATAGTTGAATTATCTTTTAAGAAGAAATGGTGGACTTCGTGAGCAATCTTCGGATACTTACTTCTACAATATGGCAGGAGTGACACCTGAAATAGAGGCAAATGAACGATCTCCAAATTAGGATTTGGCATCAGAGAGTGAACAAGTGAACCTAGGGACGCCCACTGATCGTCCATTTTGATCGGCAAGCTAGTAGTATGCTCCCCCGATCTTTTTAATTACCTTGCTAGGTAGGAACTTCCAGTCCAGCTTTGCATTATAGTGTGCGGCTGCGTCACTTTGCCGGAAGTTGCGCCTGAATACTAAGTCGCCCGGTTGGTATGATACCAATCGAGAACGGAAATTATACGCTTTGGCATTGCGAGACTATGCTTTGGTGGCAAGGTCGCGAATATGTTGGCGTAAGATTGCAGGTGGTCAGGAGATGGCAGCGTGTTTTCGGGCTCCTCCAGAAGGTGTAGCTGATGGAGGAGGGCATAGGTTTTGCCATGAGTCTCCATGGGCTGCCCGAACACTACTGAATAAGGGGAGGTTCCAATAGTGAAATGAGGGGATGAGCGTAGTGCGCAGGTAACATCTGAGAGTTTAGTGTCCCACTGCTTTTGAGCAGGATCCAAATATGCGCGAATCGCCGCCAGGATGGACCTATTTAGTCTTTCCCAGGCGTTCGGCTGAGGGAAATACACGGCGGTAAAGTTGTGGCTGACACCGAATGCGTCCAAAAGAGATTTAAATGTCGACGACCGAAATTGCAAATTGTCCGAGATAATGGTTTCGGGAACTCCAAACAGATAAAATACCCTCTTCCTGAGGATCTCCACTACTGCCTTCGCAGTGAACTTACGAAGCGGCTCGATAATTGGAAAGCGCAAAAGATGGTCAAGAACGATGAGTGCTGAAATGTGACCAGATCTCGACCTAGGTTAGGAGCCGATGCTGTCTACGTACAAGCATTGGAATATGGGCTCGGGTACGGACTGAAGCGTCATTGGTGGATGTGAAGGAGCTTTGGTGGTCTTACATGTGGTGCATGATTCAACATAGCCTTTAACTTGAGCGGCCATTTTGGGCCAGTAGAACCATTGCCGTAGACGGCCGAGGGTTTTGACGACGCCATCATGCGCGCTCAAGAAAGGATCATGCATCCCTCTCACTAACTCTGCCGTCATTTCTGACGGCACCCGCAACTTCCAAGCCAACTGCTCTTGCAGTCCGTTTCCGTTCGCATATTCGGTCCGCCTGTGCACGAACCCGTCTACGACTTTTAGGCCAGGCAAGAGATGTTGTTCTGCCTTGATCTTCTCAGCCAATCCCGTGTAGGAGGCACTTTTAAAGTGTGGCGAGTTCAGATCTTGCGGCACTGGAGTCTCATCCCTCTCTGCTGGCGTCAATTCTTCCCCAGAAAACATGCGGGACAAAAGAAAGATCATGTTTTGGCTTCCCTTTCGGTGGACGAAGTTGAAATTGAGCCTTTGAAGTTTAAGGATCCATTAAGATCATTAAGATCAGGTTGATCCATAAGCCATTTTAGGGAAGCGTGGTCGGTCATGGTTTCAAATTTATGAACTTCTACGTAGGCACGGTGTAGTTTCGCTGAGCGGGATTCAGTTTGTGCGACATATACGCGATGGGGGCTTCATACCCTTCGTCTGTGCGTTGCACAAGCACCGCTCCTACTCCATGTTAACTTGCATCACATTGAATGGAGAAGGGCTTGGTGAAGTTTGGGCTGTGTAACACCGGAGCTGAAGCAAGGCTGTGTTTCAGTTGCCTGAAAGCATTTAGCCTCTCATCGGTCCACACAAACTGACTCCGCTTCGAACGCATGTCTATCAGTGGCGTCGACAGAAACGCATATTCTCTGACGAAACGCCTATACCAGCCGCAGATTCCCAAGAATCTTCGCAGCTGCTTTTTGGTAGAGGGTAGAGGGAAATCCATAATGGATTTCACCTTGTCCGGATCTGTTTGAATTGTGCCATTACCAACTATGTGGCCAAGATACTTAACTTCTCGCAAGAAGAATTTGCTCTTTTCTACATTGATTGTGAGGCCAGCCTATCGCAGATGAAAAGTGACCTGATGAAGTACCTCCAAGTGATAGTCAAACCGTTTCGTGATTATCAACAACTCATCCAAGTACACAAACACCTTGTGCTTTAGATGCGATGGATTCACCTTGTCCATCAGTCGTGATATGGTTTGGGGTGCATTACACAATCCAAACGGCATCACAACGAAATGGTACAAGGGTCGTCCGAGCACAGTGAAAGCCGTTTTTTCCCTTGAATCTCCTCTAAATAAATCTGTCAGAAAGCGTCCTATAGGTCCAGGCTCGAGATGTACTTCGGAAGCCTACTTAGTATGCTGTGAATAATAGGCAGGGGGTAGGCGTCTTTCACTGTGACCGAGTTTACTTTCCGCGCATCCAAGCACAAGCGAACCTTGGAGGGTATAACTACCGAGATCACAGGTCAGAACCATGCACTCTTGGACTCTTTGATAACGCCCAGCGCTAACATTCGGTCAATTTCCTTATACAGGAGTTTTTCAACAGCTGGCGAAACAAAGAAATGTCTCTGTTTGATGGGTTTCTGGTCGCCAGTGTCGATCTCATGCTGAATGAGCGTAGTCTTTCCCAAACCCTTCACAGCAAATGAAGGAAAGCAAGCAATCACAGCTGTCGTTGACTGGTGCGCAAAGATCGAAATAGAACAGCAGCAAATAACTGTGAAAAATGTTTATTTCTACAAAGAAAATTATGTATACATTTTATAGATTAATCTAAATTAGCTTACCGTGGTTTCCTCCATGCGCACTCGCCAAGCGTCAACGTAAGAATGAGGCCGATCTTTGGTCTGGCGTTAGCAGGTCGATATGGCAGAGGCGCATGCAGAAAAACACGGCAGATGGTTCTCGTCGGCAGGGCTGTGTAGCGGCTACCAGCAGGTGGTTACAACGGCTTTAGTCTAGCGACCACCGACGGTTGGTTACGGCGGCGTCAGAATATAACCTGGTGACGAGACATAGAATTAGGGATTGGTTTTGATGCGCATTAATAGACGTAGTTGATGTGTTTGAATATTTGTTAGAATTTAATAAAGTTTGTTTTGAGTGTGAACTCCCTCGTGTCCTTCTTTGTATTGCAAACTCTCTCGTATCTTTCTATATATGTAGGATTGGTAGCCCCTACATATTGGTGACCCCTCGAAACAGAAAGCGACGCGAGTTAATTTTTCTATACAATGGCACATCCAAGTGACGCCGCAGGGAATCCGCAACCAAGTTATGTGGATCAAGAGCAGCAGCTCGAGCGAAAGACCGAAATTATAACTGCCGTTAGCGCAGTCAAGCTCCCTCCGTTTTG
The DNA here is from genome assembly GCA_947369275.1 of Nemotelus nigrinus. Classification (NCBI taxonomy): domain Eukaryota; kingdom Metazoa; phylum Arthropoda; class Insecta; order Diptera; family Stratiomyidae; genus Nemotelus; species Nemotelus nigrinus. The sequence goes on along the minus strand of OX376372.1, from coordinate 93,626,152 downwards.
CAGGGAAAGCCCACAGCTGTGGTTTGACCAAATCGAAGTGATTTTCGGCTAATCAAACATTACGAGCGATGTTACTCGTTTTCGACATGTCATTGCGAGTTTGGAGCCATCCATCCTGCCCTAAATTGGGGCCATCATGAGAGATCCCCCGGAGCACAAAAAATATACGACACTGAAACACCAAATAATATCGCTTTTCAGAGAAACGCCAGAGGCGATCTTGGGCAAATTATTGAATGGCGATCTACAAGAAACGAAACCATCACTCGTGTTGGAAAAAATGAGATATCTGGCAAATAACGCATGCTCCGATGAGATGCTACGCCACTTATTCATACGACAACTACCAACGTGAATCCAAGAAACAATTATGTTGAGCGAAAGGAAGGATCTTAACAAACTTGCCGACCAAGCCGATCGGATAGTAGCCGTCCGTCAGGATTATGTCAGTGCAATCAATGAGCATAACCTCAAACCTCCAGCCAACAACGATACTTCATCGGATGACGAACTGGCAATTGAGGCCTGTTCTAAATGCACTAAATGTCGACGGATGCTGGGGTGCCGCTTTGCTAGCTCGCTGCGGCTGGGGTGGGTCATGAAATAATGGGGTTGGTTTGTTCTCCAAGAAAACGGGATGCTACGTATTATTTCATCCGTCATAATAACGTAGCCGCAAACTGGTATATAAAAATACCCAAGAGACAAAAGGGCATAGTTCCGTTAAGGAAACCACCCGTGGCTCTGCAACATGGGCTGACTAAGCAGACCCAGTGCTCGTGACGACGCACGGAGCCAGAAAATTGAAAATCTAACGAAGGAAGAAGCGGGAAAAATGCTACCTCTCTCTTCAGAGGAACCCGGGTGAGGCAGACAACCCCGGGCTCCTGATGGTGGCGGAGCCCTAACCCCGATAGTCCGGGGTTCTCCACCCTCTGATACTGGCCATGACATATCAAATGCAAAATCTAAAACGGAAACTAACTGATTGGCCAGTATCCTTCCCTTAAAGAAAACTGAAAAGTCACTGAATAAAGAAACTCGATCTAATCAAACATTGGCCAGCCAGGCTATGTGCGGACCCTGAAACACGAAAAGAACTTCTCGGGCTCTCGCCCAGTAAGAAGGCCAGAAGTTTAGATTTACAAATTCATCATATATTCACGTTTTCTTATAATTCGTAATTATTCTTAAGCTTCCAAGTATTCTACAAGTAAGTTGTTATGCGGAAAAGAACCAGTCGTTGGTAAGTGTATCCGTGTTTACTATCACAAGCATATAACCCTTGAATGAGTCCCACCAAGATGCATCTTTGTGAAGAACCAAGTTCTTTCATATACATAATCTAGATTGTCAACAAAACAGGAATGTTCTTGTGAGAGTTTACGTCTAACATTCGTTCGGTGTTGAAGGTTGGAGAAGTTAGTTTATACCTATATTCGTAACTTTATAAAGTTCTCTCTGCATAGCTATGTAACAGGCGAATTTTCAATTTTATAGACTTAATAAAAAAACACAAATGTTGGAATATTTTTCCTATACCTTCTACTTTCTCATTCCAAAAAAAAAAAGATTTTGAACTTTCATACTGAACGACTGCATGGTTCTCTATTGAAGCATATGCTTGACACCAATTTTGATACACTAGGTGTCAAATTTAAAAAATGGTGTCAATGTACAAAAGTAAAAATAAGGCAACAAAATTACATGCAAAGAAACTTACTGAAGAGATCTTAACTTACGCAAAACCATCTGATTGTTTTTTTCTTCTTAAGTCTAAGTTGACTGAAATGCTGAACGCGTTACAACGTGCTCCCACAAATCTATATTAATGACGAGTTCACAGTTATCCATTTCAAAACCTCATTTTTGATAATTATATTAGTATTTCATGTGTATTATTTCTATTCACTAATCGTTGATTTGATACTTGCAAGTTATCTACAAGATATTTGTTACAAGGCGAGAGAATTCATTTTTGCCGCGTAAAGACTGGTATCTGAATTGCGGCCAGATGCGTAATTTCCTAGTTATGCGTTTCATAAATAGTTTCTCTTACTTCTAACCAAGCATTAGTTGAAAAGAATTATCTTTAATATAATTGTTCGCTTAGCCACGAATATATAGATACGGTAAATTAAGCATTAGAAAATCTCCCGGAGAAATTCGAAGAAAATTGAGATTTCCAGTTTTAAATCTAAAAAGATCAAATCATGTCTTTTCTTGTCCCATAGGATCTCGAAACTTTTTCTTATCTACAATGTTAGTAGTAACACATTATCGCTCAAATTCTCTTGGCGTTGTCTGCCTTGCCCTTATTAAGACAATGGACTGCAGGAGTTGTATTTATCCAAATTTTAAAATGATAGGTAGGCAGCCTCCTGTTTATACCCTTTTAACTGCGACAACGGAAAAATAATGTTGATAGATGTTACTCCTCTCTCCGCATTTCCAAAGCAGATTATTTTTCGTTCTAGCAAAAGGCGACGTTGCATATCAATAGAAGGTTTCGATCAATCTACTGATCTAGTACAGCCCACAATTTCAGGAATATGCTTTAAAAAAAATGGCAGCGCGTATTGTCTGAAGATCCGCTTCATCAGAATATATTTGCTTGATTGTCGGAACGGCTTCTTCAGGAAAAAAATGCTAGCTAAATGGTAGTGTAAGCGACTACGTTGATTTTGAACCGCTAGACTGACATGAGGAGTAAGATGAAGCCATAGAGTTGATTGTGCTCCGGATGATCAAGTGGGTGATGGGCCACCGTGCCAACGACTGCTCTAGTTGTCATTTAAATGCTGAACCGCACGCTCGTAATGGCTGCCTGTTCAATTATAAAAAAACTTCCTTGTTTTCGTCACGCCCGTCCAGAGCTGGGCACTATTTAGTGCGGCCTACATACACCAAATAACTTCCACAGTCGACAACGTACTAATCACCATTATTTTTATTAAATTTGCCATTTCGTGCAAAACTAAGCTTTAACGTCAGCCACTGGAGAATCTGTGCACTAAACTAACATTATGCTTTTCTCAATTGTTCACTCAAACAGCCCGTCCTAAAACGGTTTTATTTCCCAGCAACAAACTATGAGGGACCACTCAATCGAAAATAAGCCACATCAGACAGAAAAACTTCTGGCACTCCAAGTAAGTGCTTTCTTCTTTACTTCGTAAACTGGGTCATAAATAACTGTTACGATAACTGTAACTGAATTGATCACGTGAAATAATTAAAAAAGCGTCGCCACATGGAGTCACTGTCACAACCTTAGCACCGGATTTGAGTCACTTGAAACGTTTAAGATAATCCTTTTCCATCAGTTTTTCCTGATTAGAATGCCCAAATGGCAGGGACTTCAACAATATCTCTGCGGCACAGATCACCATCTACCCCGATGTTCGGCATGTTGATATCACCTTGCGACTACTACTTTTGAAGCTATAACAACCAAAACAGAATCTTAGATCCGCACAGCACTATACACCACGGGCAGTGAAATGCTGCAGCGCGTTGTATGGAGAAGTATTCAAATCACGGGGACACAGGGATATCACACACTCAGAACATTATTTCTAGCAACAATCATCATCACGATTTAATGCCGGGTGTATGGTCGCGTGATCACAATTTTGTTGTTGCGTTTCTTCCCAAGTTGCAACCACGGTTCAACGATTGATTTGAAATATCAATCTTATCCACGCACTTAATGTCATTATTACGAACTGAAAATCTTCATACGATTCGTGAACTAAATCCAAACTTTATTTTTCCTTCACTAATGTAGTTCCGTTCAGTATTCAATCAGTTCTTTCCAAATTTTTACTAATACAATACACACACTAGAGCACCTCAATGCTGGCCAAGTGAATACCAATTCGAATTCAGCTTCACACATTCATTAACCGTTACACAACCCACGAGTGTCGTAACAAACCGCGTAACTTCTTTTCCAACCCGACTCCGCATCGACGATGGGTATGATTTTAAGTTTGAATTTCGCGGTTACAGTGGTGATAGAATTGTAGAGTAGTGGAAGAACTCGTTAGGTTAGGAAAAAAATGCAAATAACAGCAAATGACCAATTACTACTTAAAAGACCAATTGAACTGCCGCGTATAGCGCCAAACACCCCGTCGGCCATCCGGCCTTCGCCACGGTTCCCAGACGACTGTCTCGAAACGCAAATTGCATTTTGAAATGAGCGAGCGAAATTCCGTTAGGAATTTGGTTGCTGGGCAATTACAATAACAAGGTCGCATAGGACTTGCAGTATCTTGTTATTGTACAAAATTGAAACGTATTTCAATTTGAAATCGATGTAGCGATTTCGAGAACAGGACAGTGTGCATCGAAATTAAGGGTCCAGTAATTTCACTTGAAATTACTGGATGCTACACCTTCCAGCGGTTCATGAACCAGGTGTTGCAAGGGCTAGAGTTTGCAAAGTGCTACATAGACGACATTCTCATTTTTTGTGGAAATAAACGCAGCATCAAGAGCATGTACGAGCAGTTTTCAAACGGCTGAGGCAGCACGGTTTGACAATCAACCCGTCAAAGTGTCTATTAAGAAAAGAATGTGTGACTTACCTCGGGCACAAAATAAGCTCAATGGGCATAAAACCACTACCTGAAAAGGGTAGCGATTCAAGCAATGCAGCGACCACAAAGTATATGTGACCTACGGCGTTTCTTTATTTATTTACACAAATTCATCGCAACAGAATACAAATTCCAATTATGGCAATGATAAATGAGAAAAAAAATAAAACATTACTACTTACAAAAATAAAATTCAATTCAACAATCTAATGCCCCAACGCTCAGGTCAAGTATAAATGCTTTTAAATGACTTTTGAAGCTATAAAACGATTGTGACAGAGATCCAAGCCCCAATTCATTATGACGTCTAGGGATTCTGACGAAAGGAGAAAAGAAGTACACATTTGCACCCGCGAACGAAACAGTGAAGACTTACTGAGACCTGTTGAACCGTAACGAACTGCGAGGTCGGAATGAATCGGTGAAGCCAGATATAATATCTCGCTGCGATTTGAACAGGAAGCACTCGTCAAACAACAGCCGGCGTGACTCCAAGGAAGGAATTTGAAGAAAGGACAAACGGGAAACATATGAGGAGTAAGGGATATTATATTTAAAAAAATAAAGCTGCACACACTTGATGGCCCCAGAAAGGTAAAGGAAAAGTGGAGACCACACTTGACAAGCATATTCGAGGACACAACGAACTAACATTAAAAAAAGACGAACACATGTACGACTGTCAACGAATTCAAAGGCAGAGCGGAGTACCAATCCACAAACTCGAGAGGCTTTAGCGGTGACTTCAGCAACATGGAAATTAAATTTCAATTTACGGTCAAAAGTCACATCCAAGTCTCTAAATTGATTAAAGGATGACAGATAGTTAGTGAAGAAAAAGAAATAGCAGATGATTTGAGGGAAAAGGTCATATTTTTTCATTTGCTAACATTGAAGGATAATGAGTTGCGATTGCACCAATTAAGAAGAACACACAGATCATTCTGGAGAATAATACAGTCATCAACAGACCTGATCACTCGGAACTATCTCAGATCGTCAGCGTACAGTAGACAAGGGGAATCAATAATGGATGGAAGGTCATTAATAAAAATTAAGAAAAGTAAAGGACCAAGGATAAACCCTTGTGGAACACCACAAGAGAAATAAAAGGGAGAAGAGGAGACGTTGTTAATAGTGACTTTGCACTCACAGTTACTGAGGTAGGACGAAAACCAAGAAAGGATTGGAACGAAACAACCAAACTGTGAAACTTTACTGAGTAATAATTTATGGTCGACAGTATCAAAGGCTTTAGAAAAATCTGTGTACACTACGTCCACTTGTTCCTGATGATCTAAGGCAAGGGCAACTGTGTTTGAAAAAAAGATAAGGTTAGTCAAAGTAGACTTACCTTTCACGAACCTATGCTGTTCAGGAGCTAGAATAGGATGTATCATGGGATCAAGCAGTCATCAGATGAATAGGGGGAATAACACGGAGAAGCAATTTTCACGTGCCGTAACTATTCAGGCTGATGGAAGTGTGATCTTAACCTCCTCGCGGTGCTGCCGGTAACAATCTTCCGTGAAAGAAAGATTGGCTAATATTATTCACGCTTTGGGGAGTCAACCCCTAAGGAAAAAAACCCCAAGCCAGTGGTGGAACAGCATATGCCGAGGGCTGAATGGCTGCTGGGTGAAGCAGTCCATAATATGCGAATTCGGGTGTCGGATGGCAAGAGCCCGTCTAATTTGATGCCTAGGCCGGGATACAGAAGATAATACGGCTGGTCTTTTATATTCCTCTTACTCGTGGGACCAAAATTGAAGGTACTATAGAAAACAAAAAGGAGGGGGCTGCCTTAAGTGCCCCAAATCTAAAGGCCCCAGAGCCTTCCATCAGCGGAGCTGCAGTGCTCCCCAGTGAATCCTCAAAGGAATTAAAGGAACATATGAAGCCCAAAGCCCAAGAGGATTCCAAGCAACAAAGGCACAAGAAGGGCAAAAGCAAGAGGAGAGTCGAATATAGCTCCACACCAAAAAACAAAGGTGGACCAGGCGGGGATCAAACATCCCAGCCAGCTTCACAAAAAGGGAGAGGCAAACCGGAAGAAGTAAAGGCAGCAGAGGCTCCCACAGCCTCCCCCTCTACGTCTGACGGTGGATCCTCGATGCAAATCGTGCAGGAGCTCTCGCGCAGTATGGAAGCGCTTAACATGACTTCGCAGGAGGCATCGAAAGATACTCCAAAAAAGAAGAACATGAGCGGTGCGGCCGCAATAAGTTCTTCATACGAAAAGGTATGTCTACAGAAGAGGCTAGCGAAAAGGCCCTCCTAACAAAGGCCCCAGAGGCCAATAGGAAAAGGCCTAGACCAAAGGATGGCACTCACACCCAAAGATAATAAGGGGCACCGACGTGGCCCCAAAACACTGTGAACCCAGCAAAAGGCAACGACAAGTAACCTACAGCGGGGCCTTGCAGGGTGTAAAAATGGCGGTCATGATGAAAGATTTTCCCCAGGGACTTCTCACGACCGACCAAATGGACCAAATACAAAATGCCCTGGAGGAGCGGATACTGGCCGAGATAGGAAGAGGCGTTGCCCCTCACTTCCTCAGCATCACCTACAAAGTAGGTTACGTGTCCCTCCACTGTAAGGACAAACCAACGGCGGAGTGGATAAGGGCGGAAGCCCAGAATATAAAGCCGTGGGAAGGAGCCAACCTATGGGCCACGGAGGAATCCCTGATTCCTAATCCTAAAACCCTTGTTGGCTATTTCCCAAATGCAGCGGATCTGCCTACGGAGAGGATCCTGGCCTTCGTAGAACGCCAGAATGAGGACCTCAATGTCAAGTCCTGGAGAGCCCTCTTCAGGAAAAATAAAGGCAAGTGCGCCATGCTTGTAGTAGCGGCGGACCAGGCCTCTGCTACCAAAATAGCAGACGGAGACGGCAACATTAGCTTTCGCTTTGGGCAAGTTAAGTTGAGCGTCAAAAAGTCAGGCGGGAAAACACCGGAGCCTGTGGTCACTCCAACCACCAATACGGAGGGCAGTGGAACCGGCATGGAGGCAACATCAGATCCCAGCGGCTCCCAACTAAGCGCAAAAAGGGAATGAGGTGTCTACAGGTGAACCTGCATCATGCCAAAGCTGCCTCGGCGGAAGTAAGCAGCAGGTTTGCCTCGGGCACCTATAAATTGGGGCTAATACAAGAGCCCTGGGTAAATAAAGGCAGAATAAATGGCCTGAACACAAAAAATAGTAAGTTAATTTGGGCCGCAGGGGAAGAAAACCCGAGGGCGGCGATAATAATTAACACAAATATTAACTTTCTTCTGATTCCAGAATACACAAATAGGGACACAGTGGCGATCCAAGTTCAGGTCCCCATCGAAGGAGGATTAGTGGAGGCGGTATTTGCCTCAGCATACTTCCCAGGGGATGAGGATCAAGTCCCAAGTAACAATATCAAAGGACTCGTTAGCCACTGCAGAAGGAAGAACAAAATGCTGATTATTGGATGCGACGCCAACGCTCATCATACAGCATGGGGGAGTAGTGACGTCAATACTAAAGGTGAGTTACTTTTAGATTTCGTCCTGAACAGCAATTTGTCTGTAGCAAATAAGGGCAAAACGCCAACTTTCGTGACAGCCAACAGGCAAGAGGTACTAGACCTTACGTTAGTGTCAAACAATGCAGCGCATTTAGTGAAGAAGTGGAATGTCCTAGAAGTCGCTTCTTTCTCTGATCATAGGCATATAAACTTCGAGCTAGGAAAAGATACTGTAAAAGGGGTAAAGTACAGGCAACCAAAGTGTACGAACTGGGAAGGCTATCAAAACAGCCTTACAGCGGGACTTTACGGCCTGCACCCGAGTTTCAGTACGAGGACGGAACTGGAGGACACTGTGGACAAGGTCACCAGAATAATCCTCGAGTCATACCACGATAACTGCCCTGAGAAAACCAGTGCTTCCAAGACAAGGGTGCCATGGTGGAATAGGGAGTTAGAAAAACTCAGAAGAGCCGCAAGAACGGAGTTCAACCGAGCTAAAACTACATCAAGCTGGGAGGCCTATAAAAAGAAACTCTCAGAATACAACAAAGAGCTAAGGAAATCCAAAAGGAAGGCCTGGAGTGCCTTCTGTGAAAGTCTCAATAGTATCCCAAAGACTGCCAGGATCCAGAAAGCTCTATCCAAAGGCTATCAAGGCCATATAGGACTACTAAGAACTCCAGATGGAGGGATGACGACCACCTTTGACGACACACTGGAAGTGCTACTTAGAACACACTTTCCAGGGTGTGAAATAAGCAATGAGGCTGAGGAAGAAGAGGACAGTCCTGATCGGATACGTCACTCACCTCCTCTGCTCAAACAAATCATCACGTATGAAAAGGTTGAATATGCGATAAACTCCTTCAAACCCTTTAAATCACCAGGACCAGACGGAATTTACCCAGCTCTGCTACAAAGAGCAACAGGGAAACTAAAAACCATTCTGGTACACATATTTAGAGCGAGCTTGCAACTCAGCTATATACCAAAATTGTGGAGACTGGCGCGGGTTGTGTTCATCCCTAAAGGGGGCAACAAACCGGCCGACCTGCCAAAATCATACAGGCCAATTAGCCTCACATCTTTTATATTGAAGACCATGGAAAAACTGATTGACCTATACATAAGGAATGATCTTTTGACAAAGATGCCACTTCACAAATTGCAATTTGCCTACCAAAAAGGCAAATCAACTATATCAGCTACACATAAGCTGACACAAATAATAGAAAAGGCATTGGAATGCAAGGAAGTCGCACTATGTGCTTTCATGGACATAGAGGGAGCCTTTGACAATGCAAGACATGACTCGCTACACGTCGCTCTCCAGAGGAGGGATACTCCTCAAGAAGTAGTGAAATGGGCGAGCAAAATACTAAGGAATCGAAGTGTGGTTGCGGAGCTGGGGGAGGCGAAGCTAAGGGTGGATACTAGGAGGGGATGTCCACAGGGAGGAGTATTATCCCCCCTGTTATGGTCCCTACTAGTTGATGACCTTCTCGTGACCCTCAATAGTAAGGGCCTAACTGCTCTCGGCTACGCGGACGACATTACGGTAATAATAAGAGGCTCACACATGGACACCGTGAGGTCCAGAATGCAAAAAGCCTTAAATGAAACAACCCAATGGTGCGAAAGAGAGGGTCTATCCATCAATCCTCAGAAAACTAGCATAATACCATTCACCAGGAAAAGAAAAATCGAAATAGGAGCCCTAAATATTAGGGGTACAGTCGTATGTCTGCAGGAAGAGGTAAAATATCTAGAAATACACCTAGATAGGAAACTCACCTGGGACAATCATCTAAACAAAACGACAATGAAGGCCACTATGGCACTCTGGGCGACAAAACAAATGCTTGGGCGCAATTGGGGACTATCTCCAAAGCAGACCCTATGGGCATACAAACAAATGGTGAGACCTATCCTCCTATATGGAGCAGCAGTGTGGTGGAAGAAAACCATACAAAAAACCGCTATAAATAGGCTCAACAAGCTTCAAAGGATGGCCTGCCTGCTGATTACAGGAGCAATGAGCTCCACTCCAACAGCAGGAATGGAGGCCCTTGTAAACCTTGAACCGCTGCACCTCAAAATTCAGGAGGAAGCAGCGAGACAAGCCATTAGCCTACAACAAGCCTACAGGTATAAATCAGGGGACCTCAAAGGCCACCTAAAAATCCTGGAGGACGTCAGGCCCATAATGGAAATGTTAAAACTCAGCGACCAAATAAAAACTGAGACAGCATTCGAGAAGAGGTTCAAGGTCACAATTCCATCAAAGAACAAATGGAAGGATGGACCACCTCCCTCGTACAAAGGAGCGCAAATGTGGTATACGGATGGTTCAAAGATGGATTGTGGAGTAGGAGCAGGGATCGTAGGTCCCAAGTGCAAAATGCATTTCCCTCTCCCAAAAGAAGCCACGATCTATCAAGCGGAACTATCTGCCATATTAAGAGCCTCACAAACAATAAAAATAAGGAATACAAAAAGGGTCAGAATAAAAATCCTATCGGATAGTCAAGCGGCTCTCATGGCTATCAATCGCGATCAAATAAATTCGGCTATTCTCCTAGAGGTGAGAGAGGCCCTTAATGAAATAGGGGCACAGAACAGCCTCGAGGGGCACCGAGGAAACGAGGAAGCTGATACCAGCGCCAAAAAAGGAGCAAAAATGCCCTTCATAGGTCCTTCTCCGTACTGGGGCTTTACAAAAGCAGATACGGAAAAGGAAATTAGAGCATGGAGCAAAAAGAAGATCGAAGACTACTGGCTTAATATTGAGGGTTTAAAACACTCAAAAAAATACCTTGGCTTCGATAATAAAAGAGCAAAGGAAGCAGTGGCTCTCTGCAAAAGTGGCATAAGAGCCCTATGCGGAGCATTGACAGGACACCTTCCATGCAAAAAGTACCTCCACAGGATAGGTGAGGAGCACGATGACCGCTGCAGATACTGTGGGGAAACGACAGAGTGTGTAGAACATCTGCTCACAGTCTGTCCAGCGCTAGCAAGAAGAAGATTCGAGCTACTTGGGTCTGCTCTTCCTTCCACCAGGGACATCACAAATGTCCCGTCAAGGAACATATCCAGGTTCATTAGAAGCCTGGACATCCTATAGGACATAACGCAAAGGAGGCACAATAGACCCAGGAGGTCGCAGTGCTAGGGTCCCTCTGGACCCACTCCAGGCCATCATCATCATGGGATACATTCTAGAGAAGACAATTTTTTCAAGGATTTTACTAAAACAGAGGAGAAGAGAAATAGGACGATAATTGGAGACGGAGGAAGCATCGCCAGTTTTGAAAATTGGGCAAATATTAGGCAGAATGAAAAATACCGGATGATAGGCTCACATTGAAAAGAATAGAGAGGGGGACGCACAATGAGGAAGACAAAGAAATCGCATAAAAATTGGGTATGCAATCAGATCCACCGCAGGAATTCGGATCAAGGTTGAGCAATAAATTCTCAACTTCGATGGGACAGTAGTAAGGATCGGACTTTTCTATACTTTTAGCATTACGCGAGTAAGGGACAGGGTATCAAAAGTCCATGGTTTTGTTGCCGCCCACCCGCGTGCTTTAGGTATGCAAAGTCCATTAAGCTCGAGTTAAGTTTGTTTTTCGTTTTTGGTCGTTGTGTATGAGTGAAGGGAATATGTAGATTGCTTTCTGGGAGGTGCGAATCAGCTGCACCATCGCTGTTTGCAGGTGAGAGGGAGCGAAACATGCAGCAGAGTCGAGAAGCAATATGCAGAAAGGGGCTTAGCAGGTATTCAGTTAGCATGGATGTCGGTTTCTCGATGACGTCTTTTTTGCATCTTGGATGTAGGACTGAGCAAGCAGTTCCCAGAGCTTGTTTGTTTGGGTGTGTTTTTGTTTTTGATTTTTTCGCTGGCTGATAGAACAAGTGTGTCTGTCTTGTTTTCTTGTTTTATCTTTCCTCGTTCGCAATGTGCGATTCTGGTCTCAACCCATCTTGAACTTGATTATACTTGAACTTGATTATACCTGTATCGCAAGCATGTGCAGATGCAATGTCATGTTTTCTTGTTTTATCTTTCCTCATTCGCCATGTGGGTTTCTGGTCTCAACCTCGATCAATGGATTAAGCGTATCGTATGCATGTGCGATATATTGTTAATGATGGATCTGAGTAATTTGGTATGTTGTAAATACAAGATCTAGACCGGTTGTACGAACCTGGTGTATCATAACTGACCGATGTTAAGTGTGGATGAATGGTGATTTTACGCGTTGCAGATATTATGTCATAACTGGATGAATGATTTTATGATGTTTCCGAGTGGCTATATTTAGATGAAAACAAAGACGTTATTCGCTGATTGCTGAGGAGTAGGTCAATGCTCAGATGTTGTATTTCTTTGCGGCATTTAGGTGGGACGTGGGGGTGGGAATGTTAGGTAAATAAAAACATTTCATTGTGTAAGTGGCAATAAACTTTATTGGATTTTTATTTATACAGATTTATATTGAAATAAAATGGTTGACATTTTACTTGGAAAAATAATTGTATATTGATACAGCTTCACATATAAATCCACCAACGAAAAATCCAAGACCAACGCATTTTAACAGATTGTAAAGGCAGTGCTCTGTTCTGGAACATTTTCTTGTTGTAATAGGTGTATCGTAAGGTCCACAGACGTCTTTTCCGTTGGCGTAGAAACATTCCGGTGACAATCGCAAGTGCTCACTCTCGACATCGGTAGGTGAGTTGAATGCATCCATGGTGACCGAGCAGAAGTAACATCTGACCTGGTCTTTTATGTTTGTGTAAAAAAATCCACTACGTTTGCCAATCTAAAAGGCAAACGTCTTGACGCGATCATATTCACGCTTTAAACACAACATCTCGAATGAATGTTGTTCACTTTTAGAGCACGTCTTTTATATTTATCCAGGAATTATGATGAGAAGGAAAACCAAGCCATTTGACAAAAACACGATTTCCCCTTCTTCTTATAATTTTCTCAACAAGGTATGCATCAGGGTGTTTCACTGTAGTTAACTCAGGTTCGTAGAACCCTCCTTGTATCAAATCTCCCTGATAGTCTTCCAATGTGTACGTGCGGGGCTGTGTTTTTCTGACTTCTTTTATTTTAAATATTTCCGTAGACCAGTTAGGGGTGTAACCCTTTTCAAAAATCTTCTTATGCTTACTTATGCGCACATGCGCACCAACTTTAAATTTGGGTTGTGATGTTACCTTAACTTTCCTGTAAACGTCCGAGAGTAATTGCACTTCGTTCGATGTATTAACATCTATTGGGCGCATATTAATAACTCGATGTTTTGTTTTGTTGTATCGGGCAACTAGCTTATGTAAGGAATCGAACCAGCGGTAATTTCCAATCATGCTAAAGTTCTTCCACATAATACCCTTTAGAGTTCTGTTGAACCGCTCTGCAATCGATGCTTTCAATGCACTAAATGTTGAAGAGTGGTTAATTTCATACTTTTTCATAATATGTTGAAATCTTTTATTGAAAAATTCCTTTCCGTCATCTGTTTGCAGATTTCTGGGAATGCGCCTTTGTTCGAGAATTGTTTCCATTGCCTTCGTCACTTCATTAGCGCTTTTATTTTTGACTGGTAATGCCCAAGCGTACTTGGAAAAAGTGTCAATTATTGTAAGAAGAAATTTGTAGCCTCTATTCTCTGATGAATATGCACTCATATCAACCAAATCCGCCTGCCATAAATCATCAATACCTCTGATAGTGACCCGACGCCGGTTAAAATTTTTACGAGCAGGTCTGTGTAACTCGTTGACAATTTGCCTTCTACTCATAACGATTAAATGTATAAATATAGGCTGTTTACTTGTTTTTATGTTAAAATCTGTGAAAATTTGCAAAAATGACGCACTTTATTCACCCCTTCACTATGATGGTTGCCGGTCCATCTGGATGTGACAAGACGAGTTTTATAGAGGCACTTCTTAGAAACGACTCTATGATACAGCCTCGATTGAAGAAGGTTATTTGGTGTAATGCTGAAACTCAAGCTATTCCAGCAAAAGTAGGTTTTAAGAATATCGAATATTTAAGCACGATTCCAGAAGAATTTGTGAATAATGCGAATGAGCCGATACTTATTGTTTTGGACGATATGATGTTAAATGCGTTTTCAAGACAAGTTTGCGAACTGTTCACTAAAGGATCACATCATAGGAATTTTTCGGTTATATTAGTAACACAAAATGTATTTCATCAGGGCAAATTTTGCCGTGATATATCATTGAACTGTAAGTATCTGGTATGCTTGAAGAATCCACGTGATAAAAGTCAATTTCATCATCTTGCTAAACAAATTTACCCTGAAAATAGCAAGGAGCTTGTGAGAATATATAAAGAAATCACTCAGGCGCCACACAGCTATTTATTAATAGACCTGACTCAGAATACGAATGATATTTTACGCTTCCGTACTGATTTATTTAACAAAAACTTTGTAACGTGTTATTGCTCGAAGGATAGTTTAAAGCAAGAGAATGGTGTTACGATTGAAGCGATTAAAAGACAACAAGCATATGTTATACGTGCTTAGACGTGCTCGACCGGGTTTGAGAAATGCTATACTTAAGAATGCCGATCCAGAGGTAATTAAAACACTGCGAAATCACATGGAATACGTTGAATGGTAACCACAGACCTCGTGGAAAGATATATAACCATCTCTGTAAATATAAAAAGTGTATGCGCAAGTTAGTAGATGCTAAACGGTCAGTTCCGCGACAACGTAAAGTACTAATTCAAAAAGGCGGATTTCTACCTGTATTACTGGGCAGCGTACTTTCAGGGGTGATTGGTTCACTAATTGAGAAATATGTATAGGAACAGTAATCTGAATAAAATGCTACTTCTGTCTCCTGAAGTATATGCAAATTTGAAAGACACTATTGAAAGTTCTAATGACCAGAGTTTGTTCGATAAGGCTATGATTAAGATATTGAAAAGTGAAAAATTCAGCGATAAAGACAAATGGTATCATTATCGAAACGAACTTATAAAATGTTTAAACACACGTCGTAAAAGTAAAGGATTTCTAGAAAGAAAAACTCAAATGCCTTCTTCGAGCGAGCATGTACACAAGAAACAGAAAAGTTTGCGAGACAACACGACACAGACTAAATATGTTTTTAGAGATGAGAAACCTACGCAAACTACACCTGTACGAGTGGAAAAATTGTTTGAATCATTAGGTGAAATCACACCTCCAAGGAGTGTATTATCGGCTGCAGCAAAGCGTCGTCTATCGGCAAGTGGAATAGCCAAAAGTCTGAAGCCGCCATCGAAATTTAGAAAAACTTCAACTGACAAAGATTATAGGATAATAACTGGTGATGACGGAATAACACAATACACAGTACCTGTTGATATGAGTCCTGATGAAGTAGAAGACGTTCTAGGGGAGATAGACAATCTTGATGATGAGGGGTCCAATGTCTTTAAAATGGAGAAAGAAGGTGAAGAAGATTCTGAAAGTATCGCGGATGTGGAAATGCAAGAGCTGCCTAGTTACTCTATATTAAGGCCCTCTCGGTTCGATCCTAATCAATACATGTCTGATCAACCCGTCAGAAAACATCCTGTTGGACAGAGTGAGAGACTAAAAGAAAAAAAAAGTGCGCAGTTCAAGTGTACCAGACCTGGCTTGGGAAAGAATTTGATATGCCTGTAACAGTAACAGATGATGAATTCTACGTATGCCTTTTAAGCAATAGTTCCCTGAGCATTTACCCTGAAAACACATTATCATCTTTTGAGAATATTCTTCCTGCTTCTTGTAAGCTTGGTAGCGGTTGGTGTGTTGGAATGACGGAGATAATGTTGCCAAAACGAAAAAAAGGAGAGACAGTGTCAACCAGCAGTGTTTCTAAGCGTTCTAAATACAGTATCGGAGAAGAAGAAGCTAGTATAATGAAAAGAAGTCGACGATCAACTGCAGCAGAATCCAGCAAGCCTGAAGTAAAAGAAATAGTTGTAAAAATCATGTCTTTGAAAAAAAATCTTGTTCTCTTAAGATGGAGTGATGCTACTTTACGGAGACTTTGTTATGAAAAAAGTCACAGATCAACAAGGTGAACCAGTAGACTTTGAACCAAGTTTTACTCCCACATATATAATGCTTCACTTCAAACGTCGGTAAGAAAAAGTATAAATATTCACATACATTGATGTAAGGACTATAGTGTTAATATTCAATACCGATGTTAACGACATGAACTCGCACTACACACGCTATTATTTGGTCCAGAGTGGTGGAAATTTATCAGATATTGGAGACCTCTATCGAGCCCCAATTATCTATCAGCGCGGTAGAGGTATAGGAAGTTTTTTCAGTGGTTTATTACGTTATCTAAAACCTTTGGCTGCGTCAGGTGTAAAAGCTATAAAACGGCAAGCGGTCAAGACCGGTAAGGCTATTATACAGGAGGTTGGGAACAAACCTCTTAAAGAACTCTTAAGAGAACACGGACAAACTGCAGCACAGGAGTTAGCTCAGAAAGGTATAAACAAACTTTTTGATAAGATGGATGGAGCAGGTAATCGAATGGCTATAAAAAGAGCTAACCCGTTCACAACAATTCAATTCAAGTCTTCTCCTAAGCGACGTAAAGCTGGTAAATTGTAAAAAAGAAGTGTAAAAAGAGCGTAAAAAAGTGTAAAAAGATTAAAAGGGTGAAAAGTAAACGAAAAGTTATCAAGAAGCGTGTCTTGGACATATTTGATAAGTTATTAACATGTCCTCCTACAAAGAATGCATGAAATCCGAATTGGATATTTTCTCCACATCACCGATTCAAAGCAACATTTTAAAAACCGAAGAAGTTGCATACAAGCCGATAGCTTCATTGGATAACTCATCTGTACTGGAATTCATCTCTCTTGGCCATGGTGATACGTATCGTGATTTATCCAGCATATATCTACGGCTCAAAGTACAGATGGTTAAAATAAAGGGTGGTAAAGAGGAGTTATTCACAGGGACTGAAACAATTAAGGGTGCTGATGGAAGAGAAGTCGTGACTGATCCAATCGGCGTCGCAAATAATTTGATGCATTCGCTTTTTAGGCAATGTACAGTTCAGTTGAATGGGAAGAATATAGCTCAAACAGACAACAACTACCAGTATAGGGCATACATTGAAAATCTATTGAATTACGGGAAAGATGCAGCAACAACACATCTCGAATCGGTTGGATGGCATCTTGACCAGAATGAAATGGAAATGATTGAAGGCGCTGGTCCAAAGTCTGAGAATAAAGGTTATCTTAGTAGATCAGCGCTATTAGAGAAAAGTAATGTCGTCGAGTTTATGGGAAAGATCCATAGCGACATATTTAACCAAGAAAAACTCTTGATTAATGGTGTGGATCTGCGTGTCATATTATCATTAGAGAAACCTGAATTCTACCTGTACTCGAAAGATGATAAATTCTCGCCTCGAATTAAAATACTAGAAGCAACAATGTACATGAATCACGTAAGCGTCAATCCCAATATTCTCCTGCCACATGAAACAGTACTGCAGCGTTCAAATGCAGTATACCCGTACAAACGCATCGAAGTGAAAACATACACGTTGCCAACAAATACATTCACACTATCGCTGGACAATATCGTGGTTGGTCAATTACCGAACTTGCTCATTTTCGGGATGGTAGACAACGACGCCTATACCGGAAAACGTACTAAAAATCCATATAACTTCAAACACAATAACATCACGCGATTTAATTTGTCAGTTAAGGGGGTATTCCGGTCTTTCGGTTTGAAAAAATTGAAATGTTTTTTTTTGCATTTTCTTATTCCACTATGATCATATAATCTTGCTTTAAAATTTTATCGCAGTATCTGTTTTCGTTTTGAAGTTATTCGCATTTCCACCACTATCATCTCTGGAAAATCCTTGGCATGCTTGAGGCGAGAGTGTTTGAGATAAAACTTTAAACGCGATTTTCTCAAAACCATCTTTTGTCAACTTCTTGGCAAGATTTCTCGAAAACGGTCTTACAGAATTTAATGAGTGATATATCAAATTATTCGCTATGACTTAAGGAAAAAGATGAACTACAATTGTGATGATACAAAACAATTAACTATAATTTTTAATAAAAAAAACTAAAAAAAAGGAAAAATTAGAAAAAAAATTGTTTATAAGCTGCCATTTTTTAACGAATAATTGGATATTGATAAGCGTAGTTCATCTTGTAACGGGTATTCTCCTGAGTAAAATGACACCTCATTTGCTAATTTCAGATAATTCAAACGGACGCAATCCTGCCAAGATTGATTTTCAAAGGTCAACTTCAAGCCCTCATAGCAACTACAATTTTCAACTTTTTTTTTAAAATCCAAGTTTTTTCTAAAGTTTAAATCCTGCAATAAACGCAAAATAAAACCATACCCATTGAGTATTTATTTTTATGTATTAAAATTCATATTGAAATAATGAATGATTATCGCGTGAAAAACCGGAATACCCCCTTAATGGCGTACAAGTACCAAATCAACCTATAGAATTCGATTATTCAAAAGAAAAACCACTGAGCACCCGGGGGTAATTGAGCCTTTTCAAGGGTACTGGTATCAATTATTTCGCTAAAGGCCATCAGATATCCAAACAGTTCTTCGACAATGGTTGCTTTTTGCTAGCATTTGACTTGACAGCGGATAATTCATACGAATCAACTTGTGGCAGTTTATTGAATCAAGGTGTTGTGCGAATCGAGGGTAGATTCAAAGAGGCCTTAAAGAATAGTGTGACATGCATTGTATATGCAGAGTACGATACGAATATTGAAATCGATAGAAATCGAAACGTTTACTCGAGTCTATAAAAAAGTATATAAAGAGGTTCAACACTTCTGTATTTATTATTTATCTGTGCCTTGGTTGGTGATAACTACAGTGCCATGACTCACTGTCTAGAAAATACCGAGTATTTTTCAGAGGGGCACTTTACCTTCTTTAAAAAAATTGCGTTTGCAGGCTTTATTTCACCAGATAAAGTGTATACAAAGGAGATCGTTTACAAATATCCTATATCAACAGTTAGCACTACAGATCATACTGGCGTGTCTGGAAACCTTGAACTTAAACGCCTGGATGAGGATCTTATAAAAACCCTCGCAAAGTTTTCAACTATTTTCGTACATGGGGAGCCAACAAAGGAATTCCTCCAGAGCTACGTTACACCTCGTACTAGGATCATTAACCTTGAAGCAGTCACCTCTAAAGAACAGGAACGAACACGATCGAACTTGGTAGTTCTTTAAAGCGAAATCATGTAACTAAAAGATTTTTCAAGGGCGTTTTTCCGTGCGATCACTTACCTCGTCAAATAAAAAAAACCTGCTTGTATTATTGTGAATACAGATCCAGCTCATAAAAGTGGAACGCATTGGGTGGCCTTTTACATTCCTAGAAAAGGACCTATCGAGTACTTTGACTCTTTCGGTAAATATCCTACTAGCAAGTACTTCAAAAGATTTCTTCGGCACAATGGTAAAGTTTTCGTAAATAATAAGCAGAGGTTACAGAGTGCGTTCTCAACCACATGCGGACAGTATTGCGGTGTTTTTCTTTATTTTCGTTGCAGCGGCAAGAGCTTCAAAACATTTCTGAACCGGTTCTCCTCTACAGATTATAATTTCAATGATGGTGAAATAGTTGATTTATTCCGGAAAATTTATTTAAAGACCTCGTTGCAAAATCGTGGGGAGTGTTTCAATCAGTCCTGCAGACAGAAGATCGGAGATATAAAAGCAGCGTGATCAAGCCATCAAAACCATAGTTGTGTCTTTTACAATTTAAAAGGATGTCGTCAGTTGCTGAAAAGTCCGCTAATAAGCAAACACAAACCCCTAAACGAGCCGGTCGCGTTGTTCAGAAGAAGAAAAATATTTGAAATCCCCCCAAGTCGAACCTTCTAACAACTTTGAGAACATCATATCAACCTGCAAGGAGAAGAAGTCAAGAACGAAAACGATTCCCAAATCGCAAGTTCCGTGCAATGAAGACGCCTTACTGAACTACACGTACTACCTGGATGGATGCCATAACCGTAGGGTCACACTCGGATTTGACCCGCAGACATTTCAGGCGAAGGCAATCTTCCACTACCATGGACGTTTCCCACTGGCAATTGACTACAGTCAATGGATTTCGCACTACAATTACCTCAACGATTTGAAGACTTCAGCAGGCGATGAATATCCGGAAAATCAATTGGGTCTTTTAAAACGGTATCAGATTCCTGTAGGCGATGGCAACATAACACTCAAACATCTGGAGCTATTCAAACTGTTCGACATGATGGAATTTTTTAACATTGTCATGCACCACAAAAACTTGGCCTCGGAATATGTGAAGGAATATTACGAGCAGTACTGTAATAGATGTAGGGAGAAGGATCTTTTGAAGCTGAAAAATGAGGACTTTTTTATACCACCTCGTACATCTTATATGCATATTAATTATTCTAGGCTTTTTTTATGAAATTCCAATACTGTGTAGCTGTAACCTTATTTTTAATGTAGTGAAATAAATTGACGTAATAAGACAAAACAGGTTTTTATTTCAATAATATTTAGTATTCATTAGAAAGTACATGTAAAGATTTATACAATTTTGCGCAGCACATCGTGTCCCCGGAAGTGCATCATGCATTTTACAGATAATCTTGAAATTCTTGAGATCTCGTAGTTTCGGTATCTCCAGATGAACTATGTTTGCGGAAGGTAGATATCTCTTTAAAAATTTGACTTTTGCATCACCTTTTACATAGATCGTAGATTCACTGAACGGCATTAGAATGTTTGGAAGATTGTTGTAGCTAACCTCACCGTCATCCCATCGCAATCCGTTGACGTTCTTTGCTTCGAACTCGTTTTGCCTCCGTGCCTTTCCGCTCAACTCTTGGTAAGGATAGAAAGGTTTGAAGTAGTAAATTGCAGGTACAGTCGAATCGTACGGAAGTATGGCCAACTCTTTCGCAAAATAGTGCCCCAGATTTCCAGAAACGAATTGGATGTCGAAAATGAACTCGGACATGCTTTCAGCAAGATGATTAGTGATTAAATAAGAAACATTTTTCATTTTAATAGGCATTT
Source organism: Nemotelus nigrinus (assembly GCA_947369275.1). Taxonomy (NCBI): domain Eukaryota; kingdom Metazoa; phylum Arthropoda; class Insecta; order Diptera; family Stratiomyidae; genus Nemotelus; species Nemotelus nigrinus. The sequence goes on along the minus strand of OX376372.1, from coordinate 93,604,882 downwards.
ATATACAGTTTATTTCGTGATGTACGGCGAGTTTCCTAAACATACAATATATAATTATGATAGACATTTAGATGTTAACTTAACTTAGGTTTTTTATAACCGTAAGGAAGAGAAAAATTTTCTTTCGTAACTACTCTTTTATCAAAGGTAAATTGTAAATGTTTCCTCTCGGGGGCAGAAATAACCACTCCCGGTCGTTTTCGTTTAATTTTTCGCTCATTCAAAACACAAATTGGTTCTTCCTCATCTGGGCCGATTACTAGGGATTTTAGTCTTTCGAAATTAACAATTTTAGAATTTTCAAAGTTTAATGTTATTCCTTTACATTTAATTATATGGTCGATAATGCGCTCAGCTTCTACTTTGAGACCGTAAGTTTTTGGTCCCGTGCTAACATATTCCGAAATATATGCCTCAGGGCCGAAACTTTCAATTTCGTTTGTTAAGTCACCCAAAAAGTCAGAAATCTCGAAGGGGATTGGACTGAACTTATCATCAACAAAGATTAAACTATCCGTATCACAATAAAGAATTCTCTCTCCTACCTTCTCCAAAGCTGCGTAAAGTTTAAGTCTGGGAAATGCTGTTGTATATGCCAGCAATGGGTATATTCACATGAGGAAGCGTATTCAATTCTTTTTCAAGATATTTCCATGTCACCACATTGTTTCTTCATTGATAGTGTAAAGCGAGCAGATCTCTATACCAGGGGAATGAATAAAATCAGAAAATTCGTTATAGCTGGTAAGAACTTTGGTGCGCGTTTTGTCTTCTCTTTGTGCAAACTTGCCCCAAAACGAGTTTAAACAAATGTTTGCGGTATTACGCCTACCAGGATTTTTCTCAATCAATTCTTTCTCTAAACAGATGTCTTCTCTTTCTTTGTAAGATTTTATAAAGGCATCTTTCTCTTTCTGACTTGTACAATTAGCACTCCAACCACTAGACTCTTGCTTTATTTTTAAGAATGTATTTACATATTCAGAAAACAATCCACCACTCTTGGTTGCAGGATCATACTGAGTATGGTTGTATTCCCAAACTTCATAAATGTGTCTAATTTTATACCCTTTTTCAACAGCTAAAGACACTTCGGGTATTATCCATGTACCGGTCATCTGACGCTCCTCATCTGTATGAATACAGTCAGATATTCGATTTAACTCGGCACATTTTCGACAGAGTGTAAAATACAGTTTTGAATTATAATAGTTCTGAATGGTAGTACAGGTAGGTATAAACTAGTTGGCGGAATGATAGAACAAGTGATGAATCCATGCATCAAGAGTATTTCTGAAGATAGGGGAACATCGTTTCCACGGTAGACTTTTGGATGTCCTATAGGATATGGAGAGTGCTTGTTAATGTATGGGTACAAACTAGTAAAATCAAGTTATCGTATGACTTGGTTCTTTTCCACTTCGTGGTACAGTTTGAAAACTTCGGTACGTCCTCCGAAAACCGCATCTCGAGGATTAAGCGGCAGTATACTATTCGATACAACCTTAATTAACTCTTGATCCACTACAGGGTTTTCCTTCAGGAACTTACGGAACTTGCATTCCCAAGTGTATTCTAAGTTGTATCCACTTCGCTTGATCATTTCAATTTTTCTTAGAGTACTCTCATATTTCCGAGATGACGTCTGAACTAGGTTATTACTAGACGTCTCTTTTATTTTGAAACAATCTGGACACCCATGATGGAAACACCCGTAAAATTCATAGACCGTATCTGTTTCCGAATCAAACCCGTCAACTAACAAACCGCTTCTTCTTAGCCTCACCTCACCACCGTTGTTAGCAGATGCAATTCGACCAGTCACTTGAGATCCCTGCCAGGCAATCCACTTTGCTCCAATAAGTGATTGATTTTTACCTTTATAGTAGCCGTTAGGAGGCATTACGCCCAAAGTGTTTTCTTGTAAGAAATTTTTCTTAAAGGTGAGCATGCAGGCGGACGCTATGGTTATAGACTCTGTAAAAGGGTTGACCAGAGTAATACTTAAAAATTCACGCATAAATTGGGTACAACCCAAGCGTAATATGTCCACATCATTTCTGCAATACGTTAACATTGCTTCTCTGTTATTGAACACACCCTCTGATACAGTTTCATGCCATTTTAAAAATTCTTCCCTCTCTTTAATCTTCATTGCATTATGTCCGTACATTTCTGGTGGTTGATATTTTCCAACATAATTGATATTCTCTATCGTATTGAAGAGGTATGGGTAATATCCCTTTGCATACTCCTTTAACCCAAATACGGAAGGAAACTTCAAGAGTGGGAATGCCAGGAAGTTTAAAGAATCTATGAACGTCACTTGTCCACATTTTAACTTCATTATCTTTGAGCCGTTCATAATAGGCTCTACATTTAGCTTTCTCGTAAAAAGCTCGGAGATGATAAACTGACCATCATAACCTTGAAAATTATGCGCTACACAGTACACATTTGCGGCAAAAGATCTTTGCACTAGACAATAATCCACAAAAGTTTTCATAACATCAATTTCGGTATTATATTCGAAGATATGCTCTCTTATCCCACAAACACTGCATTCACGCTTCATATCAGGGTCAGTATAGCAATTTTCGCAAACTTGCTGGGCAACAATTAAATTCACAACGTGTCTGTAAGTTTCACCACTCTCGAAGGTTGTATTTTGAGTGCTTTCGCAATCGAAGAAGATCAGTAAGAAATTATCCCTCTTCCTACTCCTGTTTGGTTTAATGTAACAACAGTGATCTGCAGGAACAACTTTTGAACAAATCTGGCAGTGGTATTCATCACATTAATGTGTACTTTTATCCCTTCTCACAAAGTTCAGAAATTTACTGCATAACGTACATACTTTCAATGCTTCGCATATACTTTTGTTCCCAATTTTGTTCATAAGGTGGCTAGTACGACAATCTTCACCTCTAAAAGGCCGATTGCAGCGTTCACAGTAAACCATCTCGTCAACAAATTTACAGGGTGGATAAGAGCTACAATAAGAACATTTTAGTGCACATTTATGGGGATTATTGTTGTATACCTTATCGCAATGAACACAGTTATAGTTTTTATTGAAAAAGGTTTTCAACGATTTAATCACATAGAAATGTTTAAGGCTCTTGGAGTAGTACAGGTATATTTTCTTCGGGAGATCGTTTCTTACAGAAACCTTAAAAATGATCGAATCTGAATTTTTGAAATCATTAAACACAACTATCTGGAAATCGCTTAAAACTTGTTGAAATTTATAAAGATCTGCTAGATTGCAGCCTTCCTCTTTAACGACAACTCCGGCATTTTCACATAACCACTTGGTCCTGCATTCTAAGATTTTCAGGACTGAAGAATGGTACCGTGCCTGAAACGAATGTGAATACATCTCGACTGCATAGCAAATAGATCGAGGAAGACATTTCACATCACCCTCCAACCCTACATCTACAACACATGTTCGCCTTTTTAGAATCTCGGATTCGTCTATAGTTATATTATTAATTCTTGCACCCCCAGAAAGAATATTAACGACTTCGGCGTTCAGCTGCATTATTTCATCCGAAAGAAACGCAGTATTGGATTGATTTGCGTTTGAAATCAAATCAAGTATATACTTCCCATTCACCTCTTCAACAGACTTCAAACTAGACCAGATAGGTTTTATATCAGGCGCGTTTGGGAGTGAAATAGTAAAGCTGATTTTAGATCCCCTTCCAGATTTCGACACTATATCTTTAATAATATCATCAAAAATTTTCTCTATTCCCAGGAGAGGATTTTCATTTTCAGCACCGAGACCTTTGATTCGGAATACAATTTTGTTTCCCTCAACGTTAAACTTCCTGAAGAATTTTTTATCCCTAGCTAACACTTCGTACCCTTTTTCCACCCCACTTCCACACTGAACCACTTCGTGAGTTGAATGAGCATGATTTACACTCTTGCTAGTCCTGCTAGCTTCCCGAACTTCTATTTCACTTAATACTTCACAAGATTGGACACCGCCCGCATTTTCAGTATTGAGGAAATCAATATATTCTTTCAATACCTCAAGAGAATCACACTGACTATAATATTTTACGAAATTTTGTAGAAGAAAATTTTTCTCCTCCCTGGAGAACATAACTTTTCTCTCTTTTATAATTTTTAACAAACTCTTAAGATTAGTGCGAAATAATGTGAAATCCAAACTTAAAGCACTATCTAACGTGGTGACGATTTGTCGTACATCCATTTTTTTTTTGTTTTATCTACTAAAAATATTCTATATAATATACACTAATATTCTATTATATATATACTCAAAATATCCACACTGAAGGTTGCTCAAACGCCTGAGGCTATTCTCCAAGGTGTTGAAGTCTACAATCAGCAGTACTATAACAGCTCTTCCAAAAAATTTCAGCATCTTTCTCTCCAGACCAGTCTTTTCCTAATTAACAGCTTGTCACAGTTGACGAACTCTCTCACTCAACCTTCTGCACCTTCCGTACTTTTAGCTAAAAAGGTTGAGCTGGTCCAGGTGCAGTTGCTAGAGGGCAGTTCTAAAGGATCTTGCAAACAACGGCAGCTTACGTCTTGATCTTTTTAAAAACGGTGTCTTATTCTTTCTTGGCTTTGTTTTTTATCCGCTGCTTCCTCTTGACCTCTGTACACATTATTGTCGAAAAAAAAAGTTGAAAAGGTAAGTAGATATTAAGACAATAGAAAAAGGTAATCAAGAATTCAATATTTCTTACCTTTATGTTTCACCACTAGCACACCTTCAATCTTCAACTTCATGTAAGAAACTGTACTACGATTCTGTGTTAATTATGAATTTGAAAACACTTTTTATACTACTTCTTTATACCCCTACCATCTATGAATAAAAACGCAACAGTATAGAAAACAAGCTTCGATTTCATTGAAGAATATGAAAATAGCATCCCCCATTATAGCTTCAATCACTAAGAACGTGTAGTTATAGGATAAAAATTCCAATCTGAGAGTTCAAGGTCTTAAAACTTTTATTAAACAACATACAACCGTGCTATCGAAGAATCTAAAATATTGTTTATGACTTACCCATAAGATGTCACTCATTAATAATATGTACGGTCATATTCTTACACTCAAGCATGTAACCACCTTATTATCTCAAAAATAAAGAAAAAGTTATCTTTACATGGCCTATACTATAAGATAACATTCGTTGATACAATGTGTAAGTAAAGATGTCCATGCAGATGATGATGATGATATGAAATCCTCCTTCAGCATGCAAGATTTTAAACCTGTCATGGTTGTCGATAATAATCTTTGTAACTGCAATGCTAACAAGAAAAAAACATACCTACATTGGTTGTATTTTCTAGAAGTTATCCGACAATCAACGATTTTTCTAGTCAATCCAAAATATCGCTTATGACTTACCCATAAGATGTCACTCATTAATATGTACGGTAATAATCTTACACTCAAGCATATAACCACCTTATTATCTCAAAAAATAAAGAAAAAGTTATATTTTTATGGCCTATACTATAAGATAACATTCGTTGATACAATGTGTAAGTAAAGATGTCCATACAGATGATGATGATGATATGAAATCCTCCTTTAGCATACAAGATTTTAAACCTGTCATGGTTGTCGATAATAATCTTTGTGACTGCAATGCTAACAAGAAAAAAACAAACCTACTATGGTAGTATTTTCTAGAAGTTATTCGACAATCAACGATTTTTCTAGTCAAGAATTCTGTATAAAAGAGGAAGAAACTCTATATGAGACAACACAGACAGGGAAGATCTTCCAACCAAGATGGTAATTCTTGTTAGCGAACTTCGGTACTTCTACATAGAAAGCATCTACAATTTTCTATTTTTCCATAAAAATAAGTTTGTACTTTCTCTTGCTTTTTAGAGCGCCGAATTAAATAAAATCGCCGCTGGAATACAGGCCGAGATGGCACGCAATTCAAGGAGATGAAAACGACGTACGGTAAACGAATTGCAGTCTTCCTGGAGAACGGCAAATTCCTGTTCCTCCCCCCCAGATTCTCCGACAAAATTACATCGAAGCAGCTAGCGAAGCTTAACCAGATCGAGAACAACCATCTATGGTGGTAAGGATACAACTCGGAGAGGATTTTTAAAGTTAAGTTTCGAAGAGAAATAAAAAATATTGCGAAAAATAAAAAAACTTATTATCCACATTCCTGTTTTTATTTGAATCAAAATTATTTAAAATAAAACAAAATTAATTTGAATCAAAGACAATTATATTTTCAGTCACAATAAAATGAAACATTTCACTTTTACATATAAAATGTTTTCTTTTTTTATTGCACACCTGCACTCATTTGCGATGATAATCCAAATTCGCATACAAACTGATATCATATTCACATTCATCATCCGAAATTCATGTCTTAGGCGTCCTGAATCATCGTCACAATCATGAGATCGTGCGACAGAAAAAATATGCATTCATAAGTATCGAACTAACCTACCTCACACAGCACGTGCTCAGACATAAACTAGCTCCGACCTAATCGAACAACGGTAAACGTATGCAAGTCACGATCATGACCTTGCATACAAAAATCAAAACAAAGATTGTATTTTCATCCACATGCGAACCGAAGTTACATTCAACTACTTGATTTATACGTACATATATATATTCAATGAAAATATTATCTGAATTTATTTCTTAATACTCTTACTCGAATGCATCTCATTATAGTGGTATGAAAGATGAAAAATGAAAAATACAATCTTCCGCAGCTTGAAAGATCATCATCATGATCTTATAGTGAAAAATAAAACTCAACGTATGCATCTGACCTACCCCGCATGCAACTAACACGCGCTCAAGCCGACTTGCTCTACCAGCCAGCGAAAAAATCAAAAACAAAAACACACCCAAACAAACAAGCTCTGGGAACTGCTTGCTCAGTCCTACATCCAAGATGCAAAAAAGACGTCATCGAGAAACCGGCATCCATGCTAACTGAATACCTGCTAAGCCCCTTTCTGCATATTGCTTCTCGACTCTTCTGCATGTTTCGCTCCCTCGCACCTGCAAACAGCGATGGTGCAGCTGATTCGCACCTCCCAGAAAGCAATCTACATATTCCCTTTACTCATACACAACGACCAAAAACGAAAAACAAACTTAACTCGAGCTTAATGGACTTTGCATGCCTAAAGCACGCGGGTGGGCGGCAACAAAACCATGGACTTTTGATCCCCTGTCCCTTACTCGCGTAATGCTAAAAGTATAGAAAAGTCCGATCCTTACTACTTGGGACTAGTACGGATTAGAGAAAGAGAAGGAGAAAGGAAAGGAAAAACCAGGGGATGTCCAAGACAGGAAGAACTTTTAAATGAGGAAAAAAAGAATTTAGTCAAAAACTCACATACATCTTGTGGAGACGGGGAGATCGAGCCAATTAAAGTTACCTGGTTAGGAATGGAAGGATTTTTCTTTAAGGACCGAATGTGAGACCAAAAAGGTTTAGTATTGGAAGAAGAAATAGAAGACTCCAGACCAGCAAAATAATCGCGCAATGCTTGCTTCATTTCGATTTTAGCGGAGGATCGCAGGGACCGAAATACGGTAAGATCAGAGGCAGAATTCGATCTTCGAAACTTTTTCCGAGCAACGTTTTTGAGTTGGATGGCCCTCAAGACGCGTTGGGTTAACCAAGGAGGATCTGTAAATTTACGAAGATTGAAGGTAGGTGTATAAGTAGAGATAAGGTCATTGAGGAAGGAATAAAATTTTTAAAGTGCATGATCAATATTTAGCCCACGGAAAAACGAAAACCAGTTAATTTTTTGAAATTCCGATGCCATTGCTGGGTAATTAGCCTTGCGAAAATTGTATCGAAGAGCAACTAAGATCCCTTTCACTGAGGAATATGACAATGAAACATAAAGAGAAAGAGGAGGGTGGTGAGCGTCTACTAGAAGGATACGGTGGAGACAGATATATCAGTAGAGGGAATATTAGCTAGGATAAGGTCAAGAATACGACAATTCAACTTCAGCGAAAGGGGGCTGAGGGAGAGGAAGGAAGAAAGTAATATATAGAGCTGATTATAGGACCAGTTTGGCGAAAATGTAAGTTGAGAGTGTGTGCCTTAGCACAACTCAGAACCAGACCGAAGTCTGGAACCAAAATGGCTAAGGTCCAACAAGTGTGAATGGCTGCTGCCATTCGAGAAGCAATTTTAAAAAAAAAGAATTGCCCCGAGAGCAGGGTGCCCTGGAAATGGCCGTGAAGGCCCCTCGTCCGCATTAGCGGAGCACCCTTCAACCAACCCCGACGGATGCTGGTGTGCCGCTTTGCTAGCTCGCTGCGGTTGGGGTGGGTTCTTGAACAATGGGGCTGGTCAGCTCTCTTGAGAAACGGGATGCTACGTGTTATTCATCCGTCATAATATCGTAGCCGCAAACTGGTATATAGAAATACCTGAGGGACAAAAGGGGGCATTGCTCCGTTAAGGAAACCACCCGTGGCTCTGCAACATGGGCTGACTAAGCAGACCCAGTGCTCGTGACGACGCACGGAGCCAGAAAATTGAAAATCTGAAGAAGAGGAAAAAAGGGAAAAACACTGCCTCTCTTTTCAAAGAAACCCGGGTGAGGCAGACAGCCCCGGGCTCCCGATGGTGGCGGAGCCCTGACCTCGATGGTCTGGGGTCCTCCACCCACTGATATTGGCCATTTTCAAAAATCCAAAAAGCTAAACAAAGAGAAGTCTAAATAAAATTGGCCAATATCCCGCCCTTTAAAAGACTGCAAATCCACAGAAACACTATATCATTTTATCGGCCAGCCAAACCTGACGCGGACCCTGAAAAGGAGAAAGAACTTCTCAGGCCTTCGCGCAATAAGAAGGCCGAGTGTTTGAGTTAATAACAATTCATTTTTATTTCAACTTCCTTTTTTTTCGATCTCTACAGATAATGTAAACAAGGTATATGTATATATGTAAATATACAGCTAAACGTTTTGCTCTGCACGCAATAATGGAATTCTTTGCTAAATGAGCAAACTCTAGACATTAATGCCTTTTGATTCCGAATTCAAAATTAGCAACGTGGCCTACTTGTGAGCAGTGCATTATTTGTAAAAACTATATAACGCAGACTAATTAAGATATACCATCCTTTCAGATCTTGTAAGGAAAGTCGACTTTTCTTATCATATCTAATATTATAATTATTTCAAATTAAGCTTCCGTTTTGGTAATTCGAAGGTAATTTCCAACGTAATGCCTTACAGAATCTATTTTTTATATATATTACGATTGTTGTAAATGTAAATATTTTTATGCATATATAATATAAATTTATATAACTTGAGTTCTCTTATCATATAAAAATTTTATAGAATTTTTCGTGTTTGATAAATTTCGAGGTTTAAGAAAATGTGTTTCACATCTGCTTCTCAGATAACCTGTGCCATTGCAATTGTTTCCATTTTGTTGTGTTCCTAAATTAATTGAAAATAATTTCCAAAATTTCATTAATATTTATAAGTAGCGAAAGTAATTATACTGTTTTTTTTTAAATTGTATGACTGTATTGCATGAAGATAACGCTGAGTGAATGAAAGTAGGTAAAATGATATTAGCTCAAAAATTTAGAACATCAAAGGTAGTTAATTTAAATTTAAATAACGAAAAAGAATTAGCTTTGGTTGCCAATCGAATTTGCTGTAAGAAGAACCGAATATAATTCAAAATATTAGAAGGAAATGAAAATGAGGTAAATGCATTGAAAACATATCTTCAACAAAAAATTAATACGAGCTCCATGAAAGGATTGCAGAAGACAATGGAGTTTTTAATTATAAAAGAATTGTGCGTTTTTTCCCCTTCGAATTGAATTCAATACATATTTAGAGATGTGTCTGTACACTTCTGTTGAATAGCGCACGACCACGAAAAACTAGCGTAACGTTAAAGGAAAATTGATTGGGAAAAGGAATTAACTTAATCCATATAAACTCATTTCTCCTTACACACGAATAAATAACTGGTCTATCCTAAAATTAATCATATTCACAGTTTGAACATCAAGGTGTTAATATATTTCATATTTAAAGCTAAGCGAAATCATACGATTATATTCTTAAAAATTAACGCAAGTTATTTATTCCTTGAGCAGAAATGAAAAAAAAATCAAACATGTAAAAATCAAGCCAATTTTCGAAAACTCAAGCATATATTAATCGCATTATCTTCGCGCAATACCTATTTAGCACTATAATTAGCCTATAACTTCACAGTAAGTATTTCGAGACCTCACTCAACTTAAAATCATCTTCAATATTCATTAAAATTTCTCTAAACACAGGCAACGGGATCGAGTAAGCTTTTACAGCTTGATCAGCGGACACACTAAAATCAATCAGTGACAGATACCGTCGATCGTATATTCTGATTAAACTATCGGAGCTGCCGATGGCAGTATAATTATGTTATGTAGGTGCGACTGACATAGCTGTTATGGCTGATGGACAAAATATGAGTATGTTGTCTTTGCAGCATGTTTTATGGCAACTCGAAACCGTCCTGAAATCAAACAATCGCACAGTGCCGTCTTCACCGCAACTCAGAAACGTGTGTTGTTCTGCAGGTACGGTGGTTACTTTTTCCCGCTTTGACAACATTTGTACACGCACTTAACGCATCCCGGTTTTCACGCAGTGAACCCGAATTCACAGCACAAGACTCTAATCTTAAAAGATTTACTTGGGGAAATCCTGAAGGGCCATGCATCGGCGCCCCACGCCTACTTACTGCACCCGAGCATTGAAATTCATCCTTCCACCAAGCTACATCAATTCTGGTCTCCGGGAGTCCGCTTCCTGGAACTTGGGCGTGGTGGATGTAATTCCCGCGAGTTCCCAAAACTACATTTTCTGGCACTCAGCTTGGTCTCTATAAGGAACAATTTCATTAAGTGGTTAACTATTTCTACTGGCGTATTTGATTTACTCAAAAATAAACACTATGCTATGGAAATTTCCTATATCACGAACAAAACCTCGAACCCGCTGTAACGTGTATTCTCTCTCGTCACACAATCACCACTTATAACTCGTTGATTCGCGAATTATCAATTGTCCGTACGCAAGTTGCCCAGCGATATGTACTTCAAACTTGGAAACAAATACTGCAACCATTCGATTGAATCTTTCCGCCACGCCAAAAGCGGCTGCCCATCGCTAAGACTTCCCGAAGACTGTCCCGAGCTATCGCTCGCAGACCCACAGCCCGTCTCCAGTCTCGAAATTTGCAAAAACAATTTACCGTTGGTACGGTAAATTAGTTTTGAAATTATTCCTGCAGTGCGGCATCGCTTGCATTTCGATTTCTCGAAAAAATAAGGTACCGCTAGCAGGTCGTAGCAGAGGGCTTTTGATACATTACGTATCAGAAGTTATTTGCCGTGAATTTTTAAATAAATTTCAAATTGGCGAATGCTACACCAGATGCAATCTGAAACCGGCTTCCAGTCAATAGAAGGCATATTGAAATCACCACAGATTATTAAAGGGTCAAAAGGAAAAAACTCTAGCGCACCTGAACCGCTAGAAACACTAATGTTCGAAGAACAGTAGAAGAATCGTGCAGGTTTTGAGTGCATATTCCACCACATGTGCTGCTTATTACGGCCAAACTGTTTCAAATGCCACGTTTTACTTTCGTCTTAAGAATGCATTATAACTCATATGGTGCAAGGTTTCAGATATTACCACTGGCATGAATTTCAACGTTTATGAGAGCAAAACACGGGTTAATTATATTCATTATCAGTTGCTTATTTCACATAATTTTGAAAGCAGCATCTCATATAACATCAATGAAGAAAATGCTCAGTGCCTGCAGCACTGTAACTGAAGTTGGTGTTTGGGGCTGCGATCCGAAAAATTTTTCATTTCATTTTCATTGTAAATGTTTCCGGTATGTATCCTAACTGTAAGCATTTATTGATACAAAAGTAGCACAACCGACTCGTGCTGGCAACCTTTCGCCAGTATCAAAGCCAAGAATATATCAAATCTGCTTCACGTTGTTTAATTACATTCGAAGTTATAGGAGTATAAAGAAATTTAGGGTTACCTGCAGCGAGTTTTTTCAAATGATCGAAAGCTTAATATTTGCTGTTTATTGTCACTACAATATCATTACCATTTGAAAATTCTACGATAAAACCGCTTAATAAAGATATTGCAATTAAACACAAAACCAACAATAGCTGGCAACCCTATCGTGGTTTTTCAACCAAATTTGGCCTGAATAATGTTTATGACAGGTTTCATTAATTGTATGAAATTCGTATTGATTTCATCACTGCACTGGAAGTTATAGTGCAAAAAGTTTTATTTTCCTGAGCGAATTTTCAAAACCAAAGACACAAAAATTACCATAGCTGGCAGCATCAATCAAATTTTTCAACCAAATTTCCACCAAACAGAGATTAGAGTTAGGTTTAGCTTCTGTGTCAATTTCATGAAGATCTGGTAACTTATTCACATTTCATAGGGCAAAAAGCAGTTTTTTTCTTTGTAATTTTTCAAGATGGCACCACTGGCACAGAGTTGCCCACAATTCAAAATCGCTTCCATCAAATCTGGTCTTACTTAAGTCCAATGCATTCTGTAAATTTTAGCTGTATCTGATTATTGGTTCGTGAGTTTCCGTGAACAGAAGTTTTTGATGCTAAAAATATAGGTTAACTGGGAGAGGGTTACCGTTCTTGTCCGACATGAAATTTCCAAAGTTTTATTTTGAACGTGTAGATAAAACATAAGATTTATATACAGATTGGTTTTATTGTAAGAAACGGACATTTTTTTGAATATTCGATGGTTTGAATGTTTTCACTTCCAATTTTTTTTTTTCAAAATGAAAACACCAAAATTATCATAGCTGGCAGCTCCAACCGAATTTTTCAACCAAATTTCTACCAAACGTGGCTTAAAGTAAGGTCCAGCAATTGTGTAAGTTTCGTCAAAATCGAACGATTCAATCAGAATTTATAGGGCTAAAAACAGTTATCTTTTTTAGTGGTTTTTCAAGATGGCACCACTGGCACAGAATCGCCAGGATTTCAAAATCACTTCTATCAGACCTGGTCCTAGTTAAGGCCAATACATGCTGTGAACTTCAAATAATTCTGCCCATCGGATCGTGAGTTTCCGTGAACAGAAGTTTTTGGTGTTAAAAATATAGGTAAATTGGGCAAGGGTTACCAGGCGTGCCCGTTATACCATATCTTTTTTTTCTTTTTGGTTATGTAAACAAAGCACAAGATTTACATATGAAAGGCTTATTTTTGAAGAAACGGCATTTTTTCAAGAGAGACGATGATTTGGAGGTTTTCACTTTCAGTGCCTGCCCTAGCTACAGGGTTGCGAGCACGCTCATTAAAAGCTACACAAATGTTCAACTAAATAATATCAATATGTTCTGAAAATTTCGTAATGATTGAATAGCTCTGTCAAAATTTATCAAAATTTAAAAATTTTCAAATTTTCCCGTCCTCTTTTTAGGCACCCAGCGCACACATAGGGTTAAAAAATTCCAAAACATTATCCGACTCATATGTGAAACACGTTAGAAATTTGTTTCGTTAACTTTATTTTTGCGAAAATCATTTGTGCACGAAATAATAGGTATATTAAAAATATCACTTAAATGCCCGCCGGCGCGAAAAGGTTAACAATAACTGACATTTAAAGAGACCTGGACCTATTCTGCATATACACCAATGTATCCTGAAAGTTTCAGCTCAATCGAATGGCGCGTTCCCGAGATTATCTCACTGAAATTTTTTGATGATATATATATATATATATATATATATATATATATATATATAGAAATATGAATTTTTGACCGAATCGATTTTAATACTAATGTTCTTCGAACATTAGTAAAAATTATGAAGGTAAGAAGATAACTCGGTAAAAAAATTTTCGTACCCAGCACAAGAACTGTTACAAGGAACATATCCAGAGAGAATTATTAAGTGAAGGTTATTAGGAAAACAAGTACGGACGATCACGCATTCAACAGGAGGAGAAGGATGAAAGTTACGACAGAGTGCTCCATGAAGAGGTTTGCGTATCGCAATCAAAACACCTCCACCATGCGATTTGTTAGAAATAGAACAATTCCGATCTGCTCGAAATACCTGGTGCAAAGGGAGAACTTCACTGCTATTAATATCATTAGAAAGCCAAGTTTCCGTGAGGCAGATAATGTTATCTAAGGCGAGTGAAGAGTTAAAGAATATAGATTGGAGCTTCGATCTCAAGCCACGCACATTTTGGTAATATAAAGAAATTTTACAATTTTTTGAGATGAAGTTGGAACAGGTGCTTTCCTTTTCCGTTGAAAATTCGGACGAGGTCTTCTGATGAAAGTTTTGGCAATTATACCGGGGGGCCAGAAATTGGTGTCCAGTAATTCCTTGTTATCAGCAGTGGTGGTTGTTTTGAATGAGCAGTCTAGTCACAAAGACTTGTAGAGGAGGAGTACCAGTAATTAAAGTTGGAGCCGAATGAATCTGATGTAGCGTTTCTTGACGCAAGATCAAGTTGGCGCATTGCACAGAAATTCCAGGTTGCAAAACTGGGATCGTAGACACAGGCAAAGGTTGAGTCACTGGCAGTAACGGGCTAGGCAGCTGTTGTTGTGTATCAAGAGATTGTTGTGGCACTTGCATATTATCCAAAGATAAAGATGGGGCAGTTTGCCCTGATAAGCCAGTTGACACTGGTTGAGGCGTAGGTAGTAATGAGCTCAGCAGTTGTAGGTAACAACGTGATGGTAATTGTTGTTGTTGAGCTCCCTTCGCTGTTAACGCAAGGTTCTGCGTCTGTGATCGAGTTCGCATGGCAGCAGATAATCCAGGTGGGCATTCAATGGTTGTAACGGAGTAGTCAGCTGACGTTCCATGCGGTGGCGCAAAAGGCTGCCCAATTATTGCAGTACGAAACAGCTCATCAACCTCATTGCTAGTTGTGCGAAAATCCTCAGTCAATTTTGAAAGGGAACGAAAGAGAACGTCGATAGCAGATTTCGCCGAACGCAGCCGAGAGGCGTAAGTTACCATGGAGTGTTTCCTGCATTTGTCGCAGAACCAGTAAATACCTGAGTCGAGTTTTAAGATCTCATCGCGCATTTTCCAGGCTGTGAAACGCATTTTGAATGGAACGTTTGCGCACAGAAGTATCCTTCTTATCCAGGCAGGTGATGGCAGAACAAAGTGCCATAATATCAAAAATTATTATTTGATAAACCGCGAGAAAAAAAATGAATGGTTAGTAACGATATTAACGAAGGGTTAATAACGATAGTTACTGATAAGTGTCCACACTAAGCGATGTCTCAGATAACTTATGGTAAGTTTCTCCGGAAAATAAGCGGTGAGTGTCTCAGGTAAGTTCGGTTTGTGTCTGTGTCAGATTTAGATAGCACCCTCTTGTAATATTTTGGCGTGTGAATGAAATAGTCAAAATAGTTAACGGCTTTAAAGAAAAAAACCAGTACTCGCGCACTCAATTAGAAAATAAACACGAGCACAATAAAGAAAGAAAAAAGTCTCCAAGAGGAGGCAAACAATATGACCAAAGCGCTTGCGGAAATTAAGAGAACCGTCAAGATAAACAAGATGTAATGGGTCACAGTAAGTACCCGAGAAATACGTATCAACTGAGGAGCTCTACACTGACGTTTGTACAGGTCACGCGCGCGGATTGAATGTAGGCATCATACATTTTTACCGCCGATTTATCAGGCAAGCAGCAAATTTGCAAGCACCACTGCACCAACTACTAGGTGAATAAAAAAAAAATGACAAACGCCCGGTAATATGGACCACGGAGGCTATAGCTGCATTTGAAGACTGCAAGCAATATATTGTTCAATAAAACATTTCAGACATCTACTGGAAGAGCGTCATTTTATCATCCGGACAGACCATAAGCCCCTAATATACTGCTTCATCTTCATAACATCTGTCAGGTGAAGCAAATATTATTGCGGACTCACTTTCGCGGATAGAAACTATCAACATTCCAGGCATCATCAGTAGCAAAGAGTTGGCAGAGGCCCAAAAAACAGTTGTAGAGCTGAAAAACCTATTGAAATCGAAAACAACGTTAGACTTGCGACTCGTGCGAATAGAAGATTCAAACACGACCGTAATTGCGATTTTTCGCAAGAAAACCCTCGCCCATACGTACCGCAACCCTTCCGAAATTTTTTTTTTATATGATGCATAACAACTCGCACCCCAGTGGACGAAGCGCAAGCGAAGCAATTCGGTGGAAATTCGTGTGGCCATTCGCAAAAAAGCAAATCATGGAGTGTACTCGATCATGCCTACCATGCGAAGCAAGTAAAACCAACCGGCACACAAAACATGAAAGAATCCACTTTCCAATACCCAGCAATCTATTTCGTCATGTACACCTGGAGATAGTTGGACCTCTTTCCCCATCGAACGACTACCGCTACGTATTAACAGTGATGGATCGATTCTCAAGATGGCCCGAAGCCATCCGTCTTCAGTGCATTGATGCAGACACCGTGAGCGCAGCATTTTACAGAAGATGGATATGTCGTTTCGGATGCCCAGAAGTCATCACTACAGAGCAAGGCAGTCAATTTGAATTGCAGGTCTTTGATGCAGTGACGCAGCTAATTGGATGCAAAAGAGCAAGGACCAGCGCATATCATCCACAGACAAATGGGATCATGGAGCGTTGGCATAGAAGTTTAAAGACAGCGATTACATGCCAAGGAAAAGACAAGTGGACCGACGTCCTCGATACCGTCTTGTTTGGTCTCCGCTCTCTGTGAAAGAAGACTTAGGATGCTCGTCCGCGGAGTTGATGTTTGGGACAACACTGCGTATACCGGGAGAATTTATATCTACTGATCTCGATTCAGCAAATTCACGCATATTTGTTGAAAAATTCAGGGAGCAAATGCAACGCCTGCAGCCAAAACCAACAGCACATCATGGAAGAGGAAGAGTTTTCGTGCATAAAGAACTCCAATCATGCACACACGTCTTTCTCAGAGTTGACGCGACGAAAAAGCCCTTGGAAGCGCCGTGCCGCGGACCGTATCGCGTATTGAACAGAATCAACGACCGTCTCTTCACAATTCAATTAGAAGAGAGGGAAGCGAATATAACCACGGAAAGACTTAAGCCTGCATCTTGTGAATCCAATGACAGCCAACAATCAACATCTGACATACGAGTGTATGGTCCTAGCAAATGTCAGCGTAAACAATTCACTCCCTGCTCCGCAGGTCACTGAAGGGAGAGTAGTGTAGCGGCTATAAGCAGGTGGTTACAGCGACTTTAGTCTAGCGACTACCGATGGTTGGTTACGGCGGGACTTAGAATTAGGGATTGGTTTTGATGCGCATTAATAGACGTAGTTGATGTGCTTTAGTATTTGTTAGAATTTAATAAAGTTTGTATTGAGTGTGAACTCCCTCGTGTCCTTCTTTGTATTGCAAACTCTCTCGTGTCTTTCTATATATGTAGGATTGGCAGCCCCTACAGCTGACATTATTCGCCTCGGTATCGAAGCATTCCGTGACACTCCCGCCCCCGTGAATCACAAGTCATCACTGTAAAACAAGTAAATAATAATTTTAAATAAAAGTTCGACTCATCATGTACATACTAATTCAAATACATTTAACCTATGCGAATTAACTTTCACGTAATAAACCAGTCTATGCATTTCAATACAACAATAGCACATCTTTAAATCATTCATTCATACTATTCAACGACGTAAAATCACATAGTGCCATATATACATTGGATATACATACATTGAATAGAACAATAACTATAATAAGCTATTATAGTTAATATTATAGTAATAAGCACGCTACGATGGGCAGACGCATCACTGGCCCATTCACAATTTCTCTACACCATCTACATTATGCTACAAACATAAGTATAAGTGAAGGTATAAGTTCATGTTTGTGTGTTTATCGATTTCTGTTCATCAATAAGGCTCGATGGGCCCAAGCATCACAGGCCCACTATGCGTTGTTACCAGTCCAAGCTGCGATCTATGGACATCGACGCTTGCAATCGTAACAAAATATATTTTGTATATTGGGCCGACTCTTGATCTATGAAAAATTGACGTATGCAATCGCATCCAAATCGATGTTGCATATTGGGCAGATTGATCATTTTATGGTCTCTGCGACGGAGAGTTCGTTGTATGTGCAATTTGAGTAAAATGTATGAGCGCTGCGTAAGTCGTTTGTGCAATTTGTAACTAAAATGTTACAGTTCAAACTTTCTTAGTAAAAAGTTAATTAGGAAATAAAACAGTATAGATGCATATGCAACTATATTTAAAATGTAGTTACATATCTTTGTAACTACATTCAAAATATAGTTTCATGTCTATGGAACTAAATCTACCATGCAAATTTGGAAGGAAATTTTAATTTTAGCAAATCCGATTTAATCATGTTTGCTCCCAGATTCTCAATTAATTCTGAGATTTGAAATATAATATTATCTAGAAAATATTTTATGATTGAATTCAAAAGCTGTTGTTTATGAGTTGAGTCAATGAGTTTCATCAATTTCAAATACATACTACAATCGTTAGAGTTTAGGCAAAGAATCGTTAGAGTTTAGATTTTGAAATATTGAATGAATGGGTTTAATTTTTTCTGTCAACTCCAATGGCTAGTTTAAGACTTCTCTGGAGAAATATTAGGTAAATACCTTTCTAAATTTATATCAAATATATGAGCTGAGGAATGGAGGACGTGTAATATGACGGATTGGATAACTAAACCTATCATTGGAGTACTTTATGTGGCTCACATAGTTCAAAAAATGTTGTGCGGTTCTATAAAAAGCAATTCATTTTTATATCTTTGGCGTTTTTTTGAAGTGCCTTAATTTATTTATTTATTTATTTATTTATTCCAACCAAACAAGGAGTACAAAAAAAAAACACTTACAATTAATATTTAACAATTTATATAAATTTGTACAATACAGAATAATGATAAAAATATAACCATCTTTGGTAGGCAATCGGATAGGGCATTCATGACGTGAGCACCTTAATCAGAGCAGTTTTAAACCTAGGTCGGGAAATGGTTGGAGAATAGTGTTTTGAGAAGCTATTGAATATTTTGCAACATCTATTGATTGGCTCATTGTTGGCGTAAACTGTGTGGTGTCGGTATTCATTGAGTAAACATGTGTGCCTCGTCTGTCTTACTGATGCGTTGAAGGTGATCTTATTGGACAGGGACACAACATTGATCAAGCCCCTAATAACATCAAAAGTAAAGCAGGAGCATATGACTATCAGGAGCATATGACTTGATAGATTTAAGAGACTTAGCCTGTATCTGTATGAAGGTAGATTATCAAATTTGTAAGGATTATACAGATCTCTCAACGCAAATAGCAAAAACTGCTTCTGCACCGATTCGAGCCTATCGCTATGGACATCAAAGGTAAGGTGCCAGACAATACATGCATATTCGAGCAATGGCCGAACTAGAGCTATGTATAAAGACTTCGTGACCCTTAGGTTTTAAATAAATTAAATAAATTAAAACGCAGCTTTTTATCCAAAGTAACACCGAGGTCGATGACATTGTTAACATTATTGATTGCAACATTATTGAGGCGGTAATCAAAATTTATATTACTGGATTTGCGGGAAAAACTAATGACTTGAAATTTACTGACATTAATGTCGAGATTATTTTGTTTGCACCACTGCTCAAGAGAAAGCAGTTTCGATTGAAGGAAAACTGAGTCAGATTTCGTTTTAATTGTGTGGTACATTTTCAGCTCATCTGCATAAAAAGGTGAGGGATGTCTGCTAAAACTACAGAAAGATCCGATACGAAAATATTGAATAAAAGAGGCCCCAAGTGACTACCTTGTGGTACACCTGATAAAACTTCAATTTTTTTGGATAGGATATCCTGAAACTTAGCGGACTGCGTCCTACTTCGAAGATAAGAGTCTAACCAGTTTAATAAGAGAACCGAGATACCAAATTTCTGTAGTTTGATTCGAAGAATATCAGGATCAACACGATCAAAGGCCTTGCTGAAGTCTGTGTAGATGGTATCAATTTGATGCCATTTTTCCATGCCACAGAGAACATCTGAGACGAGAATTACGAGGTTGGTAGAAGTTGACCTGCCTTTTCTGAAACCATGTTGTTGTTCATTTAGAAGAGGTTCTATTACAGTAGTGAGCTTATAACAGGCAATTTTTTCAAATAGTTTAGGCAATGCTGATAGTATTGCAATACCTCTGTAATTATCAATTGACCACCTATCACCACATTTAATAATCGGGGTCAGATGGGATGATTTCCAGAAGGAGGGGAAAACCCCACAAGAAAGTGATTTGTTGAAAATTAAATACAAGGGTAAGATGAGCGACTCCATGCATTCGGGTATGAAACTAGGAGGTAGCAAATCAGGACCAGGACCCTTGTTGACATTAAGATCTTTGATGGCCTTTGCAATCTCCTCTCTAGTTAAATACATTTCACAGATGATATTTGGTGGGAATGTTTGAGTGAAAAGAATGTTAGACATGCTTGTACATGAACAAAATACTTCCTGGAAATGCTCAGCGAACAGGTCACAAACTTCGTGAGGGCATGACGAACAAAAGTTCTTTTTGTACATCGAAGTAGGGTAGCCCGAAGTTTTCCGTTTGGTGTTCACGAAATCAAAAAACTTTTTAGGATCATGAATTATATTTTCGCCCGTGATATTAACATAGCGCTCATACGCTTCACGGAATTTCGTCAGGAATTCTTGAGCTAATTCATTATGTTTATCCTTGATATCATCTCTGACATCAGTGCTGGTTGCAATTACTTTGTAAAGTTTATTTCTTTGATTCCGCAAATACCTTAGATTGCTATCAAGCCATGGTTCAGATATTTTGTCTTTTCTCTTGATCTTTGGCGTGAACTTTTCAATGGCGTCAAAAACCAACTCATAGAATAATGATACCGCGTCATCCAATTCTAGCGTTGAAAAATTACTAGCCCAGTCGACTCTGAGAAGACAATCTGTAATGCTCTTATAATCAGCATTGCGAAAGTCATATACAATAGAGTTATTGTAAGATAGGGAAGTGAATATATCAGATGTAGATAACAACTCAACTGTGAACGCAGAGTGGTGAAGAGTGTAGCCAAAAGAATTTTCTGCAGTTGAGTTAGCCACTACATCGTCGTAGCTATTAGTAAAAATGAGGTCTAACCAATTTCCATTTTGGTTAGATGTCGGAGATATTTGCTGCAAATCATTGCCATAAAATGTACTAACTAGATTGAAATCGCTGGAGTCAAGAAGATAAAAAGGAATGAGATTATTATCAGTTTCATCAGCCGTAAATTTTAAATTTGGGCGATTGAAATCACCGAGAATTATAGTTTTCTCCACTTCAGTTGGAAATCATTTAATTTGTATGTACGCTAGTTGAGACAAATTTTAACATCTCCGACTTATATCCATCGATATAATTTTACTTGTAAAGGTTATTGAATTGTCTATGCTGATTTATAGACAAGAAGGGAACCATGATCACATTCAATAACCTTTACAAGTAAAATTATATCGATGGATATAAGTCGGAGATGTTAAAATTTGTCACAACTAGCGTACATACAAATTAAATGATTTCCAACTGCAAGTGGTCACACCAGTCAAGTATGCACTGTGTGCTGGTGTCTGATGAGTGCATACTTTCGAAACCACTTTGTCAAAATAGAATTTACAATGTAGATTAAAATTTTTAATGTAAATAAAAAGTTGTTCAATTTTAATCATCCCGCAAAAATAATTCCAATTTGATTCTGCTTTCGGAGGCTGGTTCTGCAAAACGATCGAGTTTCCCGTATCAATATTCTCGGCTTTGGTAAGCTTTGATGATATACGTTGTCTATGCTGATTTATAGACAAGAAGGGAACCGTGATCACATTCTTTAACCAGGTTTCCGTGAACGTCAGTACATTAAATTGGCAAGATTTTGAGTCAAGAAAGAGTCTATTCAGTTTGCCTCTCATACCACCACAGTTGTGGTAAAAAAGTTTGAGGCTGTTTATCGAAAATTTCTTGTTAGGAATGATAGTTTTTAAAATCATTCCTCGATTTTTTAAGGGAGGAAATATACTTAGCTGAGACATGTGAGGCAAAGGTGCTTAGCTCTTTTTCACTTGATCAGCTGTTATGCCAAGTTGCTCATTGTTTAATTCTTACAAAAGAAACAATTATTTAGCCAAGAAACGTTTTTAATTCCGTGTCGAACTGAACTGACAAATTGCCTTACAATCTAGTGCTTTAAGTAGTAAAAAAATGCTTACTATATTTTACTTAATTTGCCTCTAGATACATTGAACAGTGTGTTATTGATAGACACTAGGTAAGCAATAATTACAATGATGAGAATGATAAATACAAAATATGCGGAAAAACAGATTATGTTGCATATGATAGCTAGAATTACATGCATTGGAGTTTATGCTATATTAATTGAATGCGTTTATTTTAAGCTGAGATATGCGGAACGTGCATACTGAGGGATCAATCAATTCAGTATTTTACGTTAAATCTATTTGATGACTAGATATCCTCCGCCGCATTGGCTGGGCCAAAATCGAAATTGAATTTAGGCTTTTGGGCAGGTTTTCGTCGCGGTGCTGGTGTGGGTTTTGTAATTTGGCAATTCCTCCGTCGTAGCAATGCGATGAGAACCCCAAGAACTATGATGATTCCTACTAAACAGCTGTAGTTGAGTACTAACTGGTGTGAACTTGAGGCGAGGGGCTGCAGATCGGTTTCATAGACTTGTAGGGCTGAGATATTTGATTCAAGATCTGCAATTGCCTGTTTAAATCTGGACTCTGTAGAGGTTGTTATTGGCGGAGTCAAAGTAGTGCTATTGATATGTGGCGTGTAATGTAACATACTGGCTGTTAATGAGAACACCAATTGTTGGCGATCTGTATGAACAACGTATGCGGCGATGGTCATATAATCCTCCTTGATAATACAGTTGCCATTGAGTCGGAGTAATCCGGATCCTTCAAGTTCATAGTCAGTTAAGTTTCCGTCACAAATTATACGGATCTTGTGTTTTTTGTCTAGAGAGAAGATCCAGTGATTGGGATGATGTAATGGTAGCCAGAGTTGACTAGGCGATGTTTCTTCTAGATTGCAAAAAGATGACGGTGATAGGTTATTGAATAAGGCGATCTCGCATCTGCTATGGTTGCTGAATTTATTATACATCGGATGGTTAGATCGACATAGGTAATGATTATGTTCGTTCTCAATGCAGTTAAAACTCGGCTTCGGTTAAGTTGATGAATAAATCACGATGTAAGTTGATTAGGATGTAGTCACTAGATGGATGAATAGCAATGAAGGTATTATCTCGTAAAGCGGGCACTCCTGTTAGTTTGTACAATTCAAACTCCATGCTGGAAACTAACGGTAGTCGAGTTGAAAATATGGCGTATTGTGAGATAATTTTGCATCTGGTCGTCATAAGCCGGTACAATTGTTGGATATTCTTCTCATCGTAGTATTCACCGGGAAGTCGTATGCCAGATGGTAGATGTGCTTTAAGCTGTTTGACCTCTTGAATGAGTTGTTGAGGTGATATCATGCGAGGGTTTAATTTGCCATGGTAAGTATGTGTAAGAGTATCAATAAGGTCTGCTTGAATGTGTTGATATTGATTTAATATGAGTGAAGTGTACAAGGCAAATGACGTCGCCGAAGCTGATGTCATGGATTCGAGTGATTCCTTGGCCATATTATTCATCTGGCTTCTCAGGAACTGAAGTTCGTTGTCCATCGCTTGAAGATGTGTATCCACAAATCTGTCGCGTTCCTTGAATAGATTGACGGTCGTTTCGAGTATTGACGTTTGATTCTTAATCAGAGTTTGTAGAAAGTCTTCATTGGCCTTTACATGATCGATGGTTGTTCTCATTGTCTCGGCATATTCGTCGTCCAAAACTCCAAACAGTTTATTCGCGATATTCCCAACTAAATTAATAACGCCACGTTTTCTCCTTGCATGAAGTGGTGTTAGCAGAAATTCGTTGGTGGCTTTTATTGTCACTAGTTGTTGATTGAGTTGAGCTGTTATTAGGTTACAGTTTTCCTTGTCGATGACCACTGAGCACAGGTTTTTTAGGTTGTCAATGATGCGTTGTATTATGTCTAATTCCTTCCAGTAAACCTTCATATCGTAATAGGTAATCAGATTCCATTCATGCACAACCTGACTGCTTCTACCTAGTGGTTCGAAGTAAATTCCGAGCTCCGGTTTGAACGATTGAATGTCAAACGAAGCGGAATAGGCTTTTGATGGCGTGATTGTAGATGCCAGCAAGATAAGGTTGACCGCTGCATGTAATTTCGTAGAGCCTCCTTTGGTACGGTCATGACGCTGCTTTTTGGTAGGTTGTTGAGCGTTGTCCTTCAGGTTGGTGGACGATGCTGCTGTGAGTGGTTCGTGATCGAATTCGGACTGTTGCTGAGCGGATGCTGACTGAAACCATGTTTGACCGATGGGGCGAAATTTCCCTTTAAGGGGGTGTGGGCTTTTGAATTTTAATGGTTTTGCAGGTTTGCTTTGATTAGACGTAGCCAATAAGTTGACGAAAGCAGATGTCGGATTACCACATTTCTGATTGTCGCTAGCCGAAGATTTGTTCACTAGATCTTGAGTACTTGCGGAATCATCTTCAATGGGCAATAGACATAAGAGGAGGATTCCACGTAGGTAGGTATGACCGGATCCAGTGCTTACCCTCGCTACTCGAACAAGGCCGTCGTCCCCCTTTATTACTTCTTGAACCCTTGCTAGTTACCACTTAAGAGGGGGAAGGTTATCATCCTTGATAGTCACCACAGTGCCTGGCTGGATATTTGGAAACGTTCGTTTCCATTTTGCGCGTTGTTGCAGCTCGCAAAGATATTCCCTTGACCAGCGACGCCAGAATTCCTGTTTCAAGTATGTGATCAGTTGCCATCGTTTCAGTTGGGATACTTTAGTATTCTGAGATCTGGGCTCGTCAATTCCAACTAGTGGCTCACCAATCAGGAAGTGAGCTGGTGTAAGTGGTGTTGGATCATCTGGGTCTGAAGAAAGTGTGTTGAGAGGTCTTGAATTTAGAATGGCCTCTATTTCACTGGTCAACGTACAAAGCTCTTCATATGTTAGAGTTGCTGATGCCATAACCGTTCGAAGGTGTTTTTTCGTACTTTGGACGGCGGCCTCCCATAAACCACCGAAATGAGGTGTTCTGGGAGGGTTGAAGTGGAAGTGAATCCTCCTCTTAAGACATTGCCTTGTAATAGACTCTTGAGTAGTTTGTAGTAGTAACAGCTTGTGAAGTGCTTCTAATTGATTGTTTGCTCCCACGAAATTTGTGGCATTATCGCAGTATATGTTTTCACATACACCTCGTCTTGCGATAAAACGCTTAAGTGCACCGATAAATGCTTCACTGGTAAGATCAGATACGACTTCTATATGAACCGCTTTTGTACTGAAGCAGCAAAATATTGCTAGATATGCCTTTGTAGGTTTCTTGCCACGAATTTTTGAAAGTTGAACAAAGTTCCTTCAAAGGAGAATTCTTGATAATTATAACAAGAATCAATAATATCATACTTATTATTGCAGACTTTCCAGTACGAAGCAACGGCACAAAGTGAAATAATGGAGCAATTGGCAGCCATACAGGAGAAGACAGGCTCGGCCATTGAGAAGTTAATAACGAATTTCAACAAAGACTCGGCCGAGAGGAAAACAGTAACTTACTTACGTTATCGCTTAGGGAAGTTGGTCGAATTATTCGATAATTTTCAAGAGACGCACCAGGAACTCGAGAAATTTAGGGAAACACATGAAGATTTTCCCTGCTTTCAACAAAACTACTACGAAAAGGTAGAGAAAGGTGTTCGAGCAATAAGAGAGAAAATGCAAACGGCGATTAAGCAGCTAACAGCAAGCATTGAAAACGGGGCAGGCGGAGCCACGACGCTGGTCCAAGCGAAAAAACAAGCGAGAACTTCAAGCGTTGAAAAATACGTACACAATTGCAGAACGATGATCGAGCGAATCAATCGAATAATAGGTGAAGTGCAATCGGCGGAAAATAAATCGAATATATTTTACGAAGAAAAATTGCAGTTTGTACAAAAATGTTAGAAGATTGTAGAATCCAACAACGAACAAATAGCAAAATCAGTACAAGAAGGGTACGTTGACTATGACCAGTCTGAGTACCTTGACATGGAAGAGAAGGTACTCAACTTAACGATCGAGCTTAAGGAAAAAATAACCAATGAGCCGATTGAATCATACAGCTCACATTCAAGGGCTTCCATCAAGTTACCGAAGATAAATATTCCGAGGTTTGATGGAGACTACTTAAAGTGGAGGCAATTCCATGACTTATTTTCACAAACTATTGATGAGCAACCAATAAGTCGTGCTCAAAAGATGTATTACTTGAAGACAAACGTCATTGGCGAAGCAGAGCGCTTGATTCAACACTTACAAGTGTGCGAGGAGAATTATGACGCTGCTTGGTCCATCCTTCGTAACAGGTACGAAAACAAGCGATTAATAGTTGCTGCGCTACTTGATAAGCTATTAAAGCAGCCATCTTCGAGCATGGAAGATGCGAGCTCTATTAAAACCCTGCATGATACGACCAACGAGTGTATACTGGCTCTTGCCAATATCGGTATCAATGTGGAAGGTTGGGACGCTATTTTAACACACATAATTACGAAAAAGCTAGATCGTACAACGCATTGTGCTTTTGAGCAATCCTTGGAAGAACCAAGGAAAATACAATCAATGAATAAGCTCTTAAGGTTTTTGGAAAACCGTTTTCAGTCCCTAGAGACATTGGGAACCGGCAAGAAGTCAATAAAACCAAACGAACGAGTAATCAAAAGCAAACATACTCTAGCCACGTTCACAAAAAATGAGTGTTGCTTATGCAAACAAGATCATCCAATTTATCATTGTGAACGTTTCCTAAAAATGTCCACACCAGAGCGACGTGAAGAGGTAAAAAAAAGCTCAACTCTGTATAAATTGCCTTAGAGCTGGACATTTTCAAAGAACTTGCATCTCCCGAAATTGTGGAAAATGTAGCAAGAAGCATAACACACTCTTGCATGACGATACAAAGAAAATAGCAAATAGCAGCCCGAAGCTTAAAACAGCGCTCACTGTCCAACCAGAACAGTTTATGAGAAGCAAATGCATACTTCTTGGAACGGCGAAACTAAACATCGTCAATAGGGATGGCCATTCCATCTGCTGTAGGGCAGTTATAGACAGTGGATCCCAATTAAATTTTATTACGGAGCGTTTCTTTAAAAAACTACGACTAGGAAGTCAATCGCACAGCCTGAAAATCAGTGGAATATCAAATACTCAAACTCGCAGTGATAAGAGAGCTAATATTACCATTCGTTCCATAAACAGCGCTTTTAATCAGCAAATCGAGGTTCATGTCATCAAGGAGATTGCTTCGGCTCAACCGCAACATCCTCTTGACATAAGCACTTGGGCAATTCCAAGCAATTTAGCATTGGCCGACGAGAAATTCTATCAACCTCAACGGATAGACCTTCTGCTTGGAGCTGAATTCTTTGGTGACATCATAACAGAAGGAAAGTTAACTTTACAAGATGGGCTACCAACTCTCCAAAATACCGTTTTTGGATGGGTTATAATTGGCAAGGTGGAAGAACTTAATCATTCACAAGCTTTTTGTGGAGTAAGCTTCTATGACATCGACAAACAGCTCCAACGTTTGTGGGAAGTCGAGGAGCCTAAAGAAGCCAAAACTTGGACTCCGACGGAAAAAATATGCGGAAAAACAGATTATGTTGCATATGATAGCTAGAATTACATGCATTGGAGTTTATGCTATATTAATTGAATGCGTTTATTTTAAGCTGAGATATGCGGAACGTGCATACCGTGGGATCAATTAATTCAGTATTTTACGTTAAATTTATTTGATGACTAGACACTCATGATACCGAACAAAAGCAGTATGAAGAGCCTGAAAATCTATGGGAAGACCTTCCTGTTGAATCATGACTTTCAGATGACCTTCCTGTTGAATCATGACTTTCAGATGAGTCTTCGTTTTACCCTATGCACCTTGTGCATATATGCAAGGTAGAGGCGAACGTTTTCATAGATTTTCTTATCCCTTAGCCGAGAAAGCAGATACCTACTTTCTAGATCAGCACTGGAGTTGATTGTGGCTTTAACTATAGGAGGCACTAGAGGGTCAAGAAACTTAGGCGCAGTTGTCACTGGTTCACACGAAGGATTAGCAGTAACTATTATACCAGGTGTAATGCAGGAGGTTTGAGATTCGCCGCGAGCAAAATTAGGGTATTGCACGGGTTTAGAGACGGTGTTAACGAGATCAGATGATTTTTTGGCAACAGTATTCGGAAAGCAATCGGGATTTCTAGTGTTGAGTAGTTTAAGAGGGACTTTTTGCTTTGGGGAAATTTTCCTTTTAATTCTATGAATAAAATTGTGCCAAAGTTAAAAATTTTATTTGTGTGCTGATCAGCTGGGTTTGCCACAATAGAGGTTGGACTGATCTCTCTCCCTTCAATGATTGCATGTTTGATAGGGGAAGTTGTTGCGTCTTTATTTTATGTATCTGGGTGCCAATCGATTTGTCTGCTGCAATATTTGTATCAGCTGCCATCAATTCAATATCTAAGGATATTTCATGGCTTGGTATGGCTACCACATAACTTCTCGTAGATGTGAGTTAACGTGTCTTCTATTGTGCTGACTGTGGTGCGAAATTGAGTCACTGTTGAATTGAACATCGAAAAATGCTTTTCGAGTAAGGTACTCGCTTCTGTTTTCAAGACCCACCAGGAGAGTGTCAGGATTAAAAGTTGGTGGGGATACTGAAGATGAGCTCCCGTCGGATAGACGATCGTAAATTTCATTAGCCTTGCGTTCCAGCTTCTCAGCTATTTTATTTATGTTTCCGCTTTTATCAGAAGAAACCACGTTGGTTAGTCTGTCGAAGGAGCTTGCTATTTCTGCGAAAGTTTCGCTGTTGGCTCTGAATTGCGCCTGCTGCATCGAGAGTAGATGATCTTTCTCTACATTCAGCTTATCGATTTTGTTAATAATGCTGTCGTACATGCATTTGAAGAGCTTCTCTATTTGTTGGCAATCAGTGCAGATAAAATGTTCTCCTATGTAGGGATGATACCAATCCTTAGGCGCATCCATACATGCTCCATGAAGCTTTCGATTGCAGAAAGCTTTGCATGTAACATATTTAAATGTATTGTCAAATGCAATACAATTGGCCAAACTGCACTTGCCGCTCATTTTTCAACAAAAAAAAAAAAACAAAACTTTGCACACACTCAACAAAATAGATAAATTATTCGGGGCTATTGAATTTTTTGATACAAATAGTTGTCTTTGGGTTCAGGTCTTTAATCACGTGATTTACTATGAACGTAAATATAAACGCTTATATATGACTCAGCAAAAAATTTTTAATTGTACAATTAACACACTATGCATAAGTAGGTCACTGGGTTATATGCAATTGCTTTCACTTGCACAAAATAGCTCGCGAATAATATTAATATGTTTATGTCGCACTTTTTTTCACTGTATGAAAGCTTGAAGTTAAGATAGTCAAAGTCGTTGGACGTGGCGGAAATGACAAGCAAATTGAATGGATCTCGAGCGAATATTGAACACTGTGCACTTAATCAGTTAACAAAATATATTGTTTATATGGACAATTTTACACTGCATGGGTAAATATTACGGGACCGTGACCCGCGAAAAACACGTCCGCACCGTATGAAAGACAATGCAAATGCAAAAATTTAAGTCTGAAAACTGGGATACTTCTAACTCCTTACGGATTGTGAGATTTCCACTTGACTTAACAACATTTATTAAATTGGCGAACCCTTATTTTGTGATTCTACCTTAAAAGGCATAATATTTTGGTCGCTTACAGCTTCCGAGCAAGCCCCGCATCATATAATTTTCTGATTGAGTCAGCTTCCTTCTCATTGAATGAGAAAATATATACTTTCAGAATGCAGCTGAGTTCAGATCTCCACATAATTTTAGTCACCGTAATAAGAGACCCTGATTGTATTTGGATTTTCTAACACCATGTTCGAGAGCTGTTATTGAAGAATTTGGAAAACAGATTAATTATAATGATGTCCGAGATTGGTTAAGGTGGAATTCGAAACGTGATGAAAAATAGCTCAGACATTGCTTTATTTTCTTCTTAAAAATACATTTTCATTTGTTTATTTGTTTATCTATACGCCCATAGATTGAATTTAATTTTACAAGATGTGCTTGCCAAATAAAAAAATGCCACAAGTTTTCGTGAGTTTGACTGGATTAGTAGCATTTTTTTCTAACTCTATGAAATGAACTAGTGTTATTGATAAAGTTGTTGGTAGCAGCAATACACTAATTGCAGCAATACACGATGGAACTTTAAGTCTCGAGCAATTGAAATTCTTTCAAATAGTACAGGTAATTTGCTGGAAAGCATCGAAACATTTTTCGAAAATGAAGCCTTTGCCCAAGATAAAGAAACGATTAAAGAGTCTGTGGGCTTCATGCATATTTTATCGAACTTCTCGTTTTTATGTTTGCCAAAAACTTACAACCTTACCTATATATCAACAAACAGATGTTCTGTTTAACATTTTACAATCGAAGTTCAGATATTAGTTATTGTGAGGAGCGAGTTAGTAGCTTACTACTTAAATTAAAATCATGTAGAGGAGACGATACATATTTTGCAAAAAAAAAATTTAACGATGTTTGGCAACCGGTTAAAAGACGTAAAATACGAGTCGATTACGATGACATTTCAGATGCTGAAATTTATTTTAAAGGACTTCTCGCGGAAATTTTAGATGTGATAACTAATCAAATTAAAATAGATTTTCGGATATGAAAAAATTAGATTTTGTCAATGGATTAATAGTAGCAATTTAAAATCATTTGTGAAGGTTTTTCTCGAAAATCCACTAGACTCTCTTATCGATAGCTACCCCAAAATGTCTGACAAAAGTATGCTCCGAAACAAGCTATGTGTATGGTACTCTAATATATTCGGAATTTGGCAGAGTTTATCGGACGTTTTAATTTTTATATCTGATAATAATTTACAAACGGAAGTACGGAATTCAATTTGCCAGACAAGACTATCCGATTTAAGTACAATAGCAACTGAAAGGGATTTAGTCAAAATGTTGCAAGAAGATGATCTTTTCAAATTTCACGACAAAATAATTGATCACTTTGCTTCAGTAAAAAGTAGACGTATCGAATTAATTTACAAGCATGTATATAAATTACATCATTTTAATTTCTCATCTTAATATGTTTGAAAAATGTTAAATTTGATGTTGCATATTTTGCACTTATATATGTATATTAAACCACTTTAAATAAATGTTTTAGTTTTTATATTTATTATTGTGATATATTGAAATGCATGCGAACTTTTTTATAATTATTTTTTTTGGTTTGTTTTTTGTGAGGGTTTTTTGGGTTCTACCGCGCTTCCAGTTTAACTGGACCAGGAAGAATGGTTGGATCGGTTGAAAGGTGTGCATATAGGCGTTATATAAATAGTGACTAAAACATGAAATTTTATTTATTTGAAATAACTGGAGGTACACTAACCAACATAGAACAAAATCATCAAAAATTTATTCGGATATCAATAAAAAACTGGGCCCACCCAATCTCAGCAAGCACGAGCCGCCACTGCAGTTCACACCATACATCACTGTCAGTCGAACTTTCCACTCCTGATTCCACCTACTTAAAAACTTACAATAATTCAATTGTATTTGACTTCCATAATGCTGATTATGAAAGCATTAAACATGTTCTTGATACTACATATTGGACGAATATTCTTTCAACTCAGGATCTCGAGACAGCCATTTCCTCTTTTTACAATAAAATTTTTGACACCGTTGAAAGATATGAACCAAAGATAAAAAAATAAATTGTCTGAGCCATGCCTTGATAAAGACCTTAGGCATTTGCGAAATCTTAGAAACAAACTATATAAGCAGATTAGAGAAGATCCTGACGTTAGTCCTGCTATTCAGGAAGAGTATAATCAAGTCGCTAAGCAGTTTTTAGCAAAGTTTCATGAGGCTTATGATACGTACATTAGGTCAACCGGCGAAAATATAGTCTGCGACCCGAAAAAATTCTTCGATTTTGTTAATGTGAAGCGAAAAACTACTGGTTATCCATCGTCGATGTTTCTGAATAATATAACGTCTTCTTCTCCTAAAGAGATATGTGATCTATTCGCAGATAGTTTTCAAGGAGTTTTTAATGCCCCAGACCCAACAAACTCACACCTTTCTTCCTCTGATTCAACTCCAACGGCTTTTGTCAACCATTTAGAAATCTTCCGCGATGAAATACGTAAAGCTTTTTTGGATCTCGACTGCAACAAAGGTCCTGGGCCGGATCTTCTTCCTCCGATCCTTTTATGCAAGTGTGCGGAGCAGCTTATAACTCTCTTGCATATTTTTTTAAATAGATCACTTTCGCCAGGAGTTTTTCCATCCAGTTGGAAGCTGTCGTATGTACGTACCCATATTCAAGAATGGTAACCGACGCTGTATTGAAAATTATAGGGGCATTGCCATTTTGTCTTTGATTCCGAAACTATTTGAAAAGGTAGTATACGACAAACTTTCTTCCCTAGTCATTTCCCGTCTGAACGAGCAACAACATGGCTTTAGAAAAGGTCGCCCAACTACCACGAATTTGACAATCCTGATCTCAGACGTTCTATGCAAAATGGAAAAAGGTTACCAAATTAACGTAGTCTGCATAGACTTCAGTAAGGCATTTGACAGAGTTGACCATTCTACCTTAAATCTTAAGCTACAGAAATTTGGTATTACCGGGTCTTTACTCAGCTGGCTGACTTCCTACCTTGGCGATCGAACACAATGTGTAAAATTTCAAGGATTTTGATCGAAAAACGTTAGTGCTACCTCTGGTGTACCCCAAGGTAGCCATCTTGGTCCACTTCTTTTTAATATATTTATTTCCGACCTATCTGACGTCCTAGCAGGCATATCTCATTTACTCCATGCAGACGACCTCAAACTTTATCAGACCATTGAATTGAAATCGGATGCCCTCTTTCTCCAATTCAAGCTTGATTCCCTTGATCATTGGTGCAATGTAAACAAGCTCTCTCTCAACATTAATAAATGCCAGGTTATTAGTTTTTCCAGAAAATGCACGGTCACACACAATACGTTCTTCCTCGGCAATAATGTGCTAACTCCAGTTGATAACATTGCTGACCTCGGTGTTATCTTAGATGAAAAACTCCGCTTCACTTTACACTACGATACAATACTTTCTCGTGCAAACAAACAGCTAGGCTTCATCAAAAGACTTGCCAAAGAATTTCGTAGCCTGTGGGTCACAAGATCTTTATACACTTCACTTGTACGTCCTATTCTCGAATACGCTTGCATTAGCTGGAATCCTGCTTTTGAAACCCACAGTGACAGACTCGAGTCAATACAAAAGCAATTTTTACTTTTCGCCATGCGAGAGCTATACAACCCTTATGATTTTAATAGCCTACCCCCTTATGAGTTTCGACTGGGTCATTTGAACTTATCGACACTATCCTCCAGAAGAATGGTGATATCGGCCTGCTTCACATTCGACGTCATTAGAGGCGCTATTAATGTAGAATTCCTGAATAATAAAATTTTGATAAATATCCCTGTGAGGAACACCAGGTCCAATCGTTTCCTAAAAGAATATTCTCATTCGACCACATATGGAGCTAATAAGCCAGTAAATATATGCTGCAGAGTATTCAACAGCATAAGTAATTTATATTCACCTACGATTTCCAAATCATCCCTCAAATCCTCTCTTTTCGATGCCATTCGTACCCTTAACCTTAAGCTATAGCTTATATGTCAAAGTTTTATTTATTGATTGCTATTTATTAATTTATTTGTTACTTTTTTTAATTGGTTTGTTACTTATTTAACTTGTTTGTTTTTTACTTTTTCCTTTACTTTACTTTTCCATTTTATTCTTAATTTGACATTTTTCATGTGATTTTGTACCTTGTTTTGGTGAATAAATAAATATTTCGATGAATCGAATAACGTAAGCAGTTGCTCGCAATAGTCTTGTTAGCGATGAAAATCGAGTAAAACTAATGAAGTCGGATTTAATTACCAACATCGTAAACTCTGATTTAATTTCTTTGATTCCATTGGATTCATCGCGCATTTCAGTCAGGTCAGCAATTGGCCATTGGCTATCTTCTCTACCCAGGAATGCTGGTTCTTGAAACCACCTTGATGTTGGTTCAAAATCAATCTTCTTGCCTCTTGTGGCTTCGTTGGCGATGTTTTCGTATGACAGTAACCATCTCCATTCCGTCTGACTGGTGCTGGATAGTATTTCATCAACAATGTGAGCAACTAAGTGTTTATATCGGCTATTTATCCATTTGATGACCGTGGTTGAATCAGTTCACATAGTAATATCATGGACTGTAAGTGCATAGTGATTCAGCATTGTTTGTCTTAATCGTGTTCCCAAGACGGCTGCCTGCAATTCTAGGTGCGGCATCGTTAATGGCTTCAATGGAGCCCCTCTGGTTTTAGCAGAAATAAGCGTGACTTTAGACTGATCATCATCTCCAATAAGCAACGGCTGCAAATGATTTCTCATTAGCGTCTACGAATATGTGAAGCTGCAAATATTTAGGAGATAAGCCATTGAAGTATTGTCGCGGTATTCCCACCTCTCCTACTCGTATAATATTTTGGCGAAAATTATCCCACGTCACGGCAATGTCGCTTGGGAGCGGCTCGTCCCAGTCAATTTAACCAAATTTCACGTAAATTCAACTTAGCTGCTATCGTGATGTGGCACAAAAATCCCAAAGAGTCAAAAATTGATATGACAATACTCAAAAGCTCGCGTTTTGTTGGACATCTGCTTCCATCCACAACGTCATCACCAACTGTACGGAATTAAATTTTATACTTGAAACTATCCGTAGCTGGCTGCCAAAACATTCCTAACACGTTTTCCATGGCAAAATTTCCTCTATCGGTGATCTTAAGGCAGTCAGATGTACCATGTAGGGCCGCAATAACTGCAGCAGAATTTGATATGAATTTAGCCAGCTCAAATCCGTCGTCTCTGTGAATGCTACGAACTTCACTTGCGACACGGATAGGCTCTTCTGGTGTCTGAAAACTGTCAACGAAATCAAGAACGTAGTGACAATCTAAGATGGCTTCAATAGCACGGCTATCGCTATCCTTGTGCTCTAATGCGTTTAACGTCTTCACGAACTGGGCTGAACTTGGAGAACATGCTGCTCCAAATATCATAACGTTCATTTCGTAAACGTCTGGTGTTTTATTAGAGTCACCATCTCGCCAGGGATACCTGTCTTTTGGTTGAATCAAAACCTGGTGAAACATTTCCATTATATAGGCGCACACAGCTACTGGGCCTTTCCTGAAGTGAAACAATACAGCTGGTAATGGCTTCAGATTTTGTGGTCCCTTGAGCAAACACGAATTCAGTGAAACTCCATTAACTTTTACTGCTGCGTCGAATGCCAAGCGTATTTATATCGGTTTGATTGGATTCGTGACGGCAAAATGTGGCAAACCACGAGTCTTAGCTGTTCGTTCCTTGGATTCTACTGGTGATAGCTTGCGAGCGTAGCCTTTCTCCACGTAATTCCGAATTATCTCATCATAGGCTTGAAGTGCATCGGCATTTTGCCTCAGTTTCCGTTCAACGCCTCGTAGTCTGCAAAGTGCCAAAGAGTAGCTATCGGGCATAATTATGTTGTCCTTGGACCACAATAGCCCTGTTTGGTAACGTTTACCTATTCTCTGTGTGGTAGCCCGCAGCAGTACGTTTGCCCTTCTGTCGACTTCACTTTCAACTGGAGATGATGGCGTGACACCAAAGCTTTCAGTTCGGAAATATGCTTCCACAATGTCATGCAATATATGTTCTTGTGGCTGGTTGAGATGCAAGCAACTATTCGCGGAAACTTCAGCACTGTTTGTTGGGCCAAATACAATCCATCCTATCTTGGTGTTGGCAGCATAAGGACCATTTTGTTTGACGTGGCTCGTCTCTGTCGGCAGGCCTAGATGACAATTGTCGAGTCCGATTAGCAGCTTAGGCTTTACGTTACTAAACGGTTTGATAGGCAATTTAAACGCGTAATCCACATTTCCATTTATGTCACTCTGGTGGAGACTTTGCACTGGAAGGTCTAAGTTTGGCACGGCATGTACATTGTTTAGTGAATATTTTTCCTTTTTTTCGGCGGCACTGATTTTGATATTCACAAGTGAAGTCATTTCTTCAGTGAATCTACCTCCCAACCACCGCAAATTTAACTTTCGCTCATTGCCTTCTTCGCCCAGCTGTTTTAGCAGCTCACTGTCTATTAGCGTCACCGACGATCCTTCGTCCAAAAGGGTATATGTTTTGACAAATTTGTTCCAGCCATACAAAACCACGGGAGCTATTTGGAACAGTACAGACATTTCCTCGCACTCAGCCTTTGAATGATAGTTCAGGTTCGGTTGGCTCGGTCTGTCGACTGTTTCTGTTCGCAAATCGTGAAGAAGCCTATGATGCCACTTTTTGCATTCGTCTATTTGGCAAGTCTTTTTCCTTCGACACTTATTTTTCATTTTGAGATTCAATGCGTGGTCAATCATTAGACTTTCCCTACTACAGGGATAAATATTACTAGTTTTTATTTAGATGGACGTTATTGTTTCAGTTGCTATTAATTTTAAGGCCCCTTAAATGTGTACATCTCACTGTGAATCTTCTTATAATTGACCATGATGTGCGCCCTCAATCACATCGGTTTGTGATAAAAGTACTATAACAGTACCGAGTTTGGAAGAAATTCAAAAGCCTAAAGAAACGGCCGCTCAATCGGTTACCAAGTACGGAACTATCGTTAAGAGTATCTCTGACTCTCGCAGATGACCGATTAAGTTATAAGCGAATAGTTTGTCCTTGTCGTTGGAACGCCGAACGTCTGCTCACGAAATACAGGTAAGGAGTGATTCGTCATTACACGAAGAAAATTATTTTGAGATTTTCGCGGAACACGTGCGCTTACAGCAGACGAATTAGATATCCATCCTTCAGGCGAGAATTCGATCACCCAAATTCCGCAAACGAGACACTTAAGACGCGCTGTCTCTCATCATCGAGAGCCATCCGTGCGAAGACCTGTCAGTTGCACGTTTCAAACGAAGTCAAAACTCACAGCGGCGAGCCGCCCGCAATCACTATCGGAATTCGCCATGGCCCGCATCGATAACTAGCAATTACCACGATCATTGTCTGTGCACTCGTACGAAATCGAAATGTCGTCTTCGTTGTCGCTGGGAGCAAAACTCTAATGTTATTCATGGTGCCCACACAACTACACTAGCCTAGCTAACACACTACTGCCACTATTAACAATATGAAGTTTTTCCTTAGCGCAGTTGATGGGAGCTCTCGAAACTTCAAATTGGCATCATTTACCGTTCTGCACTGCTAGATTTCAAGGTCTAAGGGTCAAATCTAGTTGCCACTGTTGCCAATTAATGACACAAATACAATAGAAATGACTCTCGAACCATTTTACGCGACAATTCGCCGATTTTCACTGCCCGTTTCCACAGTTTTGGTTGCCGTTTCTACACGGGTGTTGGATGGATTTTTATTAAGCGAACAGTAGAGAAGAACACTGCGGGAACAGAAGCTACTATGTACAGAATGTAGTATGTTGAAATGGTAATCCAGAACAGCTAATATGCTGGCAAATCCAGGCCGAACT
This sequence comes from Nemotelus nigrinus, assembly GCA_947369275.1. NCBI lineage: Eukaryota > Metazoa > Arthropoda > Insecta > Diptera > Stratiomyidae > Nemotelus > Nemotelus nigrinus. Next base: position 93,566,797 of record OX376372.1, on the reverse strand, counting down.
CCTCATAGGTTCAGCATCTTAGTTCCTTTTGGGAAGAGAATGTCCCCGACACCTTCTGTCACCAGCCACATTCTGAACTCGCCTAGAAAAATGAAAATGAAACAAGATTCTCACCAAAAAGTAGAACTGGCAAATGCCGTCTCTCTGGGCAGCACAAAAACGCGCACCTGACCCACCGCCTCCAACACGACCGATCTGGTCTGTGGATTCGAACCGAAAGATTCGAAACCGAAACGTTGTGCAAATATGAGCTGAGAACAGTGACTTACGACATGGCGTGTAGCTCATATAACTCAATTCGTGCGTTACAGAAATGCGGAGCAGATAATGCTGGCATAATTTTAGATGGCAGCACGAGCACAGGAGAGTATTTTGCGAGATTTCTATGTCGACGATTATCTGGCGAGTTTAGACACCACGGAAAATGCAGTTCAGCTGGCTCGCGACGTAGACTCTGTACTACGTAAGGGACATTTTGTTTTGCGGAAATTGCAATCGAACGATGAAAAGCTGATTGCGAGCATTACAGAGACGCCTACCAATGCAGAGGATGTGAACCTGGTATCCTCAAAAACTACCGTGATAGGCTTGCATTGGAATCCTAAAACGGATGAATTGTATTTTTAAAATAATATTGGACAAAGGACCATCGAATACAAAAAGGCAAGTGCTAAGCGACACCACCAGACTATTTGATCTCATAGGCATGTTGGTGTCCGTTATTATTGCTGCTAAGATTTTCATGCAGAAACTGTGGGTTGAAGGACTGGAATGGGATGCATCATTGCCCGCATCTTTACTGGCAGAATGGCTTACATTTCGAAATTTCTTATCTGAACTTGGCACTATTCGAATACCAGGTTGGCTTGGCTTGTGACCAGATGTCTAACCTCGTTTGCATGGCTTTTGTGACGCTAGTCAGAAGGCCTATGCGGCGGTCGTTTATTTGTCGAGCATGAATCTCAATGGCGAAAGAACATCCTTCCTGGTCACGTCGAAAATAAAGTTAGCACCAATTAAGGCAGTCACTGTACCCAGGCTGGAACTTTGCGCAGCCCAGCTATTAGCATCAGCAACGGCCAGCGTGATGCAAGCATTGGCGTTACAGGGAGTGCCATATTCGATGTGGTCAGATTCGAGTATTGTGCTCTGTTGGCTACGGAAACCCGCAAGTACACTCAAATCTTATGTAGCGAATCGGTTTGGCTATATACAGCAGCATTCCGCTATCTAACATTGGCATCACATCCGGACCCAGTACAATCCTGCCGATTATGCCAGCAGAGGAATCAGTACAAAGGCTCTTCGTGATCATAAATTATGGTGGCATGGTCCGCATCCTTCCCTTATCACGGAAACACCGGCAACTGAACCTCCAACACTGGCAACTGAACCTCCAACACTTACCGAAGAAGATGTACTCACCACAATATTGGAGGAGAAACCAGTAAAGGTTGCAATGGCCAGGGTAACCAATTCCTTAAGCCTTCGAACAACAAGACCAGATGGGACAACTTTAGAGTTGGTAGACCGATTCAGTAGCATAGGCAAGCTACTTCGCAATACAACCTACATTTTGCGATGGCAGGTAGCACGTAGGCAATATTGGCGTATGTCAACTGCTAGTGCTGACGAAATGGACGAGGCTTTACGATCTCATATACGTACTCGACAAATCCGTTGGAACAGAGATCCATCAGCTTGACAAAAATTTAAAGCTTCATTCGTCCAGTTCTTTTAGAACCTGGGCACCGTTTTTGGATTATTGCAACATCATTCGAGTTGGAGGCCGACTCAAGCATGCTCAGCTTGACGATAATCAGCAATTTCTGAAACTTTTCAGCATTCTACAGATGTGCGTCAGGTGATACTACATGGAAGCATACAGCTTATGCCACAAACCTTGTGACAAAAATATTGGATCTTACATAGCAGAACCGTGGTAAAGCAATGCATTCATAGATGCATTATATGCAGGCGATATCAACAGGCGATTTCTCGGCAACAAATGGCGTCTTTATCAAGGTCACGAGTGATAGCTGCTTCTCCCCTCTCTTCGTTAGACGTGGACTACTGTGGCCCTTTCACCAAGGCAGTCCACATCGAGCTGGCAGATGACTTATCCTCACAGGCCTTTTTCAATGTCTATACCCGTTTCATCAGTCGACGAGGTCCATTCGCCATTAAGCGCAGAGATAAAAATTCTCTTAAGGATGTTTAGGAAGACTATAGGCTGATGATTAATAGCTGATTTTGTTAACTTCTGACACGCAACTTCAGCTACTTAAGAATTCGATCTCTATGAGCGTTGAAGTAATATACCCATTCAAAGCTTTTACGAATTCCTTTAAATTACCAGCTGCTTTCCGCACTCTTAGCGCTAAACGAAGATGTTCAAGTGTATTATCATACTGATTTTCACTGATAATATCCTTATTATATTGCATATAATAAGATTGACTCACACCACACGTCAACACTTGTACAGCGACAATGGCACGGCGTTTGTTGCCGCGAATACTCTCATGAAAAAGGATCTTGTAGAATGAGAAGTCGTTTATACTCATCAGCAGATGGGACTTTATCCCGCGGGGAGCCCCACACCAAAAGGGACTTTGGGAGGCTGCCGTTAAGACTGCAAAACGTCATTTGCTGCGTGTTACTGGCAAGCAGGCGCTGTTTTTCGACCAGCTGAATACTGTGCTGACACGTATTGAAGCGTGTCTCAATTCGCGTCCGTTAACTGCCTTTCACGATGGGAAAAAAATCTCCTGATCTGCCTGGAACTTCTCGAGATTCACCCTCGAAATGTCGAGACGTTTCTTCTTTTGTGAGTCGGTTAACATTCTCGGCACCCAACGCACAGAGACCTTCTTTATATGTAATTCATTGGCAACCATTCTTTGGAAACTGCCATACGAGATATCTGTGACCTCAGCTACATTCCTGATGGTCACTATTCGATCTGCCAAGACGACAGCCCAGCGTGCAATGGTGGAATATGTAGAAGCAGAGTCCCCTAATGTTTCCACCAAGTTGCTGTGCATGTCTTTGGTAGACATTTTTTTCAAACACAGGTACTTAATGACAGCTCTAATTTCGCTTTTCTCCATGTTGATGCTCTCTCTTCGACTGTTCATATTCAAATGAACGTACCTCCTTGAGTAGGATGGGTACACCTCAGAAGAGAAACATAGGGAAATGAAAATAGCAGTGAGAATTGAGGCAATTTGCCTGTATCTGAGCGTTAGTAGTATTGAGGGAGAACTATGAGGCTATGGGCAAATTTCACAATCTTCTATTCCGCAAACAGAAAGATAGAGATAGTAGGCCATGTGTACGCGAATTTGAGAAGTAACAACCAAAAACTCGTAGAACTAAGGTATGGGAGAAACCAAAGGGAATATATAAGTTAGTAATTCTCTCGATTTGTTCTATTTATAGATTTTATCTTTGTAGTAAAATTGCTTCACTAAATTTCGTATAAGGGGCATTTCACGTGAAGCGGACAACGAAAAAAAAGTCGAGGTTCTGGATTTCGTTCATATTGTGCATAATGGTACTTCTAGAAGATATGAATGTGGACGCACAAGTTTTTGTTTCTATGAGGTTTAGCTGCCGAGTTATGGGCTTCTGAATAATTGACGAAATTGATAAAAAGTTTTTTTGGAAGCGGATTCTGAGATTCAAAACAAAATCTAAAAAACATCAAACATATTGATTGGTATAGAACATTAGCTGTTCTTTTTAATTTTGAAATTAGATTTGAAAAATAATTTTCTTTTTCCTGTGTGGAACCGGAAGTAGACATTAAAACTCGTAATTTGAATAATTTGGACCAGGTTAATTTTGTTTATTTTTATAACAATGTAAAAAATTTCAATTTTCGATCGATTTTGTTATTGAAAAGACATTGCACAATTCAATTTTTAAATTCAAATACCAAATGTCACTTTTTAGCTCAAAAGAACGAACTGCACATACTAAATTGGCGTGAAATGATTAGAGACATGTGTCAATGCCATCTGTACTTTCAAAGCGAAAGCAACTTCCAAGCAATTTTTCATCCTAAGAAGTGAGTACAACAACTCTTGGTAGTTGTCTGTTTTTTCGCCGCCATTTTTTTCAATTTTTTTAATGAAAACTGCTCGAAATGGGTTAAAAAGTGTTAGGTTAGGATTTAGGTTAGGTTAGAATTTGGATTGAAAAATGCATTAAAAAAAAATTTCCGATTTTAATTTTTTTTTTCATTTTTATGCGGCAGAATGAGTTTTTTAAAAGTTAATGTGTTGTTAACCTAAACCAATAACTCAAAAAAACAACCCAAGAAAGATATGAAGAATATAAAACTTTTGCCTATTACCAATGTCATATTGATATATACATTGCCATTTACATGTATTAAAAATGGGTTTTTTATGCCGACTAGGCTTTTTTCCATCAAATGATTTGTTTTTATTTGTTGCCCTACAATTGCTCACATTCCTTGTTTTTGGGTTATGGGTTGGGGGGCAGATCCCCCAAAAATAAGTTTCTATGAATACATCTCATATTACCGCATAAAAATGTAAAAAAAATTAAAATTAAAAAAAAAATTTAAATTAAAAAAAAATTAAACGTGTTTTTCCATCATAATTTTGGTTAAATACTACTTTCTAATCAATTTTAGAAGCATTGCAAGAACAAAAAGTACCCAACTCTTGTTTATTTTCAGGCTAAATTTTCGCCGAAATAAATTTCACGTGGAATTTTATATGAAAATTTCACGTGAAATCGAAAACAGTAATAAGCTTTAGAGTTGATATTTAGCTGACTAAATAAGTAACTTGAGTCAATGGTGCCTGCTAGAAGTTCCGCGGCAAATAAAATGTTAAAATTATTTAAAACAATTTCAGATATTCATTCTTAAAAGTTTTAAGCGGTCTTGATAAAGAAGTAGATGTAAAGGGTTATGTCACAGAAAACCGCAAAGGCAGAAACGAAGGAACCTGTTTTGAATGGACTCAATTTGTTCAACATAAACTTTGATGCGGCACCTATACAATACATTCGATAATAGGTCTAACTAGGTTACAAAAGAAAGTACTGTTCATTGAAACGTCGCTTGGCATAAAAATATACTATTAAATGGGAAAATAATATCTGCAACATTTTCAATATAGATACCTACTTGTATGAAAAGGAAACAAGTCCTTACATTAAAAACAATACAAACTGCAGATTACCTTCGCGAATTATTGAAAGATGATCGAAAATTTATATAATTTTATAGAATTCGCTTTTTGAATTTTATTGCTCCGTGCACACAAAAAGCGCAAAACTTAAGATTATATGCCTCCTGGTGAGAAGCTGCTATCAACTTTGAAAGCAGCATAGGCTTACATACCCTATTCAGTTCATTATTACCTTACGACGAAAATAAAATTGAATTTTCATAGAATTTTATTTTTAAACGCGATATTCTCTACCTAAAGGCGATGCTTTTTACGGCTTCCTGCAAACATTCTTACCGATAGACTAAATGCCGATAGTATGCTGCGACGAACTCGTGTCTCCGACACGGCAATGGACAAACTAAAATTAAACTGTATTGGAAGTTGCACGCAAGCGTACTCAAAGCGTAAAATGTCTACTACGCGTCTATGAAGCGACGTCTCAGTGGACAGTCGACCTTAGTCAGGAAAATGTCGTTGAATTGCATCTTCTGACAAAACCTAAAGTATTCTTACCTTAGCACCGCGAATCGACTAGTAAGAGTCAACCCAGTTCAAAAACAGTTTCAAAAAAATGAAGCTTAGTTAATAGTATAGCGTGATCAAGCTTACCAAAAGCTTTCATTAAGTCTCTGTAAGCACAGCCAGTTTGGAGGCCAGCTTCGATTGAACTGTTTAGGCTTTTCAGGGGTCTATAAATATAGCCACTACAAATTTTGCTTTATCGAGATCAGTCTTTATTAAACTATATGAATGTAAGCCCTCTGCTGTAGTGTAAATATATTCTTGAAAGCTAAGTTAAAAAATTTTGATTGTTCACTTAATATATTCCCGAACATTTTCCGCAATAAACTTGTTACAGAATAAGTTGATGAATCTATGTGATTTTATAACAAAGCCATCTCATAACTAACAGTAGTTACACATTTGTCTCCCCAAACAGAAGGGCGGTCATTGATGTATCGCTTTGTTCATCTGGAATAGTTGGATCAATTACTGGATGGAATGTATCAGATGAGGATTCACTCTCTGATCATCGCTACTTGGTGTTCTCTTTAGCCACGGATCTAACACCCGTGGTGGAAAGAAGAAACCCAAGAAACACTGATTGGCCTAAGTTCAATCAGCTTCTTGTAGACAGAGCGCGTCCTAGTGGTAGGATAAAATCGCCAAAGTCAATAGAATCCCGGTTGAGCACTCTGAATAGAGACCTAATAAGTAGCTATGAAGAGGCCTGCCCGATCAGTAAGAGCAGATGTGACAAGACGCTTCCCTGGTGGAATCGGGAACTACAGAAGCTAAGGAAAAGTACCAGGAAAATTCTCAACAGAGCTTGTAAGAGCAACAATGAGGATGACTGGATCGCCTACAGAACTTTGCAGATAACGTATAAGAAGCTGGTGAGGGAATCATTTAGATCTTACTGTGAGAGACTGGAAGGCGCACGGGAGCCGTCTAGGCTTTGCAAAGTCCTAGAGAAGGATCAATCAGTTAAGCTAGATTCTCTAAAACGCTCGGATGGTGATTTTACCAAGTCCAAAAAAGAGTCTTTGCAGACTTTACTTGGGACTCACTTCCCGGGAGCTCCGGTGATTGAGTCGCAGAAGGCAAATGCGCCTGTGACCAAAATCCCTGCTCTTCGCAGCAGTAGGAAGTGCCGGTACACAACTAGATCTGTGGTCACTAGTGAAAAGGTCAGAGATGCAATCATGTCTTTTGAAAATTTTAAATCGCCGGGCCTGGATGATCTATCCGGTTATGCTTAGGGAGGGAATTGACCACTTGGGGGCAGACCTGAGAGAAATCTTCTGGGCATGCCTTTCCTTGGGGTATGTTCCGTCACCTTGGCGAGAGGTTAAGGTAATTTTTATACCTAAACCGGGGAGAGATGACTATTTCGATCCAAGGAACTTTAGACCGATCAGCTTAACTTCGTTTATGGCTCAAAACCACAAAGGTGGAAAATTCCAAGTTTGCACTTTGAGCATAAAATCTTAAAAGCAATATAAAAATTACAGAGTTTAAATGATTGATTCGTTATTTTACTTAACATATTTAAAAGGGGCGCGCACAGATTTCACATTTTTTCTAATTACAGTGATTTTAAGGCAACTCGGCAGCAAATATCGTCATTTCGGGAACGTAATTAAATATTTGATTTAAAATATAATACCTCTTACTAACTTTAATTAATTATAATTTATTACAGCGTTTTACTATATTAGCTAAGTGCCAATGGAAATTTCGTGAATAGATACACGTATTTATAGAAAAAATTCAAACAGAAAACTAGAATTATGCTAAGTTTCAAATTTCAAGCATAAAATTTAATATATAACAGAATATGGATGACTTAAGAAGTAAAAAAACAAACGACTGTAACAAGAACTTTATTCTGTTTGTATTTAGCTATTTACATCTTTAATAATATTTAAAATTAGTATTATTAAGACAAATAAAAGTAGTGTTCCCGGAAATGATGTAGTGTTCCCGGAATGACTGAGGTGTTCACTGAATGATGCAGTCGGGATTTTGTTACAGGTTAAGGTATTTTTAAGTAATAAATGCGAAGATGTAACTTTTATAATTTCTTTATTCAGTCTTTGAATTGACAATTATAAAAACAAAACAAAACTCTTAATAGTTTGATTACTTGTACCAAAGATAATCTATACAAACTCAACTTTTAACAAGTTTTAAATAGTTTGAACTTAGGTTCAGATATAGGTGTAGCCTTTTTAAATTTAATCAGTCTTCAAGTGAAGTCTTATCAATAAAGTTCTACTTACTCTAAATATTTTTTTAAGAAATTAACGGCTACACGTTGAACTAATGCAATAAAATAAGTAACACAACCGTATAAAATTAAAAAAGAACTAAATTTGCATTCTCTTGCACAAAAAAAAGAACCTGGAGAATATTAATTAATTAACATTTTTCAAATATATCAACAGTGGACTTAAAATGATAATACTCGCGATTGTTTTCAACTTCCAGCGATGGTGTAGGTATTATCTTTATAATTTGTTCAAATGTAACATAAGATACATCTTTTGGGTCTAGCTGAAATATCTTCGAAGTATTGCGCACTGATCTCAGGAAAGTGACATTGAGTTCTCCGTCGTCTTCAACACAAGCCTGACTGATGGCAAGGTATCTATAGAACACATTTCTTTTTTGGGTGGACACTTTAACCAATAAAAATGTTCCAGGACCAATTAAATTGAGAAGAATATTTCCTTTGCTATTCATGTCATAAGACGATCCAGCTGCTCTATCCTTAATGTTGGTCTTTACAGCCGTCTGGCGAAGAGAGATTGTTTGTAAATTTTCGTCATCAGACGAAGAAGAGTCATAAATGCTTTTGAAAATGCTTGATCTGTTATAGATGTTCGTCAGGTCTTCAAAGTTTGTTTCAGTTGGTTCTTCCGATTGACATGAATCAATTTCTAAAGGCATAATAACGTCCGTGGATTCGATAACATCGTTGCATTCATCTTCGGAGAGCACTTGTAGTTTCAACACTTGTTGCAAATGTTGATATTGATACAATTCTATGACAACATCAGGTGCTTTTTCCCAAACAATGTTAGTAATTTTCATTACACCTGGAACAGCATCAATTGATTTGGGAATATTTTTTTTCATGACTTTAACTTCATCGTCGGAAATTTCTTCCACATGGATGCTAGACTCTGTAAACAGATTAACAAATTCTGATGCAGTCTTGATATCTTTCCCCGTTAACACATGACTATCAGCAGTTCTTTTTAAGACTCCGCCTACACCATCCATCGGCTAAATGTCCACGTAGATTTTATGATTTGTTTAAATTCGCCAGTCAAAGTTTTGAGCCACAAATATATGTTTGTACGATTACGATATTGTGATGTCGGTCCGTCAGAGTAAATATGCAAAGTGTCAATTTTCTTGTTTTCCAATATTTTCCTTAAAATTGGTTTCATGTGTGCCCACACCGCATGGGCCTGGTGATTCAAATTTTCACTCACTGTAGCAAAAGGCGTTGTTTGTAACTGGTGGTCATCATTTCGTGAATAGTAAACTCCAGTGTGAATAGTTAATTGATTTTTGACAAAGTGCGAGGATTGTATTTCTTCTGAATATTTTGTTGTATAATTTTCCGAAAAGTCTATTTGGATCATGATCTCATTCTCAGTCATGGTATCTTTTAGCTCTTTTTTTTGTTTATTATAGTTGTAAATACCATAAAGATGATGTTTGATTCTTGGAATTTCTTCTGCTAATGCTTTCCTCAATTCTCTCATTGTAGTTGTAATAGGAATTTTAACTGTAATTTTTTGGTAGCAGTACTTGTTTTGATGTACAAACGACCTAAATTGCTTGACATCCCCGAAAAAATTACATCCTTCGACGGTATTCCCATACTAGTTACATGCGTACTACAAGCCGTATATGACAGGTGGTAGTGATCTTGACCTCTATATATATATATATTAATGTCTTTTTCGCTCCCTTAATCATACTTTCTTTATTTATAGATTGCCACTGAAAATATGTTATTGAATCTTCGTTTTCTCCTTCTTCTAAAGCCAGCTCTTTACAATTGGCGCATAATCCATTCATGCACTTATAGGAAGTCGGGTCACAAACATAATTTTTCAAAAATGCATCGGTGTCACGGCATTCTGTTTGGTGTAAGCTATTTAGCTTCCTTAGTTTTAGTTCGAAGTTTTCGTGTTTGACATAAAGACAAGTTTCACGATCTCTTTGTTTTGGTGCTGCTATGCAAAATGGCTTCGCTCTTAGGAATGTTGTGTAAGGTAAATTGATTCCAGTTTCCTGAACAAATCTAGGATGTAAGGCTTTAATTGTTGATAAAAGCACACGTTTTTGTTTTTTGACACCATTTTTGTTTACGAAGTCCCTTTTTCCTGGACACATTCTACTAACATCGTCCTTTTGCAAGAAATCCCTGACCTTTCGGCGGACATCTGGCTTCAAAACTACCTCGCGAACTTTTTTGTCTGACATCAGAATGGTTTTATTAGTTTTCTCTTTGGGCATAAATGCCTTAGCCATGTGCAACAATTTGTACTTCCTGAAACCGGTGCCACTGACACATCTTTGAAAAAAGTCTCTCTCTGTTGAATTTTTCTGTAATTTTGATGCCTTTATCTTCAATTGAGTAGATAATACCTCACCAAATAACAGTCGCTTGTGTACTTCAGGAGGTATTGGTACTGGTATATCTTTGATTAAATCATTCACTTTACTTTTAGGAGACATCTGCACATTCTTCTTCTTCTCCTCTATATTTTTCGTTCTGCTTAATTTTTTCCTCAATGCCTCAATTTTACGTCTCATTTCTGTTATCGTATCTTGTTGCTTTTTTATTATTCTGCAAGCTTTTGTCCAGTCTTTTTTTACATGTTTTCTTCCGCGGTGTCTTCGCATTAAATTGCGAGGTGATGGTAATGGTATGTCTAACTCAGTATCTGAAGGCAGAGGGGTATTGCTGATTACATTTGCTAATACCTTTTTCTTGTCTCTATAGTTCTTTGATGCTTGTTTCCATTGTTTTCTTTGTTTACGTTTTTCCCGTTCTGTCATATCTATTATTTTTCTTACCTTGTTCTCCGCTTTTTTTTTCTGGTAGTACTCCCTATCCTTAGCTCGTTTTATTTCTCTTTGTTCCTCTGTCATTTTATCTAAAAACTTCCTTTTTCTGGCATTGGCTTTTTCTCTTTGGTTTAAATAAGGTGAACTATTTTTTTTAACTATTCTTTTAGCATTCTTCTTCTTCCCATCTCCATTTGGTTTTATGTTTGCTGAAAGTAAAAACAGATCTTTGAATTTCCAGAAAATATTTATTAAATATTAATTCAGCAAGAATAACGTCATATCGGGAACAACAGCGTCATTTCGGGCACGTGTCATCATGTTCGGGAACGTTCCCGTAATGACCGTTCTCGGAATGACGTTTCTGGAATTTCGCGTAATTTATTCCGATACCCGCCATCTTCGATGTATTATTTTGAAGTTATTGTGAAGTTAACAATGATAGTTATGAGGAATACTCATTAAATAGCTATAATTCTAATATATCTAACAATTACACGCATTCCCGTAATGACGCATAATTAAGGTACGGTAACAAAAAATTTAATATAATAGTACTTACCACTGAAATTATTATTTATTTGCGAACAAAGCAAATGAAACCGGTCACACAACACAATTGCTCACTACTACAGCACACTAGCGCCAAAAGTTGCGTTCAAGAATAAAAGTTTTGCCTGCTTAATGCTGCGTTCACGAATATGACGTAAATTTTCTTGGACAATCTTTGGACAAATGCTGTGTTCCAATTTAATTTGTTTTGTCAACATTAGTTTTGAATACTTATTATTTAGGAAACAAACCTATTATAATATTCATTGAAAACAATTAAAGTTTGATTTTACTATATGTTTACGTAAGTTGAAAATAGAAGTTGTTGTTTAGGACGTGTTCCCGAAATGACTTTTTAACCATATTTTTTAAAAATTCATTAGAATTACTTGTTTTTCAAATCACAAATTTTAGGTATAGATACATCAAACTAATCTCGATATTATGAAATGCTCATTTACTGTTATTCATACGGACACAATATTTTATGAGCTGCCATAGCGAGTTTGTCACCTCCGTGGTTTTCAGCCTTATGTTGAAATGCCTAGAGAGACTTGTCGAACGACACATACGTACTACGGCGCTTAGGTTCAACCCTTTGAATGATGATGAGTATGCGTTGGGGGTATTTGTGGACATTGAAGGGGTCTTTGATTGCGCGCCCTTCGTGGAACTATGTGATGCTGCGAAAGGTCATGGCGTGGATGATGTCTTAGTTAGGTGGATTCATGCCATGCTGACGCAGAGATGGTTGCTGGCGGAAGCTGGATCCAACTGCTACTTAAGAACAGAGGCGACAAATGGATGCCCTCAAGGGGGCGTCCTATCACCGCTCCTGTGGAGTATGCTAGTCGACTCCCTGCTTAACGAGCTGCAACAAGAAAGGCTGCACGCACAGGCTTATGCTGATGACGTGGCCGCACTGGCTGTCGGTAAAGATCTGAATGTGGTATATAGAAATACACAGCGTGCATTGGATCTGATTGGCAGCTGGTGTTCGAAGCACGGCCTAACAGTGAATCCTGGTAAGACGAAACTTGTTTTGTTTACCAGGAAAAGAAAACTGGAAGGACTAGTGCTTCCAAACATGAAGGGTGTAACACTTCAACTTTCAGATGAAGTCAAATATCTTGGAGTAATCTTGGACAAAAAACTTATCTGGAAGAAACATGTGGAAGTGAAGCTTACTCGTGCTTTAAAAGCTTTCGGGCAGTGCAAGAGAGCTTTTGCTACCACATTAGGTCTAAAGCCTCGTGTAGTGATGTGGATCTACACAGCAATAATTAGGCCGATGTTCACGTACGCATCCGTGGTATGGTGGACTATCGTGAGGCTATTGTATGCTCGTGAGGCTATTGTATGCTGTGAGGCTATTGTATGCTCAAAGTTAGCCACGCTGCAAAGGACGGTGTGCCTGGGTATCTGTGGTACCATGAGCACTAGTCCGGATGCGGTCCTTGATGCGCTTCTCAATCTGCCTCCTCTCGACATTCAAGTTCAGAGTGTGGCGATGAGCTCTGCCTATAGACTAGCTCAGCTTGGCTTATGGGTAGGTGAAGACGATGTGGGGCACTGCTCTATTAGTGGTTCGATGTGTGAGATCTCTGCGATTCTCACTATGCCTTCGGACGCTCGGGTGCCCTTCCTCGACTTCAGAAGAAGGTCCGAGGTAATCCCCTTAAGCAGAAGTAACTGGGACGATCCAGATCTGTGTACGAGGAGATATTCTGAGGTCTTCTTCACGGACGGCTCGAGGTCAGATAGTAGATCTGGAGCTGGTGTCTATCTACATTCATCGAATGGCAGGTGGGCTTTCTCTCTTGGAGAGCACGTTTCGGTTTTTCAAGCAGAAATATTTGCTATCCTGAGAGCTGCCTGTTGGGCAATTGCAGAAAGATGGAGGGGAAAGAGCATTGCTATTTGCAGTGACAGTCAAGCTGCACTGATGGCGCTGCGTAGACCCCTGACAAACTCGAAAATTGTCCAAGAGTGCAGAGCACAATTGCACTTTGTCGCCAGATTCAATAGGGTGCATCTGCTCTGGGTACCGGGGCACTGTGGTGTTGAGGGAAATGAAGTTGCTGAGGTCATTGCGAAGTAAGGTTCGGGACTTCCACTACGGGGCCCTGAACCTTGGGTGTGCCGACCGCATCTGCACGTGCCATTCTTTGAAAGTGGGTAGATGACGCTCACAAAGATAGATGGACGACTGCTGGTGTGGCCAGGCACACGAAGGTCTTCCTTTCAGAGCCCAACCATGTGACTGCGGGATTCTTGCTCAATTAGAGCAGGAAAGTTTGCAGGGCCATGGTAGAAGGACATATGTACCGAATAGGTGTTGTACAGGATGACCTCTGTTCATCCTGTCTAGAAGAGGCTGACTCTGCGGAGCATTTGCTCTGTGAATGCCCAGCGTTTGCGCGTCTCAGATATCAATGTTTTTGCTGGGATGTTGCACGCATGCAGACGATAGCCTCTTTTCCCATGTCAGTGATCCTAGATTTTATCAAGGTTAGGTTAGGTTGTACTGGCTGGCACATGGCCACACAAAGACCTACCGGTCCGTAGTGATACCAGATAAATGGACCTCGAGAAAGGAATTCAGTCCAAGCGGCCATCAAAGGCCCCGGACTTTTTCGCGAACTGAAGGATGTCCTTCAGGTTTTGCTCTGCCACGTGTGAGAGATCCACCAGCCAGGGCTCACCGAAGTATCGCAGTCTGGTTTTCCCCAGTGCCGGGCAGTGACACAGGAGATGCTGGATAGTTTCTGACACCCCCGGCTCTTGACACCTTCTACAGGTGTCGCTCGTTAGGAGTCCCATTTTCATAGCATGTGCTGCGACAAGACAGTGACCAGTAATGATACCAACGAGTCGTTTGCAGTCAATTAGCGCTAACTCGAGAAGGTACTTGGTCGATGCGAGATTGTATGACCCCCACATGATTTTGGTTACTTTGCAGGTCTGAGTTGCACCCCATCTGCGCGTCGCTCCCTGCATCATTATAGAGTCGATTGAGTACTTAATCACCTGGATAGGAGTAAGGATGTTAACCGCTTCCAAAAGGGGAAGACTAGCCCCATACTTGGCTAACGCATCCGCCTTTTCATTTCCATCGATACCCTTATGACCGGGAACCCAGAAGATTCTGACTCTTCTGCTGTTACCCAGTCTGTTCAGAGCCTGAATGCAATCGAATACACACTTCGATTTGTATGTGTGAGACAACAGTGCTTTTACCGCCACTTCATCATCATCATCGTGGCACACAATGGTCTCGGTCACGTGACCGCGTCCTCCAGTCTTGGAGCCCCAGTAGTTGCCCGGCGTCCGCATACACTGAGCTCTCCCAACGAGCTCTTGGTCTTCCTCTAGGCCTCGCTCCGTCGACACGTCTTGCGTTCATGACACGTTTTGGCATGCGATCGTCATTCATGCGTTGCACGTGCCCAGCCCACTGTAGTCGTTGCAATTTGACGATCTTGGAGACTTCCAGCTCATCGTACAGTTCGTACAACTCATTGTTGTATCGGATGCGCCATCCATCTCGGTCGCGAACAGCCCCGAAAATCCGCCGTAGAACTTTCCGTTCGAAGGTGTCGATCCTATTTTCGGAGGCTTGTGTCAAGGTCCATGTTTCGCAACCATAGCACAGCACAGGTCGTATGATAGTTTTGTAAACGCGGAGCTTAGTTTTCCTGTGCACATATTTCGATTTCATAATGGGGAGGACCGAGAAGAATGTCTTATTTGCTAGTTGTATCCGTCGCTTGATTTCGTCAGTTTCGTTGGCGTCACTCGATAGATTGCTACCAAGGTAAATGAAGTTGTCCACGAATTTGATGCAAAGGTCCCCTACGTTGATGGTCGTGTGCGCTGGCGTCCTTGTCCTAGATTGCATCATCACTTTCGTTTTGTCCTCGTTGATTCGTAGTCCAACTTCCTTTGCTGCGGTGTCAAGTCTAAGCAGAAGTTCTTCTGCATCGGTCAGTTTTCGAGTCATGATGTTAATGTCATCCGCGTACGCTGCCAATTGTGTCGACTTAAAAAGTAGCGTGCCGCTGGTGTTCAGATTCATTGCCCGAATAGCGAACTCAAGTGCCAGGTTGAAGAGCGTGGGCGCTATTCCATCACCCTGTTTCAGGCCACCCAGAGTTTCGAAAGGATCCGTCAATCTGTTCTGGATCCGGACTTGCGAGACGGAGTTGGTCATGGTCATCTTTACAAGTCTCACTAATTTGGCCGGTATACCAAATTGCAGCATGATACTATATAGAGCGCCTCGATTGATGCTGTCATATGCTTGTTTAAAGTCGACAAAGATTTGGTATACATCGACGTCGTATTCCCAGCACTTTTGCAAAATTAGCTTGACCGTGAAAAGCTGGTCGATTGTGGAGCGACCAGATCTGAAACCGCCTTGATACTCGCCAATGATTTCTTCCGCGAACGGTTTAATCCTATACTCCAGGATTTTTGACAGGATTTTGTAGGCCGTACAGACTAAGGAGATGCCTCTGTAATTCTCACACCGCAGTTTGTCTCCCTTTTTATGTATGGGACAGATGATGCTTCTGCGCCAATCGTCTGGGATCACCTCAGTCTCCCATATTCGCAGCAGTAGTTGATGTAGCGCACTTAATAAACCCGCCCCACCAGACTTGAGTAGCTCAGCTGGTATCTCGTCAGCGCCCGGCGCTTTGTTCCTTTTCAGTGAGCGCAAGGCGAGATCAACTTCTTCTACTGTAGGGGATTGTGTGGATGGGGTTTGACCAACGGTATCATCATGGAGCTCAGCTTCTGCTGCCAGGATGTTTGATGGCGGATTCAGAAGCTCTTCGAAGTAGGACGCCCATCGTTTGTTAATACTTTCGGTGTCGCTGATAATATTGCCATCTTTGTCCTTACAGAGGCTAGTCTTGGGTTGGTAGCCATTTTTGATCGTATTTACTAATCTGTACGCTTGTCTGTTGTTCTTACTAACTAGGTTTACATTAATGTTCAGCAACTGCTCGTCAAAGTATTTTCTTTTCTTACGCCTAATTATTCTATTGGATATTCGCCGTAGCTCGTCATATTTTTCCTTTTTGGCTCTGGTTGCACGTTGGACCCATTGTCTGTAGGCCTCGTTCTTTGCGTCAAGTGAGTTTCTGCATTCTTCGTCAAACCATTCGTTTCGGGCACGTCGGGCTTTGTATCCCACAACGTTTTCTGCCACATTCTTGATTGCATTTTTGAGCTCTTCCCAGAACTCGTGGACACCTACGTTGCTGGAGTCGCGCAGCATTGGTGAAATTCTTTCCTCAAGCGCGGTCGTATATACCTGAGCCGTATAATCGTTCAGCAAATTCTCAACCGCGAAGATTTTGGGAGGGCTGAATCTCGATTGGTGCGCTGAGGAAATTCTGCACCGGTATGTTGTTTTCACCAGGAAATGATCGGAGTCACAGTTAGCTCCGCGGTACGACCGAACATCCATAACACTTGACGCCCATCTCTTGCTAATAAGGACGTGGTCGATTTGGTTGACGGTATGTGCGTCTGGAGAATTCCAGGTCTGCTTGTGAATGCGACGATGTGGAAAGCAAGTTGAGCTTACAACAAGGTTCCTGCTGCAAGCGAAGTCAATTAGACGATGGCCGTTATCATTGCATTCTTCGTGGAGGCTGTGTCCTCCAGTGGTCCCCCGATGCCAACTTTCATTCCCGACTTTTGCATTGAAATCTCCCAGTAGCATTTTGACATCATTCGATGGAAGTGAGTCGAAGAGAGTTTCAAGGCAGGCATAGAACTCGTCTTTTACAGAGTCTTCTTGTACTTCGGTGGGAGCGTGCACATTGATGAGCCAAAGGTTGAAAAATCGCGCCTTGATGCGAATCGCACACAGCCTTTCGTTTACGGGTTTGAAGTCGGTAACGCGCGACTTAAGCTGCTTGTTCACTATGAATGCTACTCCAAACTCCTTGCGGCCCGATGGTTTACCGCTTGTAAAAATGGTATGCGATTTCTTGTCATTGATCTCGCAGCCTAACCAATTTGTTTCCTGGACTGCAGTAATGCTCAGTTTGTACTGTTCGACCTGATGAAGGAGGGCCTTTTCGGCCCCCGGTTTGTTCAGGGAGCGTACATTCCAGGTTCCGAGAGAATAATCCGTTGTGCGTTTGCGTGGTCGTCGTCGTTGATCCGTCCAATCCGAGGCTTTTGTTCCAGGTTTCTTGACAGAGGAAGTTTTTACAAGGATGAGTTGTCGGCACATCGCTCAACCATTTCCATGGGGGGCCTCGGCGATAGTTGCTTCAGGAGACTTGCCTCGTGCCAGAGTTCACACAACTATGTTGCAGGTCTGACAACGTGGCTAAACCTCCCTAATGACCTGAGACGCTTAGATGTAATTCAGCCATCAGGCTGCAGCTATGCAAGTTTTACTGAGGATAGAGTTACCTCGTTGCCTCAAACCCTCCTCCTTTTTCCGGGCTTGGGACCGGCATATCACAAGTTAGACTTGCGATCGGCGGAGTTAACTTGACTGTCCGTAAAGATGTTTAGTACTTTGCTAGTAGTATCTTTGGCGTATATGAGGTCTGCGGCTTTACGTATTGCAAACACCTCCGCCTGGAAAATACTACTGTGATTCGGAAGCCTGAAAGCTGCTTCCATAGCTGCAGCTGCAGAATATACTGCAGCACCCACTCCTGCAGCTGTCTTCGAGCCGTCAGTGTAGATGCTAAGAGCTGCAGGACACATTTGTCGATTCCATTCTTGCCCATCTCCCACAGTCGCTCGATATCCCCGCTCAAAGCACAGAGTGGAAACCAGGTAGTCAGTGCTTCCTGCGTAACTCCGTTCAATACTGCTGTGGCCAAAGGATCGTGGCTCGAAGTGCCCTGATTCCCTAAGCCTGACAGCAGCCTTTGCGGCAGTGCCTCTAATAAAGAGATCAAGCGGGGGGAGATGAAGCAGGACGTTCAGAGCAAACGAAGGAGTCGAGGCTAAGGCACCTGTAGTGCAGAGGGCCGCCAGCCGCTGAACTCTATTCGCTATGGTAGCAAAGGTGCTTTTGTTCACTGCTGGCCACCAGACCAAGCATCCGTAAACAAGGATCGGCCTAGCTATCGCCAAGTGGATACAGTGCGTTAAAGCAGGGCTTAGACCCCACGTTTTACCCAGCACTCTCTTGCTGGCATAAATCGCGTTGCTTGCCCGCTTAACTCTTTCCTCTAAATTCGCCTTCCATGTGAGCTTGCTGTCCAGAATAAGACCCAAGTACTTAGTTTGTAGTTGAGACCTAACCTGGAGCCGCCCAGCATGATATGGTCTAAATCCGGGGTTTTATACTTCCTCGTGAAGAGCAGAATATCCGTCTTATTGGGGTTAATGCCAAGACCCACGGTATTCGCCCACTCCTCAACCAGCCCTAGAGAGTACTCGATGAGCTGACCAAGGGTGTGTGGAAACCTACCCGAGACTAAAATTGCAATGCCGTCAGCGTAGGCTACAACCGTGAGTCCCTTGCTTTCCAAATTTTCCAGAATTGAGTTTGTTACAAGGTTCCACAAGAGAGGAGATAGAACCCCTCCCTGCGGAGTGCCTCTGCAGACTTTTCTTGTAATTTGCGCACCCGACCACTCCGCTGATATGAGCCTGTGGTTAAGCATGTTGCCTATGAAGCTACAAATAGCGGGGTGAGTGTTGTGTGCGTGGAGGCTCTCCATAATAGCTGTTGTGTGCACATTATTGAAGGCGCCTTCAATATCTAGAAAGGCTCCCAAGGCGTATTCTTTGTAATGGAGTGCCCTTTCAATTTTGAGGACTACCCTATGGAGAGCCGTTTCAACAGATTTTCCTTTCATATACGCATTTTGGGCTCTCGATAGAGTTTGAGTGCCAAGTCTTTGTTTGATGTGAAGATCAAGTAATCTTTCGAAAATTTTAAGGAGGAAACTTTAAGACTAATTGGTCTGTAGTCCTTCGGATACGCATGTTTGACTTTACCTGCCTTGGGTATAAATACAACCTTAGCGGTCCTCCATGCTACAGGTACATGGCTTAGCACTAGGCAACCTTTGTAAATTTGTGTTAGCCAGGAAACAGCAAGCATACCTGTTTTTTGAAGCATGACCGGCAGAATTCCATCCGGACCTGGAGACTTGAAGGGCTTCAAGGTGTCAATTGCCCAGACAAGCCTCTGCCTGGTGACAACTTATCAAGAAGTCTGGGAAACTATGGCAGGCAGGGGGAAATGAATACAATGGGTCCTTTGGCCTGAGTGCTTAGAGGTGCTAATGCGCCTCTCCCCAACTCACACACACACACACACACACACAACTAACAGTAGAGAAGTATTCATCTAGGTTTTAGAGATAGGTTGTTTTGGTTGATATGCAACAGTTCCAACAATAACAAGGCTCTCAATATGATGTGGGGAAGATAAAATTTTCGAATTTAGAAGCTTATAAACAGACTTGTTGTACAACTGTAACTGTTTGGCATTATTTGAGGCTTCTAAGTCGTAGGTAGTTTTTTAATGATTTCCTTCACCTTGAAATGCTTGCTGTCTAACTAAATCAAGATATCATCCGTGCCATCTGTACTTCATCTATTTTACTTTTGGAAATTCAATTTCTCACTTTGTGCTCGATCATGTTCTACTAGTGCCTTGTAAAATGCAACTATTGTTTTTTTTTTTAGATTTGAAAATCAACAATCGTCTACCTTCGAAGTTGTCACATCAGTCAGATATGCCCAAAGAACTGATGTCTGATGAAAAAATGGTACATATAGAAGAAATACCGTTAGGTTTAGTTAGAAATTTTATTTTTACACAAGCGGTTTCGAAATGTTTTCATTTTACAAGAGTGATTCGTAGAGAAGCGTCAACAAATGCTTGGAAGTTGCTTTCGCTCTGAAAATACAGATGGTATTGACAAATGTCTCCAATCATTTCACGCCAATTTAGTATGTGCAGTTCGTTCTTTTGAGCTAAAAAGTGACATTTGTTGTTTGAGTTTGAAAATTGAGCTGTGCAAATGTCTTTTCAATAACAAAATCGATCGAAATCTGAAACTCTTGACATTTTATCCATCAGAAATTACCAGTTTCGCCGCTTTTTTCGATTGTCAAAATTTTCGCTCGAAAGAATGGCCACATAATGAAGATTTGCCAACATTTAACGTCAGGATTAACTCAGTTCCAGCCTTAAGTGGGTAACATTTGGCATGAAAGTAAAACTATTGTATGATTTGTTGCTGTACGAAAAAGATGAGGAATTAGTCATTTGAAAAAAATCACCAATTATCAAGAGGCGGTTTCATTTATTTATTTATTCTTAAAAATTATTTTTTTTTCTCTATCATTAATAAGTATTTATTTTTATAATTCAAAATGTCCGCATTAAGATTCAACTTTTTCGCAGTTTACCACCATTCCATATTCTTCAAACTATTTTGATTGCTCAACGAGATCTTAAAATCCATGTAAATTCAGAATTCTTACATTAGCTTATAAGAAACGGAGCATGACCACGGCTCAGCGCTATTTAGGAAATTCAGAACTGCCAAAACATGGCTAAGCTGATGCCATAAGGTCCAACCGGTCATGATTCTGCGTACGCGCCGATGCATATGCGCCGAGGTAGACCACACAAAGCATATTGCTTGAGTTACAATCAATGCAACCAACATTTGCTGCCAAGTTTTGTTGGTGGAACGAGTTACAATCAATGCAACATAACATTTACTGTCATCTGTCACTGGCTATATTAAAGAAATTGCTGTTCGATAATTTGGATCTTTTAAAGTCTCGGAAAGAGATATCAGTGAATATTTTATCCTCTAAAAGCTGCGGAGTATAATGCAAAGCAAAAATGAGACAAAAAAATACAAATTCTGATTGTCATTTACATATGACAGTTCCGATTTCCCGAACGCTCATAGGAACAGGTGGAATTGGGTATTTTGTTGCCATGCCAAGTTTGCGGTATGAGCAAACTCTGCTGCGCAACAAAGTTGTGTTGCATCATTGTAACTGCTCTCATACGTTCTCATGGGTTCAAACTCATTTTGTTGTGCAACAAATGTTGGTTGCATTGATTGTAACTCCAGCATATGTTGCACCCTAACATAACTTTCCGAACAGCCCGAAAAGTGGAATGCACATTAAGCAACCTATTGCTCAATTGTTGCTAAAAGCTGTCCGTATGTAAAGTGATGATGAGATACGACTTGACATATGTGCTGTATGGGCACTAATATTTACTCGTGTTTGCAGATGTAGAAAAGTTGCTTTCTTTTGCTCAGAAACCGGTCGGTTTTGACATTTGCTTATGTTCGCCGACTCATTTTTGGTTAAGGCTATAGACCGTCTCAACTAGCCATTTCCATTGACAAGTCGAATAGCATGCCATGGGAAATGGCAAGTGTAGACAGCCTGCGAATACAGTGTACCAATAATGTCTTCGTACAGCAGCTATCTGAAATTCAAGTGTTAAAAAACAATAAAATGTTACAAGAAATTTGAAAAAGTTGTGATGCACATTTATTCATTAAACATTTTTATTTAATTTGGAAATAAAGCTATTAGCCAAAAATAAAATAAAGTCGACAATTTGCCTCCAATAAAGTCTTCGTACACTTACGAAACAGTTAATGAAAAATCTTAAAAACTATAGATACATTTTTCGTTAGTGTTTAGTTGGGTAGCCTTTGTTTGTAATCACGGCTTTAAGTTGGTGTGGCATGGATTCTACAAGTTTTTTGCATAGCTTGGCCCAATTTTCGCCCATTCCTGCTGAAGAGCCTGTTTCAACTTAGGTTTCGAGCTCATATGATGAGTCCTGATCCTTTTTTCCAATATGTTCCACATGTGCTCAATGGAATTGAGGACAGGAATTTGCGGTGGTGCTTTAAGCAAATGTGGAATTTTGTACGCCAAGAACATCCTAGTATTATGAGCCATGTGCTTAGGATCATTATCTTGTTGCAAACAAAAATCCTTTGATACTCCCAATTTTTCAGCACTTGGCTCCAAATTTCTATTGAGAATTTCAATATACATATGCCCGATGATCCATGATTCCTTCAATTATTTCTTCCAACGCCACTGGTAGCCATACATCCTCATACCATTATGCCGCCGCCGCCGGTGAATGGCGACTGATGTCGACAATCGCAGTCACTGACGGCTCATGTAAACCACCTCATTTAATTCCATGTTTTTAACTTACGCGCGTAAGTTCGCGTAGTCGCTGGCGGCTAACGGTCCAACCAAAGATGAGTCTGCGTCCGTACGCGCGCATATGCGCCGAGGTAAACCACGCAAAGCATATGTTGCACCCAAACATAACTTTCTGAACAGCCAGAAAAGTGGCATGCTCCTTAAGCAACCTTTTGCTCAATTTTTGCTATGAGCTGTCCGTACGTAAAGTGGTGATGAGATACGACTTGACATACGTTCGCTTATGCGCTGTATGGGCACTTATGTTCACTCCTGTTTGCGTATGTCAAAAAGTGCCTTTTTTGCTCTAAAACCGGTCGGTTTTGACAGACGATTACGGTCGCAGACTCATCTTTGGTTAGGGCTTAAGTCGTAGTCGCAGTGAAACCGCTCATGTAAAACGAGCCTAAGTGCTCATCGAACTTATCGCGTTTTTTGAAATCTTTACACTAGGTCTGTTCGCGTACTTTCAGTCACTGAATTTTACTGAATTTTCCTGAATCATATGGGGGGGTTAATCCATGAAAAGTACGAAAACGCTCTCATTGGATTTCCTGAAAATTGGCAAACAAAAGTGTCAGTTGTCGGTTTTTGGACGAACAATAGTGATTATAAAGTCACCCTAAGCGGTGATAGATTATCGCCACAAAATTATTCGTCCTTCATAATAACATTACGCCAAAAACCGTTTGACAGTTTTCAGTATTTTTCAGTAGCTCAGACCCTACTGAAATTTACTGAAAGAGGGGAAATTTTCAGTTTACAGTGAAACGGAGTACAAAAACGGCTTCATTGCAATTAATTGCAATTAATCGTAGTACGCGAACAGACCTACTTCGCGTACTCCAGCAGCAACAGATTTTTTGCAGCAGGCTTCTTTTTGTGGTGGGGAACATTTGAGAAAAGTACAAAAACGCACTACTGCATTTTGCTGTAAGAAGACTCCATAATAGTCAGTTGTCGGCGGTTTAATTTTGAAAAGTAATTTTGCGGACTGTTTGTAGATGGCAAAATATCTTAAAATGGAAGCCCAAAATAGAATTGTGAAGGAAAAAAGCGTCTTGTTTAATTTTAAAGTTGCTGATGGTGAATCATCAAGTGATGATATTACCTGAAATACTTGCAAACTTCCCACAAATGTTCTAATCAGTGTTGCACATGATGAGAAGAGGATTATTATCGTCAATTATATTGAAACAATTATTCTCGTTTATACGGAGTGCCAGTTTAAAATGCAATATAAATTAATCCGTGAGGTTTTTCAATGTCTCAAAACGTGGTTTGAAGAAAATCAAGCGTTTTTGAGCTATTCGCTCAATATATATAATTTGAAAATGGTTGAAATTATATAAAATTGTTTATTATACTAAAATCAGTCTTATCTTCTATTACTTTTGGGGCATTTCACGTGAAGCGGACAACGAAAAAAAGTCGAGGTTTTGAATTCCGTTCATATTGCGCATACTGGTACAAAATTATTGGTTTCTATGAGGTTTAGTTGTCGAATTATGGGCTTCTGAAAAATGGATGAAATTGATGAAAGGTTTTTTTTTTTTGGAAGCGGATTCTAGGATTCAAATAAAAATCTACAAAACATTAAAAATACTGATTGGTGTAGAAAATCAACTGTTCTTTTTAATTTTGAAATTAGATTTGAAAACCGGAAGTAAAAATTTGTGTGAAACCGGAAA
>OX376372.1:93519474-93542329 GCA_947369275.1 Nemotelus nigrinus | reverse complement strand
AATTTTTTTTTTAAATATCAAACTGCCGAACGACAACTGGTGCTTATCATAAAATCTATGAAGCTATATGAAAGTCCGCACACTTAACCGACACGACACGCTACAACGACGTACATCATTTGTCGGATTGGATTGAATTCGAACATCCCAAACGACAAAATTTTTTTGCTGTCCTGTCGTGTCGCGACGTGTTGGTCAAGTGTGCGGGCGTTCATACAATTAGATACAATTTATTCTCACAGATTTTTGTCGTGTCGTGTTGTGACGTGTCGTGTTGGAATAGTGTGCGATATGCTTAATTGTTTCAATATAATTGACGATAATAATCCTCTTCTCATCATGTGCAACACTGATTAGAACATTTGTGGGAAGTTTGCAAGTATTTCAGGTAATATCATCACTTGATGATTCACCATCAGCAACTTTAAAATTAAACAAGACGCTTTTTTCCTTCAAAATTCTATTTTGGGCTTCCATTTTAATATATTTTGCCATCTACAAACAGTCCGCAAAAGTACTTTTCAAAATTAAACCGCCGACAACAGACTATTATGGAGTCTTCTTGCAGCAAAATGCAGTAGTGCGTTTTTGTACTTTTCTTAAATGTTCCCCCACCACAAAAAGAAGCCTGCTGCAAAAATCTGTTGCTGCTGGAGTACGCGAAGTAGGTCTGTTCGCGTACTACGATTAATTGCAATTAATTGCAATGAAGCCGTTTTTGTACTCCGTTTCACTGAAAACTGAAAATTTCCCCTCTTTCAGTAAATTTCAGTAGGGTCTGAGCTACTGATAAATACTGAAAACTGTCAAACGGTTTTTGACGTAATGTTATTATGAAGGACGAATAATTTTGTGGCGATAATCTATCACCGCTTAGGGTGACTTTATAATCACTATTGTTCGTCCAAAAACCGACAACTGACACTTTTGTTTGCCAATTTTAAGGAAATCCAATGAGAGCGTTTTCGTACTTTTCATGGATTAACCCCCCCATATGATTCAGGAAAATTCAGGAAAATTCAGTAAAATTCAGTGACTGAAAGTACGCGAACAGACCTAGTGTAAAGATTTCAAAAAACGCGATAAGTTCGATGAGCACTTAGGCTCGTTTTATATATATATATATAGATAGATATATATATATATATATATATATATATATATATATATATATATATATATATATATATATATATATATATATATATATATATATATATATATATATATATATATATATATATATATATATATATATATATATACTTATATATATATATATATATATATATATATATATATATATATATATATATATATATATATATATATATATATATATATATATATATATATATATATATATATATATATATATATATATATATATATTTATAATAGTAATTAGTGCTTTGCGACTGCTAAGTGCACATCACGCACAGAATATCCACCATTGGATATTTTTAATAACAATAAAAAAGTTTTGCGACAAATATATTCCGTTTTTATTGCGATATTGCACAGAAAATATTTTCCTTCGCGCGAATTATATTAAAATTTTTACCCGAGCGAAAAAAAAACAAAGTTTCACGTATTCAGATTTATTAAATCATCAATTAGATACAATGAACTGACTTAATTCTAGTCTTTACTTCCATTTATAATAAAATTGATTTGCTTAGTTGCTAAAATTACGACATGTGCAGTTAATTGAATATTGTGCAGTTTTAATTGCATATTGTGCAATGAGAACATGGTGAAATAGAATATTGTGCATTGAAATTGAATATTGCGTACTGTGCAACTTATTGATAGCTCAGGTGCGACACGTTTTAGGTGATTGGCATCGGGCATGTGTAGCGATTATTAAGATGGGAGTGCCCTTAGCACAACCTAGAACCAGACCGAAGTCCAGAACCAAGAGTGCTAAGGTCAAACAGTGGAATGGCTAATGCCATTCAAGAGGCAAAACAAAAAAAAAGAATTGCCCCGAGAGCAGGGTGCCCTAGAAATGGCCGTAAAGGCCCCTTGTCCGCATTAGCGGAGCACCCTTTAACCAACCCCGACGGATGCTGGTGTGGCGCTTTGGTAGCTCGCTGCGGCTGGGGTGGGTTCATGAAAAATGGGGATGGTTTGCTCTCAAAGAAAACGGGATGCTACGTAGTATTCATCCGTCATGAATTCGTAGCCGCAAACTGATATGTAAACATATCCAGGGACCAAAAGGGGGCATAGTTGCGTAAAGGAAACCACCCAGGCTCTGCAACATGGGCTAACTAAGCAGACCCAGTGCTCGTGACAAAACACGGAGCCAAACTTTGAAAATCTAATAAAAGGACAAGGAAAACGCGCTACCTCTCTTTTCAGAGGAACCCGGGTGAGGCAGACAGCCCCGGGCCCCCGATGGTAGTGGAGCCCTGACCCCGATGGTCTGGGGTCCTCCACCCACTGATACTGGCCTTCATATTCAAACAATTCAAAAATCTAACAAAAATACTGAAACTACTTGTATGAATGGCCGGTATCCCTCCCTTGTAAAAGATGCGGAAAATATGCGGGAAATCACGAAAACACTACATTATCATTTGTAGGCCAGCCAGGCCATGCGCGGACCCTGAAAAGAAGAAGAACTTCTTGAGCTTTCGCCCAATAAGAAGGCCAACAGTTTCAACTTAACGATTCATTATTATTCAGAATAAGGATTTTTCATTATAATTATTATAACTTTTATATAGTGCGTATACAGTATAACAATGCACTGGTTTTTTTTTTTTTTTTTTTTATACTTAATTAGCAAATTTATAAATTCATTGCGTTCTAAATAGGATGCGAAATAAGGTAACAC
Organism: Nemotelus nigrinus; assembly: GCA_947369275.1. Lineage (NCBI taxonomy): Eukaryota > Metazoa > Arthropoda > Insecta > Diptera > Stratiomyidae > Nemotelus > Nemotelus nigrinus. The sequence continues at coordinate 93,539,484 of OX376372.1, read as the reverse complement.
AAAAAAAATATAGTCACGGTTGACGACCGACGATGATTGTTTTTGGTTTTACTTCGAGATATTTGAATTCCGAATGCGAAAACGAAACTATTGTTCATGAAATAAAATACAAATAGGGCATCTACGAGTAGTCAAGTGCTAATAGATCGATATCGACCAATACCAACAAATGGTTTAACTCTCGAAAAAAAATTGATTTCAAAGAAGTTATTATTTCTATTTCCCTTTTTTTTAGCTCAAGTATACAATTTAGAAATTAATCAGCACCGAGACGACTCTAAATATCTTCCATAACACTAAAGCAAATACTAGACTGCCAACAGAACGTTTGTAACAATAAAATTGTGTTCTGTCTTATCAAATAATATTTTTTTGTTTCTCTTTCTCTCTTCGCCCCTTCACAATAAACATTCGATTATCCGTTCAAACTCATTTCATTCGAATATTCATAGTCATACGTATTCCATTAGAGTTCAAAAATTTTACCCATATATCATTCATAATGTAAGAAGGGTCAAAAACATTGCATTCATTTACGTTCGCACCCGCAAACTACACACAACACACACAAGCAACTCATTTCCGCTCGGATTCATGCACACTGCCCATATGTAGCACTTACTACTTAATTCAGAGTTCTGCCCTTTCTTCCTTTCTTTAACCTGGCTTAAATATAAAAATTGTTTTTCACCTGAATCTTAGGGAAAGGATCTAAAAAAATTCAAATAATTCATTTCTAGCTTTAATAATGCTTTCAACTCCAATTCGATGTTTGCTTGAATAGCTCTGATACGTTTAATGAATTCTAGACAATCATCTTCAGCCCTAGCTTCAATGTACTAATTATTTTGGGCAAGCAAAAAAAAATCTTATTTTCTTTTTTTTTCTTATAGTAAAATATCTACTTAGTTATTCGTAGGTATCTCTGCAAATCAAACCTTCTTCTTCGATTTGTGATTTCGAGCCGGATCTGATGAACAAATGTATTGGACGTACCTGGTTCCCGACAACAAACGTAGTGTATCCAACCTTGACGCAGCTGATGCTTCAGCAGGATGTATAAATTTGGACTGACTTAGTCCGAGCTGCTGGTTCATGGGCATCACCCCACGATGAACGAAATGATGCTGGAGAAGTTGTTCGGATGGGAAGGCCATCCAAAAAAAATCAGAACCAATATTCGGAGTGTGTTTGTGCCACCTCAGATTGCTGCAAGGTTTCTAAAGTAGCTGAAACGCAAACATCGACTAAAACTCAAATCCCGTCGAAGAAAACTCGAAGCGACGACCGAAGGCTGCTTGTACAGTAAAAGTAATCACCACAAATAAATATTGATAGACAGGATTCCGTTTGAGGGTAGTCACGCAATTCGCTGTCGACTCTCCAAGGAAATGTTTCTTGAAATGCTCTCACCAGCACGTAGATTTGTGACGAGCTTTCTTCCACCTGGCTGAGGTTCAAGTTCACTAGCCCCTCGGAACTCGTCCAAGAATTCTATGAATAGATTGAATTTTCCAGGTTGACTTTAATAGGAATTATATGGATTTAATGTCGATGATCGATGAGTGTTATGTATGGGCGTGTGACTTTGAAGGACCATTCGCTTTCGGTAATGATCGCACTAAGTATAATTTTCAGCCTTGTTCGTTCGTATAGATGTGCGCCCTATGGTAGCGATCGTCTTGACGTGAACACAAACATGTTTATTACGCCCAGGCGCTTTTAATGAAACGAAATAGTCGCCGAGATTTGTTTCGCGGTCTCGTATCCAGAAATCACCATCAAGACCCCGCCAAATTTGGTTGTTCCAGGTGTACAGACTGGGATTGGGGTGGTTGCTGCTGTTATTGTGGTTGTTATATCGACGATGATATTGAATCATTTCGTCGTACACTGGAACCGCCCCTAGCCAAGATTGCAGATTCGGTATCGAAGTCTCCGTAACTGACAATCGATTCAGCATCGAATGAGTGAAATCCTGACAAAATATGGCGCTCCGTGCCTAATGGTTGTTGCTGAACTGCATTGAAACGTTTATCAGTTCTTGCACTTCTAAGTGTAGGGATTGCAAGGATACGTGTATATACGAAATTGCGGGTCGCACAAGTTATTAAATGTTCGTTCGGACAATGGCCGCATTCTAAATTAGACTTTCGTTCACGATAGAAATGAAAACGTTTGCTTGGAAACAAAACAACCAAATTCTCGTCCGCTTCAACCGACTTATACATATAGATCAAAATCGTATCTCAAGATTAATGCTTTCGAGTTTGCTATTCTCATCGCTTGATGCGTGTTAGTCACTATTTAATCATTTAACTAAAGTAACGTTGCCGCCCATAATAGTAATGATGGGAAGGGTTTTCAATTAACACTCGTTGCCATTAATAAACACGAGGAATAATTCCGCAAAGAAAGAAAGCAAGGATCTCTTTTAAGGTTATTCATACCAAAGACAATTTCTTTTTCCACAGTCTCATTAATAATAAGTAATAAACAAAAAAATACTTGAAAAATCCGTTCGAGCCGAGTACTCCCTTAGCGTTCTGGGTAAAAAGATATCCACATAGGGAAGGTGCTGGAGTCCTTTCTCTATCCACTAGTTGTGATCAGAACGTCTTTGATCTTGACAGCTGCTGTGTCGCGACGGAAACTACAATCGTAAACTAGTGGGCACAGGGTCGGATAATGAATGCGAGGGCGTCACATCAATCACTTATGTCACTTTGGATACACTATCACAAATTGAAGATTGTACGACGAGTTTCTTGCTTCAGTTTCTTGTTGCTTCGTTTTTGAATTTCCAATTCATGGAACCAATCGTTTTTAGTAAGTAATCTAAGAAACAGGGGGTTTGGGTGATGCGCAGATAGATAAACGTGGCACGACACTTAAGCATGAGTTCTAAGTTTCAATGTACCGCACTGTATTCCATGGGCAATTCACTTAACGGAATCACACTCACGCACGTGCAAAGTTATTCAACCACTGTTTAGGATCGTTCCCCTCATTTGCATATCATGCACGGCGTTGGTCCCGCGAGAGCTTCAATCAACGCCCGTGAGCTTCCAAATTCCAATTAGCACGGTATAGAACTGTGAAACTACACGACACTATCCCACTTGGAAGAACCAATCTACAGGGCGCGATCGATTCAACGCACCTTTGCACACAGTTTTAAGGCACAATTTACACCCGAGAATGATGGGATTCGCTACCGCCCAACTACAAACGATTCACGCACAATGCGCAGTTTTCCGACCATTTTGCTGCAATTCGGATAAAAGCGTTTTCCACGACACAGTCTCACTCGTTTCAGCACCGTTCGTAAATCTGTCTACTTCTGCGACTCGACTCAACTACTACTATCATTTTCCTGAACTTTAGATATGACTTTCCCGCCCGGACAAGACAAAAACCTCGCCACGCCAAACGACACGTCGCTACCGCGACAATCCAACGACTGTCCCGATTTTTAGCACTTCAGCTCGCAATGCGCGCTTGCACAGCCAAAAGAAATCCCGTTAGGAATTTCGTTGCTGTGCGAAAACAACAATAAGGTCACCGGGGGACTTACGGGACTTTATTTTTGTACAATTGAAATGCGTTTTCAATTGGAAAATGTTATAGCGTCTCCGATCACATACAGTGTGGGTCGGAGGTATGTGTCCAGTAATTTTTTAATGAAAAGAAATAAAAAAATTACTGGATGCTACACATGTATCCAGGCCAATATTGGTGACATGGTGACATAACTCCTCCCCCTAAGAGAGCGACATCTGGATGAACTATGGTTCAGCTGGAGCATGATTCTTCTTTCGACATTGGGCGTTTTTGCAGCCTATATACGTGCTGATGATAATGCCGGCGCTTAGCAGAATCCAAGAAACTGGAAAAATACAATTCCCAATGTAGCTGGAAATGTTTAATAGTTGGAACTGATCTTCGTCCGGGAATTCATATTTATTCAGTGGGTGTATTTGAATATTTCCTATGATATTAGTGGCATTAATTTCGGTTGATGTTACAGGGAAGACGTCTATGTTGTCCCAGAAGATGCTGCTTTGGCTGCTATAGGTAATCTCGTTTATTGATATTTCGCACCTTTCAAAGTGTATGAGTGCGGTTCCGGCGATGATTCGGTTTGAAAGTCCGCAAGTCGTTTCGATTTTAACTTAGGGAATGTTGACTGCGAGAATATAATTTGGCTCGGGTTGTGATATTTCCGGTACTCCTGGCATGGCTTCGTACTGGCAAGATGCTGGCACACCGTTTATGATGTTTGCTATGCATCTGGAATTTCTCGAATGTTGTTGGTTAGTGACTTTCTTGCAATAATAGGTTCCCTCAATTTTTGGGCATTTCTCGTCAAAAAATTGAACACTTTGGGTATTTAGGATGACATAGGGTCTCGTGATGATTTGAGTTTTTTGTTCAGGAAGGGGAATAATATGGAAAAACGGGTAGGTTGTGTTAGATAGGATTGGTATCTGTATATTAAATATGATATTTGAACCATTGTAGTAAGCTTGAAGGTTAAGGAGTTCATAAATATTTTCATCTGATTTAATTTCTACTGTTTGCCTTTGGAGTACCCGAGATATTTCTGTTATTTCTGTTGGACTTAAAATTTGTTTGGAAATTATGTTCAATCGGGCGAGTATCACAGCTTCTGCTATGTCGGAGAGATGATTGTTCAATAAATCTATATTGTAATTAATTTGATTTAGATATTGGACATGAATCATAGACTCATGGTCTCTTCTAATTTGATTCTGTGAGTGTAATAGGTAGTTGTTAATGATTTCGGTCTGATTATTAATATGGTTCGTAATATTATTAAATCGTTCCATCATGAGATTATTCAGTTTAGTTTGTTTGAGGACCATCGTGCCTAGGTTGGATTGATTCGACAGTAGCTTCTCGACATTTTCATTTATTTTTACAGCGTCGTCTGCGTCCATGTTGCCCGTAATACCTTTTATTATGGAGCCAAGTCCGTTAATTAGTCCTCGTTTTGGTCGAAGTCTGGGCATTATTGTTTGTAGTTTGTGCGTTAGTTCCTTTGTTTTCAACTTTGTGACCACTAGTGTGTCCGTTGCCTCGGGTATTTTGCCAAATTTATTTATTGAGTCTACAATGTTTCCAATAGCTTGCTCGTAGTTCTCGAGTTTTACTATGTGTATTAGATTTTGATACGTAATTATGGTTCTACTCATCCCCAGTCGTAACGGTAGAATTACCTGGTCGTTGTTCAACGTCTGTATTTCTATTCTCTGTCCTTGAGCTGTCAATATTACCCTGAAATTTACGTCTTCGTTTAATTTTTGATTTATGTAGCTTTTGGTTTTTAGTAGTAATTAATGTAACTTTCATGTCTTTCTTAACTTTATGCTTACTAAATCTAGGAGTGATTTTATTCCGTCTGCACTCTTTTCGATATACGTTTTCATTTTCTTCGAAAACTGGGGGATCTGTTCTATTTTTGTTCAATTTCTCTAAATTATTTTTTACTAACTCATCAATCCTATTTTTGATCTGTGGGTAAATTTGCGATCTGAATTCATTTAATTTTTTAAGGTAATCATGTTCGTTGTTGTAGGTAAATTTTTTGTTAAATATATGTGCTCTGCCTGAGAATACTTCATAGGGAGTAAATTTTGTAGTGGAGTGAATAGCGTTATTGTACGTTATTACAGCTTCATTTAGTATGTCGCCGTGGTCTAAGTCTAAATTTTGTTTCTTCCGTTTTTCTAAAATGATTCGGTACGTCTCGGTAAGGGTAGAGTGCCATCTCTCCACATAGGCATTGCTGCTGGATTGCTGGTATGACGTATAATGTGCCTTGATGTTGTATTGTTTGCAGAAGTCCTTGAATATGATGGACATCATCTCAGTGCCTTGATCTGCAACCAATACTTTAGGGATGCCGTGGAGGCTAATAAAGTGTCGATGTGATTTTACAATATTAATACTGTTTTTTGTATCTAGCGTATATGCAGCGGCGAATTTTGAGAATCGATCTATGATAGTCAGGATAGATTTACCATTGATTGTATACACGTCCGTATACAAACTATCTAAAGGTTTGCCAGGACTTTCAGAGGTCTGGTATTCTATTTTTGGGGGGTTCCTGTCGTACTTTTGAACCTGGCAGGTTTCGCAATTATTTATTATTTTAGTCACCTTTTCCTTAAGATATGGGAAGTAGTAATCTCTTTTGAGATGTTGGACGGTTTCGATTATACCTCTATGATTACTATTTATATGGTAATCGTTGATTACTTTATCCTGCTCGTCTACATCTGTTATTTCTTTAAGTATTTCCATGATCGGATCAGCTTAAAGGTTTGGGATTCAGAGAAAAATTTGGAGAAAACAGTTTGGACTATCTTGAAAATGTTATCGGTCGTATAGATTGCGTTAAATTTGTTAGGGGTAAGAAATCTTTTGAAGAGTTCTGTAACATTGTTTTCGTTAAAGTCATGCATACGTATAGTTCGTCTTTGTCCGTTTTTGAATGGCATTTCCAAAGAGGTTTGTGGTCTCCTGGTGGTCTTTTCGAGAATAATCTGAAGGGTGAATTCATTTAAGGGTCGTTCGGAGATCGGTATTCCATCATTTAAATTTTCTTGTGCGGAATATATGGTTGAACCATCTTCTACCTGCAATGAAGTATTCGCGAATCTTTCGAGGGTTTCGTTGATATTGAGTTCAGCTTGTTCATTGGGCACTGTGCCGGAGGGTTTGATTCTACTTAAGGCGTCTGCATTTGAGTTCAGTCTTCCTTTTTTATAAACCACCTGGTAATCAAACTCCTCTAGTCTTAGGCGCCATCTTACTAACTTAGAGTTAGGTTCTTTCAGGCTCATAAGGTAAGTCAGCGGCTTGTGGTCAGTTACTATCTGGAATTTTCGTCCAAGTAGGTAGGGTCTAAAGTACTTCACGGCCCAAACGATAGCTAATAACTCCTTTTCTATCGTGGAGTAATAAATTTCGGTGTCAGTCAGTGTTCGGCTTGCGTAGCAAATAGGCTTGTCGCTACCTATTGTACCCTGTGATAGTACTGCCCCAATGGCGTAGTTGCTTGCATCCGTGGTTAGGATAAAAGGTTTATGAAAGTCTGGATATTGCAGTATAGGATCATTCATCAAAAGATCTTTACATGTTTCGAAAGCCTTAATATATTTGTCTGTCAGCTGAACGTACCGACCTTTCTTCAGGCACTCAGTGAGTGGTTTGGTCAGCTTCGCAAAATCTTTGATGAATTTCCGATAATACCACCAAGCCAAGGAACGATTTTATTTCTTTCTGATTTCTGGGGATCGGGAAATCCTTAATTGCCTGCACCTTATCAGGGTTAGGTTTTACGCCATCAGGTGTAACTATATGACCCAAGAAGGCTATCTCTTTATGAAGGAATTCCGACTTGTCCAGCTGTACCTTGAAGTTGGCTTCACGTAGCTTTTTAAATACTTTCCTCAGATTTTCCCCGTGTTCCTGAAGCGATGTCGAGAATATAATAATATCATCTAAATATACCAAACATATCTTCCCTTGGAGCTCTTGGAGTACATTATCCATGACCCTTTGGAATGTGGAGGGGGCATTTTTCAGCCCAAAAGGCATCCGGACATACTCATAATGACCCCCGTCTACGGTGAAAGCTGTTTTTTTGACGTCCTTAGGGTCCATTTCAATCTGATGGAAACCGCTGGCAAGATCTTTAGTGGAAAAATATAGACTTTTACCCAGCTTGTCGAGTATGTCGTTTATGTTTGGTAAAGGATAGCGATCGGACATCGTTTTCTCGTTAAGTTTCCGGTAGTCGATGACCAATCTCCATTTTTGTTTCCCGCTTGCATCTCATTTTTTGGGGACTACCCAAACTGGTGCGCCCCACGGAGAATAACTAGGTTGGATGATCCCTTGATCAAGCATGTCACTAATTTATTTTTTTACCTCATCTTTATGGACGTATGGGTATCGATAGGACTTAGTATAAATAGGTATATCATCTGTGGTAGGAATATTATGTTTAATTTTGTTCGTGAAACTAAGTTTCTGCCCTTCTCGGAAAAATATATCGTCGTATTCCCGACATATTTTTAGGATTAGTTCTTTTTTCTCTTGGTTTAGGTGGGAAACCCGAATTAATTGGGAAACATCTTGGGGCGTAATGATGCAATCCACTTCGGGGGTGCAGTCTATGTTGAAATTATGCACTTCATCGAATTTCGCAGGAGAAAGTTCAGAAACTTTTAATGGTTGTTCCAGAAAAAGCAATTTATCGTCATTGGTTTGGTTTGTTACGGCTAGAAGGCTAAACCAGTCCTTTGCTTTGTATATTCCTTCCAAGATTTGTAGTCCAGGTGCGATTTCAATATTTGGTATGAATACATCTCCTTCACAAGTGTCAACTGGTAGCTTCACAATATATTTTGACTTAGCGGGTACAGTGTATTTATTTGAAATAATATTAGGTTTGAAATTTAGGGGAATAATAGCATGGTTAGTGGTCAATGTTTTGTTGGCTAGATCAACTCTAGCTTGTAGCTTTGTTAATGCGTCCAAGCCTAGTAACCCATCGAAGTATTGGTGAAATTTAAAAAGCAAAAATTTGATATATCCCGGTTGTCTGAATTCATGAAAATTTGGAAGAGTTACCTGCTTATCTAAAGTGTGTTGGTTTAAGACAGTATTAATGATGACGGGTTTTGTAATTTCTACATAGCTTGGATAAACGAACTCGGAGTTAACAAATGAAGTAGATGCTCCTGCGTCGATTAAGAATTTTAAATCACGACCAAATGGGGAAGATATTTTTATGTATGGGAGATTAGACCCGTGTATATTAATATCTACTGAGGGACTACTGAGGCTTTTAGCGGAAAATTTTCATCATCTATTTCATGGATGTTAGCCTCTGATTGTACGTTTTCTGTATCGTGAAAGTTTGTGTCATTTGGCTGAATATGTTGGAGTGGGTGTATCGTGTTCCGTCCGTAGCTTATTTCGGTGTCTTGAACATTGTCGACTATTTCTGGTTGTCCGTAGTAGTAGTATTCGTCCAGGTCCTGTCTGTAAGTTTCGTTGGGTCCCGGTTGAAAATACGTGTTATTACTACTGTTTGCAGGGTAAGGTTCTATTTGGTTAACGTTGTGTAATTCTTTGACGGTAAATCTTGGGGGTCCCGTAGAACGGAAAAAATTATTGCTCTGTGGGTGGTGAAATTGAGGTTGCCTGTTACGCAAATGCGTGTTACCAGAACTAGTGTCCATCGGCTCTGGTCTTGGTAACGCTGGACGTTGTGAAAGAAAACTGTTGTTATTTGAGTTGAAAGTGGGAGTCGAGAGTTGATTAGAAGGATTCCTTTGTTGAAATATATTTTGAGATTGAAAGGGTTGTGTTGGTCGAGCCATTTGTTGGAATGAATTTTGAAATTGAAAGGGTTGGTTTGGCCGAATCGACGTTCGGGGTTGCTGAAAAATTGATTGGTTAGGGAAAACCATGGGCTGTTGTGGACGAAAAATCGATAATGTATTGTTATTATTATTGAATGGACTCTTTGGTGTTTTCTTAAGTATGTTTGAACTTTCGTGTTTAGCGTAAAAGATGTTTTGTTCCCGTATGCAATAAGCAAAAGCGGTTGCCGTTTTAATTCACGTCGGATTCGTGAATTAAAACATGATTAACCATTGTAGACAAAAGTTCAATTATCTCACTGTAATACTTTTCCACGGTTTTGTCGTTTTGCTTTGTATTGTGCAAATCCCTTATTAATGAGGTTTCATTCCTCTTATCACTGTAGTGAAGGATCAGATTTGTTTTGATTTCACTCCAGTCCAATGAAGTTCCATACATGTTCAAAACTTCATACGCAGGACCTTCAATCTTGTTGCGTATAGCACGTAATAGCACCCTGCTGTATGCAGGTGAAGTGGGGCCAATAAGTGAAAGAATTTCTTCCACATTATCAATGAAATCCCTCAACAGTCTGGGATTGCCATTGAATTTCGGCAAGTCTTTAACTGCGTCAGGGACTCTGAGAGCATTAAAAATATCACTGACGGTAGCCGCGGTAACCATTGCCGAATCAATTTCTTGGGAATAATCGGAGTTATTAAAATTAATGGACCGATTTGATAAATTTTCACAATTTAGCACTTCACTTTCACCACTATCACTTGATTCTTCCAATATCACTTCCAAATTATTTCTTAAATCTTCTAAAGTATGGGTTAAAGGTAGGATTCTTAAATTTTGCCTATTTCTAAATTTTGGATATGGTCTTAGTCTAGGTTTTTTGTTCAAATATGGCATAAATATATATATGTTGAGTGTTTAGTATGAAAGGAAAGGAACGTGCTCAAATTTAAATGACTTGCATGCAAACTATGGCTATCGAGTTCATTGCAGCTTCCAGGATGCTTTTCCGGTATTCCACTCGATAACCCTTCGATGGCGATGACCGTCTTCCTGATACGATGTTTCTCGTGAATAGTTGAAATCCTAGTTTAACTGCTGGTTCTCCTTTGTTGCACTAACGGGGATAATATTCTCGGTACAAAACAAAGTTTTTCACACTACGGTTCGTTCTTTTCGCGTATACCACCGAAAAATTTATTCAACGCGTAGAGCAAAGATCCGCACGACTGCGCCAATTATATTAAAGTTTTTACCCGAGCGAAAAAAAACAAAGTTTCACGTATTCAGATTTATTAAATCATCAATTAGATACAATGAACTGACTTAATTCTAGTCTTTACTTCCATTTATAATAACATTGATTTGCTTAGTTGCTAAAATTACGACATGTGCAGTTAATTGAATATTGTGCAGTTTTAATTGAATATTGTGCAATGAGAACATGGTGAAATAGAATATTGTGCATTGAAATTGAATATTGCGTACTGTGCAACTTATTGATAGCTCAGGTGCGACACGTTTTTAGGTGATTGGCATCGGGCATGTATCCAGGCCAATATTGGTGACATGGTGACATAACTCGCGCTCATTTGAATATATATGCATTTCAAACCCTCGTGTCAAGCCCATCTTACTCGATTTGACAAACTGCAACAAAATGGCTCAGCTCAATTCGGCTGTAGTTTTCTACAATTTGATGCAAGAGGGGAAGCGATGACGTCAGCAAAATTTTGCTTGCAGCAAGAGTACAAAAACTACTTGCTGAGAATCTATTTTTTTTTATATTGTTACATGCACGAACAAACATGTTTCGATGTGTCGGCGGCCGGAAGAGCGACACCCGTTAACCTCATGGGTCGGAGGTTGGCTCGTGGAATTGTTGACCCCAGAACCATCATCACAGTCTCTAGGCTCTATCGACACGAGAACGACTTAAGTCTGCGAGGAAAAATCGAAAACAAGCCTTGCAATATCACCATTGATACCGGAGCAATGAAGTCAATTTTGCGAATGGACTTGGTGAAGGCATGGAGACTTGGTAACGTTGGACGATATGTACTTCGCACAGCAACAGGCGAGTCTGCACCAGTTCACGGAGAAATAACGCGCCAAATACAGCTCGGTGATTTGGTGTTCCAGCATCGGTTCCTTGTGGCAGATATAACCAACGAATGTATACTTGGGATGGATTTCCTAGGCCCTCATGGCTTCAGCCTGGATTTGGGAGACAGGGTGATCAAGTGGAAAAACGTTGAAATACCGTTGGTAGGAAACCGGAAGGGAAACGACCGGCTAAGAATCGTCGTCTGCGAAAACACCAAAGTATCGAAGTCGTCGGAAAACATCATCTGGGCCAAATTGGATGGTGATCCTGGGGGCCACCAATTCTTCATCGTGGAGCCAACGCAAAACCCAGCAGTCAGCAACCTTATGGTGGCAAAAAGCTTAATCACAATTACGGAGGGGAATTACGTTCCTATAAGGGTGCTGAATTTGGCGGAGCAGGAAAAGAAGCTTAAGGAAGGAGAAGTAATCGCCGACTGTCAACCAGTTTCTTCAATTACTTTTTTGGAGATGGTAGAAATACAATCTGATCTAGCGAAGAACATGCTACAATCTTCGGAACTAAGCGACGAACAGTACCAACAAGGAGTTCAGCTAATTAAACGCTATGGTGATATCTTATCGACACGAGAGGACGATTACGGAAGAACAAGGTTGACTACTCATCGAATCGATACACGAGATGCATCACCGATTCGGCAGGCTCCCCGCCGCTTACCACTAGCCAAACAAGCTGAGGTCGCCGATATGATACAGGACATGCAAAAACAAGGGATCATAGAGCCTTCGAATAGCCCTTGGACGTCGCCTGTTGTCTTAGTCAAAAAGAAGGATGGTAGTACACGGTTCTGTGTTGACTATCGACGATTGAATGATGTTACGAAAAAGGATAGCTACCCATTGCCGAGAATGGATGACATTATGGACACTCTAGCCAGTGCGAAGTGGTTTTCAACGTTGGACTTGAAGAGCGGATACTAGCAGGTCGAAATCGAGAGAAGTGACCGTGAAAAGACAGCCTTTTCCGTGGGAAATGGGCTCTGGCAGTTTGTTGTAATGCCGTTCGGACTCTGTAATGCTCCTGCGACCTTTGAACGACTCATGGAGCGAGTACTGCTGGGACTAAGTTGGAAGACATGTTTGGTGTACCTGGATGACATAATTGTCATTGGCAGAACGTTCAAGGAACACTTGAAAAACCTGGAGGACGTATTCGAAAGGTTGCGAGCGGCTAACTTGAAGCTAAGTCCCAAAAAGTGCAACCTGTTCTGCAGTGAAGTGAAATACCTTGGTCATGTGGTTTCCACTGGAGGAATAAAAACCGACCCTGCAAAAATTGAATCCGTTAAGAGCTGGCCAGTACCTAAGGATAAGCATCAACTTCGGAGTTTTCTGGGATTAGCAACGTACTATCGCCGGTTTGTGAAGGATTTCGCTACCATCGCCAAAAGTTTACACCAGCTAACGGAGAAAAATCAGCCGTTTAACTGGAACCACCAGTGCCAAGCAGCGTTTGAGAAGCTTAAACAGGAGCTATGTGAAGCACCGATGCTAGCATATCCTGAGCCGCAGAAAACTTTCATCGTGGACACTGATGCAAGTAATAAAGGTATAGGTGCAGTGTTATCGCAACAAATTGATGGCCAGGAACGGGTGATTGCTTACTTTAGTCGGGTGCTATCCAAACCAGAGCGAAACTATTGTGTCACCCGAAGAGAGCTGCTGGCGATAGTCGAGGCCACTAAGCATTTCCACAAATACCTGTCCATCGAAAAGGTACTATGCACGGAAATGCTGATGCTCTCTCCAGACGTCCATGCAAGCCGGAATGCAAGCACTGTCATCGGTTAGAAGAAAAGGTAGTCGATGCCGAGGTTAAGTGGATATCCGTTTCACCAGCAAGAGGATGGTCGCAATCGGAACTATTGGACGAACAACTGGCGGATGGAGATCTACGAGAAATCATAGCCTGGAAGGAGTCTGCACATCGGCCTGAATGGCAAAGCATATCGAGTCGAAGTCCTACGCTAAAGAGCTACTGGGCACAATGGAACTCCCTGCATCTTGAAGGAGGCCTACTAAAAAGGAAATGGGAAACCGCGGATGGGTCAGCGCATCGAATGCAGGTTGTACTTCCTCGGAGCAAAGTTAAGGATGTTTTGCAGGAAGTACACGAGGGAACGTCAGGAGGCCACCTGGGCATAAACAAAACACTTAATAAAATAAGAGAACGATTTTATTGGGTGCATGCGCGGGAAGATGTGGAGGACTGGTGTAGGAAATGTGCAGCCTGTGCATCTGTGAAGGGACCCAGGAGAAAGCCTAGAGGTGAACTGAAGACATATAACGTTGGAACCCCTTTCGAAAGGATCGCCATCGATGTGGCAGGACCATTTCCGGTGTCGCAACAAGGAAATCGCTACGTGCTGGTGGTATCCGACTATTTCTCCAAATGGACAGAAGTCTACGCTATTCCAAATCAGGAAGCATCTACAGTGGCGGAGCAAATCGTGATTAACTGGGTTAGTAGGTACGGAGTCCCAAATGAGCTACATTCCGATCAAGGTCGAAATTTCGAGTCCCAAGTGTTTACTGAGTTTTGTGATGCGTTGGGCATAAAGAAGACGAGAACCACTCCACTACACCCACAGTCCGATGGAATGGTCGAAAGGTTCAACAAAACCTTGATCGAGCACTTGGCCAAAGTGGTAGAAGACCATCAGCATGATTGGGATCGTCATATCCCATTCTTCCTGATGGCTTATCGAACGGCGACGCATACTACAACTGGAGAATCACCGTCACGTATCGTATTTGGACGAAATATTCGACTTCCGGCTGATGTTAAATTCGGAATACCACCAGAAGATCCGACGACAACAACGGAGTACGTTTCGGAGCTGCGGCAACGGTTAGACTCCATTCACGAGGTAGTTAGGGGACGCATAAACCTAAACACGGACCGGATGAAAACGCGATATGACCTGAAGGCAAACTCGGCCGGATTTCAAGAAAATGATTTAGTCTGGCTGTACAACCCCCGCCGGCGGAAAGGCCTGAGCCCGAAACTACAACCAAAATGGGAAGGACCATACCGCATTATTAAACGGCTCAATGATGTTGTTTACCGAATACAGCAGCATCGAAAACACCGGTCGAAAATGAAGGTTGTGCACTTAGACCGACTTGCCCCGTACCATGGAAATAACGCAATGGATGACGACGAATCTGTTCGGGACGAACAGGTCTAAGGAGGGGGTAGTGTTACATGCACGAACAAACATGTTTCGACGTGTCGGCGGCCGGAAGAGCGACAACCGTTAAAGAGTCTGTCTGATCATGTGTTCTTGGAATAGAAACAATCCATAAATAGCCAAAAACCGTAAACAATCTATAAATAGCCAAAAATCGTAAACAATCTATAAATAGCCAATGCACAATAACAATCTATGGATAAAACGTAGAATAATCGTCTAGATTGTAAAAAGGGAACATTCCAGAGCCTCAAACCCATGAGTCAGATCTCGCATGGCAGCGGAAATTCCCATGAATCATAGAGCCCTCTAGAAGCAAAAGCGGAACATTCGAGAACCCGAGACACATTTGGCACCACTATAAATACCACCACGAGAAGTACTAGCGATCATTCAGTAGATGGCGAAGACAGCGAAAGGCTGTTCGGTGAAAAACGATACAGCGGTTCTAGTGTATCCGGGCGCGATTAATTAAAAGCGATAAAGTGCGAGTAATTATAGTGCGATAATTAACTTGATAAAGAATTTATAATAGTGCGATCAGTAAAGTATACGGAATATAAAGTGTAAATAATTAATAGTGTTTATAATAAAAGTGTAATTAGTGTTTTAAAAGAAACTGTTTTATTTCACGAATGTGAAGAATATCGAACTCACGGAAGGTGTTTAACGGTAGATCACAACAATATATTATAATAGATTCAGTTACGCGAACAGACCTACTATCTAGCAAAGAATTAGCTATAGCCGGATCCATGTTTAATCTGTCAGTTCTTCGCGCATAGTTTGAAAGGTTGTCGGTAGACCTGGTTTCTCTCTTAGTCATATTTGCAACTCTGAAAAATTGCTGATCATTTTAATTTTTTTATTATTTTTTTTTTGATTTTCCTCTTTCTACAAATGATTCTTATCTCTGCACCAAATTTATTTAAATTACTATTGCAAATTGTTATTGCATTACTTGAAGTTGATCTGATATGCATCCACAGCTATTTTAGGCTTTTGCTATTATTTTTCTACGATTATGTATTTTTATCAGAGAAATTTATTATCATGATTTAGAAATTATGAAAGGCGGGTGAAGGTTTGATGATACCCAGCACTATGTTTGTACCATTTTTTTATTTTTCCCATCGAATTTTGTTATTCAGCAGAAGTTCTTTGAACTTTATGTAAATAATAATTTGTCTTATGAATAATATTTAATTATAATTATTTTTCAGGTTGCAGCACTGGAACGCTCCCAAATTTTAGAATTTGAATGTCACCTAGCAGCAGCAACGTCGAAAGTTATCATAACCGAACAGAACTCACTTCTGCTCTCACAATTGATGCTAATGGATCCGATGGGCGTTACTCGTCGTCCTCCGAACCAATTCTTAGAGCAATTACAGCAATTGAATACAAGTCATAAATTAGGCCATTTGTTGTGTCGTAGCCGTAAACCAGATTTGCTCCTGGAAATAATTCAGCGCCAAGGAACCACGCAAGCAATGCCGTGGTTAGCCGATTTGGTGCAAAATAGCGAGGGGGATTTCAACCATCTACCAGTACAATGCCTATGCGAGTTTTTGCTTTCAAACTCAGCAAACATGAATGCTGATAACAATCGCGATGCCGAGCTCTTGAATTATTTGAGGATGTTGTTACAAAACGAATCAACAGAAACACAAATGGCATGCGAAGTTCTCGACTACTTCCTGAGGCGACTTGCATCAACAGTAAAACAATCTCGCAATCTAGCTATAAATGGATTAAAGCTTCTTCTGCAAATATTTCATAAGCCCAATGAGGAGGAAAACTCCATGAGTGATTGGCTGCTGCGTCATCTTCCACAGATTCCCCACTTCCTGGGAACCCGACCTTCGATAGTAGCGCAGCTCCGAGCAGCCTGTCAGATCGAAAACACTCCAGAACTGGTGATGATATACATACAGTTCATCGCTGCGCATACTCTGCATGACCCAGTGCCAGATATGCTGGAGCACGTTATGGACATGTCCCAGCTTATAGTTGAAAGAACGACAATTTTTCAGCATATCATTCCAGTGCTTGCAAATTATCCACTACTCACGAATGAGTCGTTAGCCGACAGCCGTCTACAAACATTGAATTGTCTTTTCGTTATGTTCAACAACTATTTGATAAAACTGCGGGAGCATAAATCACCATACGAATGGGCTGAGTATCCGGACCTGCTCATGGTCCACTTCGAAGACGGTGTCCAACTACCCATTCATCTGAATATCATTCATGCCTTTGTTATTCTGCTTACGCACTCCACAATAACTCTCCCGAATTCAATACCTATTTTAGATTATTGGTTTCCAGCAAGCCGTTTTATTCCCAACGCATACACTATTGATACAAGCGAGCCTGTACAATTGCTACCGGATTGGCTAAAGCTAAAAATGATCAGGAGTCCGGTTGACCGACTGGTCGACGCAGCAATGTATGATCTTACTCCAGATCAAATTGTACTATTTGTTCAAAATTTCGGCACTCCTATCACCTCAATGTCAAAACTCTTTGCACTTTTAGACACAGCAGTCATAGAAAACCCTGAAGCTGTAAAAAATGCAATCATGAATAAATCTTATCTAGGACACTTAATAGAAATTCAGCAGGCTCGCGGCGCTAAAAATGGCCATATAACTGTGCAGGCACTAAAACTAGATTCCGAAACAGGCCGCGAGCCTGAATTAGTGCAAACGCCTATTCATGTCTTAGAACCAGTATGTCTCGATCAATTCCAAACGATTCTATCATCAGAAAAGCCGGATAAACGAGACATCATTGATTTGGTTATTCGAAGTCCAAATCTAAATAGCTCTCAGTTTCGAAAATCTGCACAAAGATTGATTAAAAGAAGTTCTGAGTCAGCAAAACACCAAAGCTCTGAAGTTTCAGATGTTGCTATCGAAAAAGCATTGATGCAATTACTGAAAGCTATGGAACAGCATTCCGTGCCCCTTTTTGATAACATTTACCCAAAATCACATGCGTGTACATTGCTACGAATTCTCTTTGGTCCGGATTGCAAAAATATGAAATTACTTCGTACTATGGATAAGATCATAAATTTTTTTCATATGTCATCAAGCTTCAATAAAATGACGCTACTTCCGATTTTGTTAAACAAACGAAAAAGCTTTGTAAAACAGATGCTAGAAATTCGCCCAGTGCAGTCAGAAAAACAAGATTTTTCTCAAGTTCTGTTGTCTGCTAGTGATATCGAATTGGAAATACAGGGTAGGAAGTTTGTAAACGACATGATAAACCATAGCCAGACTGAGCATTTGGTGAAAGCAATCGTATCGTTTCTAAACTCCGAGACACCTAAGGCTGAACTAGAGTTCGATCATGTTAGCTTGCCCAACCGAAAAGGCATTCTGGTAGACTGGTTAGCTGAAATCGATTGTGAACTCATCACGGTCAACACGCAACTGCAAATGGACTTGCTTTTCACTTCAAGTCTGAATGAATTTCGCTATTACATGCTCTCATTGCTTTGTCATCAAGCCAACTGGGCAACGGTCCGTGAAACGGTATCGTATTTACTAAGTAATCACAAAACGAGTTATGATTGCTCATCTGTTTTGAACTTTGTTGAAGCGCTAATTCAGAATCCGAAGCTGTGGCAAGGACGTGAAAAGGTTACACCAAAACACGAGCAAATTGAATATGTACTGAGTCTTGATTCACAGCAGGTTAACGTTTTCACGGTGTACACATTGAACGAGTATTTGATTGAATCCGACTCTAGTCCACTGGATAATGCTGTTGAGAAACTAAACAGTAGAGTGGAACTGCTGCTGAATGTAATCAATCCGAGCTCGTTTCATATACGAAAGCTTATTGATTTCGTTAAGTCATATACCTGTCCAGAGTCGTTGAAGTTTAAATACTTCCAGCAACTATACCTTATGGTGCCAACGATGAAATTTGTCGATGAAGAATTAAATGACGTTTACAGTTCGGACTTACAAAATTTCAAAGGATGCAAGGCAGATAAAGTTGCAGCTTATATCATCACGACAGTCGCAAGTATACAAACGCAGAGGGATCAAATTCTATCGACTGATATTGAGCTCGAAATACGAAAATTAGCAGCTACACACCCGGCATTGTTTTTGCGTCAGCTGTCAGTTCTTGCCTCGTTACTTCAGGGAAAGGCTCATATGAGTCTCAATGTTCTAAGATCCGAATACCATTTAGTGCGGTTTCATCAGATATTAGGAGTGTTGGAACTATTGCAACCTCAAGTTTTCGATGATGCTTATAAACATGGTCTACAAACGGGTCTAGACTGCTATTTTACTCTACTGAAGCACCATGTTAGGATAAAAGAAGTGCATGCAATTCTTTACCGACTGGTAGAATTCCTACAAGCGTTTATAAATGCGAATCCTTCGACTGCCTTGGCATTTGTCGAGCAATACACTGATCTTCTGCAGGAACTTGTTGTAAAATATCGGCACTTCACATCATTACATCAGCTGGTGCAAGGCCTTTCTTTGCTGAAACACAAAACTGTAAGCACGGAGCTAAGTGATGATGAGGCCAAATCAGAAATGGATGAAGAACAATCACAACATGCGATAGAAATTGACGGACCGTCATCCAGTGGAAATCTTTCTCAATTGGATATTGACAGCCGTGGGGCGGCTTCGTTCGCCGTTGGCGGACCCTTGTCAAAACAAATGCAAATATCACCGCACGTGAAATCACTCATAGGCGTCATTCAGCGCTCGAATACGGAGGAAGTGATTCTTCAACCTCTAAAAGAAATTGAAAGTCTAACATTTAAAAGGGGTGGATTTTTGGATGGGCTGTTTGATCGCCTTCTGGAACTGATATTCTCCCCCAGTCTCTTGATTCGCTCTACTGCCTACACGCTTCTAATTCGACATTTAAAACATAAGCCAGGAAATCGGGATACCAACAAAACCACTGTTAATGCTTACATTCAGTCGTTGTGTGACTCAAATTCAATGGTCAGTGCAACTGCTTTAGAAAACCTGACGGAAATTGTCATTTGTCTGCAGGAATTTGCACCAGAGATACTGAGGACAGTATTCGATCTGGGTATACAATCTAGATTGAATTCATGCTCACAAATAAAGAGATGTTTGCAAAGTATCAAACTTCAGCATGCTTGCTAAGTATCAGTGGCTGGTTTTCAATTGACAGAAATATTTAAATTGAAAGCCACAGAAATATATTGAAATTATGTATAAATATTTTCTATTCCATTCCTGTG
>OX376372.1:93469042-93519274 GCA_947369275.1 Nemotelus nigrinus | reverse complement strand
AAATGGATATTAAAATAATTATTTTCGTTGCTTATTCATTATTCTACATTGATTTGAATTTTAAATCGATACGGTGTGATTTGCTGCCTGCAAAATTATCAATTACATCATCGAAAAATCGTTGATTATTTTTGATTTTTTTGGCATGTACTTTATTGAAATCAAAGCCAAATTATTTAAACGGAGTTCCTCAATTTTGTTTCTAGAAACATTTTTAATCCGTTTGAAGCAAGAGAAGCTTCTTTCGGGAGATGCAGTTGTAGCAGGTATTGATAAAATAACATAACAACTTAAAAAATTCTGGTAATGTTGCTAAAGATTTTTGAAAAATAAAATAAATTATCACTTAAAAATTGGCAATCTCCAAACAATTCTTTGTTGCTACAGACAAGTTTTAAATCATTTTCTAATTTAATTTGACTAAAAATATTTGGATAGTTTTTTGAATAAATGGCAAAGAAGCTGGAAAATATCTTTGACATTAGGCCTTTACTGACTTCAAAGAAACCCCAGAATCTTTCGACTATTTCCTCTTCAGCTGAATAGCGTAGTATTATTGACAATTGAGAGCGACAAGAAACCTCAGTGGTTTCATCAACTTGCCAAGAAAAGCATACTGAATCATTTATTTCCATTCCATTTTTGTTTTTTTTTATCCCTCCTATGCTTGAGCTTTTATGATAACGATTAATCAAATCGGGCACAGGTGGTGTTGGTCTCGACCAAATGTTAATAACACATTTGTAATCATAGGAAAGTGTTTAAACTTTTTTCTAATTAAAAAAATATCTTTATCATCAACAGAATTTATATTGATGACATCAAATTCAATAAAAGAACCAGATTCAGCCATTTCAGAGAAAAGAAATATGTAAAATAATAGAAATAGTATATTAAATAAATAAAGCTAATAGTAATTGTAATGTATGTTAGTAATATAATAGCAATATTACTTTTAATAATTATGTTAATGTGTATTAAATTCAATTGACGTTAAATGAAAGAATATAGTATTCAATTTATATATAATATATAAAATTATAAAATTTGATTTTTTATCACCTTCAATCACTTCAAATTCAAAACTCTAAATTGTAGCTACGTTGAATCTCAGGCACGGCATGCCGGACCCATGAATCAAATACAACTAAGATTACGCTGATCGCTGTACAAAAATGTAGTGTTGTGTTACTCATACAAGATGCATGACAAATGTCCCATTCACATCTACAAAATGTCACATCACCTCAAGCTTCAAATTTGTACCACCTCATTTTTTTTGTCATATTGAGGTGAAGCGATTCACTTTAGGCGCACCTCATTTTTTGTCATATTGAAGTGCTTTGGTAATTTCGAAGCGATTGACTTGAGACTTTTGAGGCGCATCGATTGTAATACTCAATGGAAAATGTATGTACGCGAGACTAGATTGATTTGTACCACCTCATTTTTTGTCATATTGAGGTGCTTTGGTTAATATCGAAGCGATTGACTTGAGACTTTTGAGGCGCATCGATTGTAATACTCAATGGAAAATGTATGTACGCGAGACTAGTTTGATTTGTACCACCTCATTTTTTGTCATATTGAGGTGCTTTGGTTAATTTCGAAGCGATTGACTTGAGGCTTTTGAGGCGCATCGATTGTAATACTCAATGGAAAATGTATGTACGCGAGACTAGTTTGATTTGTACCACCTCATTTTTTGTCATATTGAGATGCTTTGGTTAATTTCGAAGCGATTGACTTGAGACTTTTGAGGCGCATCGATTGTAATACTCAATGGAAAATGTATGTACGCGAGACTAGATTGATTTGTACCACCTCATTTTTTGTCATATTGAGATGCTTTGGTTAATATCGAAGCGATTGACTTGAGACTTTTGAGGCGCATCGATTGTAATACTCAATGGAAAATGTATGTACGCGAGACTAGTTTGATTTGTACCACCTCATTTTTTGTCATATTGAGGTGCTTTGGTTAATTTTGAAGCGATTGACTTGAGACTTTTGAGGCGCATCGATTGTAATACTCAATGGAAAATGTATGTACGCGAGACTAGTTTGATTTGTACCACCTCATTTTTTGTCATATTGAGGTGCTTTGGTTAATTTCGAAGCGATTGACTTGAGGCTTTTGAGGCGCATCGATTGTAATACTCAATGGAAAATGTATGTACGCGAGACTAGTTTGATTTGTACCACCTCATTTTTTGTCATATTGAGGTGCTTTGGTTAATTTCGAAGCGATTGACTTGAGGCTTTTGAGGCGCATCGATTGTAATACTCAATGGAAAATGTATGTACGCGAGACTAGTTTGATTTGTACCACCTCATTTTTTGTCATATTGAGGTGCTTTGGTTAATTTCGAAGCGATTGACTTGAGGCTTTTGAGGCGCATCGATTGTAATACTCAATGGAAAATGTATGTACGCGAGACTAGTTTGATTTGTACCACCTCATTTTTTGTCATATTGAGATGCTTTGGTTAATTTCGAAGCGATTGACTTGAGACTTTTGAGGCGCATCGATTGTAATACTCAATGGAAAATGTATGTACGCGAGACTAGATTGATTTGTACCACCTCATTTTTTGTCATATTGAGATGCTTTGGTTAATATCGAAGCGATTGACTTGAGACTTTTGAGGCGCATCGATTGTAATACTCAATGGAAAATGTATGTACGCGAGACTAGTTTGATTTGTACCACCTCATTTTTTGTCATATTGAGGTGCTTTGGTTAATTTTGAAGCGATTGACTTGAGACTTTTGAGGCGCATCGATTGTAATACTCAATGGAAAATGTATGTACGCGAGACTAGTTTGATTTGTACCACCTCATTTTTTGTCATATTGAGGTGCTTTGGTTAATTTTGAAGCGACTGACTTGAGACTTTTGAGGCGCAGCGATTGTAATACTCGATGGAAAATGTATGTACGCGAGACTAGTTTGAGTTTGATTTGTACCAACTCATTTTTTTTCATATTGATGTGCTTTGCTCAACTTTTTTTTTAGTAGTACAGTATCCTGTTTTACGAGGACTAGGTTGAAGCGATTGACTTGTGGTACTTGAGGCACAGGGATTGCTGTACAAGGCGAAAATGTATGCATGCGATTTAGTTTTGAGTTTGATTTGCACGATACTTAAACAAAAAATTTGGTGGTAATTAGCTACCATTTTTGGGAAATTGTTTATTAGATTAGTAATAGTACTGCTCTCCTTAGCATAAACGTTTTACCTAAAAAAAATTTTCATTTTTGAGTTAACGCCGAATCCAAAAACTACATACTCTATTAAATCATTCTCCAAAATATGAAAATCTTATCTTCTGCGGAAGTATGCTAAAATCAATAATGAAGAATCCCCCATCTATAAAAAAATGTAACCAGTACTTAGCATAAATGTTCTATCCTACCGTAGCGGCGGCGTAATGGTATGGGGCTACATGGCTGCCAGCGGCGCTGGAAACTTATAGATAATTGAAGGAATGCAATATGACACTTCATTTGAAGTATGACATTGTACCACCTCAAATTTGAAAATGAGTAACTCATACAAATACATATCAATATGACTGACGACCCAACACT
Organism: Nemotelus nigrinus; assembly: GCA_947369275.1. Lineage (NCBI taxonomy): Eukaryota > Metazoa > Arthropoda > Insecta > Diptera > Stratiomyidae > Nemotelus > Nemotelus nigrinus. Next base: position 93,515,679 of record OX376372.1, on the reverse strand, counting down.
ACAAAAATGAGTTGATGTGCGCACCTACATCACACGTGACATGGATGCATAGATATAGAGAGGAATGGATACGAAATGGGCCGAGAGAAATGAAGCAATTTTCGACCTCTGGTGTAGTTGTGTGAGCGAGAGGTCGCAATGTGTTTGTATGACGAGGGCGGCGTGAAATATTGTAAAATTAAAGGGCAACTTTTTTGGTGCAAATAAAAATTTGTTAATATTGATGTAATGTAATTCACGTCAATAGCGTATCAATGAGTTTCGATTTGCATTAAAACTGTGCGTAGTATTTTAATTAGTTGTGCAGCAGCTGAACAGGTTTTTTTTTATGAAAATGATTAGCTCTGATCAGAGCTGAAGTCTGTTCGCGTACTTTCAGTCACAGAATTTTTGTGAATCATGTGGTGGGGGATATTCAGGAAAAGTACGAAAACGCTCTGATTGCATTTCCGGAAAAGATTCAGTTGTCGGTTTTTGTGAGAACAATAGTAATTATAAAGTCATTCTAAGTGGTGATAAATTATCGCCACAAAAATATTCGATCTTCAAAACAACATTACGCAAAAATATGTTGCTTGCCGCGCACATTTGGAAATTTTTACTCGCGACACGCGTTTCACATTTTTCACTGTTTTTCAATAGCTCAGACTCTACTTAAATTTACTGAAAGAGGCGAAATTTTCAGCATTGAGTAAAACGAAGTACATAAACGGCTTCATTGCAATTAATTGTAGCACGCAAACAGACCTAATTGTTCCCGTGTTGCCACATAACGCAGATCACTAAGCATAATTCCGTGAAAAAAAACTTCACTTGGATTTATTTGGTAGAGAAATTCTAAATTCAATTTCAGCGGCACTGAGTCACTTTATTAGGCCCAAAAACTATTCAAATAAAACAATCTGAAATAAATGTTTTTTTATATGAACGAGCTCATAGATTTGATTGCCATAAATGCAAATTTGATTGCCATATATTTGATACCATAAATGTTCGATCGGGTTTAAGTTCGGTAATAGCATTTGGACAGTAACAAATAGCCCAAAGCCTACATTGCTCCGGATACATGCGAAAATTGTATCAAATGCCTTATTTTTCAGCACTTTGTTTAATATTTCTTTTAAGAATACCCAGGCAACACGTTTGATCCATCCTACCATTCACAAAATCTATATGTAGCATAATGTTTCCTCCGCTGTATTTTACAGTGGAAGTAGTATGTTCCCTCCTAAACTCTGTATTAAACATTCGCCGAACATATTGCCGCTTATTAGATTCAATAACATTAATTTTTACTTCAGCAACAAAAATTATGGACTTCCAGAATTATTTTGGCTTTTTTGCGCACTCTTAAGCGAAACGTTATTTAACAAATCAATTTTTTTTAACTATTATAAGGCTAGCTTCCGCCATTCTGCCCTTTAAATTCGCTTTCTTTTTTGAATTTCGAATAATTTGAGTAGAGACTTTCTTTTCAACTCGTTTGTTCACCTTAATTTGTAAAACTGGGGCACTTAATTTAGGGATTTTCATAATTTTTCTGATAATCCACTTTTTTCACACTCAGATAAGATTTTAGGCCTTTCTGACCGATGCTTTGTTTCAAAAAAATTGGTTGATTTATTTATTGTTATTACATTTCTCACTGTATAAATTTACTTTTATAATTAATTTTATACCTATGACGCAAATAATGCAACAACAATAATATTATTTCTTGATTAGCCACCTTATTCAACGTATTTTCTATTAACATAAAAAAGTAAACTATAGTGTAAGAAATACCATTTAGAAAATTTAATTTGCAGACAAACACAGCCATCAAATCTAAAATTCCCTTAAATTCCCTAAAATAGATATATTTGAAATCAAACTGAAATAAAATTTTCGTGACCAAAACACTTGCTAATTTAATTTCAATCAACCGGTTTGCCTACCAACGTAACATAAAACATCTACATGCGTATAGATCATTTAGCATCATAATCTGCACGCAGCATTCGTAAATAGTAGCCCAAGTCAATTATGAAGTTTACTTGTGCTACTTTAAATCGTTCATTCACACCGGTTTTCATCGTTCGAACAATTTTCTTCACCTAAATGACGTCAATTCATATAATTGATCAAACTTAATGCCCCTACACGCTATCAAGCTTTCCCCGCCTATGAACAAAAGCAATCAATAAAAATGGCGATCGGGCGGTTTGACACATGTTTTATTTTCGTGTTTTCATCAATTAAAAGTATAAATGTTTAGATTGATCAATAAACAGTGTGAAAGTAAAAAGTGTTTTGCACCAATTACTCATAGGATTTCGCCCTAGAATGTGTGATGTAAGTACAAATTCAATTTGAATCAATGTACCTCTTTTTACCGGATTTAGGATAGAAAGCTTTCGAATTGTGGAAAGAAATGGTTGTTATATGTATGCAAGCAACATTTTCGACCTCCCTTTACAAAATAACATCAAATTTCATTCAGAAAATTTGATTAATTTTGAAATTTGTGCCCCATGTGACACATATTTTATTTTCCCTGCTATTCCAACTAACCCGAAAATCGACCATGTTCACAACAATAGAAATGTATGGAAATGTTTGTTTACATAGAGAGTCAACAGCGCAGAAGGGTATAGTGTGCGGCATTGAGGGGAAAGCTTTTTTGCAGAGAGTAAGTTGCATATGTAGTAAAAATGCTTCATTCACGTACGGGTTCATGGATTATCATTTCGTGTCCATTCTTTATATGTCTATGCATGGATGGCTACTAGTCGTTCGAACATACGTCGATAATTAACGAGTATGTTACACGTTTTAAATATACGCAAAAGATAATTGCGGCAGAGAACTAAATACAATCTTAGTGATTATGTCCAAATGTATGAGGACAATTATAGGCATATATATTACGAAGAAAAAGTTTTGTTATCGATGGTGAAACGACACAGGAAAAAGGATGTAGTTTCTGTAGATTACTTTTGCAATAGAAGCATCGGAGTTTAAAATATATTTTGCTTTGATGTAGGATAGTTACATAAGTAAAATGCAGTATTTTTGTAGATCATATATTTGATTAATTAATGATTTTGTGATTTTTTCGTTTCCTTGTTTTGGCATGTTCTACAATTTGTTTATTTAATTTTTTTATTCGAAAATACATTCTAGATCGAAAGAAAAGTGTTTTAATTTTATTATCGCAATTAATATTTTTTGCGGAGAGCATTAATTGTTTTCAATAATCCTTGCAAATTCTTAATTCCTCATTATCAAAAGCAACGAATATTTCTTCCAAAGCGCTCATTTGGGACATCAAGTCTTTAGTTGGCTTGGATAATCCTCCTTCGGTTAGATGGTTGATCCAAGTATACGAATCATCATTATCTGAATTCGCGTGAATACATGGAATGCAATCTTTGAGTTAATGGCAAATAAAACCAGCCAAGTTCTCTAACCCATGGAAAGCAATTGACTCAACTTCAGCTTGCAATTTGTCTTTGCAACGCTCATCTTCTGTTACTTGAGATTTTCGTGCAACGCTTCTTAAAATAATACCTGAAATGTATTTTAATGAGAATTTTTCGCGGTATTTAATTAGTTAATAGTCACACCTGTAAGTGGCCTTTCTAAATCCGGCGTGTCATCGCGTGATACATTGCCACTGCTCGATAGAGCTCCTTCGTTGTAGCCAAGAATATAGGATCGTAACCTATACTTAAATTCTTGTCTGTCGGGGTGGTCGTGAAGTCCTCCTTTGGAGCGAATTACTCCGAAAAAATTCTCCAGTATGTCTTGGTTAATAAGTCGATAGGTTAATATATACTTAAATTCAAAACGTTCTTTCAAATTTTCGAGTAGAAGTTTCAAGGCGTTGCTAGTTAAAATTATACCTTAAGAGAAAGCATAAGAAAAGCTACAGTTGCACTTTTGCGCCTAAAAGTTACGTTAATATGTACCTTTCTGAAATGGTAGTAAACTCTTTTTGCCAATAACGCGCATGTCACCCATCATAGTGCACATTTGGTCCAGGATGTCTGTTTGCAGTTCAAGTGAAAGACCATAATCATGAACACGTTCACGAGAGTCTGATGTAGGCGATCTAACATTCATAACATCAAACCAATCGTTAGTCTATAGAAGAACATATTAATTAGAATAACATATGAATATTGGTAAAACTCTCTGTTTCAGAGCCTTAACATGTTTTTCTAACATTACCAATTTTAATAAGCTAAGGGACTCGTTCCAATTTTTATCCGCCAGAAAACCAAGTGAAGCTGCTCTTGTTACAGCTTATGCTATGGTGTGTGAAAAAAGTTTTGTCGCTAATTTAACTTTTTGACGCTCAACACCAACAACATTTAAACTTTGAGTTGAAATTTTATGGGCTATTGTTAGCTCGCTAGATGTGCACGAAAGAAGCTCCAAAATAATGTCCTTCTTCACCTCTTTTCCATTTATTAAAAAACCTTCGTCAAGAAAATGATTTCGAAGAAGTTTTATTAAATGGAGTACATCGGCAAAAACAAAAATTTTGGCATCGTTATACAAAAACCTAATGTGGGAAATACATATTGGCCGAGACCAAGCGAGCCGAAGTCAGACGAGACCGCGAACATGTGGACGGCATTTGACAGCTCGTCCGAAATCGCTTTGGCTCGTGCTCAACATCCATTCCGATCGAAAAGCGGACGAGCGCCTCTGACATCTGTCAAAGTCGCTTGCCTGGACCGTCCACACACTCGGCTCGCCTGGGCTCGGCCAATATCTATTTGGCACATAACAAGAACTTTGCTTAAGAAATTGAGTTTGTGGCTACAAAAATGTTACCATGGCTTTTTCATGTCAACATCAAGTTCCTTGTAAACACCCCTATTTCCACCTCCAAGGTCGCTTGTGATGGCTACAACAGTGTAGCCACAATTTTTTGCAGTTTCTATGATGCTGAATAATATCTCTTTTGTCATTTTACAATCGAAGGCGTAAAATATTGGTTGTTTCCATTTGCTCATTAGTCCTTTAATTTGAATATGATTTATCTGTTGTATTTACTTTTTGTACTATGTATATATGCATATTATATTTGGTGTATTTATTATTTATATTGAGTAGAGTTTTTGGTCACATACTTCTGAGCATTGCTACTTGTACATAATTCGCAGGAAAGAGTGTCAAGTCCGAAGAACGATCATAGCAATAAGACTTTTTTATTTTCATTTCATCGAAGCTCAGCACACAAACTTTCTGTGCTTCGCTCATTTCTGTAGTTGCCGATAAGATTTTTACCACAGGTTGCAATATATCAACTCTGTTTGCCCAAGACTGAAGCGTTCGGACAGCTGGAAGGGGGAAGTTTTTACTTCTCAACAATTTATATGCACGAGCACTTGCTGAGTATAAAGTAATTGATTTCGCAACGTCAGCTTCTGTCCAATTTAATTTTTTTGTGCCAATTTTTATTTTTTTAATTTGCTTTACAATAAAAAATTTTGTTAATCTATCCTCCATGTTCTTGTTTTCGTACTCGCGCTTAGTTAATTTCACTTGAATAGAGAGACATTTTTTTTCCGACACTTTTTCAGCTTCTCTTAGGTGAAAATTTTCCAATTTGAGCTTCTTGACAATGTCTCTCATCTGGATGTTTTCTTGTTGTAAATTTTTACTGAATTTTTTTTTCAAAATAAATCTGATAGCTAAGTGGCCAAAACTGGCGTACATTAACTCAATATAAGGGTTATTTTGAACCACTTGATCGCTCTGGGCCCCACATTTCAAATCTTCAATTGCATCTCCAATATATTTTTCACGTACATTTTCCTTTCCAGCGCTTTTCTGTAATAAAGAAATGACAAGCTTCTTATTTTCTCGACCTTCAACTTGGTTTTCACGACCTTCTGATTTTTATGCAACATTTTGATCTTTGTGGTAAATACTTGGCACTACACCAGGTTTAAGCCTGCGCAAATTTACTTTGCTATATCCTAAATCTAATAATTTATAGTACCAAAAACTAAGTAGTAACTACTAATCTACATAAATATTTGTAAATACTAATTCCTTTACCCGTTTCAAACTGCATATTACGTTCAAAGTCATCCTTAGCGAAGTGCTCGTTATAAATTCTTGAGGTCGTAGTATAGAAATTGTCTTCCCTTCGACAAAAATTCACCCACGTATTTAAAAAAAAATTGATCTTTAGGAAAGCAATAGTAGCTAATATTACTATTATTCTTTTTATTATTGCAGTTATTACAATTTTTCATTGCACACCTCATTTTAAACAACACTTTTCAAATAGTTTATTATAAAAACGCTTTCATAAAACTAAACGCACTTATTCAAAGCGTTTGTCACGTGTGACGTAATGAAACAGAATTCCAATATGGCGGACATGCGCAATGCGTAATCTTTTTACTTGATTCATGTGCCGGACCTATCGAATTCTGATATCCATCAGCACAAAGAAAATCCTTATGAGTTTTTCGATGGGCATTTCAGCGTTTCGAAATGGAAAGTTGAGTGCGAGCCGAACACTACATGAAACCAATCCATCATATTTCTTGGTACAGTTTGGCCCGCTTCTAGTTTTTAGTTGCTCACGCTGAAGATCATGCATCGTTCCAGCAGCGAAAGCAAGGCATAAGCATCAGTGCTGCCATATTAGGGATTTTAACCCTAGATTTAAGGATATTTTAAAGACTTCAGGGGACAAACAGGGGGAAAAATAGTCAGGGTTTTGTTTAGGGTATTCTGAAATTTGATAATGCATTTTTCCGGAATGGATGTTTCGATAAATAATTTCGAAACACGTCAAGTCCACCTTTTTCTGATATAAGAAAATATAAAATATCAATCTTCAATCATACCAATAAGCGGATATTGGTGATGCTGTTTCAAAATTGACATTTCTACCGTACCGATTGACGACAGAGGCCGCGATTGCCGTACCCTATAACTCTATCTACTCAGCTGAGTGACCGATTCACTTTTTCGTAGGTACTATTTGCAATACGCTGTCGTCTAATCTATGATGGGGTCATTTAACCGCCCTCGCTCTATCATTGTTTGATGTGTATTGCATTTAACACGGGGATATCCCAAAATATCGGAATAAGTCATATTCGTTTCTCCGAGCTCGCTAATTAATTGATGAAATCTGCCCATGCTACTGTCTAACTCTGTCAATAATAAACCTTTTGGGACTAATTTTTCTAACTGAAAACTTAACGCACCCAGGAAAAAATAGTCCCAAAAGATTAGGATGAATGAAGGAAAGTTTCACCTCACCTTAAAAAAGTTTGCTTCATGTGACGGAAGTCTTACTCATACAAAAATTTATATTTAAATAATCTGGTTTTTGAGAATTTTGAAAAATTTCCCGAAAATGACGTCACTACGGCTACTTAGGGTATTTTCAGGGATAAATAGGAATTTTCTGGGAGCAAGATGCAGCGCCTATCTGGCAGCACTGATAAGCATGCCGTACCCAGTGAATACAACGACGATGAGTTTGCAGGGTACGGCATGCCGACCCACGATAGGGCTGAGAGTGGGTTTATGCATGTATGATATGCCGCCCCACGAGCCGCCAGTAGTTTCATATTTTACTTGGCTTATGCATTTCATTTCGCCGGCTAGCCGACCCAGAATATAAAATTAGCCCAAATGTATGGTGTCAGTGAGAAATGCCTTAATATGCGCATTCTTAAATGCGTATATTAAGGCAATATAGGTATAATATAACAAAATAAATAAACAGGTGCGATTTGCAATATTTGGCACATTTGAAGTAAATAATGTGTGTAAGATTTTTTTAAAAATAATATGCTCACAACCCCAGGATAGTTTCTAAAATTAACGATTTTACTTCGCACATATTTGGCAGGAGTCTTGGGTCGACACTTCCGACCTTGCCGTCCCTGACGAGCCGCCACTGGTCCGCTCCAATCAGTGAGGTAGTCAGTGAGGTAGTAGATGAAAAATAGAATTCGTAACAATTTGAATTTAAAACCAATCAGATAAAAACTAAACATTAATCTAAAAATCGATTACGATAACCCGTGGATACTAGGAATATTGAAAAATATAATTTATATGATATAGTTTGCAAAATAAAGTTAATTTTTATAGTTTGCACTTTTAGGTTTTTGATCAGATGAAGTCAAATTCATGTTATTCGGCTGATAAGCGAAAATGCTTACTTGAATCGATGGTATATGTACATGAGAAATTATTTCAAAATATTACCCGGAAAAAAAATTCTAGCAACGCTCAAAAATTCACAGAGCATCCAGGGTGCCAACTTTTGAGCTTCATACTGGTAAGCTTTAAATAAATGTCTTTCAGAATCTAGTCATACAAAACTGAAGAATCGCGCAAGTTTGTTTTTCAAGCAGCGTAAGTTAGTGTTCTTGGCAGTCGCATTAACAATTTTAATATTTACTTGTATATCGATAGGTTGTACTTGGCAGAAGAATATGACGTCAGTCGTAAGTTGCTAATGCATTATTATATTTATGTTAGTATGTCTTGTTAGTGAGATGCTGGCGCTTACGCCTTTGCATTCGTTCAGAATAACATATTATAAATTCAGTAAATACGCTTACAATACGCTTAGGGCCTTTCCGAATTGACGTCTTCGCCTTGGCCTTCAGCTTGTTATAACCATTGATATAAAAGTATAGAGGATATGGCGATAGAGAAATTATTGTTGCCATTTTTTGGATTCTTTATTTGTGTTTGTAAAAAACCGCACACAACTGAAAAACACAAAGGCGTCGTAATTATTGTATTTACGAGTTGGAGGGTGATGATTGCAAAAGTAACATTCCGGTGTATTTCCAAATTGAAATCATAAATATATCCCTAAAACCATATTTAAAAGATTGTTTCCCAAATTCAATTTATGCATACAAATAGCAACCCGAAGGACACTAAATATTTGATGTTACTACTTTTGAAGATGCATTTTTTATTTGAGTGCGGATGAATATTTCGCGGTTTCAGTGATGTATCCACGACCGTAAAAGATTTTGTAATGATTCAATTGCGGGATTCAAGACAGTTAAGGCTACGGTTTTGAAATAACCTACAGATTCTGCACATTAGAATTGCAAAACATTCATATACATATATATATATATATATATATATATATATATATATATATATATATATATATATATATATATATATATATATATATATATATATATATATATATATATATATATATATATATATATATATATATATAAATATATATATATATATATATATTTGTACACATTTGCGATAGAGGCGCAAAAACTCAACGATTGTCACAGCTTCGCACCTCCCTCTTCTTTTCTCAACCGGGCTTGGGACCGGCTATGGCAGATTTACAGTGCACGTTACATAATAAACTATAATTTTCATTTAATTACCATTTTACTATTTCATTTTCCATTTTCATATACCTGGGCATATGCTGAAAATGACCCCTTTCAGTACTAAGTTTAGTACCCGCTTTGACCTACTTCAAAATTCAATATGTCACACTGCCTAAAATGTGAGCAAATCGGGTGATGTTTTCATTCTCACGACGATTGCCAAGCTACTATTCACGCAAACGAAATAAACAGGCGTATTTGGAATTTAAACACTTCACGCATTCTCTAACAATAGTTATATTTTAGTAGTGTTAGACCGTTCACTCATAAACTATGTTTTATTTCACCACAACCAAACCACACAACTTAAACCCTCCTTTATTTAATTATGTATCCACATTAACTAAATGAAATAATCACTGGACACTGCCACTCATATGCACAAGCCACTAAATGCAAAAATTCTTTGAACGCAGCTCCCGATCACGAATTATAAAACGTTTTCTGAATGCGCGACTTGAAGACGCTCGATTTTTTGAAACTCAAATTGACAGTCCCAGTTACTGGAACGATGCTGGAACACCTGGGAATGTCAGAACACTACGTTCTCACCCATATTCATGCAATTGTTTCTGGCAACAGTCACGTACAGTATACGTATATGCTATTCGCATATCCTCTATACTTTTATATCAATGGTTATAACAGAATGTGACGTCAAATCAAGTCGAGCCTATCCGCATTCAGTTATCTTCGTCTTGTCATTGCTCTCCTGCATAACATTTGACGATGTCACGTTCTGATTTGAACTTTCGTCGGCTCTATGGGTCTTTGAGGCAATGTTACGAAGCAAAGTTATAGATTTTGGACCTTATCTTGGTCTGCTTCAGACTTTTAGAATAGCTTAGCTATTGTGCTGACGTCACAATCTATCATAAAAAGCTTTAGATGAAGACGAAAACGTGAATTCGGAAACGCTCTTGGTAAACACGAAAAACTACATGGAGTATCACATATACAACCTGCTACACTACAAAACTACACATGTGTGTTTTCCCAACTGCGGGAGATGCCAAATTTGTCTTGTCCGATCCTTAAGGATTTGTTTTTTATAGGGGACAAATACCGACAGCAAACCCGATCAAGAAAACATGTTGTTGGTAAAATTAAAGATGGAAAATAGGGCTCTAAAACTGAAACTGAAGGCTAAAAATAAAATTATCAAAAATCTTAGGCAACATAATAAACGAGAGGCGAAAAAAGCCTCAAGTTTGCAACAGCTACTTGCTTCTCTGTCAGAAAAGAAGCGCATCTGCAAGAAGGCTCGCAAAATATTAGACAGTGTAAGCGAAGCGTCTCGCGAAATTCTTAAGAGGCAAATATTTAAATCGTATTCGCAAAAAACCCCAAAATGCTACGAGCCAGAATTACGAGCATTTGCATCTGGCCTTCGATGATATCTATATTCAGCAGCATGTTGACTGGGATGGGAACAAATCCCACGGACTTGTTTACATAGGCGATGGAGGAAGTAGCAACATAGTTGCGGCGCAAATTCTCGTGTTTATGGCAGTCTGCATCAACAAACCCTGGAACATACCAGTAGCTTACTTCCCCATAGCTTCCACGACAGAGGGAACAAAAGTTGAACATTCTTCGTATGTGTGTGCAAAGTTTATTGGATACAGAAGCTTTATTGGTTGGCGTTACTTTTGATGGAGCTGTGGCAAATTTACTCTAACTGACCTTGGCGTACTTGTGGATTACGAAGGCAACATAATAAAATGGGAATAAATAGTATCTCTATTAAATCTTCAAGAAAATGAAAGTTTGCATTTGGGAAATAGACTACGTAAAGCGCACATTTATTTTGAAAAGCAAAACATGAAAGTGCGCCTGGCTGTCCAAACATTGAGCAGGTCTGTGGCCGATGCCATTAATTTCTACCGGCAGGTTCTTAATCTGCGGCAATTTATCGGAAGTGAAGCTACTTCTCATTTCATTTTAATGTTTAATGACATATTTGATATTTTGAACAGCCGCAAAATTTCCCAATATGAAAAAACAACAATGCTGCTCATGTTATGGCATTTTCTGAAGAGGCAATACGATACATTCAGAAATTAACATTGCCACCCAATATACTTTTAATAACTTCTAAGAGAAAAGTGGGGTTTGTGGGTCTCGTGCGTTGTCTATCTAACATTAAAGTGATTCATGAAAGGATCATCAAAAGCGAAATTGTAAAATTTGTTCTTTTATATAAAATTAATCAAGACCACATAGAGCTTTTCTTTGGTTCTATTAACGACAATCCAACAGAATTACAATTCAGCTCACGATATGGAAAATTAATTCATCGGTGTCAAATTCGAAAGAGAGGAATAGAAAATTGTCTGCCTTTAGAGCGAATTAATATTCTGAACGCTGGACAATCGTGTCAAATCAGTAAGATAAATGAAACAACTGAGCGCCCTGGTATGATTGAAACTGTTTATTCTGACGACAGTTTTCTTGAGCAGCACAACTATTTCGCTGATCCCACAAATTTATCTGCATTTGTCGACTCTGTTGTTGAGTATGTATCAGACTTTGTTGTCTTTAAAGTGCACAAAGCTTTTGATTACGACGGTTGTATAGCGGCTATGCAAGGGCCCCATAACAAACCAACGCGACTCCCTTTTAAGTAACAAAACTGGAGGCTTCCTGAAAATTCCATCAAATGACACTGTGTTTATCTGTCGAAAAGCAGAACAAGAAATTCGACGACACCAGTTTTGCAGTAAGGATAATATACTCTCTGGAAAAAGTATGCAGTTAATTATATCCGCCGTACAAAATCATTGTATTAGAAAAAATTTATTCCCGGAGCATTCGAGGCACATGGCTGAGACTTTGCACTATAGCCTTCTCATAAATGGCATAGTACGAGTCTATATCAAAACAAGATATACCTATATTGCAAAGAAAACTACTGAACAAATTTCGATAAGACCGCATTTGAAAAAAGTCATACATTTCAAAGGTATGTGAAGCATCAAATATTATTCATTAAGTTATCTATAGAATATTAGAATTACTAAAGCCTTCTTAGATTAAAGTAAGCATCAAGTCCCAAGAAACGCAAAAGAAAATATTACAGAAGCTGACACACACCCGATAGATGCAACAGTGGTGTCTGTGTTTTTGTAATTTTTTTTTTTTTGATTAAATGACAGTAAAGCAAAAGATAATTGTTAAATGCTATGAACTTAGAAAGTGAACTACAGGGATCGCGAGAACTATGCAAGTCCTAATTCCGCCGAAGCCGGTCCCAATGCCTCCTAGAAGTACGGGCCGTAATGCAGAATAATGACGTCCCACTAGAGTGTCAAAGTGTCGCGAAAAACACACGCATTCTAATGAAACGTCCGCGGGAAAATGTTAATTGTACAGGTTGTGTTAAAGTGAATGAAATGAAAATGAAGTGAGATGTGCGGAACAGTGTTAGTTAACAGATAAAATAAAAATTAATGCGGTGCGTGCGGTATAATTGGGAAAATTCGCTACGAAATGTATATCGGCTAGTGTTAGGTTATGTAAAGTTTCGTGTCGATTTACTGTCGATACAATTAATTGATACTAAATGCAAGTTATGGCAAAATATTATTATTATAACGCGTCCACGCACAAAAAACTAACGTTTTATTCATATTATAGCTAAAAATCCGCACGTAAGATCTCGTTCTATATCGGCACTGCCAGATGAAAATGTCAAAATGCCTGCCCAAATTGACGTCATAGCTAAAACGATTACGTAGCCTGACGGCCCGTACTTCTAGGAGGCATTGCCAGTCCCAAGCCCGGTTGTAGAAGGAAGAGGGGGGCTGGAAAATTTAAAACATAGCACATCATAGATCTGCTGCATATGTTTAGTCGGGTAAAGTTTTTTTTTAATGAGAACATGTACTTAGTTTCACAAACATGCAGCTTGAGTGCAATGCCGGAAACGTATTTAACTCTGTATTCTACTTGTTGTCTACTATCGTTCCATATTTAGACCACTGCTGAATTCCAAAAAAATATGAACCCGAAATATACTGGCACCGTTAAAATACGCATATATTTCAGAAACAACACAAAGGGTTAAGCGATAAAATTTTATTTCACCTTAAATCATCAAAATGAAGATACAAATCTAAGATTGCATGATACTAAATTCAAAATTTTGCTCCATGCATTTGGGCCTCTGCCCAAATCTCAAAAAGTATAATTACCTACCACTTAGTAATTTTATGATAGTGTCTGAATTTTTTGTTTGTATGCGATTTTTGCCCTGTTGGCTTTACTGATGCTCTTCTCCTCATTAGTTCTCGACACTTATGGTAGTAGAAGTGGAGTTGACACATATCTAAGAGAGAATGGATTAGAAATCGAACGAGAGAGATGTGCTAATTTTCGACTTTTTGCTTACTGGTGTGAGAATGAGGTACTCGTGTGTGCCCTACACAGTTCATATGATAACGCTCATGTAATTACCACGAGAGATCACCATATCGAACGTCATTTGACATTTCTTTCCCAGAACCGACAAGAGTTGAAGTGCGTTTTGTGAATGAAATTAATTATGATTTCACACAAAAACAAAACAAAATTGATGCCAAAGGTTAATTTTACTTACCCGAAATACGATATCCCCTGCGAAGCACTTCGGTAGCTACTCTTGCAGCCTGGAACGCGGCACTTCATTATCGCACCATTTTATAATTTTTGACTGCTAATTTACTCGCGAAACCGACACAAATTATAGCGCACAAACGTAGATGTAAACTTCCTTCGAACACGCCGAAAAATTTTCAAATTTTCTTTGACAAATTTTGACTGACAGTCCATGTTTTCAGTCCCCGACACAAATCAAACTGACATTGGCGTTTCTTTCCGTGTTGCCCATTGCACGCTTTTACACCGATCTGGTGCTCGCAGCATTAAGACTTTTCGGTTGTGAGTGCGGTAGAAAGGGGTGTACTGAGCGGAATTTTTGTGAGAGAGCAATGTTGTGCGTGTATTAAAAAAGGCACACTCACGTATGGGTACACCTAGGGACACGATGAAAGTACTGATATTAGTACGGTATCGATACTTTCGTTTGATACCAAGTAAAATTTTAATTGAATGGAAACTGTTCGATATTTTACTCATATCAATACTTTGATGGTGGTATCGTATCGACAGGTGACTGAAAAAATTTCACATGGAAACCAACCCATCTTTCCAAACACAGTTACAGTTATATAACTGTATTATGGAATGTATTTTCACCCACTTCTTCGAACCAGCCAAGCCAAAACGTGTGCATCGTGTGCATCTGACTCACTGATCTGACTAGCCGAAAAACGAACTTTTGCCCATATATCGAGGTCGGTCGCGGGTCCTTGCTCATGTGTCCGTTGCAAGTTCGCCTGCAGTTTTCCGTAGGAAAGCCGTAGGAAACTCATCAGCAGGTCCTAGGAAAATAGTGACTAACTAGTTTCGGGTGCATCGAAAGGAAGATGTTTTTGCTGTCCTATTTGTACTAGACATCTGAGTGCATATATGCATGTATCTTGCATTCGTGAGTTTCGCGGTAATTACATAAGATTGCGATGCAAACACGCGGAAAATTTGCTAAAGTGCATTGATAGTGCGGAGTGTTTTTTGCGAGGGAAAGTAGTATCTTGTGAGTTTTCTTCGTCGATTAGAAGATAAATTGCAAGGAAAGAATGTTAAAGTGACGCATCGCGAGTTCAGTTGCATATGCTCTTGGTGCACAGAGAGAATTCAAAAATAAAAGAAAGCTGAAAGTTCAGGAGTTGTGCCTTGTGTTTGTTCGTTTTGGATACACACATATGTACATAATCTTGTGGTGCTGTGGAAAATTGTATGGTTTTTTGTCGATCAGCCGTTATTGAGATTCGATCAGGCGAACGGATACAGTCCGATCCAAATCTAGGTGTGAATGCAGTGTGAATAACTATGACATGTGCTCGTGTACTAGGCGACAAGTCTTGTTGTCAACATGCTTCTTGCAATTGGTAAGTGGTTGATGATGGCTCTTATTAAATATTTGTATGTATTTACATAAATAGAAGTATAGACATGTACATACGGTGTTTCGTGAAAACATGAAAATTAGTTTCACAGTTGGCTGGCTCTGTGTCTTTCGATACGGTACGAGAATTTGCTTAGCTGGTGTAGCTAATCCACCAAGCCAAGCCATTTTTCCACTAGACCACGATCGATGTGTCATTGACCAGCCGTGGATCCGCCGCCAAGCTCAGTGTTGGGAAGTTTCCGTGGCCGAAATTCCCTCTCAGAGATAACAGAGTCATATAAAAACATTCCAATTTTCAATAAATCTTTTGATTGATTGCTGCCTTGCAAGCCATCTAGTATGTGCTGGACTCAAAAGTTTTCTTTTTTCTAAATTGAAATACTCTTGAAACTCAGCGAGCATTGCTGAACTTTTTGGACTATCAGAAACATAATTGACTGCTGTTTTAAAAGTTTTTCACATTCACTAGGAATCTGAGCACTGGCTTTTATTGTAACTAACGATATAGAATAGCAAGTACATCTTACTAGAATAGCTTCAGGAACATTCTTTTTGAGCTTGGAATAAAAGGAAATATGTTTTCCCATCATAACTGCGGCATTATCACCACTAACACCACATATATTTTTGAGTGGTATATCCTTACTATTGTACAGAGTTTCTGCAGTACAGCTAGCAGCAGGAAGGTCAATTAGCTCAACCAGTTCAGATTTTACTTGTCCAATCATGGGGTCAATATATCTAGCTATAATGCAAAAATTCTTTCGGGATGAAATATATGTACTTTAATCCAGCAAAATTGAAAAATTGTTCGAATTTAATATGCTACAAAAATTCTTACTTTGAACTGAACTTAGCACATTTTTCAACAGTTTAGTGGTTTTTCTTCTTCCCATTTTAACGTTTTTGCATATTTTTGAATCCGTTAATGCTGATTTTAGAAGTGGCGCCAAATTTTAAACGCAGATTGCTGCTAATTTAATTTCAGCCCGTTTAACACTTTTATCATGTGATGTTTCGGCAGATTTATAAAAATGTGATACTGATGGTGTACCCGCCATTTGTTTAATGTTTCAAACTGCTTCGATGTTTTTCAATTTCGCTTTTACCACATAGGAACGTTGAACTACAAGCTTGGCAATAAGCTATTGCTATGTCTTCTTTCACCTGTTTCAGCCATCCTTTGTATTCTGGCATATCTAACGATCGGACTTGAAAATGTTTGGCGGAAATTGAAGTAAGTTTTTTCTTCTTAGAACTGGATTCACCTGAGTCCGCTGACATAGCTAATTTAAATGAAAAGAAAGTGCTCACCTACTGATCTTAATAGCAATTAAAAAGATGGCTAAAGTCAACTACGTATTCTCCATAGCCGTTAGACAATTTTACCGAAAGATGCCTAGCTGATATGTTTTCGGGGGTGTTTTTTGTTTATTTATTGAGTATTCTTCATCCATTTTTTTACCCTGCAACCACTTGGGGAGAAGCAGGGATGAAAAAATGAAGACTTTCACAAAAACGCACAATGAATACATGAAAAGACAACAAACTGAAAGTAATCAAACAAACAAACAAAAACACCAGCAAAAACATACTCACAAAAACATCAATCGGTAAAATTGTTTATCGCCAGATGTGTTGGCGCCGCAAGAAAGTCACCACAAACCATGGTGACTAAAAGGCTTAAGGCTGGTACTGAGTTCGAGTTCACGTGAAATTTTGACATGTTTCCATTATCTGGTCATTCTTTCGAGCAAACATTTTGACAACGGAGAAAAGCAGAGACACTGCTCATTCTTGACGGATAAAATGTCAAGAATTTCACTTTTCGATCGATTTTCTTATTGGAAAGTCATTTGCACTGCTCAATTTTCAAATTGAAACACTAAATGTCACTTTTTCGCTCGAAAGAATGAACTGCACAAACTAAATTGGCGTGAAATGATTGACAACATGTTTCAGTGCCATCTATGTTTTCAAAGCGAAAGCAACTTCAAAGCAACTTTTCATGCTAAGAACACAGTACCAAACTTGCTTATTTTCAAGCTAAATTTTCGCCGAAACCAATTTCACGTGAAATTTTGTATGAAAATTTCACGTGAAATCGAACTCAGTACTATGCTTTAGATACGAGTTTGTGCGTCTCATAGATATAGGAAAGTGTGGATGGGAAGTGTTGGTTTCCGTGGGTCCTCGTTTCACATTAGTGTGTGACATTCTCTAACACCAACATATACAGGTCGTAGGTGAATTAAAATTTGGACTAAACTTTACCACGTGTCCCTTATAACCGTCAGGCAATTTTGCCGATAGATGGCTGGTTGGTAAGCTTGTGTGTTGGAATTTGGGTGTATTTTTTGTTCACTTGTCTGTTTATCTTCAATGGGCCGTCTTTTGCGTATTTTTTTAAATTTATTTTTTATGTTTTTCTTAAATTTTGACCCTGACTAGTGGTAAAATGTCCTATCTGGGGACATTCAAGTTTAGTTCTACGGAACATTTTCGACCTTTCACTTATTAGTGTGAAGATAAGGTAACGATGTGGGCGTTTATACTTATAGCCGATCGCAAAAGCAATTAACGTACCAGATGGCGGATTTAAGGTACTTTTTCTTGACCTGTCCAGGTACTTTTCTCGACCAATACGATTTTGGATGGTACTTTAATACCTGTTAGATTACAAGTCGCAACCGGCCTTCTATATGACGGTCAGGACTCAAAGCACAGCTTGACAATCCACTTAAAAGCACATCTAAATGTGGGGTTTGTAATCGAATTTTGCCGCTCACGTACTCATCACAAGAAAATATTTGCTTGAAACATTTCTTTTTTTGTGAGCCAAAAATACTACCGTTCAACTTTTGGCTTATAAAAAACTGCTTAAACAGAAATCAATGTCTGATTTGTTGCAAAGTAATTATATTTTAAAGTTGTATCGCAAATGTTGCTAGAATGGTAGACACTGAAGAAGAAGGCGGATTATCTTCAAAATATCAATATCTGTCCAGGAATTGAAATATATCAGGTTCTAAAGGAAGAAAATTAAATTTGATGTTTAGTCTAAAATCGCTAATCGGATGTCTCGAGAAGCGATTCTTGTTCATTTCATCCCAGGTTTTAACTGAAATGGAAGAATACACGAAGAAATGTGAATTTTGTCTGGATTGTTAAAATTCTTTCTCAAATATACTTGGTGGGAATTTTACGAAAAAGTGTAATTTCATTTAAACCATTTCTCCCACGATTTTGTTCTACGAGCAGCAATTTTTCCCTTATTCAAGTTTTAGAGGGTGAAAATTTTCATAAAATTCAAATTTCAATTCCCACAATATCCCTACACTGGCCAAGGTTACGACACTATTTCCTGGGATGGTGTGTGTGTCATGCCCGGTGCTTCAGTTGATACCAATATTGCCGCGACTGTCTCTATTCTACCTGTGCTCGGTTTAATTTGATCTTGAGTATTTCATGTGCGGATCGGGACGGTCATTTTGCACTGTTCTGAAATACGTACCTTGCAATTCATTGTCATCTCCGGTTTACATTTACATTGGGGTCCTGCCCAATCAAATAGATGCTGCCAGATTATAGATCATCGTTAACGTTTCTATTACCAAAATCTTATGCAAATTGGGCTTGGCTCTATCATTGATAGTAAAATATATATAAAACTTGTCGTTCCTCCATACTTTACGGATTACTTACCTTTCATTCTTCTTTTACTATACATATTCAAAACCAATAAAATAATTTCTTAAAAAGAATTAATTTAGAAACATTTCCACATTGTTTCCATTAAACAAATTTACTACACTAGATCCCTCACATAAACGAGAGCGCACGAGCCAAAAACAATTTTCTATGAAAACAACGAAACTAGAAAATTAAAACGAAACTAAAAGACCCTTCACACTAGTTATCTATAAAAAAATAAATTGATCAGCAAAAGATATTAAATAGCAAGCTCACTAATTCAAAAATGTGGCCCAATTACAGTATAAAATAGCACTGTGCGTCTCTTTGTATAAAATCTCAACTAAGTTGCTTTTAAAACACATAATTGATCTTTTAAGCAAAACACTCTGAACCGAGTAATTCATAAACATTCTTGGGGTGAACTTGGATACTTGTCCCCTGGAGTAGTTCAATTTAATCACCGAAGAGGGCACACCGATATGTAAAGTGCATTTTGCAACATTTCTAAAGCACTCAAACTGTGCGTTGTGTTGACAGTTGTTGCGGAACGGGGGGGGAGGGGGTTTGAGGGTGTTCTTGAGGTTTATATTTGTGGCGCCAAATATATGGAACGATAACAAATAATGTTAAATGTGATAAAAAGTATATGAAGTATACGAATGAATAAAAATGAGTAGAAGAGCACAATGGCAGTACGAAGAAGTGCATAAAAAATCGATATGTGAATAAAAATGAATAGAAAAAGCAGAGTGGGAATATGCTGATGCTTAAATGAATGGAAATTTGAAGAAGTGCAAAATGCTAATGTGTAGAAAAGTGAAAAAAAATGCAGATATTAAAACAATTCAAACTTCCATGATGGATTGGAAATTATCTTAACCCAATATGCCAATTTGTAAATATTCCTTATTAGTAATTGCGGTTAAGATAAAAGCTTCCAATTGTGCTCTCGCCGATCAAGCGAAACTTGGAGAGCTGGGAACATATAAGATGCAAATAATATAATTTTTATTAAATGTATGTTATGTTAAATGTGGAGTAACTAAAAACATTTTGAGTACAAAAGTAAATGGAAATGGTTTTACTTTAGATTCAAGTTATATCCGTTATTACTGTAATCAATGTAATTATTATGGAAATGTCTGTAAATAGATTTCTATACTGGTTACAGTTTCCCGATATGTTAAGTAGTAGGCAAATGGTTGTTTTAAGAATAATGAACACGTTGTAGTGCTATGAATATGATTGCTGGGTCTAACAGGGTAGTAGCAAAGACGTTGACTCGATTACGCATGCGCTTTTGTACTTAAAATTGAATGGATTTTAAGTAAACTTGGGGTAATAATGCAGCTATTGATATTCGATGTGATATTTGTGATTCGATTTCGAATGTGACAAATACTAGTGAACGTATAAGAATAACGCATCACCAAAATAGAATAATTCATAGAATGTTTTTTTTACCGATTTTTGAACAAAATTATTATTAATATCATCTTGCCTAAAATCTCATGTGTATGTATATAAATATATATATATATATATATATATATATATATATATATATATATATATATATATATATATATATATATATATATATATATATATATATATATATATATATATATATTTATATATATATATATATATATATATATATATATATATATATATATATATATATATATATATATATATACATATATATATATATATATATATATATATATATATATATATATATATATATATATATATATATATATATATATATATATATATATATATATATATATATACATATATGTGTGTGTGTGTGTGTGTGTGTGTGTGTGTGTATCAACAGAGTCAAGTTTAAATTAGGCTGTCTTTAAAACTTTGACGGCTTCAGGCATTTTAAAGCTTTAAGGTACCCCTATATTCCGGGAAGACGAAATCCGGCAGTAAACAAGTATGAAAATTGATAGTGTTTATGAATTTTAGGGTTTATGCAACTGGTGAGTGCATGTGAAATAAAAAATATTTGAAATTTCCAAATCACAAAAGTTTTGCGATGATAGCATAATTAAATGTTATTCCTACATTTTCGCAAACAACTGCTATTTTTCAAATCATTTTGTTTATTCCCTGCAGAGGATTGTGATTTCTGTTCAAGAATATTTCTGTTGAGGTTTCTGTTCATACGTGGATACTAGCTTCAGCATCACGTAATAGGCTAGCAATTCTAATCAAATGATGAACCATATACGTATATGAAGTTTACCATCTAATTCGGAACTATTTGTGCCCTGGCTGTACTTTTAAAATGAAAGTATTACTTCGCACAAACATGCTCATGCAAATGGATAGCTTATAGGGGAGCATAAGTTTTTCATTTACATGAGGAGAATTTATCAAAATTATTCCGAAATTGACTTTATAATGAATTATAGATTTTTTTCACACATTTAATTGTGATCATCTGAGCTACCGACCTAGAAACAAATAACTTAACATTATGGTTTACACAGAAACATAGACATCGGCCTGGAGTCACGCAAAGGAACTCTTAGGGGGAGGGATGAAAGTTTCAACGCAAAAGAAAATATTTTACATGCTTTCACTTAGACAACTGCAATAAGCTAGAATACAAATAAATTATTAGTTTTTTATTCATTCAAGTTTTGAATTAGGAAATATGCTTTATACACAATCATTATGCTGAGTTACAAATTAATCCATGATTCTTTCTTACTTCATTTTAAGCGAAAATGTTTCTTCGCTTTATCCTTATCACTTTTCACCTACATCTTTCACATTACTTTCGGATACTCCATCGCATCAATGTGATTGTTATGATAAGTAATCGGGAACAATATCAAATTTTACAGCAAATTAACATCAAAAACCTAAAAAAAACTGAATATGGTATAGAAGTATTAAATTGCAATCGTTTTTTTTCTGTAATTATAATAGGTGCGTTGTTTTTTGCACACCCGAGCAGATCAAATTTTGTTAAGTATACTGAAATTCAAATCAAATTTTTTTAAGTATATTATTTAATATCTTTTTGTTGAATTCAATATAGTTAACAAAATTTGATTTGAATTTCAGTATGCTTAACAAAATTTGATCTGCTCGGGTGTGCAAAAAAATGCGCCTAATACCAAAGACAACGTGTGTCGACCCTAAAGATTTTCCAAGCGTAGAATATTTGATGCGGGAATATGGATAATTTCGCGGATAAAACCTCCGAGAGCATTATCAAATAGAATTGTTTTTTGATTGCGAGACGATCCAAAATTAAAATTGAACGAATTAGTTTAATCTCCCACTGCAAGTGGTTACATCAGTCATGTATGCACTATGAGCTGATATCTATTGAGAAACAGTGTATGCTTTCGAAACCACTTTATTAGATTTAAATTTTTGATTTTGGAATAATTTTCAGCCCAATATGTTAATTATTCTATGTTTTATTTAAATACAAAATGATTATGTCTTTATTGAAAGCCCCATACAATAATTAACATTTTGATGGCATTAATACTGTATTTGAAGGTCTGTTCCCGTACTACGATTAATTGCAATTAATTGCAATGAAGCGTACTAAAACGGAGTACAAAAAACGGCTTCATTGCAATTAATCGCAATTAATTGTAGTACGGGAACAGACCTTGAGTCATATCTTGCGGTCTCGCAGTCATAGTTGGTGGGCGGTTGGGGTTATGCAGTGATTGTTTTGATAAAATGTCAAGTACTTCTTTCAAATATTTACGAAGTTGGGTCATTAAGTTCGTGTAAAGGGAAGTAAGAAGTGAAAATAAGTATGCAAATTTATTTTTCTTTTTCAATATATTCACCTGCTACTCTGATACATTTGTCGTATTTTTAATTAGCTTATACAATACACCTTTTCAAAAATGTTTTGTCTTTGTCTCCTTTTTTGATACCTTTTTTCAACCACTGTAGAAATGAAGCGTAATATTCTCAGGTTTTGGAGGTGCCTCTATTTTTAAAATGTTTCAAAATACAAGATCCGTTCTGAGTCCCAAAACGGCTGCCATGACTTTCCCAGTAGACTGGGACAACTCGAATTTCTTCAATGGTGTAGTGTGTATTTTTGTCATTGCATAGAGCCTTTTTGGACTCAAGCTCATAATGATCAATCCAAGTTTTGTCTCCAGTAGCGATTTGACTCAAAACTCCACCCTCGTCTTCACTATAAAGGTCCTCGTTGTGGTTCGTCTTCAAGTAAGTCTTTTTCTGGTTTTAAAAGACGGATGTCATCGTTTCCATTATAGTTTGAGCCGACTTTCCCTGTTTGGCGAGAAACTTCATACCAGCGGGGTAGTCGATTATATTTTACACTTTCATCCAGATTGAGTTGCTTGGTTGACGATAGTTCAAAAACTAATGGCTCGATTAAAATAAAACCTGTAATTGATACTTATTATGCGTCTCTAAAGCCATAACGTTTCATTAAACTACCCCCATTAATAACCTACCTACTCATTTCATGCACTTAATGACCCAACCTGAAAACATTGTACCGTTCAATCGTACAATTCATTTTAAGTGCAAATATGATTAAATAAATATTTGTTGGCTTATGCAGCATGTATAGGGTATGTATAGGGCAATTCAACTCCGCCACATCACACTGTTTTTTTCATCATTGTATATATTATATTTTGCACACCGTGCTCAAAATGCATACACTAAATTTAGTTTAGTTTGATTTGAAATTTAAGTCGTTGCACTGAAGAAAATGAGAAAATGCAAGTCATGTTTTTGGTAGCGTCAGTTAGATTAAGCCAAGCCCACCAGCTGCAAGAGTATCCAGAAGAATCAAATGCAATAATTCTAATATGGGTGAAAACATTATTACCACAATAACAGACAAAAATCTAATTTAAAATTTAGTTTAAAAACCACAATTACCACAATAACAGACAACAATCTAATTTGGTCAGATTTCACATCCGCATCTGTTAGATAGTTTGTTATGCATGATTTCACACAAAAACAAAACAAAATTGATGCCAAAGGTTAATTTTACTTACCCGAAATACGATATCCCCTGCGAAGCACTTCGGTAGCTACTCTTACAGCCTGGAACGCGGCACTTCATTATCGCACCATTTTATAATTTTTGACTGCTAATTTACTCGCGAAACCGACACAAATTATAGCGCACAAACGTAGATGTAAACTTCCTTCGAACACGCCGAAAAATTTTCAAATTTTCTTTGACAAATTTTGACTGACAATCCATGTTTTCAGTCCCCGACACAAATCAAACTGACATTGGCGTTTCTTTCCGTGTTGCCCATTGCACGCTTTTACACCGATCTGGTGCTCGCAGCATTAAGACTTTTCGGTTGTGAGTGCGGTAGAAAGGGGTGTACTGAGCGGAATTTTTGTGAGAGAGCAATGTTGTGCGTGTATTAAAAAAGGCACACTCACGTATGGGTACACCTAGGGACACGATGAAAGTACTGATATTAGTACGGTATCGATACTTTCGTTTGATACCAAGTAAAATTTTAATTGAATGGAAACTGTTCGATATTTTACTCATATCAATACTTTGATGGTGGTATCGTATCGACAGGTGACTGAAAAAATTTCACATGGAAACCAACCCATCTTTCCAAACACAGTTACAGTTATATAACTGTATTATGGAATGTATTTTCACCCACTTCTTCGAACCAGCCAAGCCAAAACGTGTGCATCGTGTGCATCTGACTCACTGATCTGACTAGCCGAAAAACGAACTTTTGCCCATATATCGAGGTCGGTCGCGGGTCCTTGCTCATGTGTCCGTTGCAAGTTCGCCTGCAGTTTTCCGTAGGAAAGCCGTAGGAAACTCATCAGCAGGTCCTAGGAAAATAGTGACTAACTAGTTTCGGGTGCATCGAAAGGAAGATGTTTTTGCTGTCCTATTTGTACTAGACATCTGAGTGCATATATGCATGTATCTTGCATTCGTGAGTTTCGCGGTAATTACATAAGATTGCGATGCAAACACGCGGAAAATTTGCTAAAGTGCATTGATAGTGCGGAGTGTTTTTTGCGAGGGAAAGTAGTATCTTGTGAGTTTTCTTCGTCGATTAGAAGATAAATTGCAAGGAAAGAATGTTAAAGTGACGCATCGCGAGTTCAGTTGCATATGCTCTTGGTGCACAGAGAGAATTCAAAAATAAAAGAAAGCTGAAAGTTCAGGAGTTGTGCCTTGTGTTTGTTCGTTTTGGATACACACATATGTACATAATCTTGTGGTGCTGTGGAAAATTGTATGGTTTTTTGTCGATCAGCCGTTATTGAGATTCGATCAGGCGAACGGATACAGTCCGATCCAAATCTAGGTGTGAATGCAGTGTGAATAACTATGACATGTGCTCGTGTACTAGGCGACAAGTCTTGTTGTCAACATGCTTCTTGCAATTGGTAAGTGGTTGATGATGGCTCTTATTAAATATTTGTATGTATTTACATAAATAGAAGTATAGACATGTACATACGGTGTTTCGTGAAAACATGAAAATTAGTTTCACAGTTGGCTGGCTCTGTGTCTTTCGATACGGTACGAGAATTTGCTTAGCTGGTGTAGCTAATCCACCAAGCCAAGCCATTTTTCCGCTAGACCACGATCGATGTGTCATTGACCAGCCGTGGATCCGCCGCCAAGCTCAGTGTTGGGAAGTTTCCGTGGCCGAAATTCCCTCTCAGAGATAACAGAGTCATATAAAAACATTCCAATTTTCAATAAATCTTTTGATTGATTGCTGCCTTGCAAGCCATCTAGTATGTGCTGGACTCAAAAGTTTTCTTTTTTCTAAATTGAAATACTCTTGAAACTCAGCGAGCATTGCTGAACTTTTTGGACTATCAGAAACATAATTGACTGCTGTTTTAAAAGTTTTTCACATTCACTAGGAATCTGAGCACTGGCTTTTATTGTAACTAACGATATAGAATAGCAAGTACATCTTACTAGAATAGCTTCAGGAACATTCTTTTTGAGCTTGGAATAAAAGGAAATATGTTTTCCCATCATAACTGCGGCATTATCACCACTAACACCACATATATTTTTGAGTGGTATATCCTTACTATTGTACAGAGTTTCTGCAGTACAGCTAGCAGCAGGAAGGTCAATTAGCTCAACCAGTTCAGATTTTACTTGTCCAATCATGGGGTCAATATATCTAGCTATAATGCAAAAATTCTTTCGGGATGAAATATATGTACTTTAATCCAGCAAAATTGAAAAATTGTTCGAATTTAATATGCTACAAAAATTCTTACTTTGAACTGAACTTAGCACATTTTTCAACAGTTTAGTGGTTTTTCTTCTTCCCATTTTAACGTTTTTGCATATTTTTGAATCCGTTAATGCTGATTTTAGAAGTGGCGCCAAATTTTAAACGCAGATTGCTGCTAATTTAATTTCAGCCCGTTTAACACTTTTATCATGTGATGTTTCGGCAGATTTATAAAAATGTGATACTGATGGTGTACCCGCCATTTGTTTAATGTTTCAAACTGCTTCGATGTTTTTCAATTTCGCTTTTACCACATAGGAACGTTGAACTACAAGCTTGGCAATAAGCTATTGCTATGTCTTCTTTCACCTGTTTCAGCCATCCTTTGTATTCTGGCATATCTAACGATCGGACTTGAAAATGTTTGGCGGAAATTGAAGTAAGTTTTTTCTTCTTAGAACTGGATTCACCTGAGTCCGCTGACATAGCTAATTTAAATGAAAAGAAAGTGCTCACCTACTGATCTTAATAGCAATTAAAAAGATGGCTAAAGTCAACTACGTATTCTCCATAGCCGTTAGACAATTTTACCGAAAGATGCCTAGCTGATATGTTTTCGGGGGTGTTTTTTGTTTATTTATTGAGTATTCTTCATCCATTTTTTTACCCTGCAACCACTTGGGGAGAAGCAGGGATGAAAAAATGAAGACTTTCACAAAAACGCACAATGAATACATGAAAAGACAACAAACTGAAAGTAATCAAACAAACAAACAAAAACACCAGCAAAAACATACTCACAAAAACATCAATCGGTAAAATTGTTTATCGCCAGATGTGTTGGCGCCGCAAGAAAGTCACCACAAACCATGGTGACTAAAAGGCTTAAGGCTGGTACTGAGTTCGAGTTCACGTGAAATTTTGACATGTTTCCATTATCTGGTCATTCTTTCGAGCAAACATTTTGACAACGGAGAAAAGCAGAGACACTGCTCATTCTTGACGGATAAAATGTCAAGAATTTCACTTTTCGATCGATTTTCTTATTGGAAAGTCATTTGCACTGCTCAATTTTCAAATTGAAACACTAAATGTCACTTTTTCGCTCGAAAGAATGAACTGCACAAACTAAATTGGCGTGAAATGATTGACAACATGTTTCAGTGCCATCTATGTTTTCAAAGCGAAAGCAACTTCAAAGCAACTTTTCATGCTAAGAACACAGTACCAAACTTGCTTATTTTCAAGCTAAATTTTCGCCGAAACCAATTTCACGTGAAATTTTGTATGAAAATTTCACGTGAAATCGAACTCAGTACTATGCTTTAGATACGAGTTTGTGCGTCTCATAGATATAGGAAAGTGTGGATGGGAAGTGTTGGTTTCCGTGGGTCCTCGTTTCACATTAGTGTGTGACATTCTCTAACACCAACATATACAGGTCGTAGGTGAATTAAAATTTGGACTAAACTTTACCACGTGTCCCTTATAACCGTCAGGCAATTTTGCCGATAGATGGCTGGTTGGTAAGCTTGTGTGTTGGAATTTGGGTGTATTTTTTGTTCGCTTGTCTGTTTATCTTCAATGGGCCGTCTTTTGCGTATTTTTTTAAATTTATTTTTTATGTTTTTCTTAAATTTTGACCCTGACTAGTGGTAAAATGTCCTATCTGGGGACATTCAAGTTTAGTTCTACGGAACATTTTCGACCTTTCACTTATTAGTGTGAAGATAAGGTAACGATGTGGGCGTTTATACTTATAGCCGATCGCAAAAGCAATTAACGTACCAGATGGCGGATTTAAGGTACTTTTTCTTGACCTGTCCAGGTACTTTTCTCGACCAATACGATTTTGGATGGTACTTTAATACCTGTTAGATTACAAGTCGCAACCGGCCTTCTATATGACGGTCAGGACTCAAAGCACAGCTTGACAATCCACTTAAAAGCACATCTAAATGTGGGGTTTGTAATCGAATTTTGCCGCTCACGTACTCATCACAAGAAAATATTTGCTTGAAACATTTCTTTTTTTGTGAGCCAAAAATACTACCGTTCAACTTTTGGCTTATAAAAAACTGCTTAAACAGAAATCAATGTCTGATTTGTTGCAAAGTAATGATATTTTAAAGTTGTATCGCAAATGTTGCTAGAATGGTAGACACTGAAGAAGAAGGCGGATTATCTTCAAAATATCAATATCTGTCCAGGAATTGAAATATATCAGGTTCTAAAGGAAGAAAATTAAATTTGATGTTTAGTCTAAAATCGCTAATCGGATGTCTCGAGAAGCGATTCTTGTTCATTTCATCCCAGGTTTAACTGAAATGGAAGAATACACGAAGAAATGTGAATTTTGTCTGGATTGTTAAAATTCTTTCTCAAATATACTTAGTGGGAATTTTACGAAAAAGTGTAATTTCATTTAAACCATTTCTCCCACGATTTTGTTCTACGAGCAGCAATTTTTCCCTTATTCAAGTTTTAGAGGGTGAAAATTTTCATAAAATTCAAATTTCAATTCCCACAATATCCCTACACTGGCCAAGGTTACGACACTATTTCCTGGGATGGTGTGTGTGTCATGCCCGGTGCTTCAGTTGATACCAATATTGCCGCGACTGTCTCTATTCTACCTGTGCTCGGTTTAATTTGATCTTGAGTATTTCATGTGCGGATCGGGACGGTCATTTTGCACTGTTCTGAAATACGTACCTTGCAATTCATTGTCATCTCCGGTTTACATTTACATTGGGGTCCTGCCCAATCAAATAGATGCTGCCAGATTATAGATCATCGTTAACGTTTCTATTACCAAAATCTTATGCAAATTGGGCTTGGCTCTATCATTGATAGTAAAATATATATAAAACTTGTCGTTCCTCCATACTTTACGGATTACTTACCTTTCATTCTTCTTTTACTATACATATTCAAAACCAATAAAATAATTTCTTAAAAAAGAATTAATTTAGAAACATTTCCACATTGTTTCCATTAAACAAATTTACTACACTAGATCCCTCACATAAACGAGAGCGCACGAGCCAAAAACAATTTTCTATGAAAACAACGAAACTAGAAAATTAAAACGAAACTAAAAGACCCTTCACACTAGTTATCTATAAAAAAATAAATTGATCAGCAAAAGATATTAAATAGCAAGCTCACTAATTCAAAAATGTGGCCCAATTACAGTATAAAATAGCACTGTGCGTCTCTTTGTATAAAATCTCAACTAAGTTGCTTTTAAAACACATAATTGATCTTTTAAGCAAAACACTCTGAACCGAGTAATTCATAAACATTCTTGGGGTGAACTTGGATA
The DNA here is from genome assembly GCA_947369275.1 of Nemotelus nigrinus. NCBI lineage: Eukaryota > Metazoa > Arthropoda > Insecta > Diptera > Stratiomyidae > Nemotelus > Nemotelus nigrinus. Next base: position 93,485,961 of record OX376372.1, on the reverse strand, counting down.
CTTGTCCCCTGGAGTAGTTCAATTTAATCACCGAAGAGGGCACACCGATATGTAAAGTGCATTTTGCAACATTTCTAAAGCACTCAAACTGTGCGTTGTGTTGACAGTTGTTGCGGAACGGGGGGGGAGGGGGTTTGAGGGTGTTCTTGAGGTTTATATTTGTGGCGCCAAATATATGGAACGATAACAAATAATGTTAAATGTGATAAAAAGTATATGAAGTATACGAATGAATAAAAATGAGTAGAAGAGCACAATGGCAGTACGAAGAAGTGCATAAAAAATCGATATGTGAATAAAAATGAATAGAAAAAGCAGAGTGGGAATATGCTGATGCTTAAATGAATGGAAATTTGAAGAAGTGCAAAATGCTAATGTGTAGAAAAGTGAAAAAAAATGCAGATATTAAAACAATTCAAACTTCCATGATGGATTGGAAATTATCTTAACCCAATATGCCAATTTGTAAATATTCCTTATTAGTAATTGCGGTTAAGATAAAAGCTTCCAATTGTGCTCTCGCCGATCAAGCGAAACTTGGAGAGCTGGGAACATATAAGATGCAAATAATATAATTTTTATTAAATGTATGTTATGTTAAATGTGGAGTAACTAAAAACATTTTGAGTACAAAAGTAAATGGAAATGGTTTTACTTTAGATTCAAGGTATATCCGTTATTACTGTAATCAATGTAATTATTATGGAAATGTCTGTAAATAGATTTCTATACTGGTTACAGTTTCCCGATATGTTAAGTAGTAGGCAAATGGTTGTTTTAAGAATAATGAACACGTTGTAGTGCTATGAATATGATTGCTGGGTCTAACAGGGTAGTAGCAAAGACGTTGACTCGATTACGCATGCGCTTTTGTACTTAAAATTGAATGGATTTTAAGTAAACTTGGGGTAATAATGCAGCTATTGATATTCGATGTGATATTTGTGATTCGATTTCGAATGTGACAAATACTAGTGAACGTATAAGAATAACGCATCACCAAAATAGAATAATTCATAGAATGTTTTTTTTACCGATTTTTGAACAAAATTATTATTAATATCATCTTGCCTAAAATCTCATGTGTATGTATATAAATATATATATATATATATATATATATATATATATATATATATATATATATATATATATATATATATATATATATATATATATATATATTTTTATATATATATATATATATATATATATATATATATATATATATATATATATATATATATATATATATATATATATATATATATATATATATATATATATATATATATATATATATATATATATATATATATATATATACATATATGTGTGTGTGTGTGTGTGTGTGTGTGTGTGTGTATCAACAGAGTCAAGTTTAAATTAGGCTGTCTTTAAAACTTTGACGGCTTCAGGCATTTTAAAGCTTTAAGGTACCCCTATATTCCGGGAAGACGAAATCCGGCAGTAAACAAGTATGAAAATTGATAGTGTTTATGAATTTTAGGGTTTATGCAACTGGTGAGTGCATGTGAAATAAAAAATATTTGAAATTTCCAAATCACAAAAGTTTTGCGATGATAGCATAATTAAATGTTATTCCTACATTTTCGCAAACAACTGCTATTTTTCAAATCATTTTGTTTATTCCCTGCAGAGGATTGTGATTTCTGTTCAAGAATATTTCTGTTGAGGTTTCTGTTCATACGTGGATACTAGCTTCAGCATCACGTAATAGGCTAGCAATTCTAATCAAATGATGAACCATATACGTATATGAAGTTTACCATCTAATTCGGAACTATTTGTGCCCTGGCTGTACTTTTAAAATGAAAGTATTACTTCGCACAAACATGCTCATGCAAATGGATAGCTTATAGGGGAGCATAAGTTTTTCATTTACATGAGGAGAATTTATCAAAATTATTCCGAAATTGACTTTATAATGAATTATAGATTTTTTTCACACATTTAATTGTGATCATCTGAGCTACCGACCTAGAAACAAATAACTTAACATTATGGTTTACACAGAAACATAGACATCGGCCTGGAGTCACGCAAAGGAACTCTTAGGGGGAGGGATGAAAGTTTCAACGCAAAAGAAAATATTTTACATGCTTTCACTTAGACAACTGCAATAAGCTAGAATACAAATAAATTATTAGTTTTTTATTCATTCAAGTTTTGAATTAGGAAATATGCTTTATACACAATCATTATGCTGAGTTACAAATTAATCCATGATTCTTTCTTACTTCATTTTAAGCGAAAATGTTTCTTCGCTTTATCCTTATCACTTTTCACCTACATCTTTCACATTACTTTCGGATACTCCATCGCATCAATGTGATTGTTATGATAAGTAATCGGGAACAATATCAAATTTTACAGCAAATTAACATCAAAAACCTAAAAAAAACTGAATATGGTATAGAAGTATTAAATTGCAATCGTTTTTTTTCTGTAATTATAATAGGTGCGTTGTTTTTTGCACACCCGAGCAGATCAAATTTTGTTAAGTATACTGAAATTCAAATCAAATTTTTTTAAGTATATTATTTAATATCTTTTTGTTGAATTCAATATAGTTAACAAAATTTGATTTGAATTTCAGTATGCTTAACAAAATTTGATCTGCTCGGGTGTGCAAAAAAATGCGCCTAATACCAAAGACAACGTGTGTCGACCCTAAAGATTTTCCAAGCGTAGAATATTTGATGCGGGAATATGGATAATTTCGCGGATAAAACCTCCGAGAGCATTATCAAATAGAATTGTTTTTTGATTGCGAGACGATCCAAAATTAAAATTGAACGAATTAGTTTAATCTCCCACTGCAAGTGGTTACATCAGTCATGTATGCACTATGAGCTGATAACTATTGAGAAACAGTGTATGCTTTCGAAACCACTTTATTAGATTTAAATTTTTGATTTTGGAATAATTTTCAGCCCAATATGTTAATTATTCTATGTTTTATTTAAATACAAAATGATTATGTCTTTATTGAAAGCCCCATACAATAATTAACATTTTGATGGCATTAATACTGTATTTGAAGGTCTGTTCCCGTACTACGATTAATTGCAATTAATTGCAATGAAGCGTACTAAAACGGAGTACAAAAAACGGCTTCATTGCAATTAATCGCAATTAATTGTAGTACGGGAACAGACCTTGAGTCATATCTTGCGGTCTCGCAGTCATAGTTGGTGGGCGGTTGGGGTTATGCAGTGATTGTTTTGATAAAATGTCAAGTACTTCTTTCAAATATTTACGAAGTTGGGTCATTAAGTTCGTGTAAAGGGAAGTAAGAAGTGAAAATAAGTATGCAAATTTATTTTTCTTTTTCAATATATTCACCTGCTACTCTGATACATTTGTCGTATTTTTAATTAGCTTATACAATACACCTTTTCAAAAATGTTTTGTCTTTGTCTCCTTTTTTGATACCTTTTTTCAACCACTGTAGAAATGAAGCGTAATATTCTCAGGTTTTGGAGGTGCCTCTATTTTTAAAATGTTTCAAAATACAAGATCCGTTCTGAGTCCCAAAACGGCTGCCATGACTTTCCCAGTAGACTGGGACAACTCGAATTTCTTCAATGGTGTAGTGTGTATTTTTGTCATTGCATAGAGCCTTTTTGGACTCAAGCTCATAATGATCAATCCAAGTTTTGTCTCCAGTAGCGATTTGACTCAAAACTCCACCCTCGTCTTCACTATAAAGGTCCTCGTTGTGGTTCGTCTTCAAGTAAGTCTTTTTCTGGTTTTAAAAGACGGATGTCATCGTTTCCATTATAGTTTGAGCCGACTTTCCCTGTTTGGCGAGAAACTTCATACCAGCGGGGTAGTCGATTATATTTTACACTTTCATCCAGATTGAGTTGCTTGGTTGACGATAGTTCAAAAACTAATGGCTCGATTAAAATAAAACCTGTAATTGATACTTATTATGCGTCTCTAAAGCCATAACGTTTCATTAAACTACCCCCATTAATAACCTACCTACTCATTTCATGCACTTAATGACCCAACCTGAAAACATTGTACCGTTCAATCGTACAATTCATTTTAAGTGCAAATATGATTAAATAAATATTTGTTGGCTTATGCAGCATGTATAGGGTATGTATAGGGCAATTCAACTCCGCCACATCACAATGTTTTTTTCATCATTGTATATATTATATTTTGCACACCGTGCTCAAAATGCATACACTAAATTTAGTTTAGTTTGATTTGAAATTTAAGTCGTTGCACTGAAGAAAATGAGAAAATGCAAGTCATGTTTTTGGTAGCGTCAGTTAGATTAAGCCAAGCCTACCAGCTGCAAGAGTATCCAGAAGAATCAAATACAATAATTCTAATATGGGTGAAAACATTATTACCACAATAACAGACAAAAATCTAATTTAAAATTTAGTTTAAAAACCACAATTACCACAATAACAGACAACAATCTAATTTGGTCAGATTTCACATCCGCATCTGTTAGATAGTTTGTTATGCATTAATTAAGGAAGAACCGCGCCAAATATTAACTGAACTTCTAACACAACTTTGAAACAAGTGGCATTAGCTTTGAATAACTTTTCCTCATTTGCTTTCATCAAATTTACGTAAGTAAAGAGCTGGTGAGATTTTCTAGAAGTAATTTTCATTTGGGGGGCAAATATTTATTTAAAAAACAAAACTTTGATCGAATGATCAAATTTGCTTATATTACTTCCATTTCAGTAGCACTCAAACTGTAGAAAGCATAAAAACGCGGGGGACATCTATCCAAAATCTCTCTTCATATGATGCAAACAAGAGATTTTTTACCATGTTTTTAATTTTAATGTGGGTTGTATGTTTAATTTTGGGATACAATCACCAATGGAAATGTGTATATCATGTGCAGCACCTTTGAATTCGAGTTAGGTTCGCATTTTACGTTAATTAGCACGAACATATGCAATGCATGCTGTTCGGATTGAAAATGTGTTTAGATATCTTAGTAATTGCACTTTGCATACATATTGGATTTTTTAATGTTGCGCACTGCCTGCAATTTCCCCATTATGTCAGCTTATAATCAAATGGCTGTTTCAAAGCTAATGAAAAAGTTGCAATTTGGTATCAAATTTACAAGGTCGGGATAGGGAATTATAAATGACGTTGACTCGATGCGCACTAAATATGCATGTATGCATGAATATATGAATATAAATATGCATGAACAGAAACTAAGTGAATTTGGAGTAATAATGTAATTTCTTATATTCGATAGGATGCTTACACAATTTTTTCACTTTCGAGCATTAAACTAAAACAACCAGCACATGTTTTCTGAGTTGAGGTTTTTGGATCTAAATTTCTTCCCAAATTAAAAATGTGGGCATTGTCTCTGACAACTCACGTTTTTTGTTCGAACTGGCTAAGCGGATACTAAGACAAAAAGTATTTAGTGGGCCGTTATGCCATAAACCATCAATAGTTCAAAGGCTCAGGCAAGTACATGACTAAATATTAAAAGAGGAAATACTTTTTTGCTCAATCATATTGCTTCTTGTAAGTTTTTACTACTCAATCACCAAGTTTAAAAATATTTAACATTTTTTTTTCTATGGTAATTCCAAAGCTCAGGATTACGTTTTGAAGTGAATGCCTAGCTATGAAGGCAAGGAGACACATATGGGGAAAGCTGATATCAATTAGCCGATATCGATTCCATTATTCTTTTTTTAAGTGCCACATTATTTCTTTTTTTCTGAAGCGCTGGTGCTATGCCCAGTCGTCACTAAAGCTATGATATGACAATTAATGGAGCGCTGGTACTATGCCCAGCCACCAGCTATTAAGACAACACAAGCCAAACAAATACAGCCATGAGCATACGGCGGGATTCGAAACCTCAGGTAGTAGATCGCTACTTCGCGAGCTGGCACCTTCTTCCCCGACACCTCTCATACCCTGGTCCTGGAACTCTCATACCCTGGCCCTGAACCTTTCATAACCTAGTCTTATCATACCCAAAATTATTTTAAATTTGATGTTTTGATACATCCCTCTTTCTCTCTCTATATGTTTAAAATGTCCCGAAAATTCAAGTTTTCAATAGAACGGTTAAGCGGTTATGCAAACATTCATTGAAAAATAGTTGCAGCGTATTCCTATATTATGATCCCTACCATTTTTCTCGTAAATTTTCCACAAACAGATTTTCTTTTTCAATTTTAAGACTGCTTATGTGTGGTAATTTAGAACACGCGGAGGTTCGATGTTTTGAAACGAATTTGCACGTGCCTGTTCTAGCTAAAATGTTGCCCAAATAATCATTTTAAATCAGAATTGTATATTTTTGATAGGCATAAATACTTCCTGTAAATTTCGTGATGATCCGATGTTTCTGCCAAGAGCTATGACAAATAATATCTTAGGAAAAAAATGTTGTCTACTTTTAGGCAATCAGCGCTCACATAGAATTAAAAATTACCAAACCCTTATCACAATATATATCACACAATAATTGTCTAACTTTAGAAATATGGAAAAAAATCACTAAAATGCCCACTGCTGCCAAAGCGTAAAAGATGTTTTCATTTTAACTTGAGATGGCCCGACCTAGAATTTCAGCTCAATCGCGTTACGCACATTAAATAATCTCACTAAATCTTTTTTCTGATTTATATACACATGTAAAGAAAAGACAAGGCAAATTTAGTATTAATTATCTTTGAAAATTAATAAAAATATGCCGTGAATTATATCATGTGGCACCAGTTTTACTCTTGGTTGTTTTTAAGTTTCCTCCGGTACCATTTTTAATTCGAAATTGTGCTACGATATTCAAATATTTATATTCATCAGGATCATTAATTGATGTGATTTGCCAAACCTTTACGTATAAAATCCATAGCCTCCAGCATTACATTATCACTCTAAATTTACTCAATTTCATTCATCCATCCGTGCGTATCAACATATTTCTTCAAATATCAATAAAAATATAAAAGATGTTGAGACAGAGCGAACAGTAAGCAACATTACAATATCAATATGTATGATCTAATTACAGTTCCATTTCTAGCTTCATACAAATGTTCGTGCTAATTACCGTAAAAAGCGAACTTAACTCGAATCTAAAGTACTGCACATGATATACACATTTCCATTGTTGATTGTACCCAACATTAAACATATAACCCACAATTAAATGAAAGACGTCAAAAATATATTGGCTGCATCTTTATATGAAGAGAGATTTTGGATAGTTGTCCCCGCAGCTATCGATTTCGCAAGGTAAATATATGAGCTAAATTTTTCATTGGCACGCACCCACCAATACTAACAGCAAATGAATTTCCAGCTGTGGGAACACGTATGAGTTTTCTGAAATATGTTCTCAATACGCAGCACACGACCTTTATTTTTTATTAAAGATTACTATAGAAGCAATATATCATTCATTCCAGGTATTTTTTCGATGTTAAATGTGAGTTTATTGTCAGTGAAATTGATTTTGCCGTTGTTTCACAACGTAGACAACCGAAATTGACAGCATAAACAGCCATTTGAGAGCCACTTAATTTTACTGAATCTACCGCCGATTCTCCCTCTGGTGGCAAATACCGCAACTAGGGGACAAGTATCCAAGTTTTACCCATTCCTGCTTAATTATTAGTATCGACTTTCACATCATTATGTCCTCTCAATGCACGAACAACAATGTGATTAAATTAGTTTCAAAAGTGATATATATGTATGTAAAAGGGCACATTTTTAACGTGAGAGTGCAACAATCCTCGTAAACAACATCTGGTCTTCTGTAAACATCCTGTTTTTGATCATTCTTCAAAATTAACTTTTACCTACTTTAATTTAGAATTTATTATTTTAACGTTTCTAATCCCACTCAAGAAATGCTGTTTGCCTGCTTCCGTCTTGAGCGAGCAAACATAAACGAAATCTGATGGAATAGTTGCGATTAGCCCCGCACGTCGGCTAAGTTGCGCTTTTGAGCCTCCATTTTCTTGGTAAACTATTGTTCTTCGGCTTCTGACTTATTTTTTTGCTGGATGAAATCACTTTGAGCAGAATAATTCTTACATCGGTTGCCATATTTTTGGCGTCGCTGTGAGAACGGAATTAATGAGTAACGGAAGGGATAATCAAGCGAAGCAAACGTACCCGCACATGTACAAGTGACCTTTGTTCTCACCAATAAATAACCTTCCAAATTAGATCTGAATGTGTAACGTAAATTTTGTGTGCTTAATCCCAAGGGAATGCCGTTTTCAATGTCAAAATATCCTTACCAACGAATTCTTCCAGTTCGTAGGAAACGCAGCATAGTGGCTGTGATTCAAAAATATAAGTTAATGAATACAAGCCTACCTCCTGATATATGAAATCTTCGCTCTTCTTCTGGCAGGCAAAATACAGAATAGTATCGCCAACTTCTTTGCCTTCATTCTTGGAGAAATGCCTTTCTTGAACAAAGCCACGGAACAGCACCAGACCAGTTCCCGGCCCTATCATTATAATTGGAATCTCTGGCTTCGTCGGAAGTCTAAACTGACTCTTGCGAAGAAAATAGGCATATTAAGTATCATATGATACCATAGATATGAAAGAATATGGATACGAAATGGCTATCCGTGTACCCATACGTGAGTGTGCCTCTTTTACTACACGCACAACATTGCTCTCTCACAAAAATTCCGCTCAGTGCACCCCTTTCTACCGCACTCACAACCGAAAACCCTTAATGCTGGGAATACCAGATCGGTGTAAAAGCGTGCAACGGGCAACACGGAAAGAAATGTCAATGTCAGTTTAATTTGTGTCGGGAACTTAAAACATTGACTTTCAGTCAAAATTTATCAAATAAAATTTGAAAATTTTTCGGTGTATTCGTTAGAAAAGTGAATCTACGTTTGTGCGCAATAATTTTTGTCGGTTTCGCGAACAAATGAGCGGTCAAAAATGTTAAAATAGTGCGATAATGAAGTGCCGCGCTCCCGGCTGCAAAAGCAGCTACCGAAGTGCTTAGCAGGGGATTTCGTATTTCGCGTAAGTAAAATAAACCTTTGGCAACAATTTCGTATAGTTTCTGTGTGAAGTCATAATGAATTTCATTAACAAAAAACATTTTAATCTCCACTCGCCGGTTCGGAGAAAGAAATGTCAAACGACGTTCAAAATGGCGATCTCGTGGTTTTTTCACATAGGCTTTGCCCCATTGCTTTGCCGTATGAACTGTGTAGGGCACACACCCGTACCTCATTCTCACACCAGTAAACAGAAAGTCGAAAATTGGCACATTTCTCTCGTTTGATTTCTAATCCATTCTCTCTTATATCTGTGTATGATACTTACTCATATCAGTACTGTCGCAATTAGTGTTGAGTAGGACACGGTTTCAAAGAGAGTTTGTAAGAGTCGCCTCTTTTTTGTACTGAGCCAGTACAATGTCCCACTTCAAATGAGGCGAGGCGTTTTTTATGAACGCGGTACAAAAGAGGCGATAGTACAAAAGAGGCGATATAGTACAAATGACGCGAAGTAGTACAAAAGAGTCGATGTAGTACAAAAGAGGCTATAGAACGAACTCTAGCATTCGGCTCGCCACGACTCGCCACGAATTGAAGATTTGAGTTAAAAAGTCTCAACTCGTGTCTACTCGTCTCTACTCAGTAGTACAAACTGATTAAACGTACACACATCGTATTTTGTACGGGACATTGTACTAGCTTGCACCCGCATCGGACAATGTAATGCCTCTCTTTCACATGTCATGTTGGTCGTCATTGTCTCTCATCTTACAAATCGCGAAGTGAGGAGTAGTAGTGTTGAGTAGGACTTGTAAGAGCCAGTACATTTGTCCCGTACAAGAACGAAAATTGTCATGACGCGACAAATTCATGAAATGTACCACTTCAAAATTTTTGTCATGCTACTCCTCACTTTCCGATTTGTAAGATGCGAGACAAAGAGCCGATAGTGACGACGAGGTGACGACTAACAAAGAGCCGATAGTGACGACGAGGTGACATGTGAAAGAGAGGCATACGATGTGTGTACGTTTAATCAGTTTGTACCACTGAGTAGAGACGAGCTGAGACTTTTTAACTCAAATCTTCAAGCTGTCGTGGCTAGCCAAATGCAAGAGTTCGCTCTATCGCCTCTTTTGTACTATTCGCCTCTTTTGCACTATTCGCCTCTTTTGTACTACATCGACTCTTTTGTACTACATCGCGTCATTTGTACTATATCACCTCTTTTGTACTATCGCCTCTTTTGTACCGCATTCATAAAAAATGCCTCGCCTCATTTGAAGTGGGACATTGTACTGGCTCAGTACAAAAAAGAGGCGACTCTTACAAACTCTCTTTGAAACCGTGTCCTACTCAACACTACTACTGAGTAGAGACGAGTACAGACTTTTTAACTCAAATCTTCAAGCAGTCGTGGCGAGCCGAATGCTAGAGTTCGCTCTATCGCCTCTTTTGTACTATTCGCCTCTTTTGTACTACATCGACTCTTTTGTACTACATCGCGTCATTTGTACTATATCGCCTCTTTTGTACTATCGCCTCTTTTGTACTATCGCCTCTTTTGTACCGCGTTCATAAAAAACGCCTCGCCTCATTTGAAGTGGGACATTGTACTGGCTCAGTACAAAAAAGAGGCGACTCTTACAAACTCTCTTTGAAACCGTGTCCTACTCAACACTACTACTGAGTAGAGACGAGTAGAGACTTTTTAACTCAAATCTTCAAGCAGTCGTGGCGAGCCGAATGCTAGAGTTCGCTCTATCGCCTCTTTTGTACTATTCGCCTCTTTTGTACTATTCGCCTCTTTTGTACTACATCGACTCTTTTGTACTACATCGCGTCATTTGTACTATATCGCCTCTTTTGTACTATCGCCTATTTTGTACTATCGCCTCTTTTGTACCGCGTTCATAAAAAACGCCTCGCCTCATTTGAAGTGGGACATTGTACTGGCTTAGTACAAAAAAGAGGCGACTCTTACAAACTCACTTTGAAACCGTGTCCTACTCAACACTAAGGAGTAGCATGACGAGCATGACAAAAATTTTGAAGTGGTACATTTCATGAATTTGAGGCGTCATGACAATTTTCGTTCTTGTACGGGACAAATGTACTGGCTCTTACAAGTCCTACTCAACACTAGTCGCAATGAGTACGGTACTTATATCAATATTTGGTTGTGATACTACTTGAAAGTAAAAGTATCCATACCTTCTTTCGATATCGTGTCCCTAGGTACACCACAAATATAAGAGAGAATGGATTATCAATCGACCGACAGAAATGTCCCAATTTCCGACTTTTTGCTTACTGGTGTGAGAATTTCTTCATTTTCGTAATTAAGACATAGCATTAAGGCTTTTTGGTTGTGAGTACGGTAGAAAGGGACGCACTGAGTGGAATCTTTGTCAGAGAGCAATCTTGTTCGTGTATTAAAAAGGCACACTCACGTATGTGTACACGGATAGCCATTTCGTATCCATTTTCTTTCAAATATGTGGGGTACACGGATAGCCATTTCGTATCCATTATCTTTCATATCTATGGGAGTTGACATCGACGCAGTGAGATAGTAGAAATGGAGTGGACATACCCATAAGACTTACATTGAAGGGGATGGTAGTAATTTTTTAGCTACTCATTGTCAAATCGAGTCAAATCCAAGTAGTTCCCCTCCAATTTGACAATGAGGTCGAAATGGCGTAAGAGCAGCTTTAACATGCTTTGTGCGCGAGAGGATTGAAGGGGCTAATGGTGGAAAGTTATACCGTCCGTGTCCAGGGGCTGCATCGACGGTATAACTTTCCACCATTAGCCCCTTCAATCTTCCCGCGCACAAACCATGTTAAAGTTGCCCTTCCGCCATTTCGATCTAATTGTCAAATTGGAGGGGAACTACTTGGATTTTACCAGCTTTGACAATGAGCACCCAAAAATCTACTACCATCCCCTTCAATGTAAATTTTATGGGCATGTCCACTTCATTTCTACTACAACACTGGGTATAACTTTCCACCCAGAGAGATATTAGAAATGGAATGTACATGCCCATAAGATTTACATTGAAGGGGATGGTAGTAATTTTTTGTCTGCTCATTAAAAAATCGGGTCAAATCCAAGTTGTTCCCCTCCAATTTGACAATTAGAGCAAAATGGTGGAAAGGCAGCTTAAACATGCTTTGTGCGCGAGAAGATTGAAGGGGCTAATGTTGGAAAGTTATACCGTCCGTGTCCAGGGGCTGTTTCCACCATTAGCCTCTTTGATCCTCTCGCGAACAAAGCATGTTTAAGCTGCCTTTCCCCCATATCTCGCTATATGTCAAATTGGAGGGGAACTACTTGGATTTGAACAGATTTGACATTTAGCGGACAAACAATTACTACCATCCCCTTCAAAGTGAATCTTATGGGCATGTTGACTCTGCGTTCAAAGAATTGTTGCATTTAGTGCCTTGTGCATATGAGTGGCAGTGTCGAGTGATTATTTCAATAAGTTAATGTGCATACATAATTAGATAAAGCGGATTTTAAGTTGTGCGGTTTGGTTGCGGTGAAAGCAAACATAGTTTATGAGTGAACGGTTTAACATTATAAAAATATAGCTATTGTTAAAGAATGCGTGAAGTGTTTAAATTACAAATACCCCTGTTTATATCTCTTGCGCGAATAGTAGCTTGGCAATCGTCACGAGAACGAAAACATCACCCGGTTTGTTTACATTTTAGGCAGTGTGACATACTGAATTTATAAATAGGTCAAATCGGGTACTTAACTTAGTACTGAAAGGGGGCATTTTAAGCATATGCCCAGGTATATGAAACTGGAAAATGAAATTACAGTTAATTATGTATCGTGCACTCATTGATATAAAAGCATAGAGGATATGCGAATAGCATATACGTATACTGTCCGTGACTGTTGCCAGAAACAATTGTATTAATATGGGTGAGAATGCAGTGTTCTGACAATCTCAGGTGTTCCTGCATCGTTCCAGCAACTGGGACTGTCAATTTTCGTTTCATAAAATCGATTGTCTTCAAGCCGCGCATTTATAAAACGCTTTATAATTCGTGATCGGGAGCTGCATTCAAAAAAATATTGCATTTAGTGTCGTGCGCATATGAGTGGCATGGCAGTGTCGAGTGATTATTTCATTAAGCTAATGTGTATACAGAATTAGGTAAAGCAGGTTTTATGTTGTGCGGTTTGGTTGTGGTGAAAGAAAATAAAGTTAATGAGTGAACGGTTTAATATTTTTAAAATATAGCTTTTGTTAGAGAATGCGTGAAGTGTTTAAATTTCAAATACGCCTGTTTATTTCGTTTGCGTGAATAATAGCTTGGCAATCGTCGCGAGAACGAAAACATCACCCGGTTTGTTTACATTTTAAGCAGTGTGACATGTTAAATTTGTAAGTAGGTCAAAGCGGGTACTAAACTAAATAATGAAAGGGGGCATTTTCAGCATATGCTCAGGTACATGAAAATAGAAAATGAAATAGTAAAATGGTAGTTTCTGAAGCCAATAAATAACAGTTAATTATGTAACGAGCATTGTAAATCTGCCATAGCCGGTCCCAAGCCCGGTTGAGAAAAGAGGAGGGAGGTGCCAAGCTGTGAGAATAGCTGAGTTTTTGCACCTCTATCGCAAATATGTGCAAATATATACATAAATAAATGTATATATAAACATATATATATATATATATATATATATATATATATATATATATATATATATATATATATATACAGCTGTGCTCATGAAAATAGTAGTGCAGGACCTCACAACATTAAATATTCATGTTTCGACATACTGACCATTGCAAATTGAACAAGTGTTCATATTTTTCTAAGTACAGCATGCAAAGAAGAGAATAGGGATAAGATCTCGTTAGTTTTGCATTGGTTTGGATGTGTTTTTGATGACTTTTGAGTGATGCACCGAAATTTGGCTGTTCATTAAAATAGTAGTTGCTACATGAAAGGAAAAACAAAACTGTATAACTTTATTCAAAATTGGTTTTACAGGTTCTTAATATTGGAAATAGTCTAATATTTAGTTGTATATCCGTTATTTTTAATAACGGCTTCGCACCATCGGGGCATGGAATCGATAAGGTCCTGACAACGCTTCAAAGGAATTTGAGACCATGCTTCCTGAACCGCTTGCCAAAGTTGTGCTTTTTTTTGGTTTTGCGGTTGCCACAACTCGTTTTACATCTTACCATAAGTTTTCTACCGGATTAAGATCTGGAGACTGAGATGGCCATTGCATCACATCGATCTTCTCCGATATAAACCAATCTTTTGCGAGCCTGCTAGTATGTTTAGGATCGCTGTCCTGTTGAAATGTCCATTTTTTAGGCATTTCCAAACTGCCATATGGTAGCATTGTGTTTTTAGTATGTCAAGATAAACATATTTGTCCTTTGTACCATTTATCATATGGATAGGACCAACGCCATTGTAAGAAAAGCAAGCCCATATCATTATACTTAGGCCTAGGGATGTTCGATATATATCGATATTTAAGAAATATCGATATTTGACTCCCGATGTATCGAATCAACCCGATATAATCGAATCCTCAGATATCGATTATTATAATATCGATATATTATCCGATACAAGAATATCGTATTGTGCTTGCAAACGAGTTGGTCAACAGTTTTTCGTGTCGCAACGCGAGCTAACCGCTGGTGAAGCAAAAGAAGAGAACGAAAAGAAGCAAACCATTCAAACCAGTCTGTTTGCTTTTGTATTGTTTTCTAATTAATTGGATCGTGTCCACCTCGTAAATTGACAAAACTTAGGTTTATGTTTTTTTAGAGATTGTGAAGGCTTCTCGGTGATTGGGTGGTTTCAGTTTACTCAGGTAATTGAAAGTACTTTAAATAATTAATTTAAATTAATTAACTTTTAAAAAAAAACTTGGTCTTACAATAGAGATAGTGAGCCGTGTGTATGCGAATTTTAGAAGTTACAACCAAAAGCTCGTAGAACTTAGGTAGCGGAGAAACCAAAGGGAATATCTGAATTAGTAAATCTCTCGATTTATTCTATTTATAGATTTTATATTTGCATCCGCGATTTAAGGAACTTCATTTTGAAGACCAACCGGCTTGTTCGAATGCCATACTTAAAATCAAAGAACTATTGAAAAAGATCAGCAAGATGAATTATGTGTAGCTGCGGGATCAGACTCGGATGGCTCAGACAAAACTCAGTCCGAATTTAGTCTCTGGAGCGATCATCATCATTTAGTTCAACAAAATTGGAAAACAAATAACACTGATGAAAGCATCTCAGACGAATTATCTCTGTACATGAGGGCTCCAGTTAGCAGATTAAATGAAAGCCCTTTGGCATTAATTTTCTACAGACAACGATTTCGAAGCCGATATGGCTAAGTCTTCATTGTGAGTGGGGGTTAGGAAACGTTAAGTTCAGAAATGAATACATTCATTATGAGTCTAAGAATAAATATATTTTTTCACATGTTAAGATATTGCAAGACTGTAGATATGACCTTATCCTTGTCCCAAAATATTTGAAATTTTCCTTTATAATATTTTGTTGTATCATAAAATCTATTTACTTTCTTTATTCCCCTTTAACTGATAATTCGAGAGGAGCCAGTCCATTATAAAATAAATATCTTTATTTTCATGAGCAAAATTTGACCGCTGCGAAGAGAAGTCAAAGCAATGATAGATGATGTGGACAAATATTTCCCTTTGTTCTCTTTGTTTCACACCAGAGTTCAAAGCAAATTTCAAATTTAACTAATACTATTTTTCATTTATTCTATTTGGATGAATATTGCTAAGTTAAGGAATGTGGAATTTAACCCAAGGATATTTTCTGCTTTTTTATCCAGTAGTAGTAGTAAGCTTCATATTTTGCCAACCTGTGTACTTTTCGAAAATTTTCGAGAAATTTCATAATTTATGTGCTCATTCTTTGGAATAATGACATACTTTATCTGAACGAGCATTTAAATTTTATTGTGGCAAACATTCACGAGAAAAGTATACATAGAAACAATATCAACCCCGTATATTTAGTGAGTAATACCACCTAACTAAACCAACCAAAGGCCCAACGCAATAAAGAAAATAAATTATCCAATATATATTACTTTCGATTTCGATACATCGAAAAATCGATATTTACATTTCGATATATCGCAAACTATCGATATAGAGTTTCGATATATCAAATCGAAAAAAATATCGATATATATTTTAAATGAACATCTCTACTTAGGCCACCATGTTTAACTGTTTCTTTGGTGTACGTAGGATTATATTCTGTGTTTGGTGGACGTCGAACATACTGCCTAGAGCCTGTTCCACAAAAAAAAAAACAATTTTGCTTTCATCTGTCCACAATATGTTGCGCAATTTTTTGGCGGGCCAGACTAGATGAGTTTTTGCAAATCTAAGTCGTCCTTGTACATGCTTCCGAGGCAAAAGGGTACCTTTCTGGGACTTCTGGCATTTAAACTATGCACAATTAGGCGACGGCGGACTGAAACATCACTAACCGATAGATTTAAAACATTTTGACAACTTTAGAGGATGCTGATGGCCGAATCTTGCTAAAGCGCACAATGCGTTTATCTTCGACAGCGGTTGTTTTGCGTTTCCAACCACGATTTTCTGGGGTTTTTTGATAATTAATCGCGTTAAATATCTTGTAGATGTGCAGCAAACAACATTATCAGTTTCCTTGTACGTTTTGCCTTTTGCTCCAAGGATAACTATTAAATTTCTTTTCGCAGCCGTGCAATGCTTCCTCTGCCCACTAAAATAAAAAATTGTTACAAACCCAATGAATATCAATCATCAATCTATTCATTGCT
>OX376372.1:93400939-93468842 GCA_947369275.1 Nemotelus nigrinus | reverse complement strand
TAAATTTTCTCAAGAGGCCATTTGCTACATAAAACAGTTGAAGCTGCTATCGGGAAAACCTTTAGTAAATTCAAGACGAAGCGTAGGTTTCTTGGGCCTAATCGCTTCGCTACGGAATCTGAAAGTGCTGTATGATCGTTTTATAGCCACAAAAATTCTTAAATTTTTGCCGCTTTACAAAATCAACCAGGACCACATTGAACTTCTCTTTGGCTCAATACGGTCTGGTCTTGGAAACAATAACAACCCCACCGCTAGGCAAATCAGAAACTGCTTGAAAAAGTTGATGGTAAGATGCCAATTAAGAGAAGGGGGGATTGGAAATACAATACCACTAGAGCAGATTTCCATTTTGAATTCGAGTAAAGAAAGCACGGTGCAAAAGATAAATGAAACTTCTGCACGTAATGCCATGACAAAATCTATCGAAGAAAATACACTACATATCGATGATAAATTTCTTCATGAGCATAGCTATGCAGCGGACCCAGGAAGAATTTCGCAATACACAAAGTATGTCGTCGAATACATAGCAGGATTTGTTGTATTTAAGCTTTGTGAAATTCTTCATTGTGATTGTTGCATTTCAGCCATTCAGGGTGCTCTTAATATAAAATCACTTATAAAATATAAAACTAGAGGATTTTTGAAAGTTCCATCTGAAAGTGTAGTAGCAATATGTCAAGAAACCGAGAAAAATATTCGAATATACCAGTACCGTGGCCACAACAATATTTTGTCTTCGAAGGCATATCAGTCGATAATTATCTCCGTCCAGAAACACTGTGTTGGCAAAAATTTATTTGAGGATCATTCTGACCACATGTCCAGCGGACAACACTATAGTCTGATCGTTAAATTAGTTATTGAAAAATACTTAAAAACTAGATATAATTTCATGGCCAAGAAAATTAGCGAAAAAATTTCTATGCGGCAGTATTATAATAAGATGATACATTTTAAGGGAATGTAGACTAACATTAACTATAATATAAGAAGATATTTATGGACCTATTTCAAGATTTTCAAGATATTTCAAGATTTTCAAGTTATTTTAAGATATTTTAAGATTACATTTATTAAGAGTTTATTTATTTTCTGATACGAAGTTGGACGAAAGCCGTAATTTAAGAACATATTTATGGACCTATTTCAAGATTTTTCAAGATTTTCAAGTTATTTCAAGATATTCAAGTTATATTAAGATTATTCAAGATTACATTTATTACGAATTTATTTATTTTCTGCTACGAAGTTGGACGAAAGCCGTAATTTCGCCAAAGCCGTGTCCCAAGCCCGGTTGAAAAAGAAAGAGGGAGGCTCTTGTCCATTTCCAAGTTAATTTTAAAACTCTTAAAATGCCTAATTATGTTTTCGCGTTTTATACTAAATTCCACGTATAATATCTTTTACCGGCTGTGATCGACAGCTTTATTTCAATATATGATTTATAGATTATTATCTTATTCAAGAGAAAATGAATTATAGAACTTGAATTGTGGACACAATAATTGAAGATGGTATATACTTCAAAATTAAGGAAAGAAGAAAAAAATAGCAAAATCTCAAAAGAAAACCAAATTGTAGATTTCCATACATATTAGACTTTATAGAAAATTTCATATTTTTTAATAAATTAATGCTTAACATTTCATATTTTTCAATGAGCTCATATCACAAACACATTATAATACATCATATTCAAAGTTAATCAACTCATTCACCAAAGACAGAACACTTTTTAACTTTATTAAAAGTAGAAGCTTACATCATTATCGAACACCATATGGTTTTGTTCTTCCCAGTAAGTTATATTCATTGTTATTATTACAAATGAATTAATTTCACTAAAGCCATAATTTTGAAATCCACAGTTTAATTTTTCATAGGCATGTGCGTAAACTGAATTATATATTCAAAGTCAAACATTAAGGTACTTTGAGCAGTTCAAACATTAAGTATTTTTGCATTTTATCGTAATAATAATAATATTTCACTAGAAATTTTGGTAAAACTGGACTTGATGCCCCACACAGCTGTTGCATGAATCTCGCCGATAGATGTCGGGCTAATATGTTTGTGTTTTTGTGGTTGTGCGTTTGCTTTTGGGGCTTCTTTTCTTTCTTTTTTTCTTTTTCTTAATTGTTATATCTTCTTTTTTATTTTTTTGTATAATTTTGTCTGTTTTTCTTCATTTTTTCAACCTTTCTACCACCTTTTCGCCCTCTGGTGGCGGGATTTCCCGAGTGTGGGGCATCAAGTCCAGTTTACCCAAGTACTATACTTGAAGTCGCAATCTATGTGTATGTAAAATTTCGGGTAAACTGGACTTGATGCCCCACACCCGGGAAATCCCGCCACCAGAGGGCGAAAAGGTGGTAGAAAGGTTGAAAAAATGAAGAAAAACAGACAAAATTATACAAAAAAATAAAAAAGAAGATAAAACAATTAAGAAAAAGAAAAAAAGAAAGAAAAGAAGCCCCAAAAGCAAACGCACAACCACAAAAACACAAACATATTAGCCCGACATCTATCGGCGAGATTCATGCAACAGCTGTGTGGGGCATCAAGTCCAGTTTTACCTAGTACTTTGCATTTTCATATGCACATGTTTTTCTCGACCCCTACGAAAAAATGAAAACTTGAAATTGCATACGCCTTTGGATTGTCGATTTGCCGTCGGTCGCGGGGGCTATTGGTGGAAAGTGATACAGTCAATGTCGACTCCATTATATACTATCTCAGTGACTGAATTTTACTGAAAGAGGGGAAATTTTCAGTATTCAGTAAAACGGAGTACAAAAACGGCTTCATTGCGATTAATTGCAGTTAATCGTAGTACGCGAACAGACCTAATATCTGCATATTCGTCATTAGTGTAGTGAGACATTTTGAATTTATGTTTGAAATTTTAGTGATATCTTTTAGTTCGAGTAATGTACCGAAACTCACAATAATTTGAAAGTGGTTCTGTTTTTATATGGTCTTAATTTTTTTTACGTATTCCATTAATAAAAGCGAAGACCTGTACCCAATTTTACCTTTAACATCCAGGTAGGTGCTTCAATTATGTTGAAACTAATATTAATTTAGTTCATTGTACTAGTAGTTTAAAAAGTAATTAATGGGCAGTAAAAAAACTTAAGTACAAATAACAATTTAAACTATTCTTTTGGACGAGGGCCACTTTACGGAAAATTTATTTTTTAAGCGATATGTATTTTCACTTACTACTTGCGGAACGGTAAAATCTAAGTTATA
Source organism: Nemotelus nigrinus (assembly GCA_947369275.1). NCBI lineage: Eukaryota > Metazoa > Arthropoda > Insecta > Diptera > Stratiomyidae > Nemotelus > Nemotelus nigrinus. The sequence continues at coordinate 93,465,581 of OX376372.1, read as the reverse complement.
TGTGTGTATGCATTTTTTGTAGCCAACAATATGGCTTATAAAATAATAAAATTAAAATGGCATCTTTTCATGAGATTTTCTGAGAAAAACGACATTAAACATAGAATTTTCGGGGTAGAAGTGCCAAAATTTTGTGTTTTCAAGTAAATATCTCAAAATCAGGTACAGTTAAAATTTAGGATTTTACATCAAATTAAGGGTAATTTGATTTCATAAAAAGGCATAAAACTATGCAATATGATTATTAATTTTCAAGATATAATGATTTAAGTGAGTCAGGGTACAGGTCCAAAACAGTTTTATTGATCACCCTGTAACTCCGTAGATTTTGAAAACCGGACCACCTCGTAGAATAATTTTTTGCTCAAAAAATATCAAGGAATGCCGCCTTAAAATAGTGTCCACCGAGTACCAAACACCCTGTATGTATATATATATATATATATATATATATATATATATATATATATATATATATATATATATATATATATATATATATTTATATATATATATATATATATATATATTATATATATATATATATATATATATATATATATATATATATATATATATATATATACATGTATATGTGCATAGATCATGTACATGTAAATATATTATAATGTCCTTTAGTACTCTTATAATAGGTATATATTTAAATGAATGTTATGCAATTGTTGTGTGCAGAATATGTAGGTAAAATCGTGCAGAATATGTAGCTACTCGTGAAGCTAAATTTTGACATGTCTCCATTATCTGGTCATTCTTTCGAGCGTAAACATTGGCAATGAAGAAAAGCAGAGACACTGCTCATTTCTGACGGATAAAATTTCAAGAATTTCACTTTTCGATCGATTTTCTCATTGGAAAGACATTTGCACTACTCCATTTTCAAATTGAAACACCAAATGTCACTTTTTAGCTCGAAAGAAAGAACTGCACAAACTAAATTGGCGTGAAATGATTGGAGACATGTTTCAGTGTCATCTACGTTTTCAAAGCGAAAGCAACTTCGAAGCAACTTTTCATTCTAGGAACAGAGTACCACTCTTTCTTACTTTCAAGCTAAATTTTCGCTGAAACACCGAACTCAGTACTATGCTTAAAAAGTGACATTTGGTGTTTCAATTTGAAAATTGAATTGTGCAAATATCTTTCCAATAAAGCATAGTACTGAGTTCGATTTCACGTGAAATTTTCATAGAAAATTTCACGTGAAATCTGCTTCGGCGAAAATTTAGCTTGAAAATAAGCAAGAGTGGTACTGTGTTCTTAGCATGAACAGTTACTTCGATGTTGCTTTCGCTTTGAAAATGTAGATGGCATTGACACATGCCTCCAATCATTTCACGCCTATTTAGTATGTGCAGTTCATTCTTTTCGGGCTAAAAAGTGACATTCGATGTCAAAAATCCCCTACAAATCGGAAAAATGCGAAATGTTTATCAGTTGGTGTTAGGTTATAAGCCGTTCACACTACACTTCTAAATAAGGTAGATTTAGAATCTGTCAAGTTAATCAGGTAAGCGTTCACACTACCCGACGTGATTTAGAATGAGGAGATTTAGAGAGAGAAATGTCATTCGAATTTAAGTGTACAATTTTTTTGCGTGAAAGTTGTTGAAAATGGTGCAGAAACATGCAAGAGCATTATCTATTCATTTTGTACAACTCAAATTTTTCGTTAAACGTAACGGGTGTTATCGTAAACCGATGGCTGATACGAATCGTCATAAGCCAACATAATCCTTGTCAAAAGGGATCTAGTATTAAAAAAAAAAGTAATTAATAAATATTACTACTACAACCCATCCACGCGCAAAAAACTAACGTTTTATTCATATTTTTAAAACCGCAAGTGAAATCTCCGTGTGTGTCGGCACTGCCTCGTGGAAATGTCAAACATTTTTTCAGTGCGCTGCTAGGCCTTTTAATTTATGGCTGTACAATTATTCATCTTTTAATCGTATTGCAGAAGTGGCCAAAAAAAAGCACCATGCGTCATCTTTATTGATGAAATAGATTGAGTGGAGGCGAAACGAACTAATTCTGTGCTGCATCCATATACAAATCAAACAATCTGATACTATCCGAAATGGATGGTTTCCATCAAAACGAAGGAGTCATTGTTTTAGGAGCAACAAACCGACGAGATGATTTAGACCAAGCCCTGTTAAGACCCGGGCATGAATTACAACCGACGATAGACCAAATCGTCTGTCGAAATTTTCGAGGTTTGAAATCACGAGAATCAAAAAACGACAGCGACTATCGAAATCTCTGGCGATAGTCAAACGACTATCGATATGTCATCGATATCCATCTCCAGCTTGTGACATAATAGGTTTGTTCGCGAACTACAATTCATTGCAATTAATAGGTCTGTTCGCGTACTACGATTAATTGTAATTAATTGGAATGAAGCCGTTTTTGTACTCCGTTTTACTGAAAACTGAAAATTTCGCCTCTTTCAGTAAATTTCAGTAGGGGCTGAGCTACTGAAAAATACTGAAAACTGTCAAACGGTTTTCGGCGTAATGTTATTATGAAGAACGAATATTTTTGTGGCGGTAATTTATCAGCGCTTAAGATGACATTAGAATCACTATTGTTCTCCGAAAAACCGAAAACTGACACTTTTGTTTGTAAATTTTTAGGAAATGCAATGAGAACGTTTTCGTTCTTTTCATGAATTTCCCCCACCAAATGATTCAGGAAAATCCAGTAAAATTCAGTAAGTGAATTTTAACTAAATTTTACTGAATTTTCCTGAATCATGTGGTGGGGAAAATTCATGAAAAGTACGAAAACACTCTCATTGGATTTCCTGAAAATTGACCAACAAAAGTGTCAGTTGTCAGTTTTTGTATATTTAAACGCTTCCTTCGTTACAAGAAAACGTTTAATGAACCTACAAAATACATTTGAATTACAAGATATTTTAATACCTTTATTTCTTACTTCTGTTCCGGTAACTCCAATGGATTACTAGAATTTCTCAAATTCCTTCGCAACACTTTTTCATTATCATCAGATCAGAATCAAAAAGTATGAATTCTTCCATTGATTTTCGCTGTGAATTTAACTACCGACAAACGTATCACTTGTTGGCGGCTCACTATTTGAATTTTCAAATGTCATTACCACTCATCAGATGCTGTCAAATGTCACGAAAATCTACCATGGAGTTATATTTCAAAAAAAAAATTCGATACATCATATCGTTCAGGCTGTGATGCCGACATTCCTAAGCCGATAATCGCTATCGTTTTTATTTGACGATAGGCGATATCGCCTATCGAAATCTCGTGATTCATGCCCCGGTCGCTTCGACGTTGAGGTAAATCGCAAAAGTCGGTTTTCAGTGCAGTTTGTCAAGGATGTTTTATTTTCTAGGTGGTTGTCCCGACACCAGTCTTTTCCGGACGTAAGGAAATACTATATTACATTTATATTTAGCAAAAGTCTTACACGATGACATTGATATGTTGGCGAGGGGAACTACTGGCTTCACAGGAGCTGACTTGGAAAACATGGTCAATCAGGCCGCTCTTAGGTAATGTAATACATTTTTTTTAAATACATACATTTAATATACGTATATTTAAACATTAAATATATGTAAAGAGCTGCAATCGAAGGAGTGGACAATGTCACAATGAAGCATTTAGAAGCAGCAAGAGATAAAGAACTGATTAGACCTAAAAGAAAGTCTCGTTTACCGGACGAAGAAGCAATGAAGGTGGACATGCTATCGTGTCATATTTTACGAAAGAGGCACATCCACTGCACAAAGTGGCAATCATGCCAAGAGGCCCGTCTCTCGGTCATACTGCATATATTCCTAAAAAGGAACGATATCATGTGACAAAGGCACAGCTTCTGGCTATGATGGATACAATGATGGGCGGACGTGCAGCAGAAGAACTTAATTTCGGAACTGAAAAAATTACATCGGGTATGTTGATTTATTTATCACGTAAAATAGTTATTACGTTTACCTTTGATTTGATCACCAGGTGCAAGAAGTGACATAAAACAAGCAACATCAATCGCTTCACATATGGTTAAAGACTGGGGCATGTCAAAACGTGCTGGCTTGCGGACTATAGAAGGAGCAAAAGGCCTGATGCCAAGCGAAAATTTAGGAGCAAATACGATTGAAGTTGTCGATGTAGAAATTAAGAAAATTCTTAGTGATATTTACGAACGAGCCAAGGCGATTTTAAAAGCTCACTCAAAAGAACACAAAACATTAGCAGAGCAATAATGTCCGGGGACAGAAAATCTAGTGATGCATATGCTTCATAGAAGATAAGTTTTAGCGATTAGAAATAATATTGTAAACAGATTGCAAAAGTTTCGAAATAACTTTGTGCAAAACAAGGTATCCGAAATCATATAAATTGGAAGTAAAATAAAAATGGAAATAACTAATGCATTCATCTGCCACAAAAAAATATTTTTTATGAAATGAAGAATCTAAAAGGAATATTTACATTCATATATATTTTACAGATAATTTATTGCTACATCATAAATAAATAATTTCAAGCATAGCTTCTGTTAAATTTTATATTGCATACTTATGTTTTTTAATAATAAAAATGGGGTCAGTTTCATTGCAGAGTCTCTTCTTAGTTGCAGTTGTAAACCGCTTAGTCAAGAAACAAGCTATTAAATATTCATCATCCCCCGAAAGAAAATAAGATAGGAAAAAAAATAAAAAAAATTACATACATAACTTCAGGCTAATGCATTGCTTAAAATTAATTTTACATAATTCATTTGTTTCAACTTCAAATATCAATAATATATAAATATACATAAAACTATTATAAAAAAAGCTGCGGAAATCGATTTCGCTTGTTGCCGCCAATTGATCTTCGATGGAATTGAAACGATTCTAATTAAAATAATAAATAATAATTATTTCATTATAGCAAGAAAGCGGTATACCTTTTTATTGTAGTCCTCGAACCGTCTTCAACTTGCGCCGCTGGGCTCGGTCAGTTAAGCAGTAAAACCCATCATACATATATACATATGTACATATATTTATTTTTTAATTAGTTCATTATATATATATATATATATATATATATATATATATATATATATATATATATATATATATATATATATATATATATATATATATCATTACCGTTTTTTTTGTACTTGTAGGTGGTAACGCTTCCTCGCCACTTTCTCCATAATCTTCATTATCTCGATGTACCGGCAATTATGTGTACATTTCATGCATGGATTCTAAGTTTTCATTCTGTGTTTCCATTTTTTTTTCCACTTCGTGGTTCTCTTATGAACCAGGGGTTGGCCATGTCCTCTCGGCACCGGTCATCGGAATCGACTTTTTATAACTCTTGGTTTCGATTTGACTTATTGTTTATTCATTTTAATCATATTTAGAGATCGTTTTTCTTTTTTTTAAGAGGTCTTTTTGAAACAGTCTTTTTAGATCACTCGATTTTTAATTCAATTCTTTATGATTGTATTCATTCTCTTAATTCTTCCAGGATGCAGGTATACTTGGATAGGATAGGTAGACTTGGATGGGATAGATTGAAGGAAAGGGTTAAGTGTGTCAAATACTAATTAAAAACTATCAACAATATTAACAAAGTGTTTTAAACACGTACTAAATATCAAATTCTTGATTATTTCAGACTTATAATTCATCATAATTTAAAGTTAACGACTAAGGCACTAGTCAGCTGATATCACTAGATTGTTATAGATAATTACCTTTATTACAGGTTTATTTTTAATATAATAAATAAGAATTAAGAAGAAATGAGAGTTTTTTTTTCCATTTTTACTAATTTGATTTGTACTTCTTGATTTCAGATTTTTATATTCCTTGTGCTTCAATGCCCTGATATTAATTCTTGACAGTATTCTGACCTTATCAGTCTTATCAAAATTTATATCTACAAGAAACTAATACATAAAAGTCTCACAAATGTTTATATATCTATGTTACTTACATCTAAAAATTCACCCAATTCCTGCATAACCCGCACTTTGTGCTCTATGAGTAATTTTTCTGTATCTGAATACATGTTAAATAAATTAAACTTCTCCCTGTGTATAGCAAAGTGTTGACAGCAGAAGATTTTGTGATCAACAGTGCCAATTTCCCCACAAAATTCACAATCCTCACTATTTTTAATCTTTATTCTGTGTAATCTTTGGTTATTGTACGCTTTTTTGGTGAACAATCTATTGATAATCTTACTACTTCTATTGCTGCATTTGAAGTTCTTGAACCAGGTACAATTTCTGAAATCAAGACCTGCCTGCATCCATGGACATATTTCATAGTTTCTAATCTTATTTCTAAATTCTGTCTGCCATTCCCTATCTATGCTATTTTTGATTGCTACCATAATATCTTCTTGGTTATTAGGTATTAACATTGGGGAACCTTCCAAGATAGCTTTCTTGGCCTCCTCATCTAATTTCATTAAAGCAATATCCCTGTGTCCTGGGACCCAGATAACCCTAACTGATCTATTCTGGTGTTGAATAAGAATAGAGAAGATCATCTTAATAATAGGAGTCGAGGATGACCTTACATTCAGCTGCGCACATGCACAGTTGCTATCAGATAATATTGTAACTTTATCCCATCCCAGTTCTATAGCTTTGTATATTGCACTTAAAATTGCAGCAAGTTCAATAATTAAAATGCAACTATCACTATTTATCATAAATAGATATTTTTCAGCATCAGGTTCACAGACTATGGCACAACCCGCACCTAGATTAGATTTGGCTGCATCAACCGCCCAAATTTTAAAATTCATCTCCATTCTTATTAACGTTTCAAATTTGTTGTTGTAATAGCAGTTGGGATGGAATTTGGTGAGTGATTCAAACACTCATGAAATGTTTGCATATGGCTTTTAGATTATTAGGAGCTTCTACATAAGTAGTATCAGTTTGTTGTGAGAAATACTGAGTGTATTTACTGAGAATAATGTTGTAGTTAGATGCATTAGCTTCAGCAGCTATTGATAATATATCAGGGTCAAGGATTCTGGTTTTCAGCAGATCTTTGGAGGTGCCCCACAGAGCTCTGTAGTAGGTTGGTATTTCATTAGCTAAAGAGAAAGCAATGTAGTTAGGTGTTTGAGCCGATATCCCTAGGCATCTTTTAATGATCTTGGATTTAACTGAATCTATCTTTTTGAAAAAATATTTGGGTGCATTTAAGTTTGTAGTTCTGTGACTTTCTAGTTTGGCTCTGACAAAGGATTTATAGAAACCACTTTTTCTTCCGGTTAGAATTTTAGTAAGGTTGTTGGTTTTTTCCAGCTTGTTGACTGTATCTTCAAGATCTGTTTTTATTGATTGAACTGAGTTTATAAGTTTACCTAGGTATTTTATTTTTTATGACCATTGTATTTGTGTCTGACTGAGATGTATAATAGGGAGACTTGTAATTTTTTTGTTGAAGCAAATGATTTTACATTTTGAGGGGTTTACTTTGAATTTGAGTTCTGAACATTTGTGAGCAAAAGTGTTTAAAGCTGTTTGGAAGTTAATGCTACATGTATGGATATTGCTATTCTGTGTACAAATTAAGAAATCGTCAGCATATTGTAAAAGTTTAGAGGATGGTAAATTTAAATCATCGTGTGGCTATATTGAACAAAACAGGACTAAGGACATCACCTTGTGGTAATCCATTATTTATTTTTACATTGCTTTCTCCCAGCCAAATAGATTTCCTGGATAGAAATTTGAATATCCAGTAGCATAAATTGCTAGGAACAAAATTTTTAAGTGAGTCATAAAGAATTTTCAGATCTACTCCCTCGTAAGCATTTTCCAAATCTAAGATAGCAATCATTATTGTATTCTTTTTAATATTTTGCAATAGACATTTGCATATCAAGATAGTTAAGGCAGGAGTTGACTGATTTTCCAGCAGTATAAGCGTAAGAATTTTTAGGTAACTTATTTTTAAAATCTTGCAAGGCCATAATTCTGTTTTTCACCATATTATTGATGATCTTGATAAAAACGCTAATTAGTGAGATGGGTCTGTAACTGTTAATTTCTTCGGAATTTTTATTAGGTTTTAGTATTGGGACTATCTTAATTTTAAACATTTCATCAATAATTGATTCATTTTTGACCATTGTGTTAATAGCTATTAAACAGTTCTCTTTACTTCTTTGATTCATGTTGTTGAGGTCTTGATACGTAATCAAATCAATTCCAGGTGCTGATTTCTTTTTATGCGTGCTTAGTGCATGTTCATACTCATCCAAGTTAAAAATCAAAGGGGTACTAGGGTTGTGTATATCATTGATGGACCAGCTACTATTTACGCTTTTACCCATTATTAGGCTTAGAAAATGTTGATTATTGTTCGAATTCCAAGAGGATAATTTATTATTATTAGATCTGTTTTTTATTCTATTAGCCAGGCTCCAGAATTCAATCTCATTCCCCTTGGATGCCATCTTTGTTAGCAAATTTTCCCATGCACTTTTTTTGCCTCATTAACAGCTTTTATCCAGCTATCCCTTGCTTTTAGCCACATATTAAATATAAGTGGGGATTTATTCGCATGAAAAAATCTTAGCAGACCTTTCTTTAAATTCCATTTTTCTATGAGATCCGGAATCCACCATATCTTTGGACTATGATTACCTTTTCGAGGTTTATAAGTACATTTATTCTTCAATATCTTCATCTCTTGATTAATTCCATCCATATTGTCGGAAAAGATATGTTGAGCTATTAGAATTTTTAGTTTAGTTTTATTGATGTTTGAAGCATTTGGAACAATATGATCTAATTTGAATTTAATAATTATCGGTAGATGTCCACTAGCACTAATGTCATTGATGTTAGTATTCCAAGAAATCTTTTTAACTGATTGATTTGTAAAGGCCAGGTCTGGTGCTGAAGAACCACGGAATCCTGTTCGTCCTTTGTGTATATAAGTATGTGAACCTTTATTAATACATTCATAATTCCTATTGTTTGTGATATTAAAGAGTCTTTTACCTCTTGAGTTATTCTTGGAATCCCCACACCTTTTCCAACGAGCGTTGAAATCTCCTAACAAAAAGTTTATCAAATCTGGTAAACTATCAAGGATTTTTTGTATTTCATGATCGAAGAAAGAATTATCTAAAAACGGTGGACAATATAGAGAACATATGATTATAGGTTTTTTGGTGTCTAAGATCTTAACAGCTATTATTTCAATATCCGTGTTAATATCCAAAATGATGTACTTAAAGCTATTCTTAATTATTAACGCAACTCCTCCTCCTCTTGAGTTAATTATATTTTTGTAGATTGTCGAATATCCATTGAACAATCTATCGTTGCTATAATTACCAGTGATTAAAGTGTCAGAAATGCAAGCTACATCAACATCATTTTGATCGCGGAAAAAGGCATAAACTCGCGACACACACATCCAGGCGTTTACAGTGTTTCTGCTACTCTTAATAGGTCTGTTCCCGTACTACGATTAATTGCAATGAAGCTGTTCCCATACTCCGTTTTACTGAAAACTGAAAATTTCCTCTCTTTCCGTAAAATTCAGTAGAGTCAGACCAATGCCTTCTAGATGTACGGGCCGTAATGCAGAATGATGACGTCAGAGCATCGGGACAAATGTCGCGAAAAACACACGTAGTCTTATGGGACGTCCGCGGGAAAATGTTAATTGTACGGGTTGTGTTAAAGTGAGTGAAATGAAAACTAATGTGGTGGAAAACTAAAGTGCTAGTGAACAGCTAAAACACAAATAAATGCGGTGCGTGCGGTATAATGTGGAAAATTCGCTACGAAATGTTTATCGGTTGGTGTTAGGTTATGTGATGGTTTGTGTCGATTTACTGTCGCGATACAATTAATTGGTACAAAGTGTACGTTATGACTAAATATTATTATTATAACGCGTCCACGCACAAAAAACTAACGTTTTATTCATATTTTAACCAAAAAACCGCAAGTGAAATCTCCGTGTACATCGGCACTGCCTCGTGGAAATGTCAAATTTCCTAAACTCATGACGTCACGGCGAGAACGATTACGTAGCCTGACGGCCCGTACTTCTAGAAGGCATTGGTCAGACCTACTGAAAAATACTGAAAAGTGTCAAATGGTGTGGTGCGAGTAAATAGTTTCAAATGTGCGCGGCAAGCAACATACTTTTTGCGTAATTTTGCTATGAAGGTCGAATATTTTTGTGCCGATAATTTATTACCACTTAGGATGACTTTATAATCACTATTGTTCTCCCACAAACCGAAAACTGACACTTCTGTTTCTCGATTTTCAGGAAATGCAATGAGAGCGTTCGCGTACTTTTCATGAATTTTTCCACCACATGATGCAGTAAAATTCAGTGACTGAAGGTACGGGAACAGACCTAAGGTATGTTCCCGTACTTTCAGTAACTGAATTTTACTGAATTTTTCTGAATAATGTGGTGGGGAATTTCATGAAAAGTACGGGAACGCTCTCATTGTATTTCCTGAAAATTTACAACCGAAAGTGTTAGTTTTCGGTTTTTGGGAGAACAATAGTGATTATAAAGTCATCCTAAGCGGTAATAGATTATCACCACAAAAATATTCGACCTAAATAGCAACATTACGCAAAAAATATGTTGCTTGCCGCGCGCATTTGAAAATATTTACTCCGTCTGACACTTTTCAGTATTTTTCAGTAGCTCAGACCATGGCCTTCATATAAAAGGCCTATCGCAAAAGCAATTAAGCTACAAGATGGCGGACCTAAGCTACTTTTCCCAACCAGTCCACACAGTGATGTTTTTTTATGGTTATAAAGAAATTCACGAGATCCACCTACAAGAGATATGAGGAAACTCATATGTCATGTTAATCACTGTTGTTTTGGGATCTTTCACAAGCAATTTAGATATAAAAAGTCTTTAGCATCAGACCTCAATTCACCGGGACACTTATCCGAAGTATCGTTTGTGTTGAAGAATTTGCAGATTATCAATATTTGATGATTTTTAAAGTGGAATAAATCCTACCAACCACAAACGGCAATTGTTTACAATTCACATTGCCGAGAGTAGGTGGCAGGTATTCCAAATTGCAAAGTTCTCGCGTATACAGCACAATAAACACATCACTTTCGCGACACTTATCCGAAATATCTTTTACCCGACAAAAACTTCGAAACGAGTCTCCGGATAATAGGAAAATAGACTTTATTCCCTGATTCAACCATTCACATTACTAATTGTCAGAGAAATGTCAAACAATTGTCATTGTGCAATTCCCAATAAATCTTAATAACGTGAGGACTACACCATTTTAAAAAGTAGCTTAATACCTGTCAGATTGCAAGTCGCGATAAGCCTTTTATATGAAGGCCATGCTCAGACCCTACTGAAATTTACTGAAAGAGGGGAAGTTTTCAGTTTTCAGTAAAACGGAGTACGGGAACAGCTTCATTGCAATTAATCGCAATTAATCGTAGTAGGGGAACAGACCTCTAATATCTTTATACTCAAAGCATTAAGGTAGAACTATAATGCAATTAAGTGAACTTTAAGTAGCTTAAGAAAACAAGCGGCATACCCATAATGTACTTATCTGCCGTTTCGTTAAGTTTCGTTCAATTCGGGCCACTTAAGTGGCGTACGACTGGGACCGTACATCAATTAAGTAAATTTGACAGGAGGTTTGTGTAACGACTAGGACCAATAGAAGGCACGTAAATTATTTGAATATATTTTCGTGGATCGCTTGCTATTTTTGCAGGACGTAGAAGTAATGATCGTTGGTATGCGGTGTTGTAGAAGGAGTAATATGTATGTGAAATATTTGAATATTTTAGGTCTGTTCGCGTACTTTCAGTCACTGAATTTTACTGAATTTTCCTGAATCATGCGGTGGGGGGAAATTCATGAAAAGTACGAAAACGCTCTCATTGCATTTCCTGAAAATTGCCAAACAAAAGTATCAGTTATCGGTTTTCGGGAGAACAATAGTGATTATAAAGTCATCCTGAGCGGTGATAAATTAGCGCCACCAAAATATTCGTCCTTCATAATAACATTACAGCAAAAACCATTTGACAGTTTTCAGTATTTTTCAGTAGCTCAGACCCTACTGAAATTTACTGAAAGAGAGGAAATTTCCAGTTTTTAGTAAATCCGAGTACAAAAACGGCTTCATTGCAATTAATTGTAGCACGCGAACAGTCCTTTTATTTGTAAATGTTATTTAATTGTAATCATGGTTCCCTTCTTGTCTATAAATCAGCATAGACAACGTATATTGTCTCTAAAGCTTATCAATGCAGAGAATATTGATACGGGAAACTCGATGGTTTTGCGGAATAAGCCTCCGAAGCCAAATCAAATTGGAATTGTTTTTGCGGAATGATTAAAATTGAAATATTTTTTTTTTATTTACATTGAAAATTTTTATTTGAATAAAGTGGTTTCGAAAGCATGCACTGATTCTCATCAGACACCAGCACACAGTGCATACTTGACTGATGTGACCACTTGCAGTTGGAAATCATTAACTTTAGGTCTGTTCCCGTACTTGACTCAATTATAATTTTTTTAAATAGATTCGCAGCAAGTCGTTTTCGTACTTTTGCTGCAAGCCAAATGCAAACCAAATTTCGCAGCAAAAAGAAGCCAGCTGCCAAATTCTGTTACTGCTGCAGTTTGCTGAAGTACGGGAACATACCTTTTTATTTACGCTTGATTCGGCTTCGGAGGCTTATGCTTGAGTTACTAAAAGCTGCGGAGTATAATGCAAAGCAAAAATGAGACAAAAAAATACAATTTCTGATTGTCATTTACATATGACAGTTCCGATTTCCCGGACTCTCATAGGAACAGGTGGAATTGGATATTTTCAAAAATGTTGTTGCCGTGCCAAGTTTGAGATATGAGCAAACTCTGCTACCAAGCAAAGTTGTGTTGCATCATTGTAACTGCTCTCCTACGTTCTCATGTGTTCAAACTCATTTTGTTGTGCAACAAATGTTGGTTGCATTGATTGTAACTCTAGCTTTATTCCGCAAAACGATCGAGTTTTCCGTATCAATATTCTCTGCTTTGATAAGCTTTAGAGACGATATACGTTGTCTATGCTGATTTATAGACAAAAAGGGAGCAATGATCACAAATCGATAACCTTTGTGAGTAAATTATTTCGATGGATATAAGTCGGAGATGATAAAATTTGTCACAACTAGCATAAATAAAAGTTAAGATTTCCAACTGCAAGTGGTCACTTCAGTCAAGTATGCACTGTGTGCTGGTGTCTGATGAGAATCAGTGGATACTTTCGAAACCACTTTGTCAAATAAAAATTTTCAATGTAAATAAAATTTTTTTTTTCAATTTTAATCATCCCGCAAAAACAATTCCAATTAGACTTCTTATTGTTGAACAGTTCATTGACAGTTTACAATATAGGAAGTAGTAATTAGATTTCTCGAATATGATCCTGCGTGACAGTGTAAAAAGAATAACAGGTATCTAAAATATTTTTTCGTCGATCATTTAAATACTATTTTTACAGGAGGTAGGAATAATGAGTATCAAACATAATTTCAAAGAGAAAACGCGTTGAACAACATACGAAATAGTAAATTATATAGTATTTTATTTACTTGTATCTTTAAATTATTTACTTTTTAAAAAAAAGTACATAAACTACTTAAAATGCCATCACACAGCTTTTTTCATTCAAAGAATAACCACACACCATGCTTCAGCTGTCCACTATTGAATTTTAATCTTCAGCAGCAAAGACCTTGTTGATGAAATATATTCCGGTCGCATACCAATATTGCTCAAAAAAACATTTCTTTCGTAAACTTATTTGAATATAAGTACAAATTAAGAACCTGCACCAAGCCCATCTTTATAGATCTATTAATCTACAGCAAAGTGCCGAGGTGCAGCTCAGCAATGCCTTCTAGAAGTACGGGCCGTCAGGCTACGTAATCGTTCTCGCCGTGACGTCATGAGTTTAGGAAATTTGACATTTCCACGATGCCGATGTACACGGAGATTTCACTTGCGGGTTTTTGGTTAAAATATGAATAAAACGTTAGTTTTTTGTGCGTGGACGCGTTATAATAATAATATTTAGTCATAACGTACACTTTGTACCAATTAATTGTATCGCGACAGTAAATCGACACGAACCATCACATAACCTAACACCAACCGATAAACATTTCGTAGCGAATTTTCCACATTATACCGCACGCACCGCATTAATTTGTGTTTTAGCTGTTCACTAGCACTGTTCTGCATAAACCACTTTAGTTTTCATTTCACTCACTTTGGCACAACCCGTACAATTAACATTTTCCCGCGGACGTCCCATAAGACTACGTGTGTTTTTCGCGACATTTGTCCAACTGACGTCATCATTCTGCATTACGGCCCGTACATCTAGAAGGCATTGAGCTCAGCTACAATTTTCTACGATTTCAAGGAACAGGGCTAGCAAGCTATGAAGACAACTATATTTCAATTGCAGCAAAATCCTATTCAAAAATATTGCGTAAACGCTAACATCAGTTCATCTCATATGCCTGCAAATTCAAACTCATATTCGCCAATCTGGCGGCAGCTTCATGAAGCTTCACTTAATTCTATTATGGGCAAATTAACCGATCGACTTCAATTTAGTGAATTTTCGTTCAGTTTCAGCGCTCACTTAAGTTCACTTAATTGCATTATAAGCCGTTCACACTTCACTCTAAATCAAGTAGATTTAGAAGCTGTCAAAGTTAATCAGGTAATAGCCCGTTCACACTAGGCTCTAAATCAGGCGATTTCGATCAGCTGATCGCTTTAGAGCTAAATCAAGTTAAATCTACCTGATTACCCATACATTTTTTTCCCCTTCTGACAGAGTTAATCAAGTAGATTTAGAGCTAATCAAGTACAAATCAGGTACTATTGTGAATTTTTCCCGGCTGAATTGTTCTCAGAGCGTGCTTAATTCCATCCGTGAGAGGGAGAGTAGATTTCAACGAAATGTCATTCGAATTTCGTTCAAATATAGCAAAAATTGGACAAAAAAGGAAAATGTGAGTTGTACAAAATGAAAAGAAAATGCTCTTGCATGTTTCTGCACCATTTTGAACAACTTTCATGCAAAAAAAATTGTACACACAAATTCGAATGACAGTTCGCTCTCTAAATCTCCTCATTCTAAATCACTTCGGGTAGTGTGAACGCTTACCTGATTAACTTTGACAGCTTCTAAATCTACTTGATTTAGAGTCGAGTGTGAACGGCTTATAAGCGTTCACACTACCCGAAGTGATTTAGAATGAGGAGATTTAGAGAGAGAGAAATGTCATTTGAATATATGTGTACAATTTTTTTGCGTGGAAGTTGTTGAAAATGGTGCAGGAACATGCAAAAACATTTTCTTTTCACTTTGTACAACTCACATTTTCCTTTTTTGTTCAATTTTTGCTATTTTAGGACGAAATTCGAATGACATTTCATTCAAATCTACTCTCGCTCTCACGGATGGAATCCACCACGCTCTGAGAAAAATTCACAATAGTACCTGATTTGTACTTGATTAACTCTAAATCTACTTGATTAACTCTGTCAGACGCCAAAAAAAAATGTATGGGTAATCAGGTACATTTAAGTTGATTTAGCTCTAAAGCCATCAGCTGATCGAAATCGCCTGATTTAGAGTGTAGTGTGAACGGGCTATTATAGTTCTACCTTTAGCCGCGTACATAAGCCGGACTGGCTTGGAACGAGTTGAAATGAAACCACAGCGTAAGAAGTTAGTTCCTACCAGCCCCTGGACACGGACGGTATAACTTTCCACCATTAGCCCCTTCAATCCTCTCGCGCACAAAGCATATGAAAGCTGCCTTTACGCCATTTTGATCTCATTGTACTACTTGGATTTGACCCGATTTGACAATGAGTAGCTAAAAAATTACTACCATCCCCTTCAATGTAAATCTTTTGGGCATGTACACTTCATTTCTACTACCTCACTGGTTCCTACCCAGCGCGCGGACTCCGTATATGTATACGGACCAAAAATCCAGTGAACTGGCCGGAGATTGTATTGTTGAGCAGCCTGGAAAATTGGATGAAATTGCATGGAACAGAAAGAGGTGCAAGATAAGATTCAACAACTAGATACTCAGGCTAGATTTTTTGTTGCTCATCTACGGCTCACTCTCGCAAAAAATACCTGCGCACTCTCAGGTTGATTTGACAGATAATGCATTGCGTAAATGGAGCCGCAATTTCAAGTTCAAAGTTTTTTTCTGGAAAATGGAAGGAGTTCACCCACTTATCATACTATACAATTTTATGAAACCTCAAAGTAGGTTTTTGGTGCGACTGGATTAACGTGGATGCTACTACGGTAGTAACGTTGATACTACTAGTACCACACTGGAGGTAGTAGAAGTGGAGATGACATCGACGGTAAACTTTCCACCATTACTGCTGAAACACAATGTGCAGCCGTTGCCTGCTGTGCATGCTGTCAACAACGCTGCCGTGAGTGATGTAGCCAGGCATTGCAGCATTGACCGAACACAATGATGTAGCCAACGCCAGGTGTCAAAACAATTTTTTTTTTGTGTGGAAGTTCGTTACATATGGTTATTTGGTTTTGAATTGTCGCTGAGTTGACTCAATGTCTTCTAGAAGTACGGGCCGTCAGGCTACGTAATCGTTCTCGCCGTGACGTCATGAGTTTAGGAAATTTGACATTTCCACGAGGCAGTGCCGATGTACACGGAGATTTCACTTGCGGTTTTTTGGTTAAAATAATAATAAAACGTTAGTTTTTTGTGCGTGGACGCGTTATAATAATAATATTTAGTCATAACGTACACTTTGTGCCAATTAATTGTATCGCGACAGTAAATCGACACGAACCATCACATAACCTAACACCAACCGATAAACATTCCGTAGCGAATTTTCCACATTATACCGCACGCCCGCTTTAACTTGTGTTTTAGCTGTTCACTAGCACTATTCTGCACAAAACACTTTAGTTTTCATTTCACTCACTTTAATACAACCCGTACAATTAACATTTTCCCGCGGACGTCCCATAAGACTACGTGTGTTTTTCGCGACATTTGTCCCGATGCACTGACGTCATCATTCTGCATTACGGCCCGTACATCTAGAAGGCATTGGTTGACTGTAGGAGTAGGTTTACTAAAAAACTTTAGTTTTGTGATTGGTTTTATGTAATTGGTATTGACTAGCTGTTTATTTTTATATCAAATGAAGGCATTGTTGAAAATTTTGGCGGTTGAAAATTTTGTGTCCAAAGCGTTTTGTACTTGAACCTGCCACTCCGAGTATTGTGATAAGTATATTTAGGTAGTGGTCTGCTTCAAATTATTATTATAATATGATATTCGAGTTAGACGTTTTAAACTAGGGCAGATATGATTTCCAAACAGTTGCCGGTGTGGTTTAGGGGGCCTGCAGTGTGTAATATCTCAGTGTGACAAATTCGGCATTTCGTTGGTAATAAATAATGTATAATAATTTAAGGTAAATCAGAAAACTGTCTCAATCGTTACAATTTTCTCAAGAGCGGTATATGGGAAACGTCGAAGGAAGTCTGGAAGTGTTCAAAGTTGCCTTCTTTACCTCTTGCAAAACTTTTAAACATTCGTTTTTTTTTGTCATGGTTGTGTGTTCTTTGCGAATTATTTTTGAATCCTTTGTAAATTGTTTTGAAAATTATTCTTAGTTTTTCTGTAGTTCTTTGACAAAGCTTCAAATATGTTTTCAACATATTAATATTGCGTATATTCAATAAAATACTAATTGTTTTAAATTCCGTTACTGATTCTTTTATTGTTTCCATTCATGAATTTCATTTGTTTGCAATAAAAAACCTGTAAATTGATTTGTAAACCTTTTTTGATGCTATAAAAACCCTTCTTTTAAAAACATTGGAGCTCGTTTCATCTTGTTGAAGAAAATCTTCGCACGGGAACTTCCATACAAAATGGATAGGTAATTGGAGAATGAAAATTTTAAGCAGGATACGAAAAACAAAGTTTTAGTTAAACAATTTATTTTTTCTTTATCAACTATCACTTTGACACAATGATCTATTCGGCTTGGTGTCTGTATCAAGACTGATCATCACGATCTACATCAATCCACACGCACAATGGCGTAGCCCACTTCACTGTGGACTTGACCCGTGTGGTACTTGTGCTGGATAATGGTACAGTCACATTGGTGTTTGTAGTGGAGGCAGATTCTGTACTACAACTCGTCCAACCTGACGATCGATCGTCCTCGATCGGGGAGGCCTTAGGATTAAAGACCGCAGCTGAAGGGTTTAGCGTACTCTCTTCGTTTTCTGCTTCGAGATACTCCGGGTCCCAGTCCTCATCTTCGAGCCATTCCTCATCCTGGTATTCTTCCTCATCCTGGTGTTCGTCAGTGTCTGGTGCTATTGGGGAATTAGGATTTACTAGGGAATTAGTTTGCCATCTCCTCAACCTGCCCGCTTCAACTATACCATCATATGGTAACTGTGATTGCTGACAATCTTCAATGTCTCTTACCACATACCTATCATTCTCAAGGACCTTGTGTATCATAAACGGACCACGGAACTTCGGGATTAGTTTTTTATTAGTTCCTACTGTCGTATCAACGTTTCTAAGGACTACGAAATCACCAACTTTGTATGTTTTAGCAGGCCTACTGTGCTTCAAGAAGTACTCCGGGTTATATTGTTGAGACTTAGCTTGATTTTCTGCGGCGACGCTTCGAGTATGCTGCAAGGGTCTATTGTCAGTGCCTACTTTGTCCTCTAGGTACTCGTCTAACTCACTAATTATACTACCTCTCTTGGGTACTCCGAACAGCAGTTGACTTGGAGTAAATCCAGTAGCAGTACTTGCGGAATTATTGATAGCGAATTCGACTTCAACTAATTTAGAAACCCAATCTGCATGGTTGATGCCTTCGGTTAACTTTCCCAACATACTTTTCAGGGTTCTATTAACTCGCTCAACTTGTCCGTTAGCTTGTGGTGAGGCAGTAGCAACCTTAATGTGTTCGATATTATGACTCTCCATAAAGGCAGCAAATTCCAAAGAAGTAA
Source organism: Nemotelus nigrinus (assembly GCA_947369275.1). Taxonomy (NCBI): domain Eukaryota; kingdom Metazoa; phylum Arthropoda; class Insecta; order Diptera; family Stratiomyidae; genus Nemotelus; species Nemotelus nigrinus. The sequence continues at coordinate 93,446,406 of OX376372.1, read as the reverse complement.
AGCAGGTACCGCGATCTGAGATAATTCGTCTAGGTCTGCTATAGTAAATGAAATATTTTTCTAAGGCCGCAGTAACTTCTCGGGAACTAGTACTATTGGTAGGATACAGTTTGACGTACTTCGTAAAAGCATCCACAACCAACAATATATGCTTTCGCTTGGATTGCAGTGACGGCAATGGGCCGAAGTGGTCAATGTGTACAGTATCAAAGGGCAGCGGTTTCTTTGGGATATTATGCAGATTTCGTTCAGACGTACTGGCAGCAGGAGAATACATAATGCATTGAATGCAATTACGAATAAATTCTTCAGTTTTCTGTCGACCTCCGGGAAACCAATAATGGTGTTTGATCTTTTGCCACGTCTTTTCAATTCCTTGATGACCGATTAACTCGTGGGATTGCCTGATAACATGGGGCTCCATTGCCGATGGGACGTATAACAAAGGTTTCTTTCCTGTTTCTTTTCGAAAAACCATTCCATCTATTAATTCATAGTTATCTACAGCAGTGGTCTGAAGTTTAGTCTTAAGGGTTTTGACAGCGACGTCTTGAGCTTGGGCTATTTGCAACCTATAGTCTACATCTTCATCTGTGACAATAGCGATAATAGGAGCCCGACTGAGTGCATCTACGTGTGGCATATAAGTACCTTTACGGTGTTGGATTGTGTAGTCGTAATTTTCTAACTCTAACGCCCAACGTGCGATTCTCGGATTCACTTGCTTTTTCATCAGTGTCTGAGTGAGAGAATTGCAATCAGTGATTATTCGGAATTTAATTCCCTCTAGATATACTCTGAAGCGACGCAAGGCATATATAATAGCAAGGGTTTCAAGTTCAAAACTGTGATAACGAGATTCTGGTCCTGTCGCTGTTCTCGAGTAATAAGCGACTGGATGGAAACGTTTGTCTATCTGTTTTTGCATCAATCCAATAGAACTAGCCAAATCCCAAATCCAATAGAACTAGCATCAGTATGCAACTCAGTCTCATACAGCGGGTTATATATAGCTAGTATTGAGGATTCAATCAGAAGTTCTTGCAACTTCCGGAAGGCAGCACAGCAGACTTCTGAAAATTCGAATCGGGCATCCTTACGTAACAAATTCTGAAGGGGCTTCGCTATTCGTGAAAAGTTTGGCACAAAACGTCGGAAGTAAGAGAACAGCCCTAAGGCGGATTGAACTTCCCCCGTGTTCGTGGGCATACTCAACCTTTTAATAGCGTTTACATGAGCGTTACTAGGAGCAATTCCCCTGGCAGTTATTTGATACCCCAAGAAATCTACTTCTGTATGACCGATTTGACATTTGGCAATATTCAATTCCAGTTTACGATATCGAATCCTCTCAAGGACTTTGGTCAGTAATAATGAGTGTTCTTCCAACGTCTTAGTGGCCAGCATAATGTCGTCCATATAGATGACAATTTCTTTGTTTCCTATTAAGTCTAAGAATACTTCATTAATGAACCGCTGAAAGACAGCAGGAGCGTTCTTCAACCCAAAAGGCATTCTTACATACTCGTATTGACCGATGGGCGTTACGAATGAGGTATACTTTCGGGAAGTCTCAGCAACATGTACCTGGTGGAACCCGCTTTTTAGATCTAGAACTGAGAAAAATTGTTTTCCCTCCAAATACTCCAAGCAATCTTCTATCAGCGGCAACGGGTAATTGTCCCTTTTAGTAAGTTTATTTAAGCCTCTGTAATCGATACACATACGCGTCTGCCCATTTTTCTTCTTCACCAGTACGACAGCAGAGGCATAAGGAGAACTGCTTGGTCGAATAATGCCTTCAAGCAATAGTTCATCTGTAATTCTCTTAACTTCATCTTTTTCCCGCACCGATAATCTTCTCGGCGGACAGTGGAAAGGGACCTCTGAATTCAAATGAATATGCATTTCATACTCTAATGGTTTTATTTCTACTTCTTGGCGGCAGACGTATTTTTGCTCAATGATGGACAATAATTTATTAATTTGGCTTTGAGAAAGGTCTTTATTAATTTCGGGAAGACTTATAGGCTTCTCAATCTCGATACTAAAAATGTCTGGTATACTTGCATCTGAAACGGTTGAGGCAGGCTGAGGTGGCAACGCTTTATCAATTTTTCCCTTACGTACTAAATCAAATTTTTCCAATGTATTTAGAGCACCCGTCTGAGCACAAAAAGAAACACCAGACTTTAATTCGACATAAGATTTTATTTTTTCCAACTGAGACTTAGCATAAGTGATTCTTTTTTGCATAAGGTGTATTTTATTTAAGTCTAAAAAATCCCGGCCTAGAATTAATTTGTATACGGTGCTGCAGCTATCTATTACGTGCAGTTTTACGATTGTGGCTTTTTTCCGATAAACGATGGTTGATATGACTGTTCCACATACTTTAATCGAGCTTCCCCCTAATCCTTTGTACGACGGCTTTTCTTCTGCTAACGGTATGCTTTCCGGTACTAGCGTTCGATTGACAAAACTAACAGGGCTGCCGGTGTCGAATAACGAAAGACATGTGATAAGTCGGGTTTCCCCGTGCTCAGACGTATTATTATTAAATATGACACTTACCAGATTTGAGACGTCTAGTCGACTATTATAGGCCTCGTATTCCGTCTCAGGCATCACACACATAGATTCATTGGGTGTGGACGACTGTCGTGACTTCGGGGCCGCAGGGTTCAGTTGTAGCACTTTCTTAGGGTTCGGGCAGTGATGCCGGTCATGTCCAACCTCCCAACACCGGAAACAGCTTCCTGCCGGGCGTTTTCCATACGGACATTTCGACTGATAATGCCCCATCATCGAACAGTTAAAGCATCGGACATCTGTTTCATCGGTAGCTGAATGTCTTGACGTAAAAACGGATTCGGATTGTTGATTAGATGAAGTTGAACGAACAGCGGGCATATTCCTACGATTAATATTCAATAAAAGTCCATCCCTAGTAACCGATGGACGAGTAAAGTTCCATGCCAACCGAGCAGCGTTTGGAGTAGGTCGGACAACTGGAATTCGCTGCTTTATTAGGTTCCCATATCTATGGGCTCGTCGCTTTAGTTCTTCTAGCGTATTACTACCCAATAAAGGCGTCGACTCGAAACCACTAGTCCGCAGTGTTTCAGTTATGATATCAATAACTTCCTCGTCACTGACTTTACAAGCTTTCGCAGCATTTTGCATTCTTAAAATAAACCGATGCAATGGTTCCTCAGCTTGATTCCACTTCATGCTCCTTAACTGTCGGTAGATCTCTTCAATCGAAGTGACCATCTCGAATTCCTGAATCAATTCGTTCTTTAGTTCGTTGTAAGTTCTAGCATGAGTTAACTTCGCATATTCCCGGGCGGAACCTGTTAACGACTTCTTCAAGTAGATTAGCTTCTTATAATCGTCTATTTCGATTAACTCCAGTGTTTCCTCAAAGTCAGCAAAGAAAAATCGGACTGGCTGCTGTGCGCTTTCTCCTGAAAACACAGGCAATGCTGGTTGTACATCTACATAATCAATTCTTGGCGCCACAGCGAACCTACTTGCTTCTTCGGTCATAACCAGACCAGTAATTGGGTACACTTCGTTCCTGTCCTTGCGAACAGCTCCTGTTTTCTTTTGTAATACAGCCTCCTCCTTCATAACGTCGACAGCAGCAAATGGAGCGGCAGCAGCGGCAGTAGTCGGAATAGCAGCAATAGTGGACGGGATAGCAGCGGTAGCAAATGGGGCAGCAGGAACAATGGCAGCAGTGATGGCGGCTGCATCAGGAAAAACGGCAGTAATGGTGGCGGTGTCAGCAGTGGCAGCAGTATTGGCGGCGGTGTCAGCAATGGCGGCAGTGTTGGCGGCGGTGTCAGCAATGGCAGCAGTGTTGGCGGCGGTGTCAGCAATGGCAGCAGTGTTGGCGGCGGTATCAGCAATGGCAGCAGTAACAATAGTCGTGGCGGCAGCGTCAGCAGTAACAGCAGTATTCGTCAGCATAACTTCACTAATAGCTGCTTTGATGGCAGCAGTTATGGTGGCGGCGTCAACAATTCTGTCGGTGCCGGCAACATCTCCAATATTGCTTACAAACGGGGCGTCCATGGTGACAGCGGCGGTAGTTTTACTCGAATTTTTGACAACATCGGCTTCCTCGATATTTACCTCTAAGTCAGCGGCGTCCCTGGCAGCCATCTTGGCCTTCTGCCAAGCGGCATTTTCCTCCTCCATCTCTATAATTTTGCGCTGTAGCAAGGCAAATTCATGCCTTTTATTCAGCAAACGCGTACGGCGTTCAATTATAGCTTCCTCCTCGTCTAACCGCTTCAATTCATGCATCGGGCTTTCATCGATCCATTTTCGATCATCTAATTCGGAGTATGGCGACGAGCATTCTTTTCCCGATAGCGGCGTCTCGCACTCGCGAACCTCGTGCACTGAAGCGGTCTCGTCCATTCCTTCGTCGTTTGTGGCTAATGTCACGATTTTCTTGCCTGATCTCCTTGTAGTCATTGTAGCTATAACCCCACACCTGAGTTTTAAGAAGGATACGAAAAACAAAGTTTTAGTTAAACAATTTATTTTTTCTTTATCAACTATCACTTTGACACAATGATCTATTCGGCTTGGTGTCTGTATCAAGACTGATCATCACGATCTACATCAATCCACACGCGCAATGGCGTAGCCCACTTCACTGTAGACTTGACACGTGTGGTACTTGTGCTGGATAATGGTACAGTCACAGTGGTGTTTGTAGTGGAGGCAGATTCTGTGCTACAAAATAATAATTAACATTTCAAACCTTTCAAACATATTGTGAAATCAATTCTGAATGCCGAATGTGTCAATCTGGTTACTTTCGCAGTGTTTTGCTCAAATTAATTTCAGTGCCATTATGGGTCACTATGTCGGTTTGCGCACTACGATTAATTGCAGTTAATTGCAATTAATCTCTTTGTTGGCATCCGTTATACTCAAAACTCTGAGTTCACACTCTTATAGTGTAGTATAGAATCTGCCTCCACTACGAACACCACTGCGAACGCCACTGTGACTGTACCATTATCCAGAGCGAGTACCACACGAGTCAAGTCCACAGTGAAGTGGGCTACTCCATTGTGTGTGTGGATCGATGTGGATGGTGACAGTCAGTCTTTCTTTAGACAACGAGAAATATAGATCATTGTGTAGATTGAAAGTCGCAATAAATTAAATTGTTAAACCTAAATTTCGTGTTCTGATTAACGTATTGCAACTCAGGTGTGGGGTTTGGACTAGAAAATGTCTACAAGGAAAACGAGCAGGAAAATCGTGGCATTAGCCACAAATGAAGGAATAGAAGAGGCCGCGTCCATGCACGAGGTCCGCGAATGCGAGACGCCGCTCTCAGGAAAGGAGTGCTCGTCGCCATACTCGGAGCTGGACGACCGAAAGTGGATGGATGAAGGTTCGGTCCAAGAATTGAAAAGATTGGAGGAGGAGGACGCGGAAATAGAACGCCGTACGCGTCTTTTAAGTAAGAGACAGGAACTTGCCGTATTACAACGAAAGGTTCTCGAAATAGAGGACGAAAATGCAGAAGGCAGGCAGAAGGCCAAGATGGCTGCCAGGGACGCTGTTAAAACCGATGCCAATAATGAGGAAGCCGATATAAGTGCTTCTAGGAAAACCAACACCGCTGTCCCCCCGGATGCCCCGCTCGTCAACAACGTCGGGAATGCAGTTAACACTGCTCGAGTCGTTGATGCTGCTGTCATAAGTGCCGCCATTGAAGCCGCTATTAATGCGGTAATTATGAATGCCAATGTTGCCACCACTGCTGTCGCTGTTGATGCTGCCGCTATTAATGCTGTCACTGCTGCCGCTATTGATGCTGTCACTGCTGCCGCCACCGCCACTGCTGCCGTTGCTGATTCGAATGTCACCGATGCTGTCAATGATCTTGCCGTCACTGCTGCCCCGCCTGCTACTGCTGTTGCTTTATCTGCTGCCACTTCATCTACTGCTGCTGCTGCCCCACTTACTACTGCTGTCCCAGTCGCCGCTGCTACTGTTTCGGTGACCGCCGCTGAAACCAAGGAGGAAAATTTCACTCCTAAAGTCGATGAAGCGAACGTACCAAAGAATATTCGCAAGATTATTATACTATTCGCGATTATACTATTATAAGATTATTATACTATTATACTATTCGCAAGAATAAGGGTGAAGCTCACTTAACTGATGTTTCTGAAGTAAAAGAAGAGGCCAAGAGGTATGCTGTTGCGCCAAGAATCGAGTATCTCGACATACAACCGGCGTTACCAGTGTTTTCGGGAGAGAGCGCCCAGCAGCCCGTTCGGTTCTTTTTCGCGGACTTTGAAGAGACGCTGCAGCTGATTGAACTAGAGGACTATAAAAAGTTGATCTATCTGAGGAAGTCGCTGACCGGTTCAGCCCAGGAATATACGAGGTTAAATCATGCTAGGACGTACGACGATCTCAAAAGCGGATTAATTCGGGAGTTTGAGATAGTTACCTCGATCGAAGAGATATACCGCCAACTCAGAAGTATGAGATGGAATCAAGCAGCTGAACCGCTGCATCGTTTCATTCTAAAGATGCAAAATGCCGCCAAAACCTGTAGTGTCAGCGAGGAGGAGATCATTGACATTATTACTGAAACACTGCAGAGTAGCGGTTTCAACTCGACACCCTTGCTAGGAAGTACTACGTTGGAGGATCTCAAACGACGAGCCCATAGATATTGGAATCTAATAAAACAGCGGTCTTCGTTTGTTCGACCGAATTTAAATGCTGTTCGGTCCCAATGGGACTTGACCCGTTCATTTGCTTCTAGGAGTGGACCACTGCCGAAAGCTAATCGTGGAATTATGCATAATGCTCGTTCGATGTCAGCAAATCAACAATCTGTGTCCACGCTTACTTCAAAACAAACTGCAAATGATGTTACAGAGGTCCGATGTTTTAATTGTTCCTTAATGGGCCACTATCGATCGAAATGCCCATATGGAAAGCGCCCTGCAGGAAGTTGTTTTCGTTGTTGGGAGGTTGAACACGATCGGCACCGATGTCCGAATCCCAAAAAACTACTGCAGTTGAATCCCGCAGCCACGAAATCACAACTATCATCTACGCCAAATGAGTCAATGTGTGCGATGCCCGAGACCGAATATGAAGATAGCCGATTAGACGTCTCAAATTTGGTAAGTGTCACATTTAATAATGCGTCTGAGCACGGGGAAACCCGACGACTTATCACATGTCTTTCATTATTCGACACCGGCAGTCCCGTTAGTTTTATAAATCGAGCGCTAGTACCGAAGAACATATTGTTAGCCGAAGAGAAGCCGTCATTCCGAGGATTAGGAGGAAGTTAAATCGAAGTATGTGGAACAGTTGTAACAACCATAGGTTATCGAAAAAAAGCTACCATCATGAAATTACACGTAATAAATAATTGCAGTACTGTGTATAACTTAAGCTCAGGCCGAGATTTTCTGGATTCGAATAAAATACACCTTATAAAGAAAAAAATTTCGTATGCCAAACCAAAGCTAGAAGAAATAAAATCGTATGTCGAATTAAAATCTGGTGTTTTCCTTTGTGCTCAGACGGGTGTTTTGAATATATTGGAAAGATTTGATTTAGTACGTAAGGGAAAAATTGATAAAGCGTTGCCACCTCAGCCTGCCTCAACCGTTTCAGATGAAAGTCTACCAGATATTTTTAGTATTGAAATTGATAAGCCTATAAGTCTCCCCGAAATTAATAAGGACCTATCTCAAAGCGAAATGAATAAATTTTTGTCCATTATTGAGCAGAAATACGTTTGTCGTCAGGAAGTAGAAATAAAACCGTTGGACTATGTAATGCATATTCACTTGAATTCAGAGGTTCCGTTCCACTGTCCACCGAGAAGATTATCGGTGCGGGAAAAGGATGAAGTTAAGAGGATTACAGATGAACTATTGCTTGAAGGCGTCATCCGACCAAGCAGTTCTCCTTATTCCTCCGCTGTCGTACTGGTGAAGAAGAAAAATGGGCAGACGTGTATGTGTATTGATTACAGAGGCTTAAATAAACTCACTAAAAGGGACAATTACCCATTGCCGCTGATAGAAGATTGCTTGGAGTATTTGGAGGGAAAACAATTTTTCTCAGTCCTAGATCTAAAAAGCGGGTTCCACCAGGTACATGTTGCTGAGACTTCCCGAAAGTATACTTCATTCGTAACGCCCATCGGTCAATACGAGTATGTAAGAATGCCGTTTGGGTTAAAGAACGCCCCTGCTGTCTTTCAGCGGTTCATTAATGAAGTATTCGTAGACTTAATAGGAAACAAAGAAATCGTCATCTATATGGATGACATTATGTTGGCCACTAAGACGTTTGAAGAACACTTACTATTACTGACCAAAGTCCTTGAGAGGATTCGATATCGTAACCTGGAATTGAATATTGCCAAATGTCAAATCGGTCATACAGAAGTAGATTTCTTGGGGTATCGAATAACTGCCAGAGGAATTGCTCCTAGTAACGCTCATGTAAACGCTATGAAAAGGTTGAGTATGCCCACTAACACGAGGGAAGTTCAATCCGCCTTAGGGTTGTTCTCTTACTTTAGACGTTTTGTGCCAAACTTTTCACGAATAGCGAAGCCCCTTCAGAATTTGTTACGTAAGGATGCCCGATTCGAATTTTCAGAAGTCTGCTGTGCTGCTTTCCAGAAATTGCAAGAACTTCTGGTTGAATCCCCAATACTAGCTATATATAACCCGCTGTATGAGACCGAGTTACATACTGATGCTAGCTCTATTGGATTTGGGGCCATATTGATGCAAAAACAGATAGACAAACGTTTCCATCCAGTCGCATATTACTCTAGAACAGCGACAGGACCAGAATCTCGTTATCACAGTTTTGAACTGGAAACTCTTGCTATTATCTACGCCTTACGTCATTTCAGAGTGTATTTAGAGGGAATTAAATTTCGAATAATCACTGATTGCAATTCTCTCACTAAGACACTGATGAGAAAGCAAGTGAATCCGAGAATCGCACGTTGGGCGTTAGAGTTGGAAAATTACGACTACACAATCCAACACCGTAAAGGTACTTGTATGCCACACGTAGATGCACTCAGTCGGGCTCCTATTATCGCTATTGTCACAGATGAAGATGTGGACTACAGGTTGCAAATAGCCCAAGCTCAAGACGTCGCTGTCAAAACCCTTAAGACTAAACTTCAGACCACTTCTGTAGATAACTATGAACTAATAGATGGAATGGTTTTTCGAAAAGAAACAGGAAAAAAACCTTTGTTGTACGTCCCATCGGCAATGGAGCCCCATGTTATCAGGCAGTCCCACGAGTTGATTGGTCATCAAGGAGTTGAAAAGAAGTGGCAAAGGATCAAACACAATTATTGGTTTCCCGGAGGTCGACAGAAAATTGAAGAATTTATTCGTAATTGCATTCCATGCATTATGTATTCGCCTGCTGCCAGCACTTCTGAACGCAATTTGCATAGTATCCCAAAGAAACCGCTGCCCTTTGATACTGTACACCTTGACCACTTTGGCCCATTACCGTCACTTCAATTTAAGAGAAAGCATATATTGGTGGTTGTGGATGCTTTTACGAAGTACGTCAAACTGTATCCTACCAATAGCACTAGTTCACGGGAAGTCACTGCGGCCTTAGAAAAATATTTCATTTACTATAGCAGACCTAGACGAATTATCTCAGATCGCGGTACCTGCTTTACTTCTTTGGAATTTGCTGCCTTTATGGAGAGTCATAATATCGAACACATTAAGGTGGCTACTGCCTCACCGCAAGCTAAAGGACAAGTAGAGCGGGTTAATAGAACCCTGAAAGGTATGTTGGGAAAGTTAACCGAAGGCATCAACCATGCAGATTGGGTTTCTAAATTAGTTGAAGTCGAATTCGCTATAAATAATTCCGTAAGTACTGCTACTGGATTTACGCCAAGTCAACTGCTGTTCGGAGTGTCCCAGAGAGGTAGTATAATTAGTGAGTTAGACGAGTACCTAGAGGACAAAGTAGGCCCTGATGATAGACCCTTGCATCAGACACGAAGCATCGCTGCAGAAAATCAAGCTAAGTCTCAACAATATAACCTGGAGTACTTCTTGAAGCACAGTAGGCCTGCTAAAATATACAAAGTTGGTGATTTCGTAGTCCTTAGAAACGTTGATACGACAGTAGGAACTAATAAAAAACTAATCCCGAGGTTCCGTGGTCCGTTTATGATACACAAGGTCCTTGAGAATGATAGGTATGTGGTAAGAGACATTGAAGATTGTCAGCAATCACAGTTACCTTATGATGGTATAGTTGAAGCGGGCAGGTTGAGGAGATGGCCAACTAATTCCCTAGTAAATCCTAATTCCCCAATAGCACCAGACACTGACGAATACCAGGATGAGGAAGAATACCAGGATGAGGAATGGCTCGAGGAAGAGGACTGGGATCCGGAGTATCTCGAAGCAGAAAACGAGGAGAGTATGCTAAATCCTTCAGCTGCGGTCTTTAATCCTAAAGCTTCCCTGATCGAGGACGATCAGTCGTCAGGTTGGACGAGTTGTAGTACAGAATCTGCCTCCACTACGAACACCACTGCGAACGCCACTGTGACTGTACCATTATTCAGAGCGAGTACCATACGAGTCAAGTCCACAGTGAAGTGGGCTACGCCATTGTGTGTGTGGATCGATGTGGATGGTGACAGTCAGTCTTTCTTTAGACAACGAGAAATATAGATCATTGTGTAGATTGAAAGTCGCAATAAATTAAATTGTTAAACCTAAATTTCGTGTTCTAATGAACGTATTACAGTAGTAAATTCCAGTAGGGTCTGAGGTATATGAGGTATATCAGTTACATCACATCGTTCCGAAAGCCCGCCTACACTTGACAGTGTTAAATATTCACTGAACACTGTACAACAATCATTTAGCAGTGTACAAAACGCACTGAACGCACGCACAAGCAAGCTGTCAAACATGTAGCCAGGCAAAAAGTAGAGAGTTGGTCAACTTCGGCTACGCCCACGGCGACATGGGCTACGCATTGTAACTGAGTCAATGCAATCCTGCGGTTTTAACTTTTTGACAGTTCCTGGCTTCGCTGCAGGCCACGGCTACGGCTACACATTGTGTTTCAGCAGTTAGCCCCTTCGATTCTTTCGCGCACAAAGCATGTTGAAGCAGCCTTTCCACCACTCTCCGCCTAATGTCAAATCGAGAGCAACTACTTAGATTTGACGTTTAGTGGACCAAAACTTACTACCATTCCCTTCAATGTAAATCTTAAGGGCATGGTCACTCCATTTCTACTACCTCACTGGGTCAAATCAATGCTTACGGGCCGTTATGCAGAATGATGACGTCACAGCAATAGTCCAAAATGTGAAAAACACACGCAGTCTTATGGGACGTCTGCGAGAAAATGTTCATTGTACAGGTTGTGTTAAAGTGAGTGAAATGAAAATAAAGTGAGGTGTGCGGAACAATGCTAGTGAACAGCTAAAACACAAATTAATGCTGTGCGTAATGTGAAAAATTCGCTACGAAATGTTTACCAGTTGTTGTTAGGTTATGTTATGTTGTGTCGATTCACTTTCGATAGAGTTGAGTGACACAAAATGCAAGTTATGACTAAATATTATTACTACGACGCATCCACGCACAAAAAACTAACGTTTCATTCATATTTCAGCTTAAAAACCGCAAGTGAAATCTCCGTGTGTCGGCACTGCCTCGTGGAAATGTAAAAATTGCCTATCGCCATGACGTCACAGCGACAACCATTACGTAGCCTGACGGATCGTACTTCTAGAAGGCAATGGTCAAATCCAAGCAATTCCCCTCCAATTGGACAATGAACGGAAAAGATTCTTCAGCATGCTTTGTGCGCGAAGGGGCTTATGATGGAAAGTTATACCGTCGATATCATCTCCACTTCTACTACCTCACTGGGTCGAATCAATGCCTTCTAGATGTACGGGCCGTAATGCAGAATGATGACGTCAGAGCAGTAGGCCAAAATGTCGCGAAAAACACACATAGTCTTATGGGACGTCCGCGGGAAAATGTTAATTGTTTGGGTTGTGTTAAAGTGAGTTAAGTGAAAACAAAGTGAGATCCGGGGAACAGTGCTAGTGAACAGCTAAAACACAAATTAATGCGGTGCGCGCGGTATAATTACAAAAATTCGCCACGAAATGTTTATCAGATGTTAGGTTATGTGGTGTTTTGTGTCGATTCACTTTCGATACTATTGATTGACACAAAATGCAAGTTATAACTAAATATTAACACTACAACGCGTCCACGCACAAAAAACTAACGTTTTAATCATATTTTAGCTTAAAAACCGCAAGTGAAATCTCCGTGTGTGTCGGCACTGCCTCGTGGAAATGTCAACATGGCCTACTGCAATGACGTCACAGCGAGAACGATTACGTAGCCTGACGGCCCGTACATCTAGGAGGCATTGGTCGAATACATTTCAAACAGTGAGATAGTAGAAACGGAGTGGACACCGACGGTATAACTTTCCACCATTAGCCCCTTCGATCCTCTCGCGCACATAGCATGTTAAAGCTGCCTTTTCGCCATTTCGCTCTGATTGTCAAATTGGAGGGGAACTACTTCGATTTGACACGATTTGACAATGGGCAGATAAAAATTTTTTTTTTAGTAGTACAATATCCTGTTTTACGAGGATTAGGTTGGCTTATAACCATAACGCATCAGCCATCGGTTTCGACAACAACCGTTTATGGTGGGTTTGACTTTATTTTATTACTTGACAACACAAACACAAAGGTGACTCAAACAACGCAACGAACACGAAACCGCAATTTAAGACACGTTGATACACGTATTGTCAATTCCAGAGAAAGACCGTCCTTCGGAGAGAAGCAAATGTCTCAGCGATTCTCCGGCTACAACCTTCCACCACAAGAGCCAACACGCGGTTGAGACAAAAAATTACTACCATCCCCTTCAATGTAAATCTTATGTGGGAAATACATATTGGCCGAGACCAGGCGAGCCGAAGTCAGACGAGACCGCGAACATGTGGACGGCTTTGAGACAGCACGAGCCTGCGCATCCACATGTTGGCCGCGACTCGCAACTTCGCAAGCTGTCAATCATCAGCTGGTATACAGGTGGTATGGGCGGTTAAAAAAATTCAAAATTTTACATAGGATAGGTAGTAAAATTGTGTAGTTCAACCTTATCAGAAACTTGCCGCCGCATTCATTAGGCCAGTTGGCGTACCTGAATCTATTATAGGTCTTTTCGCGTACTACAATCAATTACGATTAATTGCAATCAAGCAGTTTTTGTGCTCCATTTTAGTACGTACAAAAACGGCTTCTTTGCAATTAATTGCAATTAATCGTAGTACGCGAACAGTGCTAGTATATTAAAACAGATCCGCAGCAAGTCGTTTTTGTACTCTTGTTGCAAGCAAACTTTACGGGCACGGTCTCATTATCAATTATCAATCGCAATTAATCATAGTACGCGAGCAGACCTTGTGCTGCAATTTTCTGCAAAAAAATAAGATACCACAAATTACGGTTTATTAATTTGAAAAGCAGCTAGTTGCTTTTGTAAATGAAACCGGCAAAGCATATGAAAATGCATGGCCCATTATGATACGAATATTCCATAGAAAATATTTTGTTTCGCGCCTTCATTTCATTAATACAGCATTTGAAATACTAGGCTTGTTTTTTTTGCTCCCCTATCCTATCCAGAAAATACGCATTGGAAAAAACAATTACTTGTGTGCCAGGGAATTTTCTGCATAACATTGTTATGGATAGGAGAAGCAACAAAAAACGCCATTAGCGCGAAACCAATGCCTTCTAGATGTACGGGCCGTAATGTAGAATGATGACGTCAGAGCATCGGGACAAATGTCGCGAAAAACACACGTAGTCTTATGGGACGTCCGCGGAAAAATGTTAATTGTACGGGTTGTGTTAAAGTGAGTGAAATGAAAACTAAAATGGTTTATGCAGAACAGTGCTAGTGAACAGCTAAAACACAAATAAATGCGATGCGTGCGGTATAATGTGGAAAATTCGCTACGAAATGTTTATCGGTTGGTGTTAGGTTATGTGATGGTTCGTGTCGATTTACTGTCGCGATACAATTAATTGAAACAAAGAGTACGTTATGACGGCCCGTACTTCTAGAAGGCATCAGTGCTGCCATATTAGGGATTTTAACCCTAGATTTAGGGATATTTTAAAGACTTCAGGGGACAAACAGGGGGAAAAAATATTCAGGGTTTTGTTTAGGGTGTTCTGAAACTTGATAATGCATTTTTCCGGAACAGATGTTTCGATAAATAATAATTTCGAAATACGTCATGTCCACCTTTTTCTGATATAAGAAAATATAAAATATCAATCTTTCATCATACCAATAAGCGGATATTGGTGATGCTGTTTCAAAATTGATATTTCTACCTTACCGATTGACGACAGAGGCCGCGATTGCCGTACCCTATGTCTCTATCTATTCAGCTGAGTGACCTATTCACTTTTTCGTAGGTACTATTTACAATACGCTGTCATCAAATCCATAATGGGATCATTTAACCGCCCTCGCTCTATCATTGTTTGATGTGCATTGCATTTAACACGGGGATATCCCAAAATATCGGAATAAGTCATATTCGTTTCTCCAAGCTCACTTATTAATTAATCAACTGATGAAATATGCCCATGGTACTGTCTAACTGTCTCTCGCGACTCTGTCGATAATAAACCTTTGGGAACTAATTTTTTCTGAGTGAAAACTTAACACACCCAGGAAAAAATTAGTCCCATAAGATAAGGATGAGTGGGGGAAAGTTTCACCTCACCTTAAAAAAGTTTGCTTCATATGACGAAAGTCTTACACATACAAAAATTTATATTTAAACAACCTGGTTTTTGAGAATCTCGAAAAATTTCCCGGAAATGACGTCACTATGGCTACTTAGGGTATTTTCAGGGATAAATAAGAATTGTCTGGGGGTAAGCCGCAGCGCCTATCTGGCAGCACTGGAAGGCATTGGCGAAACTCAACGCACTGCTATTTTTCCACAAAGTGCCGGTCCTCATATAGACCGCGGTTTTGTTCACATTAGTGCAACAGACCAATCAATCACGGCAGTAACATTATTTTACGTAAAAATAAAACAATATCAGTATATTGTAAGACGCCACTAGAATCCAGCGCCGCAAGGCACGCTGCTGGGAATAAACCGTCCATACTGAAGTTGGCTAATTCAAAAATAAATTATCCACTGTTGTATATCAAATGAATTTCAGTTCTTCGCACTTCGACAGACAATCGCAGACTGAGCCTTTGACAGCTCGTAGTCAACACGTGGACGGCATTTGCCGGCACGGGCAGGGCACGTGATGAAATCCCTTTAACTCGTGCCCAAAAAACCGACTCCGATTGGATGTCGCACGAGCGCCGGCGAGTGCTGTCAAAGTCGCTCGTCTGGACCAATGCCTCCTAGAAGTACGGGCCGTAATGCAGAATAATGACGTCACACTATACTGTCAAAGTGTCGCGAAAAACACACGTAGTCTTATGGGACGTCCGCGGGAAATCGTAAATTGTACAGGTTGTGTTGAAGTGAGTGAAGTGAAAACAAAGTGAGGTCCGCGGAACAGTGCTAGTGAACAGCTTAAACACAAATTAATGCGGTGCGTGCGGTATTATTGGGAAAATTCGCTACGAAATGTTTATCGGCTGGTGTTAGGTTATGTGACGTTTTGTGTCGATTCACTGTCGATACAATTGATTGACACAAAATGCAAGTTAAGACTAAATTTTATTTCTACAACGCGTCCACGCACAAAAAACTAACGTTTTATTCATATTGTAGCTTAAAAACCGCAAGTGAAATCTCCGTGTCTGTCGGCACTGCCTCGTGGAAATGTCAAAATTCACGGCTAAATTGACGTCATAGCTAAAACGATTACGTAGCCTGACGGCCCGTACTTCTAGGAGGCATTGTCTGGACCGTCCACACACTCGGGCTCGCCAGATCTCGCCTGGACTCGGCCAATATCTATTTGGCACATTAAGGGCATGTCCACTCCATTTCTACTACCTCACTGATTTCAAATGTGAAGGGTGGTAAAATTTGACAACAGGTTGTTCGAGTATAGATCGGCTGGGGTCTTTATGGCTTATTAGAATTAGTTTTTGATATAATTGTTGGCTTCGGTTACGAGAACTAGCCTATCCAAGCTCGGTAACTGTGAACTTCCGTGAAAGCAATATTTCGCTAAAATAACGGTGTTTCCGTGTTTGCCTATTGTTAATTTCATCGTGATAACATTAGCAAGTGAAAATTTCCTGAAAAGTGTTCGTGTGCATTTAGATCATAACGAGTGGATTGTATTGCAGTTAAACGTCGAAGACGCAACGATATAGTTCCTTTTTATATTGCACTTTTTATTGGAAACCGCCATGTCAACAATTCTACGTCAAATTCCATTGACCTGCAGCGGACACACGCGTCCCGTTGTGCACCTGGACTTCAGCGATGTTACCGAGTGTGGATATTTCCTAATATCAGCCTGCAAAGGTAAAGTCTCTTTTTCAAACTTGATCGCACATTATGCTTAAAAGCGCAGTGATAAGCACGAGGTTTTTGTTTGAATATCAAGGTTATCGTGTATCTAGAAAGCGGGACGGGAATGCGAAAAACTTCTCGTTCACGATCGGCACCTTGACCCACTTCCCTCTGTAGAATGCTTCTCAGTCCCCTCTAACCGCACGTTTATCGTCACACTAGATGTTTGCTATGCGACGAAATCTTAATTTGATTCTGATTTGAACTCAAAGCTGCTCATGCCAACAGTAATATAGTTTATCACACTAATTTGTTAACGAGATTCAGACGGATTTTTGCTATCGCTACGGTCTGGGAAGTACCTTGAATGTCCGCTATTTGTTCACGACCTTCGAATTCAAGTTTAACGTAGACGAGATGCATATAGGGAAACGCTATGTATTTCGTATATTCGGCAGGCTTTAAAATCAAGCAAATCAATATATACAGTGGTGGACAAAAGTTTTCACACAGCCGTTTGCTAACTAAAACAAGTATTAAAACAAAGCCAACAGAAAATATTCATTTCATTATTTTGGGAAAACAATTATTTATCCTTAAACTATTATATACCTTAAAAATTAATTTAAGAAAATAATACCCTATTCTGGAAAATAGAAAAATATTTTAAATTACACGTTTTTGTCCAGACAAAAGTTTTCACACACTAAGTTTGAAAAGATTTCCTATTTTAAGTAAGTTGGAATGCTGGCAAGACTCATGTTGATAATTTAACTGGAAAGTCCCGTTATATATTTGACTGGAGGTAAAATGTATTTGCGTGTATGGTTTAGTTGTAAAGTCATTAAAGTAGTGATAATGTTGCGCAGTCAGAAGGAAATTACGCAAGAAGAACGTAAATCAATTTTGAATTTATTCAAACAAAATAAATCGTATGGAGAAATTGGAAATATAATGGGTAGAAGTCGGTTTACAATTTGCGGTATTGTAAAACGTTACAAGAATTCGAAAGTACTCCACGAAAAGGACGCCCACGAAAACTAACAACTAGGGAAGAAGCGCAGGTTGGTCAAATACAATTTGTTTTGGTTTATAAATCCTATTAATGAATTACAATTCTAACATACAGGTTGTAAGAATCATTAAGAAACAACCCAAAACAACAACATCAGAGGTGCAGCTCAAGTTAAAGTCAATTTTAAAAAAGATGTTCACCCCAAAACGATACGCAGACTCCTTCATCGCAATGGATATAATGCACGGGTAGCTAGACGAAAACCTCTAATTAGTAAAATAAATAAAAAAAAGAGATTGCAATTCGCGAAAGACTTTATAAATAAGCCTGAAGGTTTCTGGAATAATGTATTATTCTCTGACGAGAGTAAATATAATTTATTTCAGTCTGACGGTAGAACCCTGGTATGGAGAAAACTCAATACAGAGTTAAATGCAAAAAATATTACTAGTACAGTCAAACATGGTAGTGGAGGAGTTATGGTTTGAGGCTGTATGGCTGCTTCAGGTTTTGGAGAGCTTATATTTATTGAGCAAATGATGGATCAAAAACTTTACTTGAATATTCTCAAGGAAAATTTGAAAAAGAGTGCCGAAAAGTTGGACTTAGATGATCAATTTTATTTCCAGCATGACAACGATCCGAAACATACGGCTCATAATGTTAAAATGTGGGTTGCTTATAATGTTGCTCATACTTTACCGATTTTCCCACAGTCACCGGACCTCAACCCAATTGAGCATCTGTGGGAAGAATTAGAACGACGCTTGCGGAAACATACAATTTCCAGCAAGAAACATTTAAAGGAAATGCTTCAATTAGAATGGCTTAAGTTAACGGCAGATTATACAAAAAACCTTGTGTTGTCGATGCCTCGGAGATTAAAAGAGGTCACTAAACAGAAAGGACTTCCGACGAAATATTAAATATAAAAAAAATGACTATAATTAACGTAATATCACAAACTGTGTGAAAACTTTTGTCCGGGCAAAAAGGTGTAATTCAAAATATTTCGCTGTTTTCCAGAATAGGGCATTATTTTTTAAATTAATTTTTAAGGTATATAATAGCTTAAGAATGAATAATTGTTT
Source organism: Nemotelus nigrinus (assembly GCA_947369275.1). Lineage (NCBI taxonomy): Eukaryota > Metazoa > Arthropoda > Insecta > Diptera > Stratiomyidae > Nemotelus > Nemotelus nigrinus. The sequence continues at coordinate 93,427,683 of OX376372.1, read as the reverse complement.
TCCAAAAATAATGAAATGAATATTTTCTGTTGGCTTTGTTTTAATACTTGTTTTAGTTAACAAACGCCTATGTGTGAAAACTTTTGTTCACCACTGTATATAAATATGAACAGTGTTCACGTGATGTTATGTAGCCTCTGCACAATGGCCCACGATGGTCCACTGCAATAGTTGCCATGATGAATGCGTAAGAAGTTAGTTCCTAACCAGCGTGCGGACTCCGTATATGTATACGGTCCAAAAATCCAGTGAACTGGCCTGAGATTGTATTGTTGATCAACCTGGAAAATTGGAAGAAATCGCATGGAAAGATAAAATTCGACAACTACATACTCAGGCTAGATTTTTCGTTGCTCACATACGGCTCACTCTCGCAAATAATACCAGCACACTCTCAGGTTGCTTTGACAGATAATGCATTGCGTAAATAGAGGCGCAATTTCAAGGTCAAAGTGTTTTTTCTGGATAAGGGAAGGAGTTCATCCACTTATCATTCTATACACTTTGCCACAGCGTAATAAAATAGTTCCTAACCAGCGTGCGGACTCCGTATATGTATACGGACCAAAAATCCAGTGAACCGGCCTGAGATTGTATTATTGATTCGCCTGGAAAATTAGAAGAAATCGCATGGAACAGAAAGAGATACAAGATAGGATTCGACAACTACATACTCAGGCTAGGTTTTTCGTTGCTCAAATATTAGGTTAATCACAATACAGCGTTTTCCGCTGCGGCAACTGTCAAAAAATTAGAATGCACCCTTTTGTATGGTAACCCGCACAATGGCTGCGGCGGAATTTGCGGCAGCGGCGAAATTTGCCAAATTTCTAATTTTGCCGCACCGCTAGTGGTGATACCTACCATAGGTTGGCATCACCACTAGGTTGAATTAACTCTGTTTGAATTAGGTTGAATGGTCTGGTGGAATAGACAAGCGATGGCTGATGAGTATTGTGATAAGTCAACCTAATCTTCGTACAACAGGATTTAGCAATACAAAAGAAAAGAAAAAATGATTTTGGTTGGTGCCTTGGTTGCATTGACAGCGACATTGTCGCTGCATTGTGATTCAGCAAATTCAACTGCGGCATTCACGCCTCCCCCTGTGGAACGCTGCGTTTGCCGCAGCGGAAAACGCTGTATTGTGATTAACCTATATGGCTCGCTTTCGCAAAAAATACCAACACACTCTCAGGTTGCTTTGACAGATAATGCATTGCGTAAATGGAGGCGCAATTTCAAGTTCAAAGTAGTTTGTTTTGGAAAATGGAAGGAGTTCACCTACTTATCTTCTCCTACATTTTGACGAAGCTGCCTCTTATAAGAATCAGGACTGGTCTAGTATATATACTAGACCAGTCCTGATTTAAGTAAACAAAGTGTAAGCTTTGTCAATCAAAAAAAAGATCCGATTGGTTGTGAAGTACAAATGGAACTAATTTATTCAAGTTGAATATTACAATAAGAAAGCTATTTTGCTGATTCGTAAGAATGAACAATTATTGAAATCGAGTAAAATGAGAGTTTAACAAAATATCGCTGATGCGTTTGCTTCGCTTTAATGTAGTTATTGAATATTACAATAAGAATGCTATTCTGCTGATTCGTAAGAATGAACAATTAACAATTGAAATCGAGTAAAATGAGAGCTTAACAAAATATTGCTGATGTAGTTATTGCAGAACTCGAGTGGTTGGATGTGTGTTATGGGTTGAACTTAATAGGTTGGATGTCGCGCATGCTGGGGCTTGTCGAAGTTGATGTTATCGTCGGATGAAGTATTTGCAATGATGACCTATGTTTTTTTGCATCTTAGGACTGTAAGTATAGCGAGAATTAGAATTAGAACTGTGCTTAAACTTATATTGGTTATGGTCGAATATGAACGTCTGGTAAGTATTTCCTTTAACTGCTCTCTGTTCTTCAAGTGCAGGCTATGAAGATAAGGTATATTTAGTTTTATCTTCTCGTCGGATGGTTATTTGAAGTGCTGTTGGTAGGACCTGGACCGATGTCAACTGCTTGTTTTGGAATGTCCTGTTGTTGATCTGGATGGTCTCGTTAGCGAAATGAATGATAAAATTCCCGTTTAGATGTTTCGTGGAGTTAGTTTCGAGGAGTTCCCCATGGAAATTATCGAGGAAAATAGTGTTGTCGTTGATCAAGTCTACTATCTCGTCCCGGTTGTACTCGTATTGGCACTCGGCTTTCATCCCCCTTATCAATTGGGTAATGCAGTGGTCTCGTGGTAGTATTTGTAGTTGGTGTTCTTTACATATTGTGACATTGTTTATTATATTGCACTTGCCTTTGATCCCGAAGTATTCTGTATAGTTGGTTAGCAACTCGTCAAATTCCAGATACACTCGTTTTTGATTTCTTGTTGTTGCTTTGATATTGATATGACTGTACATGTCCTTACTCATTTTGGGTAATGAGAGGGTATATAACAGCGTAGCTCCTTTCATTACTATCGCTGGTTCTGCATATTCCAAAGCTTCGACTTGGTTTGCGTATGGGAGTGTTTCGATTTCAGTGATGAGATGATTTATTTCCTCTTTGTCCAAAAGATTTGTGTTGACTATACCTCCTTTCGCCAATTGTTCGGCCATCGTGATCTCATAAATCTCATTTCTCAGAATGCTTAGCCTGTTAAACAGCATTTGTTCGTACTTGTCGTCTATTTTGTCGTCTAAATTTTGAACAATTTTATTATATTCTCGTAACATTTTATCTGTTGATTCCATTATCTTCTTGTTGATTCGATACTATTTTTTATTATTGGAAACTAGGTCGTTTTGGCTTCTGACTATTCTGTTCCAGTCTGTAGCATCGGGTGAACCGGCTATACATTTCCAGGCAGATCCGATCCAATTTATTGATCTTGTGCTCCGCGATTTTTCCCCTTTAAGTTTTTGGATAGATCGTTGTATCTGCTCAATTAGGTGTTCGATTTGAGGCCGCAGGATACTTGTCTGCTTCATTTGGGCGAAAATTGGCATTGTTCTGTTGATTATTTGGGTGTAGCTATCCAAGTCAATTATATGAACTAGTTTGAAGCTACCAGTCAATATTCTTGTAGTACTTGCGTTGATGCATATCAATGGTCCTTGACACTCAAATATCAGTGCGCCCATGGTGAATTGTAACCAGTTTATTCTGAAAATAAAAGTGTATGGCTTATTTTAAGGTGTTTTTTACGTGAGCTTTTCGCCTTCCACTCGTCGTAGCAACCTCCTACAGTTTCATTTTTGAACAATGGTTTATTTTTTTCTTTACTTTGCTTAATAGCGGTGAATATTGTTTCTCCAGGTTTGTAAGTATTAAGGTTTTGTCTCTTCTTATTTTCTATTTTTAATCTTTTCTTCTGAATGTTTTTAATTTGCTCCGGAAGGTCGATATTAATTTTCTCTCTGAAATTCAATAGGTTCTAGTAGTTTATTCGTTGCTCTCTGCCAAAAAATATGTCGCTGGGTTTCCTTTTTATCACCGAATGCACTGAATTGTTGTATCTATCAACGGATATTTCTATAAGTTCTCTTGTAGACAGATCCGGTAGTTCCTTTTGTAGGCACCGAGCTATTTCAATGATAGTTGAATGGACCCTTTCGATTGTGTCGTTTACCTCACTCCTTTGAGTTGGAGTTAGGTACAATTCAACTCCCAAATTCTTGATGTAATTGGATATGATCGGACTGGTAAGCCCTTTTTCATTATCGATCACTAACATTTTGGGCACAGAGAAGTAATGTAATATTTTTATCAGCACGGACTTGTCTTTAATTCGGAAAAATTTGGTGAACTTCGAAAATTTATCTACGCAAGAAATGAATTTTTCGCCTTGGAACTCGAATATATCCATGTGTAGTATCTCCGTTGGATATGTCGGTGTTGGTGTTTCTTGTAGTTGCGGCTTCGAATGGTGTCGGTCATACTTGTTGCTGTTACATGTGTCGCAATTTCTGACGTATTCCTTGATCTCCTTGGACATGTGTGGAAAATAATATTTTTCCAAGATTTGCGTCTTGTTCTCTTCAAAGTTTCGATGTGCTCTTCGGTGCTCTGTTTCTATAATACGCATGCGGTTTTCAACATTGGCGATATCTTCGACCACTCTTTGCGTCAGGCGAATTTTAAATTTACCGAAATGTTCCTTATAAACTTAATAGTTGTATGTTATTCTCAGAAATGTTGAAGCCATTAGCGATGTTTGGGTTCAGTCTTTCTTTCAATACCCTTATGAGACTCTCTCGGTTTATGCTTTGCTCTGATGTAGTGTCTGCGATATCCCGGATGTGGTTCCTCGTAAGCATAAACCGTTTTGCCCTCTGTTATAATCAATTGATTTTTGAATACGTTTATTGGAGCCTCGGTGTGAGGTATAAGATCGGTGCTGTCTTCTTCGGCACTATGCATAGTTAGTGACGAAGAAGTGAGAACGTTAGCCTCCAGTTGCAATCTCGATAAGGCATCTGCAACATGGTTGGTTTTTCCGGGTTTGTAGATCAGCTCGTAGTTGTATTCCTCAATTCGAGCCTTCCATCTTTTCAATTTGGCATTATGGTTATTATTGCTCAAACTGAATGTTAAGGGCTGATGATCCGTGAGTATTTTAATTTTTTTTTGCCCCATACAAGTAATTTCTCAAGTTGTCCAGAGCCCAAACTATTGCCAACATCTTCTTCTCATTGGCGGCGTAGTTTTCCTCAGATGGCTTGAGGGACCTGGATATATATGTGATGGGTCTATCTTTGCCAATTTCTCCCTGAGAAAGGACTGCTCCAATCGCTTGGTTGGAAGCATCCGTGGTCAGAATGAACGGTTTGGAGAAATCAGGGAAGATAAGTATTTCTGGCGAGATTAGAAGCTGTTTTACGGTATTAAATGCTTTTAAGTCATCTTCACCCATGCATATTTTCACCCTTTTCGATTGACTGGATTTAATTTGTCCTTTGTCGCCTCTTGTCAGATCTGTCAATGGTTTCGCCATTTTAGCGAAATCTTTTATAAAACGTCGATAGTACGACGCTAGGCCTAAAAAGCTTTTTAAATCTTTTAAATTTTCAGGTGGCTTTATTTTTTGAATTGCGGCGACTTTCTTCGCGTCTGGCTTTATGCCTTCGGGAGTAATAACGTACCCTAAAAATTCGGTTTCGGTTTTCAGAAACTCGGTTTTGTTTAAATTGACTCGAAGATTGGCGCTATATAGAATATTTTGACTATGTTTTCCAAATGCTCTTGTTCCGTTGCTCCGAGTATGATGATATCATCAACATAAACATAGCATATCTTCCCGATGTATTCCTTGAGGACATCATCGATCATCCTTTGAAATATCGCAGGAGCGTTTTTCAAGCCGAAAGGAAGTCGAGTGAATTCTGTAGCGAATTTTAAGAGATGGGAGGGGCCTTAGCACAACTTAGAACCAGACCGAAGTCCAGAACCAAGAGTGCTAAGGTCCAAGAAGTGGAAGTGGCTAATGCCATTCAAGAGGCAAAACAAAAAAAAAAGAATTGCCCCGAGAGCAGGGTGCCCTAGAAATGGCCGTGAAGGCCCCTCGTCCGCATTAGCGGAGCACCCTTTAACCAACCCCGACGGATGCTGGGGTGCCGCTTTGCTAGCTCGCTGCGGCTGGGGTGGGTTCTTTAAACAAATGGGGATGGTTTGCTCTCAAAGAAACGGGATGCTACGTATTATTTCATCCGTCATAATACAGTAGCCGCAAACTGGTATATAAAATACCCAGGGACCAAAAGGGGGCATAGTTCCGTAAAGGAAACCACCCAGGCTCTGCAACATGGGCTGACTAAGCAGACCCAGTGCTCGTGACAACGCACGGAGCCAGAAAATTGAAAATTCTACAAAAGGGAAAAAGGAAAAAGTGCTACCTCTCTTTACAAGGAACCCGGGTGAGGCAGACAGCCCCGGGCCCCCGATGTTAGTGGAGCCCTGACCCCGATGGTCTGGGGTCCTCCACCCTCTGATGCTGGCCATTTTTATCAAAAATCAAAAAAAAAACTAATCAACAACCAGAAACTACTATATAGATGGCCAGCATCCCTCCCTTGTAAGATGCTGTAAAATACTGAAAAATTCACAAAGAAAACTATTTCATTATGGGCCAGCCAGGCCAAGCGCGGACCCTGAAAAGGAGAAAGAACTTCTCGGGCTTTCGCCCAATAAGAAGGCCAAATGTTATAATTAATACAAATTCATTTCATTATTTTTTTAACTATCAACAAGTTCTCCATTAATTTGTCTTTCTCAACATACAACACGTAATTAGATGCTTACTTTATTACTTGCTGATCAACAAAAAAAAATATCCAACTTCTATGCTATTTCCATATGTTTCAAACAAATATCCAACTTCTATGTTATTTACATATGTTTCAAACAAATATCCAACTACTGCATAACTATACTCCTCACGATTGTAGTTTTTTCTTTTTTTTTTTTTTTTTTTTTTTTTAAATAAATCCTCCTCGTGATTATCAATTAATGTTCTAATACAATAATTCAATGTGACGTACGTCTATCTAACGGTAAAAGTAATGCAGCTGTGAATTTTTGTAAATAAAGTTTTCTCAATCTACTTTCTCAATGAACATTATGCGCTTTAAATATGAATGCAATTTTCTTTCTCCATAAACTACTAAAGAAATATAGATTGTTATTTTTCTTTTTAGTTGGTTTCGAAACAAGGATATTTTATCACAATGTTAATTCATGTCCTTTTCTGTGTCGCGTCGATATTTTACTACACCGAATTTTCTCGGCAGCCTTAAAATAGAAATGAGGGCGAGGGTATGTTTGTGCGTGCGTGCGTGTGTGTGTGTGTGTGTGTGTGTGTGTGTGTGTGTGTGTGTGTGTGTGTGTGTGTGTGTGTGTGTGTGTGTGTGTGGGTGTAAAGGCGATTTCAAGCATCGCTACACATATCGACTGCGATAATTAGCATGAATGGTTTTCATCGAAAACAGCCTCTTCAAGTTGTGCTTGAATGGAAGTTTTCGAGGATATTCAAGTTTTATATATGTTTGCTATTAGATTTAATATGGTAAGAGAAATGCACATGTTTGCTGATAAGAATACGAGAGTAATGTAAGTACAATGTAAAAGCGTAAATGTCTTGGCTGTGTCAAAAGACCAAATATATATGTAGAACAGTTAGCCATTAGTTATAGTTTCATTGATTCAAGTGTGTGTAACATTTGGTCTAAGGATTAATTAATTCTGTTGAAACAGTTTCGACTTTACCGAAAACTTCCTTCGACTTTTCATGTAAAAAATGCTATTGTTCTAGTACTATACTTGTTGCGAAACGACCTTTTGTTTTCTAAGATATTTCACATTATTATCATTATTTATTTTACTAAGGCTGATCTGTTTTTACTGTAGACTTACGATTCTATTTAAACGTTTTTTTCATAATTCTCCCTAGCATCTAATCATTTTATATTACTTTGACATATTTCGTGTAAATTACCAGTTTGAAAACATCCAGTTTTGAACGTTTAGTACTTGACGGGTTTGGCCGGGTGAAAATGCCTAAGTAATCCGGAGACCAGAACGCTAAGTAGCTTGTAGATTCCAAAAGCCTTCAGACTGCCAGGAAAGGAACTTGGTTACTGTTTCGTGTTTAAGAGTACTCCTATGTACAGCAATCCCTCTTCAACAAGCACATCTTCAAATCTGCTCTGATTCCGGCACATGGCGAACTGTCTGCTAACTTCTCTTCACCTTCGCATCGCATCATCTTGACAGGCTGCTAGTTAGATACTTGTACCGCTAGAGGAAACTTCAACGATGTAGTTATTTCTAAATATTTCATCAGGAATCTCCTGCTGGGCTTATCTTGATTCACTATCTGACATTCGCTTTTCATTATGGTTTATTATCTTGAGCATATTTTTAATTAGGGAGAATGACCAATAGCTGCGGTTTGGCTTTGGTTATCGGAGAGAGTAGACTCCACGCGACGATTTCAAATTCCAATGTAGGTTTCGATAGTATTATTTTTGTGTTCTTTTTATTGGCCACTTGTCATTCGTATGGTATCTTCTATTAAAGGTTTGGTTATGGTTTAATGGTAAAGGTGTGACGTAGAAAAAAAAAACATCGCCTCTCAATGTTTGATGTTGTATTTTGATATTTCACTGTTTTATTATCTAACTTGAACTTGCGAGATCATTGTTTGAACTGTGTCGGATTTTATATGGTGGTCGTTAAATTGATTGATAATCTTCAAGAACTCATTTAGTAGCACATCACAGGCACCAGAAACTGACTTTCTCTTTCATGTTGATCGTACGATCGTTGTGGACCGGTGTGGCTGTCAGTAGCTACGAAAGCTATATAATTCACTTTTATTTTGATACCACAATTAATATTTATTTCACCACTTCCACTCTAAATCCGCGAAACAGAAAGGACTATCGAACTGTGCTTAGTAAACAAGGCAAACTTTAATTAATTGATAATTATCAATGTTGCACAATGCACTTGTGTTTCAATCACCAAGACGATTTTCAATCTTTCGCCGTTTTCTCTTCGCGGACGGGTCATCAACGACCCCTCGCCGCTACGATTCAGTTCAGACCGTCCGATTACTTGGGTTCGCGACTCAAACGTTACCGACACTGCCTTCGCTTGAGGCGATAAGGTGTCGTCCGCTCACTGATGGGCACCGGACCATTTTTCAATACGCTGATCTGTCGGTATTCGTAAAAACTATAAAGATTGGTAGGGCGGAATTCGATTTGCACTAACACAGCACCCTCGGATTTCCGTCGTTCTCTTTCTTGTCTTTGGCTGATGTGTTTTAATTTCGTCGCCAATGCCACCGCCAAACTTAATGAACTCGCGTCCGAGAAGCTATCACGCTATCTACGAAACTGCTCAAAATCAAACCAAACACGATTACAGCCGCGTAAAAATTCCGAAAGCAAGGTATTCCAAATTATGCTAACGCTCCACTTTGCACTAGCCCAGCGCGCGACACTACATTCACGCGAAATCTCCTAGTAGCCTTCTCGCCGCCACGCCGGCCCACAATCGACTGTCCCATAGCCAAGCTTATCGCGGCCAGCACACAGCCCAGTGCCGGTCTCGAAATTTTTGCACAAACAAGTTACCGTTAATACGGTAATTTGTTTGTGAAAAATGAAATTTTAACACGACATTGCTTGTGTTTCGATTTTTCGAAAAACAAGATGCCGTAAGGTCGTTTTGTAGAGGACTTCTGATACATTACGTATCAGAAGTCATTTGCCGTGAATTTAGAAAAAAATTCGAAATGGCAAATGCTACAACACAGATCTTTCCACAAGGGCAAGTGCGTGGAAAGAGCTGAAGGATGGATGTAATGTGTGAAAGACAATGACGTGAACAGGTGATCATGTCGTTTACTGTCCAATCCTTTTAAGAAAATCGTGAATAATGTGAACAGAACTCAAAGGGGGTAATTATTACTGAAAGGAATTATCGTGAACAACGTATACTGATTTAGAATGAAAGTATCTTTGGTAGAGGAAGTGGTGAACGAGGTGAACATCTCTAGATACTTTTCAATTGAAGCAGGAGTGACACCTGAAATAGGCGCAAATGGACGATCTCCAAATAGAATTTGGAAACAGATCGTGAACTGGTGAACTAGTGGGTATATCACTTAGTGATGTCTTTCGCGTGAAAGACGCCCACTGATCGTCCATTTTGATCGGCCAGCTGGTAATAAGCACCGCCGATCTTCTTAATTACCTTACTAGGTAAAAACTTCCGGTCCAGCTTTGCATTGTAGTGCGCGGCTGCGTCACTTTGCCGGAAGTTGCGCCTGTAGACCACTTCGCCAGGCTGGTATGAAACCAACCTGGAACGAAGGTTATAGGCCTTTGCATTTCGAGACTGGGCCTGGGTGGTGAGGTCGCGGATGGTCTGGCGTAGAAGAGCCAGTTGGTCAGGAGGTGGCAGAGTGGTCTCGGGGTCATCCAACAGATGAAGTTGTCGCAGCAGGTGATAGATGCGGCCATGAGTTATCATTGGTTGCCCGAAGACTGCCTGATAGGGCGAAGTTCCTATGGTTGCGTGAGGTGCTGAGCGTAGCGCGCAGGTTACTTCTGAAAGTTTACCGTCCCATTCCTTTTGAGCTGGATCAATGTACGAACGGATGGCCGCTAGTATGGAGCGGTTGAGACGTTCCGAGGCATTGGCTTGAGGGGAATACACAGCGGTGAAGGTATGTCCGATACCGAATTCCTGTAGAAAGGTCTGAAAGATAGACGACCGAAATTGTACACCATTATCTGTTACAACACTCTCCGGGACTCCAACAAGGTGAAATACCCTTTTCCTCAAGATGTCAATGACTGCTTTCGCAGTGAACTTCCGAAGCGGCTCAACGAAGGGGAATCGCGAAAGATGGTCGAGGACGATGAGAGCTCCAATGTTGCCAGACTTGGACCTAGGGTAGGGGCCGATAATGTCGATGTACAAGCGCTGGAATATGCGCTCGGGAACGGACTGCAGCGTCATTGGTGGACGAAGGGTGTGTGAAGGGGCTTTGGTGGTTTTGCATGTAAGGCATGAACCCACATAATCACGCACTTGAGCGGCCATTCGTGGCCAATAAAACCATTGCCGTAATCGGCCGAGGGTTTTGGCCACGCCACCATGCGCACTCAAGGGTGGGTCATGAGCTCCCTTCACTAATTCTGCCGTCATTTCTGACGGCACCCACAACTTCCAGGCCAACTGGTCTTGAAGTCCGTTTCCGGTCGCATACTCAGTCCGCTTGTACACGAACCCGTCTACAACTTTTAGGTCCGGCAGTTGGTCTTGTTCTGCCTGGACTTTAGCCGCCAGCTCCGTATAGGAGGCATTTTTGAAGTGGGGCGACTCTAAGTCTAGCTCCATTGGAGTCTCCTCGCCCTCTGCCGGCATCAACGCCTCGGCAGAGAACATGCGCGACAAGGAGTCCGGCACTACGTTTTGGCTTCCCTTTCGGTGGACAATCTTGAAGTTGAAACCTTGAAGTTTCAAGGCCCACCGGGCTAATCGTCCATTAAGGTCTGGTTGGTTCATTAGCCATTTTAGGGAAGCATGGTCGGTCACGATTTCAAATTCGTGACCTTCCACGTAGGCACGGAACTTCTTGATTGCCAACACCGCTGCCAGACATTCTTGCTCAGTGACGGTGTAGTTTCGCTGAGCGGGATTCAGTTTGTGGGACATATAGGCGATGGGGGCTTCAGCTCCGTCTTCTGTGCGCTGCACCAGCACGGCACCGACTCCATGTTGACTTGCGTCACATTGGATGGAGAAGGGCTTGTTGAAATCTGGGCTGTGCAGCACTGGGGCTGAAGCAAGGCTGTGTTTCAATTGCTTGAAAGCATTTAGCCTCTCATCGGTCCACACAAACTGACTCCGCTTAGAAAGCATGTCTGTCAGTGGTGTTGACAATGACGCATATTCCCTGACGAAGCGCCGATACCAACCGCAGATTCCTAGAAATCTTCGGAGTTGCTTCGTGGTAGAGGGAAGTGGGAAATCCATGATAGATTTCACCTTGTCAGGATCAGTCTGGATAGTGCCCCCACCAACAATGTGGCCAAGGTACTTGACGTCTCGCAAGAGGAACTTACTCTTTTCCACATTGATGGTGAGGCCAGCTTGCCTCAAATGGAAGGCGACCTGATGAAGCACCTGAAGGTGCGCGTCGAACTCGTCTGTGATCACCAACAGGTCGTCGAGGTACACGAATACCTGGTGCTTAAGTTGGGGCGGAATTACCTTATCCATTAGCCGTGACATCGTTTGGGGTGCATTACACAACCCAAACGGCATCACGACAAAATGGTAAAGGGGTCGACCGGGCACAGTGAAGGCTGTCTTCTCTTTCGACTTTTCCTCTAAGGGGATTTGCCAAAAGGCATCCTTCAAGTCAAGGCTGGAGATGAAATTTGCCTTAGGAAGTCTGCTGAGAATTCCATCAATCAGCGGCAAAGGATAGGCATCCTTCACTGTGACCGAGTTGACCTTCCGGGCATCCAGGCATAGGCGCACCTTCGAGGGCTTTACCACCAACGTTACCGGCGAAGACCATGCACTCTTCGACTCTTCGATTACGCCCAACGCTAACATCCGGTCAATTTCCTGATATAGGAGCTTTTCGACAGCTGGTGACACAGAGAAATGTCTCTGTTTTATGGGTTTCTGGTCACCAGTGTCGATGTCATGACGGATGAGCGTAGTCTTTCCCAAGCCCTCAACAGCGAACGAAGGAAAGCAAGCAATCGCAGACCGAAGTCTGCGATGCTGCTCCTGTGTGAGAGGGTGGGCGCAATCGTCGAGTGCGTCGAGGCTGTTGGTGGTGTCGACCTGTGGTGGTGGCGCAAACAGGTCTGTGGCCAGGGCGAAAAGACGGACGAAGTCCACTCCCAGATAGAGATTCTGACTGAGAGTGGGTATTATCCACAGCGTCAACGTCTTGGTGAGCCCCCGGAACGTGATGTCGGCTGATACTCGGCCTACGGCTTGATGTTGTGTGCCGTCAGCTGTTTTCAACCCGAGAGAAGCTCTTTTCCAGGGAAAAGCGTTCCTCTCGAGGAATGAGCGGACTAGATCAGCCGCCATCACGCTCACGTTGGCTCCCGTGTCGATCAAACCCGATGTTAGTTGGCCGAACAACAGAACCTGAGCGTACGGTCGAACGTCACCTGGAGGCACGTTCAACAGAGTCGCACAATCCAATTGATAACGCCAACGACGGAACTGAGCGTAAAAACGCCTCATTCTCAACGTTGAGCGTTTAGGTGTTTTAAGGTGTTTGTGAATGGTGTCAATTTCGGAGTTAAAAATTCGGTTTCGGACCGCCGTGTATTTCTGCCATCTAATGTGGTAGGGCAGAAAAGCCAAAGGTGTAGGAGGCTCTGCCTGTAAGAGTGGGATCGATAAGGTAGTAGAGTCCCCACTCGGCTGAATACTAACATCATTGGTGGTTGGGTCCAAGGAATTTGGAGACAGATCATCAGTCCTGTCTACCTGCTGGAACGGGGTGGAGCTTGTTTGCCCTGTGGGAGGCGTGAGATCTTGTTCCGCGCTCCCTGCGGTCCGTTTTTTGTTTGGCAGTTCACACAATTAGGTTTATATGTGTCTGCCTTTCCGCAGCCATAACAGAAAATTGTTCTGGGCTCCAAACAATCGTCGAAACGGTGTCCCACTTGCTTGCAGTTCCAGCAAGTAGGCAGGACCGTGACTGCCTCCACTCCAGGTTCTTCCGGGGAATCCTCATATTGGTCCGGCGGGTATTCCTCATGTAGTTTTTCTGTAGCATGTCTCCATTGGGAGGATCGGCGTCGACCTCCAAGCTCCATCTCAAAGTTCTCCGCACGGATGACGGCCTGACGGAGCAGACGAACAGAGGGAAGGTGTATTTGGAGCAGACCACGACGGATTTCTGGCACTAAATTGCGTCTGAGAATGTCAGCTAAGTCCGCGTCGCCAATAGGGCGCTGTAGCCGGTCGACAATCTTGTAGACGTCCGCACTGTAATCGTCGAATGTTTCTTGAGGTCGCTGTTTCCTTCCTCGTATCCGCTCCATCAGGTCGGCATCCGTGAAGCGATCAGCGAAATGATCGCTCAGGGCCGACTCCAAATCCCTCCAACTGAAGTCACGTCTGGAGTTGTAAAACCGCCAATACCAATCAGCGGCAGGTCCAATCAAAAGTAAATGCATATGCTGGCATAGAACATTAAAATTTCCGCCCAAGGTGTTTCTGGTGAGAGCCGCTACCCTGTTAATAAAGACTTCCACGGGCATGGAGGATTCACGACCCGAGAATTTTAGTCCCCACCCACCAATGATGCTTGCCACCTTATCGTGGTGGAACTGGACATTATTACCACGAGGGGTGCGAGGTGAGTAGGATCGCGGCACTGGAACAAATGATTGTGCGCGAGAGTTCAGTCTTGGCGACTCTACATTCCGAGTCCGGGACGGAAGGTTCAATTGGGCCATGCGCTCCAGCATCACACGCATGCCGTTCTGCAATTCGTTAATCTGTTGTTGAAGTCCGCTTAAATCTTGAGGCACTATAGAGCGCGCTCCTGCGGCTTCTGACGTCACATCTGATATGGGGGACGCTTTTGATGACGGGCCAGGTGGCTGAATTAAACCTTCCGCCCCCGACTCGGCCTGTAAATCAAAGTCCCTGATTTCCACATCTTCATTGCTTCTCATGCCTCGGGTTCTTACTCCCGGCCGCTGGGTTTTGGGCCGAGCCCCTCGTGGCATAGATGCTGCAGCAGTGGGGGCCTGTCTGGCTCCTAAGGGGAGACTCAGTGGTCCACGGCACAGCGGGCAATCAGTACGATTTCTGAGCCATTGCTCCAGGCACGATTCATGAAAAGTGTGTCCACACTTGGTGGTATATGTGTCCTGGGCAGCAGCGAATGGCTGCTGGCATATGGAGCACTGAGCCTCCACCGTGGTGCCAGACAGATCCTCACTGCTGTGATGCAATGGCATTATCAGTCTGTGATAAATAATTGACAAGTGATGAAAATTCAAAGAAAATGCACGATACTCGTGACTAACGAATTAATTACGCTTATAACTAAGGAGTTGCTGCAAATTCAAATGCAACCCTGTGCACAACGAGTGTGACTAACTCTTCCAAAGAGAAAAATCTTAACAGCTAAGGGCAAGAAAAATGCCAAAAATTCAAAAATATATATAGAATATATATATAGGTGAAAAGGAAATATATAATATATAAATATATATTTATGTGTGTGCACACCTGTGGCGTGACTAACTCTTCCAAAGAAACAATAAAGCTCTTAAAGCCAAGTGGCTAGAATTCGAATGAGAAAGATATAGATTTCAAAAGAAAAGTTTTAAACTTTCCAAGTTAGGATAAAAATTTAATATTTGTCAAAAATTTTAATTTTCAGAAATGGCCTTCTTATTAGACGAAACCCGATCCATTCCTCTCCAATTCAGGTCCGTTGGCTGGCTGGCTTTTGATTTTAAAAAACGCAAGAAATAGAAATTCTAATTATGAAATGTTAGACTGGAACAGTGTGAAAAATTTTAAAAAATTGTCAAAGTAAAGTGGATGTGTGATGGTGAAAGTATTGAAATTTTATACGATTGAAATTTGTAAGTAAAAAACTTTAACTCGGGTCGGCTCCTGAAGGGTACCGCCCATTATGGGGGACTGTTTACCCACCCGAAATTCCTCGAAAAGAGAGGAGCAAGGGACCAAAAACAACTATGTTGCTGCTTGACTCAACTTCAGCAAATGGTTCAAGTTTGGCCAAGCTGCAGGGACGTGTAGGTGGCACCACGCCAACCCCACGTAATCCACCACAGCTTGAACCAAACCCAAGCCAAGAGCCGAAGCTGGGTCAAGACAACAAGGAATCAAAAATTTGGGACAGCTTCCCAACATAAAGTGGGGCAGGGGCCCTTCGGTTGACCGGGACAGGAGCGGCGGTAAACCACCACAACCTGTTATCCGCGGCCAACCTCCAGGTTGCACCCAGAGTCAAAAAACTCAATAGGACGAACACAACGAGAAGCTGCCCAAGAGGTAAACTAACTAGGAATTGAATTTAACCGGATAGGACTGGGAAGGATGTTTGCGGCTAGTAAGGAAAGAGCGAGCGATGCAGGTCTTAATTCAAGGGGTTTGTTCTCTCGAACGAAGTATATCGAATCGCAAAGGAGGCGATTCTAAGACCTGCGAGTGAGAATGGAATTTTTAAGGATTTAAAGACGTGAAGTCTTAAGGGGAGTATGAGTCGAAACTCATAAGTATTTTCTCACTTTGGTGGGTCACCCAAAAACGAGTTTCGGGCCCCACGTTGGGCGCCATTTGTAGCGAATTTTAAGAGATGGGAGGGGCCTTAGCACAACTTAGAACCAGACCGAAGTCCAGAACCAAGAGTGCTAAGGTCCAAGAAGTGGAAGTGGCTAATGCCATTCAAGAGGCAAAACAAAAAAAAAAGAATTGCCCCGAGAGCAGGGTGCCCTAGAAATGGCCGTGAAGGCCCCTCGTCCGCATTAGCGGAGCACCCTTTAACCAACCCCGACGGATGCTGGGGTGCCGCTTTGCTAGCTCGCTGCGGCTGGGGTGGGTTCTTTAAACAAATGGGGATGGTTTGCTCTCAAAGAAACGGGATGCTACGTATTATTTCATCCGTCATAATACAGTAGCCGCAAACTGGTATATAAAATACCCAGGGACCAAAAGGGGGCATAGTTCCGTAAAGGAAACCACCCAGGCTCTGCAACATGGGCTGACTAAGCAGACCCAGTGCTCGTGACAACGCACGGAGCCAGAAAATTGAAAATTCTACAAAAGGGAAAAAGGAAAAAGTGCTACCTCTCTTTACAAGGAACCCGGGTGAGGCAGACAGCCCCGGGCCCCCGATGTTAGTGGAGCCCTGACCCCGATGGTCTGGGGTCCTCCACCCTCTGATGCTGGCCATTTTTATCAAAAATCAAAAAAAAAACTAATCAACAACCAGAAACTACTATATAGATGGCCAGCATCCCTCCCTTGTAAGATGCTGTAAAATACTGAAAAATTCACAAAGAAAACTATTTCATTATGGGCCAGCCAGGCCAAGCGCGGACCCTGAAAAGGAGAAAGAACTTCTCGGGCTTTCGCCCAATAAGAAGGCCAAATGTTATAATTAATACAAATTCATTTCATTATTTTTTTAACTATCAACAAGTTCTCCATTAATTTGTCTTTCTCAACATACAACACGTAATTAGATGCTTACTTTATTACTTGCTGATCAACAAAAAAAAATATCCAACTTCTATGCTATTTCCATATGTTTCAAACAAATATCCAACTTCTATGTTATTTACATATGTTTCAAACAAATATCCAACTACTGCATAACTATACTCCTCACGATTGTAGTTTTTTCTTTTTTTTTTTTTTTTTTTTTTTAAATAAATCCTCCTCGTGATTATCAATTAATGTTCTAATACAATAATTCAATGTGACGTACGTCTATCTAACGGTAAAAGTAATGCAGCTGTGAATTTTTGTAAATAAAGTTTTCTCAATCTACTTTCTCAATGAACATTATGCGCTTTAAATATGAATGCAATTTTCTTTCTCCATAAACTACTAAAGAAATATAGATTGTTATTTTTCTTTTTAGTTGGTTTCGAAACAAGGATATTTTATCACAATGTTAATTCATGTCCTTTTCTGTGTCGCGTCGATATTTTACTACACCGAATTTTCTCGGCAGCCTTAAAATAGAAATGAGGGCGAGGGTATGTTTGTGCGTGTGTGTGTGTGTGTGTGTGTGTGTGTGTGTGTGTGTGTGTGTGTGTGTGTGTGTGTGTGTAAAGGCGATTTCAAGCATCGCTACACATATCGACTGCGATAATTAGCATGAATGGTTTTCATCGAAAACAGCCTCTTCAAGTTGTGCTTGAATGGAAGTTTTCGAGGATATTCAAGTTTTATATATGTTTGCTATTAGATTTAATATGGTAAGAGAAATGCACATGTTTGCTGATAAGAATACGAGAGTAATGTAAGTACAATGTAAAAGCGTAAATGTCTTGGCTGTGTCAAAAGACCAAATATATATGTAGAACAGTTAGCCATTAGTTATAGTTTCATTGATTCAAGTGTGTGTAACATTTGGTCTAAGGATTAATTAATTCTGTTGAAACAGTTTCGACTTTACCGAAAACTTCCTTCGACTTTTCATGTAAAAAATGCTATTGTTCTAGTACTATACTTGTTGCGAAACGACCTTTTGTTTTCTAAGATATTTCACATTATTATCATTATTTATTTTACTAAGGCTGATCTGTTTTTACTGTAGACTTACGATTCTATTTAAACGTTTTTTTCATAATTCTCCCTAGCATCTAATCATTTTATATTACTTTGACATATTTCGTGTAAATTACCAGTTTGAAAACATCCAGTTTTGAACGTTTAGTACTTGACGGGTTTGGCCGGGTGAAAATGCCTAAGTAATCCGGAGACCAGAACGCTAAGTAGCTTGTAGATTCCAAAAGCCTTCAGACTGCCAGGAAAGGAACTTGGTTACTGTTTCGTGTTTAAGAGTACTCCTATGTACAGCAATCCCTCTTCAACAAGCACATCTTCAAATCTGCTCTGATTCCGGCACATGGCGAACTGTCTGCTAACTTCTCTTCACCTTCGCATCGCATCATCTTGACAGGCTGCTAGTTAGATACTTGTACCGCTAGAGGAAACTTCAACGATGTAGTTATTTCTAAATATTTCATCAGGAATCTCCTGCTGGGCTTATCTTGATTCACTATCTGACATTCGCTTTTCATTATGGTTTATTATCTTGAGCATATTTTTAATTAGGGAGAATGACCAATAGCTGCGGTTTGGCTTTGGTTATCGGAGAGAGTAGACTCCACGCGACGATTTCAAATTCCAATGTAGGTTTCGATAGTATTATTTTTGTGTTCTTTTTATTGGCCACTTGTCATTCGTATGGTATCTTCTATTAAAGGTTTGGTTATGGTTTAATGGTAAAGGTGTGACGTAGAAAAAAAAAACATCGCCTCTCAATGTTTGATGTTGTATTTTGATATTTCACTGTTTTATTATCTAACTTGAACTTGCGAGATCATTGTTTGAACTGTGTCGGATTTTATATGGTGGTCGTTAAATTGATTGATAATCTTCAAGAACTCATTTAGTAGCACATCACAGGCACCAGAAACTGACTTTCTCTTTCATGTTGATCGTACGATCGTTGTGGACCGGTGTGGCTGTCAGTAGCTACGAAAGCTATATAATTCACTTTTATTTTGATACCACAATTAATATTTATTTCACCACTTCCACTCTAAATCCGCGAAACAGAAAGGACTATCGAACTGTGCTTAGTAAACAAGGCAAACTTTAATTAATTGATAATTATCAATGTTGCACAATGCACTTGTGTTTCAATCACCAAGACGATTTTCAATCTTTCGCCGTTTTCTCTTCGCGGACGGGTCATCAACGACCCCTCGCCGCTACGATTCAGTTCAGACCGTCCGATTACTTGGGTTCGCGACTCAAACGTTACCGACACTGCCTTCGCTTGAGGCGATAAGGTGTCGTCCGCTCACTGATGGGCACCGGACCATTTTTCAATACGCTGATCTGTCGGTATTCGTAAAAACTATAAAGATTGGTAGGGCGGAATTCGATTTGCACTAACACAGCACCCTCGGATTTCCGTCGTTCTCTTTCTTGTCTTTGGCTGATGTGTTTTAATTTCGTCGCCAATGCCACCGCCAAACTTAATGAACTCGCGTCCGAGAAGCTATCACGCTATCTACGAAACTGCTCAAAATCAAACCAAACACGATTACAGCCGCGTAAAAATTCCGAAAGCAAGGTATTCCAAATTATGCTAACGCTCCACTTTGCACTAGCCCAGCGCGCGACACTACATTCACGCGAAATCTCCTAGTAGCCTTCTCGCCGCCACGCCGGCCCACAATCGACTGTCCCATAGCCAAGCTTATCGCGGCCAGCACACAGCCCAGTGCCGGTCTCGAAATTTTTGCACAAACAAGTTACCGTTAATACGGTAATTTGTTTGTGAAAAATGAAATTTTAACACGACATTGCTTGTGTTTCGATTTTTCGAAAAACAAGATGCCGTAAGGTCGTTTTGTAGAGGACTTCTGATACATTACGTATCAGAAGTCATTTGCCGTGAATTTAGAAAAAAATTCGAAATGGCAAATGCTACAATTCATACTTGTCGTTCATGGTGGAAAATGCCGCCATAGGTATGTCTCTCTTCTTCATCTTTATCTGATGGAAGCCCGATGTAAGATCGATAGTTGTAAAGTATTTTGAGCTACCAATACTAGCTAGTGTGCTTGAAATGTCAGGAATTGGGTAATTGTCTGCTATGGTGTCGTTGTTTAGTTTCTTAAAGTCCACGACCATTCTATATTTTTTCTCACCTGATGCATCTGCTTTCTTCGCAACAACTCAGATAGGTGAATTGAAAGGGCTCTTTGAGGGTCTTATTATTCCGTCTTCTAACAATTGTGATATCTGTTTTTCCACTTCCCCCCTCATGTTGGCAGGATACGGATAAGATTTCGCATATATTGGTGCGTCGGTTGTTGTCTTAATTTCTGCTTCAACGCTGGTGTTAACTATTTGTGGTCATTGACGGGACCAAAGAAACTTTTATGTGCCTCAATTATTCTGCTAAGCTTCTGCTTTACTTCTGGTTTAAGGTGACTATCCCGGATTTGGATGTTGTTGACCTGAATAGATTCTTTCTCTTTTAGAGGAATTTCTACATCTGGTTTTAAATTGAGTAAATTGTTTTTTCTGTCGATTATGGGTTCGAGTTGTTTAAGGGTATCATCTCCGATGATGCCATCGAAGGACTTAAGACCCGGAAGTACGAAAAAATGTATTAAAAGATCAATCCCTATACTTTTGAAAATTTTTCCTGATACTTTTTCTTTGATTTCTATGTCTCCACCTGCTGATTGAATATTGAAGACTTTATCAACTGGATGGGTTTTTGGTTCTAAGTCAGGCTTCACGAAGTTCTTATTAGCACCGGTGTCGATAAGAAATTTTAAAATTTTGCCGTCTCTAGTTCTGGAACGCTAGAGAGGCTTGTGTCATAAAATTTCTTTCATCTTCCTGCTCGTATTCCTCTTCCTGTTGGTCGTTTTGATCCAGTTCGTCATTTTATTCCAATGTTGGCTCTTCACTTATTTCCAGAGCGTTAACTCTTTGTTGCTTGCGGGGGTAATTATCGGATTCATTGTATCTCTTCGGAAGTTTACCAAATCCTGGCCGGTTCATGTAATCAAGTTGCCTAATTTGAATCGATTGGTCCACCTCCATTGGGGTAGGTGGCTTCTGCACCTGTGGCTTGGGGGTGGTTGTGGGCGCTGCTCATGTTGGACGCGTTAAATCTCGTTTTTTTGATTAACTGGTAGTGTCCTGGGTGGTGCTCGCGGGCCTGGTTTAGGTGTTTGTTGATTTAGGTTACGCGAAAAGAACTGATTTATTGGTGCAGTTACAGAATTTGGCGTAGAAGTATTTCGTATATTAGCATTACGAAAATTTAAATTCTGGAACTCCAGGCACGATGCGTATACTTCAGGTAGTGTTGAAGGCCTCTGGATGATCAACATTCTCGATAAGTCACCTCTCAATCCTCTAAAGAAAACGTCGAGAGTTCGATGCCTATATGTCTTTGTTAACACATTCATAGTTTCCAATGAGTAAGTTTTCAATTTGTTGAGAATAAGCGAGAATTGATGATTGACATTGGCATAGAATTCATCTACACTCATAGCTCTCTGCGTCATGGTGCTGAGTTGGTGTTCCAGCGTCCGAATGTCTCTCTTGTCGGCGTAGTGAAGAGATAAGCACTTTTTGATGGCACTCCAATTACCGTCGAATATGTTGTAGGATATTAAAGCAACGTCTGCGGGCCCTCTCACCTTTTGTCGTATACTCTGTAAAATAGCTCGGTATATCGGCTTGTCGCGAACCACTCCGTAATCTCAAAGAATACTCTCTACGTTGTGGATCCAGGAAACGTATTTCGAGGGATCTCCATCGAAGACTTGTAACTCCTTCACACAATCTGGCAGTCTTCCAATCTCTTTCAGCTCCTCCGCGTTTTGTGGTGCTTGAAGTGGAGCTTCCTGAATGTCAGTCATTCTGCTGGTGGTAGGCTGTGCACGAGTCTCTTCCGTACTCCCAAGACTGTCGAGCTTCCTCTCCATTCTTTTACCGAGCTCGATTTGAGCATTTACGGCACCAACTAATTGTGTCAATACATCCTGTAGTTGTTCCATGTCGAATAATAATCGCGAGTGTATTCCTGGAATCTCGGTTCACTAATAATAAATGCTTCTGCGCACTTTTCTCTATAAAACACTATAAGAACTACTATATTGGGATCACTTGTTGGGATCACTTCACTTTAGATATATTTTCGATCACTTGTGTGAATTTTACTATATATTTTATTCATATATTTGATTTATATCATTTATTCATTTATTCGTATATATGTCACTTTTATCATTCGTATATTTCATTGAAATTTCATTCAATTAATGCCAAAAAATTTGTTTAATTACTTCAAATATTGACAAGGCAAGTAAAAATGTTTTCAAGGTACATCCGCGTGTTAGCTCTTGTGGTGGAAGGTTGTAGCCGGAAAATTGCTGAGAAATTTGCTTTTCTCTGAAGGACGATTTTTCTCTGGAATTGATAATACGTGTATCAACGTGTCTTAAACTGCGGTTTCGTGTTCGTTGCGTTGCTTTGAGTCACTTATGTGTTTGTGTTGTCTAGAGTAAAAATTTGAGGTCAAACCCACCATAAACGGGTGTTATCGTAAACCGATGGCTGATACGAATCGTCATAAGCCAACATAATCCTTGTCAAAAGGGATCTAGTATTAAAAAAAAAAAAAATTTCAAGGTAAGTAAAATCTTGTACTTACATTAAACAAGAGGCTAGCATCTTTCTTGTGCAATTGCTTCTGAGTTCCATTCTTCCTTTCACACCGGATGCCAGATAAGGGGGTTCTGTATTGGATTGAATACTTCCGTCGTTGGTGTTGTAGGGCAAGACGCATTTTTCCCTTTTGGTTGTAGCGTTCACGGTTTTTTCACTGATTCGCACGTATTTGTACAACATACTCGCGGTACGCGGCTCGCTCACATACACACTTATGTACCCGAAACTACTTTTTGCTTCAACTAGAAACGTAAATTTTTCCGATTCACGGTATTTTATGTACGCAACGATTCCCTAAATGCTCGGGCGCCAGTAAACAAAGTTTAAGCTTTGTCGATTAAAAAAAAGATCCGCTTGGTTGTGAAGTACAAATGGAACTAATTTATTCAAGTTAAATATTAGAATAAGAAAGCTATTTCGCTGATTCGTAAGAATGAACAATTATTGAAATAGAGTAAAACGAGAGTTTAACAAAATATCGCTGATGCGTTTGCTTCGCTTTAATGTAGTTATTGAATATTACAATAAGAATGCTATTCTGCTGATTCGTAAGAATGAACAATTAACAATTCAAATCAAGTAAAATGAGAGCTTAACCAAATATCGCTGATGTAGTTATTGCAGTCGCGACACATGCCGGATATGATGGTTCTAATTATTGGTGGTATTGACCGGGTCACATGTCACCTACAGTTGGCCTCGTTTACTTTTATATAGTATATATACTAGACCAGTCCTGATTTTCGGTTGTGCTTGATGGCCCACTTTGATGTGCTAAAAAAACCGCTCCGAAACCCATCTTCCGCCATCACCAACTCTATGCTTCTCACCACTTCCTTAAGGCTCGTATCCACCGGAGCTCGCGCTCAGATTTGACGTCATCGATGCTTGTACACCAGCTGAACGCGAACAATGTACGCGCTCTCCATCCGCAAAGTCCACATCAAGTACGCAAGCAGAAAAGTAGCTTGCGTGCTAGCACTTTTAGTGTAGACATTTGCTTCCGTGTGCGCGTTTTGTACAAGCACTGCTTCTTTGCTTCCCAATCAGAATTTTAATATCAGTATATCGAAAGAAGTCCGTGAATGTTCAAAATGAATTTTGATGAAGAAAAAATTGTTATTCGTTCAGCATCCTATATAATATTATCAGAACTTTCTAAAAAATTGAATAAATCCACGATGTTGGGCTCGACCTTATTTAAACTTAACATTGTTAAGTGATTTAAAAATTGATGAATTAAGTGAATTAAACTTTACACGCATTTCACCATCTGATTTCAATTTTTTTTTGTAACGAAATTGGGCCCCTTGTACGAAAGAAAAATACAAATTATCGACCATGCGTGGACGTAAAAACAACACTTGCAATTACTTTGCGTTTTTTTGCTACTGGTGACAGTTTTATCAGTCTTTCGTATCTTTTCAAAGTATCGAAACAATTAATTAGTAGAATTATACCGGAAGTTTAACAGGCTCTCATATCTGTCATGCACGACTATGTCCAAGTAAGTATGCATATCTATATAATATTAAAAATGCAATAGAGAAATAAAAAGTATAATTTTTTAAATGACTCATTAAATTTTTATAGTCTTTACTAGAGTTATCCCACAAAATAGGATATTCCTTCACTTTATTGATCAATTAACAACTAATTCGTTTGTCCACACCGTATTAAGTGCCATTTTGCACGTGTGCTTTCCAACTGAGAGTGGAAAGCAAGGAAGCAGTGCAACGAGCAATCGAAATGCAAAGTTTGAACGTCCACACCAAATGCATCTGCGCGCGAACAGAGCGTTGCATCCGAACACGCGAACATTTTCGGTGGAGACGCATCCCAAATGCAGCCCGCGCGCAGCTCTTCTGTTTGCTCGCGCTCAGTGTGCGTGCAGTTTTTAATGTAGACGATAGCTTGCTGGCTGAGCGCGAACAGCTGCACGTTTGGTGGATACTAGGCTTTAGTTCACCACTTCTTAGTCCACCACTTCCTTAGTTCGCCACTGCTTAGTTCAACACTTCCATGCCTCACCTCTAGGAGCCATCGCCCCTCTACACAATAGTGGTGGCCTGTAGTAGCCTAATATATGGGCCATAATGTAGAAGCGTCATTAGAGAACGGAGGAACTGGGATATTAGGTATGTTTGCGTACTTTCAGTCGCGTTCATGAACTGAATTTTCCTGAATCATGTGGTGTGAGAAATTCATGAAAAGTACGAAAACTGTCATTGGATTTCCTGAAAAGTGACAACCAAGAGTGTCAGGTGTCTCTTTTTGAAAGAACAATAGCTGCGTTTTATTTTCATCCAGAGTGGAGTAAGTATCCTGCATGCATAAAAAAACGATCCGGAGTAGCATGCGAGTTTATTTCATTCCTAATTGGTTGCCAGCACTTAGCTTGTCAGACATTTGTCAGTTCAAAATTCAAAAATCAAATTTCGAAATAACAAATGTCTACCTAGAAAATTAGAATCATTACAATTTCATTTTAAAACGTAATCGAAGAATATTCTGACTCATAGGATGAGAATTCTGTTGACAGCATTGATTTTTGAATCATATTCATCCATTTCAATGTTTCCTGGCTGCTAGATTGACAGGGAAATTTTTGGGAATTTATCACTGCAGCCAACTGTTTCAGCTGACATGAATTATTGAAATACGTTCCACACAGTGCACGAGTACGAACTCCACTGAATTCACAAGTGTTCGTACTCTGGATGTTGTTATTGTTGTTTTGCGTGCAAATTGCTATCCTGCACTACTCCGGATGCATAAAAAAACGCACCTAATAGTGGCTATAAAGTCATCCTAAGACCAAGACGGAGCGACGAAACCATGGTAAAAACTGGATACTCCTCTCATGGCTCAATAATATTCGATACAAGAAACACTAAAGATATCGACACTAGAGTGACCATGTTATTCTCTCTCTGTGCATGACGTCACCGGTAGAGTTCGTCGCGCAGCATGTTCACAAGCATTGGTGTAAATGTATTTAAAATTCACATGAGTGTGTGAACTCAACGTGAAGCATATACGACATAATGCAATAATAGAAAAACTATTATAAAAGTACAATACTATAAAGAAGTTTCTACATTCGTAAGCAAAAGTTTAAGTTTATCTCTATCAAAATATATATCTTTTTAAAATACTAAAAACTGATCGACACTACACCACCTGACTCTAAATCCTGCAATTTAATGCCCGATTTAAGCTTTTCGCTTTTATAAAAAGCGTTTATAATTTATTGAGTATTCTAATTACACAACATAGCATTTCTAAAATGGCAAAATGTTTGATCCAAAGCCAAACGAATGCAAACAATCGTTTCATTTCCTCTGCAGCTTCCGTTGATTGAATCCGACCGACGGCTTCAGACAAGTTGCAATATGTGCCGTAGTTAACTGGTCGTCGTTAAAACTTACTGAGTTTTCTATAAGGCCATTGACTATTTCTATCCAAAATAGAGTATTCGACATTTCATTCACTTTTAAACCTGTTACCTGGCATACAATTAGACAAAAAATGTCGTAACAGAATGGAAGGTGGTGTCACTCGAGTGACAAAGACTGTTCAGCATCAAAAAGATTGCATGGACAATGTGGCCAGATATTTGCGCGAAAATATAGCCCAAAATAGCTAAAATTTCTTATTTGTAGCCCAGAAACCGCCACACCAGATTTACAACCAAATTAATTCATTTAAGCTGATTAAACTATAATATTTAAATCCGTAAAAGCTCTTATTGAGCACAGAAGTCCTTTGAAACAGTAAAAATTTTCGATACCATATACAGAAAAAATGTTATTCACAACGTATTTGAAAAGGGAAAAATGTGATTAAATACAGCAACTGTGTGGAAATTTTAGAAAAGTCCTTGAAAAAATTAAGTGTAGAAGGGCACTTATTTTTTGAAGGACTTCCCTAAAATGTTCAAGCAAAAAATAAAAGCTTGCAAAAACCACTTGTAAATTTGGGTGGCACAAAAATTAAACTAGTATAAGAAACAATTTTAATGGCTAGAAACGCTGAATATTTTATTTAAAATGTAAATATTTTATCCGATTTCATACATTCAAAACTATGAACGCAAGTTTTGAAATAAATGATTTATTCGATTAGACGATCAGCTGTTAACATTATGTTTAGACGTTTAAATACTTTCAAAAGGAGATATACGTCAAACAATT
>OX376372.1:93377565-93400739 GCA_947369275.1 Nemotelus nigrinus | reverse complement strand
TTTTACGAATCGTGACACTTCACGGCATCCCCAAAAAGCTTGTAGCAGACCAAGACACGGAAATGATGTCACTAATCTTTAAAGATTTTTGTGCACAATATGGAATCAGAACTCACTTTACTTCTTATCAACAAACGAGCGGCAATGCTTACGTAGAAAGGTGGCACTCGACACTAACGGAAACATATAGAATCATTTTGGAAAAATGCAAGAAAAACAACCTTGATACAAATCACGAGAGCATATTAAACGAAGCCATAATAACATATAATAATGCAATCCATTCCGCAACAAAACTTACACCATACGAACTCTTCTCCGGTAGAACCCACGATTTCAATAAGAAATTCACTTACAATAACGAACACGACTACTTAAGAAAACTGAACGAATTTAGATCCCAAATTTATCCAGCAATAAAAAACAGAATCGATACCACCACTGGTAAAACCCTTGAAAGGTTAAACAAAAATCGAAAAGAACCAGCCCCGTTAGAACAGGACGAAGTAGTTTTTCGTAAGGAGTGCCGAAGAAACAAAATCACCCTACGCTTTAGTAAGCATAGAATTAAGAAAAACAATAGAATTACTGTAATCACAACAAGTAATCAAAAAATGCATAAAGCTAGACTAAAGACAAAGCGTAAATTTCAGGCTCATTCTCAAGACTCACGGACAAAGGATAGAGATCCAGGACTTAACCAACCACCAGGGACTAGTACCGCTACGACTCGGACCGAACAGGACGATACAAACCTACGAGAACCTAATACACATAGTGAAACTTGACAGCTACGAAAGGACTATAAGCAAAATTTCCGAATCAGTTACCAAATTCAACGAAACTAACGAAACCAGAGACACTTTGGCGATCACTAATTTGAAAATCACTGAACTCACCCACAAACTAGAGACAATGAAACCTAAACTACGACCACGAAGAGGACTCATTAATGGGCTTGCATCCTTAATTAAAAGTATCTCCGGAAATATGGACGCCGACGGCGCATTAAACATAAACAAAGACATTGAGACCTTGATGAGCAATCAGTCTAACCTAAAAGAAGAAGCTACGAAACAAACAAAATTAAACGAACTAATGATGGAGCGTTTTGGTAAAATTACATCCCATATTAATAACCAAACAGAATTGATTGAAAAATACCTGAATAACTCAAAAAATACAATTGCAAGAGAGCACAGCCTTTTCTTTCATATACAGTGCCTTAATCAACTAAATTACAATATTGACCTTTTGAATAATCATTTGATCGACATAGCCGAGGCTGTTATACTAGGTCGACTAAATATAATTTCCAAGCAAATATTAAGTCCCACCCAGCTAACTGTAATATCACAGATTTTTCAAAATCAAAATATAGAAATCAAATCAGAAGAACACATTTACGAGCTCCTTAGTCTTCAGGCCTACTACAATAACTCCCATATTATATTTAACATACAAATACCGATCAATAGCAACGATTCCTTTCCATTTTTCCACGTTATACCTCTTCCCATAAATAAAACCCGAGAAATCATCACCAAACCCTATGCTATCCTTTATCCCAATAGTATTCAATCTTTTGACACTTAGTGCCCAAAAATTGAGGGAATCTACTATTGCAATTCACTTACTAATCAACGAGTCTCGAGAAATTCCAGGTGCATAGCCAACACCATCAATGGCTCACCAACCACTTGTGAATTAGAACGCATACCAGAAACACCAATGATCAACCAACCAGAGCCTAACTACATCCTTCTCGTCGATGCTCCGGCAACCACCATCAAATCAACATGCGGCTTTTCAAATAGAACAATCTTTGGAACAACACTAATCCATTACGAAGGATGCGAAATCGAATTAAACGAGATAACATACAAAAGCGAAAACAACATCTTCTGGGATGAAATTAACATCTTCCCAACATCATTCACCGAAATCAACGCAATCGAAACAACATCAAAGCTGGAGCTTCCCATACTGCAAAATTACAACTTCGAGAACATCGACAGCATCCAACTTCTAGAGAAGCTTAGGTTTGAAAAAAATTACACCCAGCACTTAATACTTATCCTGCTCAGCATCCTCATCTTCATAAAAATTTTCATTTGGCTCCGACGTAAAATTTTTGGCTCAAACAGCCTCATCATCGCTCCAGCAAAAGAAACCCCGACACCAAGGTTTCTTTAGCCACCGCTCTTCTTAAGGGGGGACGAGTTCCATGCAGATAATAGAGGTATAAGACTTTAGAGTGGCGGTATCCGTGTAAACGCCTGTAGGTGTGTGTCTCGAGCATTCTTCTCCCCCTCACCTTCACCTCTCAAGCTTTATGGGGTGCTGTCAAGTACCCAGGAGTCAAAGTCAAATCGCACACACAAACAAACCAAACAATTTTCAAGTGTGCTATTGATTTTGAGATGAAATTAGCTTGAACAAGCTATGTTTTCAAATCAAATTTAGTGACGCGAGTGCTGAGAAGTGTAGAAAGTTATTAGAAGTATAAGATACGGTTAAAAGTGGCAGTGACACCTTCAGTTTTTATCAAAACACCGGCAACGAAATGTGAAGTGAAGTGTTGTTAAAAAAATACGGGCTCCTGCCTGCCTGGGTGAACTTTCTACAGGTAAGTACTCACCATTTACCTTATGGTAAAGTCTGTAGTCCAAATTAAGTACATTTGAGTACTTGGCGTGGCTGAAAACCAGTAGTTTTAGTGCAATTGTCTGATGCCGATTCAAGTGCTCGTCTGCTGGCCCACGTATCTGACACCTGGGTACCTGACAGTTTCTCTTGGATTCCCAAATGGCGGAAATGCCAATGAAGTAGGCTTAGAAGCTCATTCACAGGGGCAACTGATTTTAGTTTGAAGAATTCAAAAAAAATGTCGGTCGATCTAAATAAAATTCGAACAGAAAAAAATCTACGATTATTAGTAGCGTACATTTACAAGAAAAAAATTATAATTTTTTGAAAAATTTGTGCTGTTTACTATTATAACATATGCTAAAATAAGAAACTTATTAAAATGGTATGATTTCGACTATCATAAATTCAGGTTAATTTTAGAAGAATGAATTCATGTAAATAAAAAGAGCCTAGAAAAATTTGCGTTTTGCCTTAATTCCGCCTAAGCCGGTCCCAAGCCCGGTTAAAAAGGAAGAGGGAGGTAGTAGAAAATTTGGCACCTCATTTGCATACAAAAGTTCAGATTTATCATTGTAAGCAACCGTAATGAAATGATAATAATTTTCTCATTAACCTGCGCACAGTGGTTAAATAGCGTTAATGCAATTAATGAAAATGTTGCAGGATAATAATATATAGTTCTTCAACAATAAGATTCGTTTCGTTCTACTTTTTAGAAGCAAATATTTTAATGACTAACTTTTGCTTGAGAAGCCATAGATTTCAATTTATTGAAAAATATTAATACTGAAGAACAATGACCGGCCACAATGTAGCATATTGTTCCTTGAATTTTAATATTTTCCTATTTTTTCAAATATGCGCGCCAAGTTACTGCCCCCAAAACGAGCAACTGATCTACACCCCGAAAGATATTTCGTTGTATTGAAATAATTTGTGGATATGGGTGACCTCGAGACAGAATGCTTCTTTACCACCACTCTTAATGTCTTATACCTCTATGATGCAGATACCATTCCCACACATAGCAACGTATCAGATTCACTAGACGACACATGCAGATGCAATTCCCACATAGCAACGTATCAGGTTCATCAGACGGACAACACACGTATCCGTTCTAGTTCAAGTAATGTACACCCTGAGAGCATAAAGACATTCGGAGGGGCCGAAGGCATGGCCATTTTTCCTCATCACCAGCGACCCCGATGATTGATTGAAATTTTCGGGGCGTAGGTAACTCCTAATTTATCAAATTGATGGGGACATATTATGTGTGAATAGTTTCAAAAATTCAAATTTTTAACATCGTAAGTGAATGATTGTTATATATTTAGTTATTTAATATTTTTTAGCTTTCATATTATAACCGTACGAATTCTCGAACCAGGGAGTAAAAATAAGCTACAGCAGGCTGGATTATTCGTTGCTTTTCGGGTAATTAATTATTTTTCCAGGATAGAAAATGAAAACAGAACACAAATGCATGCGAACTATGAAAATTGTAGAATATACTAATTGAATATTTATTCACCCATAAAACAAAAATTGTTTTATAAGAAAGTGGCTTAAAAATTAGATGTGTTTATGCTGGCTCAAATCTTGGCAGTGCCGAGTACTGCCGTAGGTGATGAGAAAACATTGAATAATATAAAATATCATTTTCGTTTTTAGAACATCTAGAAAGTTATTACTGAGTATTGTGTGTAAAGCAACTGCAATGAATAAAATCATCAAAATCAAAAACAGCTTCAAATTCCGAAAAAGGCAAATTTTATTTAAGATTTTTCGAAAAAAATAAGTAGTCTTCACAGTTAATAGTTCCAAGAAGTCTCAACTTTTCTTATACTATAAAGTAGGCTAAGTACAATGATAGGTTGGAGACAATATATTTCTAGGTACTAAGATATTTATTATATTATATTCACACTATCTAATCGTTCTCGACCTACTTCGCTAATCCAGTTATTAGCCTTGAGATTATCTAACAACTCAACTATAGAAGCTGTTTTCTTTCGCCTGCGCTGTTTTTTACGCGAATTTCGGATAATCCTATTTTTTCCTTCCAATTTTTTCCTGCAGCTTGATTAAATGCACTGCAGTAATAGGAGCCACTTGGTCTGTTTACGTAGCCTAATTGAAATGATATTGTTGAATATTAAAATTTTCAAAAGTGTATCATGAACGCAACATCAGCATTAAGCACCTAATGAGATCGCAATTCGCTCTTCTTGTCCATCGTTTATCTCATTTTGAATATTTTTATCTCATTTTGAATAAAGCTAGAGTTACAATCAATGCAACCAACATTTGTTGCACAACAAATGAGTTTGAACACATGAGAACGTATGAGAGCAGTTACAATGATGCAACACAACTTTGCTTGGCAGCAGAGTTTGCTCATATCTCAAACTTGGCATGGCAACAAAATTTTTGAAAATATCCAATTCCACCTGTTCCTATGAGAGTCCGGGAAATCGGAACTGTCATATGTAAATGACAATCAGAAATTGTATTTTTTTGTCTCATTTTTGCTTTGCATTGTACTCCGCAGCTTTTAGAGGATAAAATATTCACTGATATATCTTTCCGAGGCTTTAAATGATCCAAATTATCGAACAGCAATTTCTTTAATATAGCCAGTGACAGATGACGGTAAATGTTGTGTTGCATTGATTGTAACTCGTTTCACCAACAAAACTTGGCAGCAAATGTTAGTTGCATTGATTGTAACTCAAGCTTAATTAAGATAATTAAAGAGAAGAATGTTTTGAACATTTTCTTTACTTACTGCCTCACTCGAAGATTCTACTCCACTAAATATGGTCCCCTGTTCGCTTGCTCAGCTGTAAGAAAAACAAGAAACTATTACACTTATTCCCTTGTCAATCATCAATTGCTATATACCACGGCCGAAAGATTTGAATAGACCCGGGAAGTATTTTTGATGATCAGCTCAGGAAATCCAAGAGAAGAAGTCCAAATGAATATGTGTTGCTCATTTTCTGGAAATCTGGAAAACAATATTTCACACACCATGCAATACGAATAAATTTTTATATCATTTGATTTCCGCTCTGCCCCGAAACTGTTTATGCGCTCTACTGCTTTGTGTTTTTTTTGACAGAAATTAAAATGGCTAGGCACTTTCGCTTATAAAAAGTTTGTGAAATTCACAAAATTTTGCAAAACACATTGTTTGTTTATTCCTTACTTGTGATAAAAAAAAACTCCAAGTGGCCGGCGTTGCAAACTATTGCCACAATTCGGCACAACTCACTTCATTGCAAAGATTAATGCAATTGCACAGTTTTCAAACACTTTTTTCAAATAAAACTCGCGATTTTCACTTCTACACTAACGTTTTTGTGAACCGCACTAGTCGAATCTACACAAAATTAATCTGTATTTAAAATAAACATGATTTTATTTCCGTACCGACTCAAATTGTTTACATTAGTTTAGTTGTCATATTGACAGAGAGGATACAAAGAGGGGAATTGACATTGAAGATACATGAAAAGTGGTCGGTTTCTCTTCAATGTATTTTAAATGGACATCGCCCCTCCGAATGTCTTTATGCTCTCAGTGTACACCTATGCCATCTTCACAAAAGTGATGACTGTTGTTTTGCTAGTACTAAGCTATAAATGTTTTACAAGAATATCAAAGATCATCATTGTCATTTTGTCACGTAATAAAGAAGCTCGTCTCGGAGTTTAAACTGTTTTATTTTTTTTTGGCTTTAATAAGAGTGCTGTAGTTAACTCGCGCATGAAAACTTTTGGCGGCAACGGAATTTTTGAACCCCGTTGAGTTCAATAAACTCAGCTGTGAGCTTGTGCGTTCCACAGCTGAATTCCACCTCGGCCCCTTTCCGGTTATTTCGTTTCGATCTTTACCGTGGAACATCTGTTTAGTGTAGATAGATAGTAGAAATCAGTGTAGATAGATAGTAGAAATGGAGTGGACATGCCCATAAGATTTACATTGAAGGGGATGGTAGTAAATTTTTTTCTGCTCATTGTCAAATCGGGTCAAATCCAAGTAGTTCCCCTCCAATTTGACGAGGAGAGCGAAATGGCGTAAAGACAGCTTTAACATGCTTTGTGCGCGAGAGGATTGAAGGGGCTAATGGTGGAAAGTTATACCGTCCGTGTCCAGGGGCTGCATCTGTTCCACCCGCGGTTTGACAACCAGAACTGTCATCGCGATTTGTCAGCGTAAGTCCGAATGACTAGTAATTTGCTCGTAAGTTGATCGAAACAAATTATTTTGATAACTTTATAGCTCGTTTCGGTGACCGTGGATCGTGTGCCCTTTCTGTGTCGTGTTGTCCTACGTGTGCCGTGAGTTTGAGCTGATTTGTCGTCGTAATATTGGAGCTTTATTTGTGTCGTGATTGTCGCCGATGATGATGTTTGGTGTTCGATATGTTTCTTGTTGTGGTGTTTTTCTCGCATTGCTTTCACGTTGGTGCAACGTTGATACTAACCTATCTACTAATTACATACTGAATTGACAACTTACTGCTACTATCTACCAATAATATACTAAATTGACAACTTACTAATTGTGATGGCTGATTTGTTTACATAA
Source organism: Nemotelus nigrinus (assembly GCA_947369275.1). NCBI lineage: Eukaryota > Metazoa > Arthropoda > Insecta > Diptera > Stratiomyidae > Nemotelus > Nemotelus nigrinus. Next base: position 93,393,488 of record OX376372.1, on the reverse strand, counting down.
CCCTAATTATCTTTAACATGTAACTAACCTAGGCTAATCCAGACGCGGATCTCTCTAGTAGATATTTGTGTTCGTAAATCTTCTTCGCCCTCTTTTTAAGATGGCGGTGGAGTTTTTTTTTCAATACTAATGCTCTCAGTAACGGTCACGGCGTTATACCGTGACACCCCCCTCACTTCAGAGAATTTCCTAGAAATTCTCGATAATTTTCTACGACCGTCACCCGTGCTGAGTTCATAGATTCCGCATCTTGTTTGAAAGTTAATTCGCTCGTTAGGTAAATAAAAAAACAAACTTTATTTTTTTTTCTTGAATTCTGGTTTGATCTTCACACAATCATCCATTCTATCACTCTATCTCTGAACTCTTCTACACCTATGTCTCTTAAAACACATGCCGTACATCTGACTTTCGTTTGTTTTGATGTTGAGATTGAAACCCATATATCTACATCAACCACGAATGCTGATCGAACTCGATTTTAGGTAAAACTCCAAAATCAAAGAAGTACCCGAGTCCGAATGGGAAACGAAAAAGAAAAAAAAATTATGAAAGGGAAGGGAAATAATAATGAAACGCCATAAAGGAATAATGAAAAATACATATAAGGACCTACTGGGAGTCAATCACTCGCTCATGGTATGCATTTAAGTTCATCATTAATTTCATTTAATTTCATTTCAACTATGTCTTAGGTATTTGAAAAAACTAACCCACTCATTTAAGAACTGTCCCGGAAAAAAAAGTCCTTTTGCTTTTCGTTCATAAAAAAAAAACTACTGGTCCAAATTCAATTTTTTTTTGCCCATAAATAGTTTAAATACTCCAGATCATGGGAAAAATAATCAGTTTCTAGTTAACTAAGTTGTTGATAAGATGTCATCCTCTCAAGAGCAGAAGCGACAGGCAATTATTTGCAAATATCTGGAAAATCCCAACAGTCCATACAAAAACATTGCTTGGGCAGTAGGCGTGTGTGAAAAAACTGTTGCAAGAGCAATAAAACGATACAAGGAGGTCACTACATTGTCACGAGCACCAGGATCAGGTAGAAAAAAGGGTTCATTTAGTCCAACAGTAGCTTGTCAAGTAAGACGGTTGCTTACACGAAATCCAGGTCTGTCGGTGCGTGATACAGCGGAAAAAGCGGGTACATCAAAATCATCTGTTCAACGTATTAAGAAATTTTACAACCTAAGGAGCTATAAAGTTCAGAAAGTACCAGACCGCTCCGAAGAAAAAGATGCAGAAGCTAAGAGAAGGGCTAAAAAATTATACCGCCTCTACCTGACCAAATTTGATTGCGTGGTCATGGACGATGAAACATACTGCAAAGCAGATTTCAAGCAGTTACCTGGACAGGAGTTTTACACTGCACTTAAAAAGGGTGGTGCATCCCCTAAATTTACGACTCGGAAGCACACCAAATTTCCAAAAAAATATATGGTTTGGCAGGCCATTTGCAAATGTGGTCTCCGGAGTGAAGAATTTGTAACAGATCGCACAATAAACACCGAAATTTACATCAGCGAGTGTTTAGAGCGCCGTTTGCTGCCTTTTATACGTAAACACAAAGGTTCAGTATTATTTTGGCCAGATTTAGCAACTTCTCACTATGCTCGGAAAACGATGGATTGGTACCAAGCTAATAACATCACCGTAGTACCAAAAGATGCTGTTGGCAACGCCACGACGAATAACATGAATTGAGGAAACTGGTACTGTGAAGCTGCGAAGATCACTTGGTTGTTGACCGTCGCGCTAAGCACTTGTTACTATTATTTTTGATTTTAAATTAAAGTAGTTAAGTTAGTTCTGTTACTCGGATGATTAGAATAAAGAGAGAAATTTGAATATTATAATTGCGTTTGGTAAAGAACCAACAGTGGCGACGAGGATTTCTTTCAAAGTTCAGTGTAATGGCGGACGACGTGATTGCAAAATTACTAGTGGAGCATCAAAATTCAATAAAAGCTCAGCAGCACATCCTGGAATTGCTTCTGACTCAACAAGGAAATAAAGAATTTTCTATAGATGGGGTCGCCGCAGCAATCCAAGAATTCAACGAGGAGCCCGAAATCACTTTCGAAGCCTGGTTTTCCCGTTATGAAGATATTTTCAACGAAGACTGCAAAACATGTGAAGACGATGCAAAAGTACGTTTACTAATGCGAAAATTGTCTCCATCAGTGCACCAAAAGTATGCAAATTACATTCTACCAAAAGTTCCAAAAGATATAACTTTTAGTGAAACTGTGCAAAATTTAAAAAAATTGTTTGGAGCACGTGAGTCAGTTTTCAGTGTTCGGTACCGTTGTTTGCTAACAGAAAAATCTCCGTTGGATGATATTGTTACTTATGCGGCAACGGTAAATAAAAACTGCGAAGATTTCAAACTGAAAGAGGTTTCGATTGACCATTTTAAATGTCTTATTTTTATCGCGGGGTTGAAATTGTCAGAGGATTCTGATTTAAGAATCCGATTGCTAAATAAATTGGAAACAGATACCGCAACCAATCCTGTGACGATTGATAAACTTGTGTTTGAAGTCCAGCACGTTAACAGTCTGAAAAAAGACACAGCATTGATTTCGGGAGGCAAATCAATTGAAGTGCATCGCATACAAAAGAAAAACAAAAATTCAAAATGCAATCAAAAACCTAATAAAAACAGTGTTGACCGAAACGAAACAAAAACACCTCGCACACCATGTTGGGGCTGTGGAGGTATGCACTTTTCTCATTTGTGTACATTCAAAAAGCACACTTGCAGAAATTGCAATAGCATTGGTCACAAAGAAGGGTATTGCAGCTGCAATCGAAAGAAAGTGACAAAAGCTGACGACGCGACGCATCAAGTGCACGGAATAACAACCACAAAGTCAAGCATTTAAAGTCGATATTAGTAAACAGTGTTTCACTATCACAGAGTAGGAAATACGTAACTGTTGTACTAAGTACGATTGATCGTAAAGTATGTGATCAAGGCATCGAGGCGAAACTTCAAGTCGATACTGCATCAGACATATCAATTGTTTCACAGGCATTATGGAATAAACTGGGTCGTCCAGGTCAATTAATTCAGGAAAAGGCGCTCAGTGCATCGCAACATTCCATCAATTTGATAGCAAAGTTCCGTTGCTACCTGTCACTCAACAAAGAAGCTCGTGTCTGTGATTTGTATGTATCACAGCTATCAAATTTGAATGTATTCGGCATCGACTTATGCAACTCATATAATTTATGGGAGAAGCCGATTGCTTCTGTATGCAATCAGATTCATATACATACAAAGAAACGAGAGACTGTAATCGAAAACTTAAAACGAGATTTTCGTAAACTATTCGAAGATGGAATTGGGGTTTGCAATTTTCAAGCTCATTTGCAACTCAAACCAGATGTGAAACCGGTATTCAAGCCGAAGCGACCTGTTCCGTATACAGCTATAGTCACCGTCGATCGTGAGCTCGATCGACTAACGCAGAATAATATTATTACCCCAGTGGAATATTCGGAGTGGGCTGCGCCTATAGTCGTAGTAAAAAAGCCGTATGGAGCAATTCGTATATGTGGTGACTATTCGACAGGACTTAATTCATGCTTGGAAGCTAATAAGCATCCGCTTCCAGTACCAGAAGATATTTTTGCAATGCTGTCGGGTAATTCTGTATTTTCAATTATTGATCTATCCGATGCATACTTACAGATGCCAGTCGATGAAGATTCGCGGAAACTATTGACAATTAACACACACCGAGGTCTTTTTGCTGTCAATCGGCTGCAGCCAGGAATAAAATCAGCACCAGGATTTTTTCAGGAAAAAATGGAATCGTTGCTGTCAGGCATCGAAGGAACTGCAGTGTACATAGACGACATAATCGTGGGAGGCAACAATTTAGAGGAACATTTGGAGCGACTGCGAGAAGTACTTCGACGACTACAAAACCAGGGATTTCACGTCAAGATTGAAAAGTGCCATTTTTTTGCGGATCAAGTGAAATACTTGGGACATGTGATCTCATCAGAAGGCATTCGACCAGATCCAGTAAACATCGAAAAAATATTGACAATGCCAGCCCCCCAAAATGTGTCACAGCTGAAATCGTTTCTTGGAGCAATATCATACTACGGACGGTTTGTAAAGCAGATGCGCACACTAAGGGCACCTTTGGACCAACTGTTAAAACAACATTCAATTTGGAATTGGTCTACCAAATGTCAAGAATCATTCACGACTTTCAAGCAGCTTCTTTCATCTGACCTACTGCTCACACACTACGACCCAAGGCTGCCAATCAAAGTATCAGCGGATGCATCTAATGATGGTCTTGGGGCGCTCATAGCACACGTTTTTCCAGATGGCACCGAAAAAACTATAATGCACGCTTCAAGAACACTGACAGAAACTGAACGTAACTATAGTCAAATCGAAAAAGAAGGTCTTGGGCTAATTTTTGCTGTAAAAAAGTTCCACAAATACGTGTATGGTCGAAAATTTACTTTGCTAACAGATCATAAGCCATTGCTTTCAATTTTCGGATCGAAAAAAGGAATTCCAGCATACACAGCAAACCGACTTCAGCGTTGGGCGCTTACGTTGATGCTTTACGATTTCGACATCCAGTTTGTATCCACAGACAGCTTCGGATATGTGGATGTTCTGTCACGACTCATAAACTCTCAAGAAAAAACGGCGGAAGAATTCGTCATAGCTAGTGTTCAATTAGAAGAAGATATCCATGCTGAAGTGAACCAATTGTTACATTCATTGCCCGTAACATTTAGAATGATTCAACAAGCAACGAAACGTGATGATTTGCTGCAAACAGTTATTCAACTTATTCAAAAGGACTGGCCATCATCGTGTTCTACTGGCGTTCATCCAGATATCATCCAATATTACCGGCGAAAAAGTTCAATAACCGTTCATGCAGGTGTTCTTTTATTTGGCGATCGAGTTATTGTACCAGCAGTATTTCGAAAACGAATATTACGTCAGTTACACAAAGGTCATCCAGGAGTGGACAGGATGAAGGCAATCGCACGAAGTTTTGTTTATTGGCCGAATTTGGACACACATGTAACCGAATTCGCGAAACAATGCACAAGTTGCGCCATAGCAGCGAAGTCACCAAGAAAAACGCATCTTCAATCATGGCCATTATGCGTAGCACCAATGCAGCGGATACATGTAGATATAGCCGGACCATGTGATGGATGGTTCTATCTGCTAATTGTTGATGCATTCTCAAAGTGGCCTGAGATTTTCCCATTAAAAAATATTACCTCAGCAGTGGTAATAGAAAAGTTGAACGAACTTTTCGCACGTTATGGGTACTGTGATACATTAGTAACGGACAATGGGACACAGTTCTGCAGCGCCCAGTTTGTGCACTTTTTGAACTCAAAAGGAATTGAACATGTTCGCACTGCTCCGTATCATCCCCAATCTAACGGGCAAGTCGAAAGATTTGTAGACACTTTCAAGCGGGCGCTAACAAAACTCAAGGGGGAGGGACGCACTATCGATAATATTGCCACATTTTTGCATGTGTATCGAGCTGTGCCTCAAAGGAAAACCTTGAAATCGCCGGCAGAACTCTTCATTGGCAAGAAAATAAAGACCGAAATGGACGCACTGAAGCCACCGCAAAATATGCCAACATTCATTAATGAGAAACAGAATGATGAGTTCAACAGAAGACATGGAACTGTAGCGAGAACTTTCCAGATACAAGAGCAAGTGTGGGCAAAGACATACAAAACGAACAAAGCCTACTGGGTTCCAGGGAAAATATTGAAATGTTATGGAAATGTTAATTACCTAGTATATTTGAAAAACGAGGATCGATCTATCAAGGCACATTCAAATCAGCTACGGAAACGTTACGGGACAGACACTTTTACAAGTGAAAGGAGTAAGATACCAAGTTTGGATCTGGAGATCTTGTTAACTGATTTTGATTTGCCAACTGATACGTGTCCACCAGTCCAACCAAATGGTCTAGATTGTATGCCAGTAGCGGAGCCAGCAACTACGATGTTGAGAAGTCGATACGGCCGAGAGCTTAAGAAACCGCAGTTTTATCAGGCTTAAAAAAAAGGGAGATGTTGGCAACGCCACGACGAATAACATGAATTGAGGAAACTGGTACTGTGAAGCTGCGAAGATCACTTGGTTGTTGACCGTCGCGCTAAGCACTTGTTACTATTATTTTTGATTTTAAATTAAAGTAGTTAAGTTAGTTCTGTTACTCGGATGATTAGAATAAAGAGAGAAATTTGAATATTATAATTGCATTTGGTAAAGAACCAACAGATGCCAACCCGCCCAACTGCCCCGAACTTCGCCCAATCGAACGATATTGGGCTTTGATGAAAAGGAATCTTAAGAAGACTGAGGAAACTGCAAAAAACATAAGAATTTTTCGGAATAAATGGCGCCGAGGGTACACTGCAGTCAACGAAGCGATATTAAAAAACCTAATGATGCATATTAATAAAAAAGTAATAAATTTTTTTTAGGTGTATTTTTTAAGTGCAACAAAAATATACATAGATTATAGACAGTTCATATCATAATATAATAAAAGAATTTTGAAAAAAAAATTATTTGTTTTTGAGTTATAGCAAAAAAACAAAAGGACTTTTTTTTCCGGGACAGTCTTTATATCTAAGTTTACGCCCATCTAACCTAACTAAACTAACCCTTATGTAATCGCATAAACTCAAAACTCTTAATTCCGGGATAACCACCACCTAATCTATATGACAAAATCACCACATAAAGCACAATACTGAGTTCGATATCACATGAAATTTTGATACCAAATTTCACGTGAAATCTGTTTCGGCGAAAATTTAGCTTGAAAATAAGCAAGAGTTGTATTCTGTTCTTAGCATGAAAAGTTGCTTCGCAGTCGCTTTCGCGTTGAAATCGTAGATGGCACTGAAACATGTCACCCATCATTTCCCGCCAATTTAGTTTTTGCAGTTCCTACTTCCGAGCCAAAAGTTGACATTTGGTATTTTAATTTGAAAATGGAGCAGTGCAAATATATTTCCAATAAGAAAATCGATCGAAAAGTGAAATTCTTGGCATTTTATCCGTCAGAAATGAGCAGTGTCTCTGCTTCTCTTCATTGCCCAAATTTTCGCTCGAAAGAATGACTAGATAATGGAGTCATGTCGAAATTTAGCTTCACGGTTAGCTCAGTACCAGCTTTAATCTGTACAACCATCTATCGCTAATTAATCCAACCCAATTCAACCAGGCTACTACACCACACGTGAAAACTTATGCTAACCCCCCACCAACCTATGCTAAAGTTTGTATATTTTTACACCGCCACCACTAAGCTACCCCTCTTATATTCTAGTTCCACCACCATTCATTAGTACCATAGCAAAATACCTCAGAGGTTTTTTTTTTGTTTTTGATAGTTGACGAATACTTCGTCTCCTACGATAATTTCAGGACTCCACTCCGTTACCTCATACCACGTAGCCCTTGAGATCTTGGATGTACCACACACCCATAGCTTTCCCACCGGGATCTTCAAGCTCGTACGTCCAGCCGGACACTTTACTTCTCACCGTAAACGGTCCTACATATTATGGGGCTAGTTTGGCGAAGAAGTACTTCGCCGCGTCTGACAGGACATAATTTCGACGCCATACCAGATCTTTTGGCACAAATTGCTCGTCCCGATGCCGCAGATCATATCGTGACTTTGATTCCCGAGCTGCCATCCTCAACCGTTCGCGAACTTCTTCACGAATTTTCTCCAGCCATATCGCCCTTCCTATTCCGTCTTCTTGCGTGTCTCTCTTCTCTTGTAACTGTGAGACTTGGGGACTCCTAGGGTGAATGGTCATTTCCCTCCCAAAATTCAGAAGATAAGGGGTCGCCTTCAGATTTTCGTGGGTGCATGTTCGCAGGGCACAGCCGATCTTCGGGAGTACCTTATCCCATTCCCTGTGATTCGCAGACACGTATGATCTTAGCAGGCGCTTGATGTTTTGATTGACACGTTCCGCTGGATTTGCTTGCGAGTGATACAGTGCAGTGAACCTTAACGTAATGCCCAGAGCCTCTGCTGCCCGCGCGAGTTCTTTAGATCGAAATTGTACCCCATTGTCACATACAATAACTCGCGGAACACCAAACAAAAAGACGACGTGCTCCTCGGGTAAACGGACCGCGTCTGTAGCTTTTCTCAAGGGAAATAGTAGTGGCATCTTGGTAGCATAGTCCACCACTGTTAGGATGTACGCATGCCCGTGTAGAGACCGTGGTAAAGGCCATACCAAATCCACACATCATTTCCCATGGGGAAATCGCTTCTTCACTCCTCGACACCATCTGACCCATGGGGGATTTCCGCTCTACCTTAACAGCTTGATAGACCTTGCACCTCTGGACATACCTTCTCGCATCTACTGCCATCTTCGGCCAGTAGAACTACCGCGCTAGTCGATCGACTGTCTTTTGGACCCCCATATGGCCTGCTGTAGGTTCGTCGTGACACTGGAACATGATCTTGGAACGCTCTTCTACGGGAACGACCTGTTTCCACGCGTTCGTCTCCCGTGACCGCGGATACCGTCCTTTGACGAGCTTCCACAATATGCCTCCTACTACCTTCCAATTTGGATACCCGTTTGGGTTGTCCTTAACTCTCTTCAGCATGTCCAAATACCATCCATCAGCCTTCGGAGAGACAGATAAGCTGTTGACGTTAGCAATTGCCTGAGAAAGAGTATCTGGCACCAGGTGGTCCTTTCCTTTTCGATGTACAACCTCAAAATCGAATTGCTGGAGACGCAAGGCCCACCTTGCTAATCGTCCGGTTGGGTCTTTCAGCTTATTCAGCCAGACCAGGGAATGGTGGTCGGTTATCACTATGAAGCGAGTACCTTCGATGTATGGCCGGAGTTTCTCGATAGCCCACAATACGGCTAAACACTCCTTTTCCGTGGTCGAATATTGTTTGAGTTTCGATAGTGATCGGCTAAGGTAGCACACTACCTTCTCACCCGTTGGATGTTCCTGGCTCAACACCGCCCCAATCCCTACGTCAGAGGCATCAGTCTGAACTTTGACGGGGAGATCAAAATCGGGACATGCTAGAATGGGTGCGGTGGTCAGCTTATGTCGACAATCCACAAACGCCCGTTCGCCTTCGTCTGTCCAGGTAAATTTCCTACCCTTCTTCAACAGATCGTTGAGAGGTGCCACCAACGTCGCATGGTCCGGGATAAACTTCCGGTATCAGGACACCATTCCCAGAAACTGTCTGACCTGCTTCACTGAAGTTGGGCGAGGAAAATCACTCACTGCCTGCACCTTCTCCGGGTCCACGTGAAGGCCCTCTTCGTCTACCAGATACCCCAGATACCGAAGCTTCGCCCGGCAGAAATGACATTTTTCCGTAGACCCGCTTCCCTCAGACGACCGAAAACTTCGCGCAGAATCTTGATGTGTTGTTCTAATGTCTGAGATACCACAATAATGTCGTCGAGGTAAGTGAACACATACGGCTCTAATGCGGGACCCAACACCGTATCAATCAGACGTTGCCACGTCGCTCCCGAGTTGTGTAGACCAAATGGTATTCTCAGGAAGTGGTACCTGCCAGTACGCTGACTTGACGTTAACGTTGACAGGTACTTCGCATTCCGCAATTTATCCAAGGTGGTCGAAATATAAAGCAGAGGGTAGGCATCTTTCTCTGATACCGCGTTTACTTTCCTGAAGTCCACGCAAAACCGGTACGACCCGTCCTTCTTGCGTACCAGTAAAATCGGCGACGACCACGGGCTTGACGATGGCTCGACCACTCCCAACCTCAACATCTCGTCCAACTGAACGTTGATTTGTTGCTGCACTGCTGGGGAGACAGGATAGTACCTCTGTTTAATAGGACTAGCTGTTGTCTTAATAGTATGCTTGACAAATTTGGCGCAACCCAGACCCTCACCCATTAATCTGAACTGCTCCTCCAACAAACTCTATAGGATCCCTGACTCAAGTTCTGATAAGCGGGACTGACTCCGCAGCGCTTTCCTTAGCACCACTTCAGCCAATGCAATTGATGTCCACTGCTGTCCCTGCATGTCCAATACGACTCCAAAACGCTGCCAGAAGTCGACCCCAAGGATCACTTCTTGAGGGATGGACGGTATGACCAACGCGTCCAGCTGATGTACTCTTCCGTCTAAAGTAAACTTTAGTTGAATCTCCTCTGCTACCGAACAGGTGTCGCCATTCGTGAGTCGCACTTCTTCGACCTTCTCCCGGTTTAGCTTTAATCCCTTTCTCGCCAGATGAGACCATCCCTTTTTGTCCCAAAATTGTGCCACTTGCTTCTGAGTCTAACAGCCTCTTCATATTGACGCCCTCTATATCTACTCACAAGTGTGGGTGGCTGTCTTGTTTTCCTTTTACCAGGGCATACTCCACCATCGGCTGACTATCTTCCTGTTGCGGCCTTGTCGTAGTGCCTACCCGACCACTTAGTGGGCACGACGCTCGTTTCCCGAAGAACTGGGGTGTGGTTGAGATCCTGATCTTTGCTCCTGGCTTTTATTCCGGCAATTTGGACAAGCGGACCGCATAACACCTCGACGACCACATCCAAAACAGCGACGAGGCTCCGGACAATCTCTCGACATATGTCCCTCCTTCCTGCAGTTCCAGCATTGAGCTCTACTCGATTTTGCCAATGCTGAAACTCGTTCCACGCTTCCTGAGCTAACATACGGTAAGTCCGGTTCTAGGCAACGCCTCCTCCGTGTGCTGGGAGGTACGAACGCCACTACTGATGCCCTTGTGGCATCCAGAGTCCGGCCCATCTTCACCAGCTCCGCAATGGAAGTCACTGACGTGAAGCACAGTTGCTGTTGATAAAACGGAGCTATGTTCCTCCGCAACAGGCACAGTTTTTCTTCCTCCGAGCAGCTTGTTTCTAAACGGCTGAAAAGGCGCTCCATAATAGCCAAGTAGACCCCTATCGACTCGCTTTCGCCCTGAGTCCGCCTTCGAATTTCTTCCCATAGGTGGTCCTCATAATCGGATGGCAAGAACTCCGCTTTCAACTCCTTCACTAACTCGTCCCAGCAACTGACCAGGCCCCAGTTCGCTCGGAACCAAATTAACGCTCGCGAGTCGAAGAGGTCTACCACTGCTGTAAACAGTTGAGGCTTAGTGAGTCCTCTTGCCGTACGCAACTCTTCTACGCGTTCTAGGAAAGCACTAACAGATCCTGACGAATCACCGCTAAATTTTAATCCCCATTTGGCTACTTCTGCCGGACTTCCAGATTTGGGAGATTCTGGCGTGGCTGCGTCCTGAATCACGTTAGGCTGATCCTCCTAATCCTTACTGGGCTCCTCGAATTTTTCCCCGAGAGCACCCATCGCTAAAATAAACCTATTGCGCAAAGCCTTCGCTCCCTCCTTTTGATCCCTCGATACCGCCTGCAAATTTCCTAAACGACGAAAACCAAACTCTATCCTGACTTTTGCTTTCAAAAATTCCAACGATGATTTGTCGCCCGTCACCCGCTCAACGAGTTCCTCAGACTCTGTTGCCTTTGCCTCAAACGGATATTCGGCCTCGACATAGGAAGTGTCCATAGCTGATTCCACCCTGAGTGTCACTCTCAGCGTCTTCCGCATGTTGTCTACGGTATTTGACGGAAACCCTCTGATAGCAAGCTCGTAGGCGAGCTCGTCTTTGGACAACCGATCTACTAAAATTTTTATTGTAGATAGCACTGACCTGGCCGACTTCAATGATACTTGGGTTGGAATCGTAGCACGCCTCAAAGATAAGCAATGAGATTTCTTGCGCAATCTTCTAGGCTTTCGATTCGAAAGTGCTCCCACGGGAGTTAAACTGCCAACGAACGAAAAAAAACAAACCAGCTCTAAACCACCATAAGTACCTAGTAACAAAGTACCTCTACCCCGATGCGTACTTTTAGCACAATGCCACCCTTGAAAGACCGAATAAATGTCCACAGCCTCTTCACCAACAAATCCCCGTAGCTACCTGTAACCTCGCCTGTTTTCTCTATTGATTAGATTCTTTAGCACACACCAAATTCGATGTATTTCTTTATATTTCTTCACTCACACACGCTCCAATTCAAATTTATTCCACACTACAAATATTACATTCACTTTTTCCAGAACTCAATCCTGTATAGAGCTAAAATCAATTTCCCGTATGAGTTTCCAAAAGATACTTTCGAAATAGATTTTTTTTTTTAGTTCCAAGTTATCGGATCACACATTCAGTTTTCCTGCTCCTACTGGTATTCCCACAATTTGGGACTGGGTATATTTAATTTTTCCCTATCAAACAGGAACACTCAAATACTATCAGTTTAGTTAAACTCGGCCACTGTCAACTTAAACCGCGATCCGCGAGCTGAAACAAAACCTGCCGAACTCTCAAACTCCTGCTCCAGAAATTCGGTACGCTAACACACTCACACACATTTTCTTATTTATTCACGCACTTCCACACACTATAACACCAGAATTCAAATTATTTGGTGGGGATTCACAACTGTTTAATATTGGTTTTTTTTCCTAAGAATTCCACTTATATATGAAAATCTATATCCAATATTGGTAAAATCAAATCGGAAAATTTCAATTTAGCTATCGAAATAAACTTCCTTTTCTACTCAAGAAAACTTACTTTCAGTCCCACGAGTACGGGACAAAGAAACTCAAAATTTTTTCCGTGTACCGTAACGACCGTTAGCCTAACGTTGGGTGCCAGTTTATTACCGTTACACGTGCAACACGTCTCAAAAACCCTTTTCTCCCTGGGATAAAAGGGTGGTAGTTCCGGGCGGCTTCTGCTCGCGAAAAAAATTGCCGTGAGTGAGCGCCACTCGCTTCAATTTAACCGAAACTACCGAATCACCGTAGCACTGAAGCGAGAAGTTGTGACGGTACGCACTAATATGTGGAAAAAGAATCACGGAAAAAATGTCGAAATAGCTAAAATTCCACTGTCTGAATCAACTTACACCACTATATCAAGAACCGATCATTTAACAATATAATATTACTTCACGCTTAATTCACTAATTGTGATCTATTTGCTAAAACAGCCACGATAGTTTTCATCCTAATTATCGAATCCAAACTAAGTTTAAACTACCAGTTAAGATTTAACAGATGGAAATAACAAAAAACCTATAGATTAAAAATAGTGTGCACACTACCTTACTATATTCCCCCGACATCGACTGCTGCCTTGCTGGGGCCCCCTTATCGTTGATTTTAGCTGGTTGCTCAACACCCTCGTACCATTTCTTCCTATTCTTCTTTTCCGTTCACTGGCCTGCCGCTCGATTTTGAACTTCGAATCAACTTTAACCTTGCAGATCGTCCCGATTCGCTGCCGTGGTCGCGCTCAAGTATTAAAAAAGTCTCCGTCCAGGTCCAACCAGATGATCGATACATAAAATAAAAGGCCAACATCAGTTTTCTTCAAATTGCCGTCACGACCAACCGTCCACTCACCCAGATGAAATCGAAAAGAGGGCTCTTTTACCTTGCTGGCGCGTATGAAAACTTTTGGCGGAAACGGAATTTTTGAACCCCGTTGAGTTCAATAAACTCAGCTGTGAGCTTGTGCGTTCCACAGCTGAATTCCACCTCGGCCCCTTTCCGGTTATTTCGTTTCGATTTTTACCGTGGAACAACCAGAACTGTCATCGCAATTTGTCAGCGTAAGTCCGAACAACTAGTAATTTGCTCGTAAGTTGATCGAAACAAATTATTTTGATGACTTTATAGCTCGTTTCGGTGACCGTGGATCGTGTGTCTTTCTGTGTCGTGTTGTCCTACGTGCGCCGTGAGTTTGAGCTGGTTTGCTGTATATATATATATATATATATATATATATATATATATATATATATATATATATATATATATATATATATATATAAATATATATATATATATATAATATATATATATATATATATATATATATATATATATATATGTACATATATATATATATATATATATATATATATATATATATATATATATATATATATATATATATATATATATATATATATATATATATATATATATATATATATATATATATATATTATATATATATATATATATATATATATATATATATATATTGTTGCGAAACCCTGGAGACAGCCGAGCCGCCGTCAGTGCAACATTTTTATTAAAGTCGGATTCGGTCTGTCCCGCGTGCCAAACCTGCCAGCTAGCTCAGTCTGGCGTGGGTTTTTTGGGACGAATCCGACCTTCGTGCTACGGCACGCAAACGATACAACATTTAAAAACAAAATACAATTAATTGGAGAAGGAAAAATGGAGGGCAGGAGGGAATTTCCGAAGGAATCATTATTTTTTAAAATATCTTACTCGGAATTCATTATTTGATATATATATATATATTTCATGCATAAAAATTAACACAAAAAACAGTAAAGAAAAAAAAACTATAACTAAGAAATGAGATGGAGGTAAATAAGAGTTAATAAGAAATTAAATAAAAAATTATGAAAGAAAATAACTACTTAAAATTTTGGGTGGGTTATTTTCGAACCAATCCCGGCCGAGATTGGTTACATCAATCGTAACACAATTCATGATAATTAATATCTTAGCCTATCACTACTAAAATGATGATTAAAAGAAGATTTAGCTAAAAAAATATTCGTTTCAAGAAATAAAATAATAGTAAAAGTAATGTCGATCCAGATAATCAATTAAAAAATCAAGATAAATACAATACCCACACCAATATTAATTTAAAAAGAAATGGAAATTAAGTTTTTTTTTCTTGCAACTAAAAAAAAACGTGAATTCCGTAAAGATAGATATATACTTAAAGCAAACTAGATTGCCATTTAATCCAATCAATCGTATGATTTGAAATATTCAATTTACTAAATATTCAAATACTGACACTTTAATTTGCAAAAGAAAAATATATAAACTTAATTGATATCCTCTCTTCCTTTTTGCATCATAATTATGGATATTATATCAATATTCAATTTCGCAGTTACTTATCGGATTTGGTGACCTCGTGACATAACAATTAGTTGATGAACGTGAGTGTCGGGAAAGCATCTCCAATATCACAACGCCAACTTAGCCTTGATTTATTTCTTTCCGTATCCAGAACACACCAACTGATAGGGTTTCCCTCGCCACTGCACAATTTTCACCTTATTAACTGTTCCCAAGATCAACTTTGTTCATGTAGGCAAACTGACTCTGCTTCATTCGTTTTTTTTCTCCACTTCACAGCACAACTTTCGGATATTCTATTATCATTTGAATGTTTATTGAAAAAATAAAAAAAAACTGTCTTTTTGATTTAATTTCAATATTTAAATCGCAAAAAATTAACGTCCGTCTGCAAAATTTGTTCACTTTCACCGTTCTTTTTTTTCTTTCACCACGTTTTCCTTGCAATTGACTTTTCTTTTTCTTTCCAAAAACTTTTTCACTTGTCTCTTTTCTTTGTCTTCTACCTTTTCCAAAATCTTTTCACGTTCGTATTTTTTCACAATCGTTTTTTCTTTTTTTTCAAATTCCACACTTTTCAACATATTTTCAAATTTAACCTTCTCTTATGTTGAAGTTCCAATATTCCCAAAATAAAAAAACCGAACAATTCTTTTTCCACCCAACTACACCTTTTCTTTTTCAATTCCCAATCCGAACTCTCATAATCCCGCGCCAACTCGCCAGCAATCAGTCTCCCGCTACCGCCACGTCCCGTTTTTCGTTTTCGATCGTTACTCAGCTGGCACAACCAGCACGCAAACATTTCCCGTTTCGCTGGCCCGATAACACAGCTGAATGTAAGTATTGCTGCAAAT
>OX376372.1:93330316-93377365 GCA_947369275.1 Nemotelus nigrinus | reverse complement strand
TATATATATGTATATATATATATATGTATATATATATATATATATATATATATATATATATATATATATATATATATATATATATATATATATATATATATATATATATGTATATATTTATATATATATATGTATATATATATATATATATATATATATATATATATATATATATATATATATATATATATATATATATATATATATATATATATATATATATATATATATATATATATATATGTATATGTATATATATATATTGTTACAAAATTAGATTGCTCACAGATTTCACCAAAAGATATTCAATCCAAAACACAATTCCACGATGCAAAAGATATTCAATCCAAAACACAGTTCTAAGATACTACACAATGAGATTCTATTAATCCGATATTCAATTCAAAACATAATTTTACGATACTACACAATGAGATTCTATTAATCCGATATTCAATTCAAAAAGTAATTTTATGATACTACACAATGAGCTATCAAACGAATGCCATTAAAACTAGACCAGCACCAAAATCGCGGAGCCAAGTCGCGACACATCAAGTGGCTCGATGTGCAGCGTCAGCAGAAATATATGAAATCAGATCTTCTCGTTGCAAATGGTTTAGTTTACACTTGAGCGAATGTCTACAGAATTGCAAAATGTGCATTTTTGTTGCTACAACCAAGAGGTTGATTTGTCGCGATTCAGCTCCGGATCGCATATCAGTTTCTAATATATTCCCAACATACTGCCCCCCGAAAAGAGGCCGCAAGACTCTTTATCAAAATATTACGAAATTAGTTGATCTTGAGTTTATAAAGTATCTATCTTTACGATTTTTTACGAGTCAAATTAATTCTGAAGCAGTTGAAATCTCATCGTCTTTTGATAATTTAACTTTAGATAATGGGTTGCTGGAATTAGTGGCCTGTTTTCGTTTGAAATATCCACAGATTAAGAATAAACATAAACTTAAGATAACAATTGAAATTACACCTAATACAATATACTGATACATATCATGCGGATATGCTTGAGTCACCAAAAACTGTTGCTTTTGTAGATTGTGGATCGAGTTGATTAAGTTGCTGAAGTTCTGCGGTGTCCACGTTGTGTTTGTCACAGGGATTTGAAAGTTCAGTCTTTCGTCCAGTAGAAGATGGTTCATGTCCCACTGGGGAACTATGAAATCCCTGCTGTGAGTTTCAGTTGAAGTCATCTGCGAGGCCGTCTATATAAAAGTTTGATGTCGTAGCACACATCCTGCCTTCAGTTGAAGCCATCCTTCACCGGATAAACTTAAATGAAAAGGTTGTATTAGTGAAGGGCACTGGATTTCCAGACGATGCACATCACCGAGGACGAAAAGCCATTTGTTAGGGCTTATGAGGTCAATCCAATTTGATCCTGAGCATGTTGTCGTCAAAGGACAGTTGCTTTTGTCCAAACTCCCTTGCAGGAACGTGTTGACTTCACATTGGTATAGATTTGAGTTAATGTTATATATTGGGCTTTTAATTGGACACAACCATTGAATATCTAGCTTCATGCACGTAGAAGAGTCTTCTATTGATAGTCCGAAAACGGTGATTAAACGCGATGAGTTTAACAGCCGGTTGGACACAAATATAAGCATTATTAGACTTAGTAGGCAATGTTATCAGTCTATATAGATCGAATGCGTCGCTCTCGACAACGGGAAGAGTGAGTTCAAATATTATCAGGTTTTTATGCACTGCCGCGCGAAGTTTTAGGGTTTTATATAAATCCCCCCAGTTCAAATTGTTCTCGAACAAAATTTCACGACCGAATTTTAAATGATTATGAACCTCTGCCAATTGCTGCTTAAGAACGTTGATAGGAAACAACTGAGCGCTCAAGATCCCATGTTGTGCATCGATAACGTTGCTAATTAGCATATCATTTATACGATGATATTTCCACAGTTGGAAAGTAATGACCTGAATCAATCGGTGGAAATTTTCGGAGTTTTGTACCTTGTCGTCTATTTGGTTAACGACTCGACTCACGGATTCTGCATTCACCGTGATAACGGATGCGAAGTTATCAAACTTAGATTCCTGGTCTTGCAAGATTCGTGCTGTGAGGTCGATTATGGAGGTCATGTTTTTAAATAGTTTTCCCATGTGATCTTGATTTTTGTGGATCTCGTCAATATCGTCGTGGTATTTTTTAGCAAAGTCGTCATCAAGCACTCCGAACAAGGCATTGGCGACAGTTCCAACTATATTGAATTCCCCTCTTCTAATTCTTCTATGCAGCAGATCATGATGATCTTCTAACATTTTTTGTTCATCCAAGATCTCTTGTAACGATTGTGTCATTTGTGAGGCCATCGATATACAGTAGTTCTCATCACTTGGTAATTTATTACACAATGGTCTAAAGCTGTGTATAGCACTCTCCAAGGTTTTTAGGGCAATGTGGTATGGGGTTAAGTTATAATAATTAACAATTTTCCATTCCCCACCGATAACTTTAACATTTGCAATGTGCTCGAACAATATCCCCGTGTTTTTATTAAACTTCGTGACGTTATAAGGTAGCTCTTGGGCAACTGAGCTCGCAAGTATGCCACATAGGCTTACGATGATCAACCACCACCAAGTAAAAGGTTTGTTGGCTGTGATGGCCATCGCCGGGCTACTTAATTTGGTTTCTGGCTCCACTTTCCGGGACACATTACTGGTTGTTTTTTTACTCTCGTGTTGAAGCGGTAGCAAGCAAAGTTTAGTCGTTTTTCTTCTGACGACACCGTCCTGAGTTTTTACATCTGCTACCCTAACAAGACCATCGTCGCCGGGAAAAGTGTTGATAATAATGCCCTTGCTCCACTTAGCAGGTGGAGCACATGCATCCTTTATTATGACCAGTTGACCGATTTCAGCGTTAGGTTGAGTCTGTTTCCATTTATTACGAGAGTGCAGTGTTGATAGGTATTCACTTGACCAAACCTTCCAAAACTGATGAACTTTCTCCTGAACTAGATTCCATCTTCGAGTTAATTCGGATTTTGTAAACGGACTATTATCGGGAACCATAACTGAGGTATGCCCTAGCAAGAAATGATTGGGGGTTAAGATTTCTTCATCTTCTGGATCATCTGATATTCCACACAGCGGGCGAGAGTTTAAACACCCTTCGATTTGACATAGAGCTGTATGCATTTCTTCAATCGTGAATGTAGTGTTGCCCATTATTCGTTTAAGATGGTATTTGGTGGACTTCACTGCACTCTCCCACAGCCCACCAAAGTGTGGAGCCCTGGGTGGAATAAAGTGCCACGCAATATCTTCCCGTGCAAGCTTGCTCTCGACGTCTTTATGGGATTGCTTAATTGTTTCATTAGACCTTTCAAGTTGTCTGGAAGCTCCAATCATGTTTCGACCATTGTCACTGTATTTGTCCGTGCAAACACCTCTACGAGCTGTAAATCGCCGAATTGCTGCAATCAGTCCTTCCCCCGTGAGGTCACTTACTAGTTCTAGGTGTATTGCTTTTGTGGTGAAACAAACAAACACAGCTATGTACATCTTTTCTAACTTAGCTCCTCTCCCTTTGTGTCGTCTAATATCCAAAGGTCCAGCATAGTCGATCCCAACACACTGAAATGGTTTCGATGGATTGACCCTGTTTTTGGGAAGATTTCCCATCAGTTGAATGTGCCCTTCCTGCCTGTGGCGTAAGCAAGTAATGCACCTGTGCAAACGATACTTGACCGCTTGTCGTCCCTTTACGATCCAGTATTTTCTTCTGAGGCAGGAGAGAGTAAGTTGTGTTCCGCCGTGCAAAGTTTCAACATGTACTTTGTCTATGAGTAAGTTGGTGAAATGATGATTTGAAGGAAGGATTATATTATGCCGCTGGTCATACCCCAACTTGGCATTCGTTAGCCGACCTCCAACCCGTAGTATGCCATCACTATCTAACATCGGTGATAGTTCTAATAGTTTACTAGATTTGCTGATTGGATTTCTTCTTGTCAGTGCAGTGATTTCGGTGCTATATCGTTCACGCTGTACCACTTTGATGAGAGTTTTCTCTGCATTTCGTCTTTCGGATGCTGTCACGTATGCTTCAGTCTGTTTGTATTTCCAGCGTCTACACCAAGCAGTAATCTTGAGAAGTTTTCCCATGTCTGAGTATCAGTAATTCATTTCCTTCAAGATTCACCGCAAACATCGTTGCCTCCGGTCTTCTTGCTTCGAGTTGCGTATGAGTTGTTTGCCTAGCTTTAGGCCGTTCCGTAGCGGGTAATTTCAACCAACCTGGACCATGCCACCAGATTGAGTCGCCCAATAGGCAGTGAGGTTTAACTCCTCTTGTAGCTAAATCCGCAGGATTCTCCTTTGTCTTTACATGGTGCCACAGTTTTATGTATGTATTCTCATGGATTTCGGATACGCGATTGGCCACATAGGTTTTCCACTTATGAGGTGGCTGCTGAATCCAATCTAGAACAATCGTGGAATCTATACACGCGTGAACCTCTGCTGGTGGTGTTGGAAGGATAGGTACAATCTTATCAATTAGTCTGGAAAGCAAAGTTGCTCCGCACAGTTCCAATCGAGGCAGGGTGAACTTTTTAATCGGCGCCACTCTAGTTTTTGCAGTGAGCAAAGAGACATGTACTCCGAACTCATCGGTTATTCTTAGATATATCCAAACTGCATACGCCTTTTCAGATGCATCACTAAACGCGTGAATTTGCATATTAGTCATTGATTGGGACAGATTTACCCACCGGGGAACTCGAATATTGACGCAATCTCCGAGTCCCTTCCGAAAATCTTCCCACTGCAACGCCATGTGAGGAGATACTTCATCGTCCCACCCCACTTGTTGCAGCCACAATTGTTGCAACATGATTTTCGCTGTAACTACCACGGGTGCCAGCCAACCCAATGGATCGAATACTTGTGCTGCTTCACTGGTTATTTGCCTTTTTGTAGGTACAAACTTGTTCGAACTTCCAAAACTGTAAGCCTTAAATTTGAACACATCCGATGCGGAACACCATTGGACTCCTAACGTTTTTACTTCGTTTGTTTCGGATGATAGCCACGAATGTTCGTCAATTCGTATGGACTCACTTGGCATTCCCTGTAGCACTTCAGGGGAGCTAGCAGCCCACTGTCCGATTTCGAATCCTGCTTCTTTTAACAGTGAAATAACTTCATCTCGAGAAATTTTACATTGAGCGAGGGTATTAGCACCTCCCAGTAGATCGTCGACGTAAAAGTTTTCCATCAACACCTTACTCCCTATAGGGTACCTGTTGCATTCATCCTCAGCTAATTGGTTGATGGTCTTTGAAGCCAAATATGGTGCTGATGCTGTGCCAAAGGTTACCGTTTTTAGCCGATATGTTTTAATGGACTCCTTGGGACTATTACGCCATAGGATCCGTTGGAGGTCCCATTGACTTTTCTCCAACCAAATTTGTCGATACATACACCTGATATCAGCCGTGAAGACATATTTGCAAAATCTCCACTGAATCAGCAATGTGTATAAGTCCTTTTGTACCACTGGACCAACCTTCATTATGTCATTTAAAGACCACCCGGTACTCGTTTTCGCAGATGCGTCAAAGACCACTCGCACCTTTGTCGTAGAGCTCGATTCTTTGATAACGGGGTGGTGTGGTAAATAGTACGAAACGTTTTTGTTCAACTCGGACTCTGGAACTAACTCCATGTGACGTTGATCCAGATACCCTTGCATGACGTCCTGATATTCCCGATATAGGGACGCGTTTTGAGTCAGCCTTCTTTCGAGAGGAAGAAGTCGTTTTGTTGCCTGCTCATGTGAGGCACCAAGTGTTGACGGGTCGTGTTTCAGTGGCAATTGTACGATAAATCTTCCATCACTGTTTCGGCGATATGTGGCTGAATAGTGCACCTCACACTCGTGTTCTTCTTTCGCTAGTTTGGGTGCGACCGAAATTTCCTCCCACTCCCAGAAACGCTTCAAAGCCTCGTTTAAATTATTCTCCGACGTGGTTTGTTCCCAACTAGTTTGTGATTGGCTAACGAGGCAAGATCTCGGATAGCCTTGGACTCCTCCTGAGAGAATCCAACCTAATGCTGTCTCTTGAGCAATTGGAGCACCTGGTGGCCCCATGACGACACCTGGCAAAATGAGTTGTGACAGCTGAGCAGCTCCCAATAAAATGTCAATTCGTGTTGGTACGTGGTAGTCTGGGTCAGCTAAGCTCAAGCCGTTGAGATGTTCCCAATTGGTTTTGACTATACGCAAGGTGGGCAAATCATCTACAATGTTGTCCATGACCAACGCGTTGACGTTCAGCAATTGACTATTTCCGTAAATTGACGAAATGTTGAAGCTCACCCGTCCATGCACCATTGCAGAGCCATTGCCGATTCCTTGAACCTGTGTGCATGTCTTTCGTTGAGTCAGGTTGAGCTGTCGCACAGCTCTTCGCGTTATGAAATTTTCTTGTGAGCCTTGGTCCAAAAGTACCCTCAGCGCAACCGTTTTTCCGTTCGACTTAACTATGACCCTAGCGGTCGGAAGCAATGTAGTGTTTACTCCTTGGATAGAATTGGACTCAGCTCTGCGTGCATTGGCAACAGTTTTTGACTCAAGTGATTCGAGAGCTGGAGCAACGGTTAATTTACCTGCATCTTGTTCTGCACGTTTGGGCTCATGCAACCATGTATGATGGGTCGCTTGACATTCTCTGCATTTCCACTTTGTTTTACAAGCGCGCATCTGATGGCCTTCCCGAAGGCACCTGAAACACAGATTGCGTTGTTTCGCAAGTTCCCGACGTTCTGGAATCGTGCTTGACTTGAATTTGGTGCATTGGAACACGAAATGGTCCAGTTTGCACACTGGACAAATATTTTGCATGGAGTCTCCTTTTCCATGCTGCTTGACGAATCTTCCGGCATTCGTCGTAGAATTAAGCGCCCTTGCCTTCACATCACTTTGTTTAACTCCTCGATGGCTTCCCGAGGATTCAAGTATTAGCAATCGCTGCTTCAAAAAATTTTGCATCGATGTCATTGATGGAACTGTTGTGGTTCCTTTTAATTCAAGTTCCCACATCGTACGTGTGTCGTGGTCCATTTTTAATTCACAGATATGGACCAACACTGCACCCCACTGATCCACTGGCTGCTCGAGAGATTGCAACGTTATTATGGCTTCCTGTGTTGTGTTCAACACACGTTGAATTGATTTTGCTGAACCATCCATTGCAGGCTGGGTCAGAACCATCCTAATGTACGTGTTCACAAGCAGTCGGTTGTTATGGAAACGTTCAACAATCACTGCCCACGCAGCTTCATAATTTTCACCACCAAAATTGATATGTTTAATCAGGTTTGCTGCATTGCCGGTTACCGCCTGTTTCAGAAAGTGGAACTTCTCAGTAGTACTTAGCTTTCATTTTTGTGTACTAACGATGAGAATAAATCGTGGAATTGGGTCCAGTGTTCAAACCGTCCATCAAACTTAGGGATGTCAACACGTGGCAGTTTGATTCCCATGGATTGAGGAACTGCCGGCGGCAGCTTTGATTCCTGACCTTCTTTTGAAGCCTGATATGCCATGATTTTATCGTTAAATATATCTCTCAGTTGGAGGAATGTTTCTTCCGTTCGTTCATATCTGGCTTGATATTCTATCAAATCACTGCCAGTCAACTCCTTGTGGACTTTGACATGATACTTCTTCACCGTGGACCATTCCTCTTTCAAATCTATCAAACGATTGGTGAAATACGACAAGGAATGTCTGTCCTTCGAATCTTTCCGAAAATTCCTAAGCATTCTGTCAATGGCGTCCATTGCTACCTGCACCTCTGCCATTTTGTAAATTTTAGAATTCAAAAACCGAAACTCACGGAACCACGAATCTACCCAACGAAAATCACGCACACACGCACTTGAAAGTTAATTTTCTCGAATATATAATCTCTCAATGAAACTAAATGAAGCTAGATAATAAAAAATGGTGTGTACTTGCCCTTTTTTTCGATCTGCTTCCTTTCCTTAGCCGCATCCGGCTCGACGGACCATGTTACAAAATGAGATTGTTCACAGATTTCACCAAAAGATATTCAATCCAAAACACAATTCCACGATGCAAAAGATATTCAATCCAAAACACAGTTCTAAGATACTACACAATGAGATTCTATTAATCCGATATTCAATTCAAAACATAATTTTACGATACTACACAATGAGATTCTATTAATCCGATATTCAATTCAAAAAGTAATTTTACGATACTACACAATGAGATTCTATCAAACGAATGCCATTAAAACTAGACCAGCTCCAAAATCGCGGAGCCAAGTCGCGACACATCAAGTGGCTCGATGTGCAGCGTCAGCAGAAAAATATGAAATCAGATCTCCTCGTTGCAAATGGTTTAGTTTACACTTGAGCGAATGTCTACAGAATTGCAAAATGTGCATTTTTGTTGCTACAACCAAGAGGTTGATTTGTCGCGATTAGTGACTCTTTAGTTTCCTGGTGTTTGCGGACGTAAAAAAGGGTTTTTTTTTTGTTTCGTAAAGCGGTCGGTTTTGACACTTGCTTATATTCGTAGACTCATGCTTGTTTAGGGCTCTAAGAATCAAATAATATTTAGTTTCACTAATTATATATTTATTCTTGATGTGTTTGTTTGCTTTTATTTATGTATATTCCGTCTATAATTACTTATTTTAAATATTTACAAAGAAATATAGAAAATACAATCAAAGTGATGAAAAATAACCAAACTAAATTCATAAGTTTAGTAGACTAAATAAATGTGTATACGATTTAAATTTACTTTATTATGCTTTAGGTTCTCTTTAAATATTTTTATATGGTAAATTTTTCTTCTTTCTATCTCCTCAAGTAATTATAACTACATTTCTTAAATAGTTTTGCATCATAAGTTTATCGTATTTAATCTTTACTCTTATCGACCACTTAAAAACTATATTACCCTATAGTTTTAACTTAATTAATAATTACAGTCCTCAATTTTGCTTATTTTATTCTGTTATCCTCATTTATTTTTTTCTTTCTCTTAATAATTTTTGTTTTGACTTATTTTCAATTATATCTAAATAATCTTTAAAAACCGTTCTATTTGTAACTCATCGTTTTCAGCATACATAAATATTTACGCTTATTCGTGCAACATAACTTTTTCCGAAAGATCAAATGGAGATTAATTTTTTTCTTCTCGATAGGTTTTGTAAATAAAATTTCAATGTCTTCAAACTGTGAGTCCTCAGTCAGCGAGCTTAAGTTATTTGCGAAAGAGGTTGGTTTTTTCTTTCAAATAATATTGCTTAGCAAAAAAATTTTAATTACTTTAATTACGAATGCGATATACACACGTAGTGGTGGCCCAGTATTAGGAACATATAAAAGCTTTCAAAACTGTGAAGTAGCGAAATAAAATAGTTACGGGTAATGTGTAGTGCAGTTTATGGGGTACTAAAATTTATATAAATTCAGTCGAAAAATAATAACTGTAGGTTTTCGGTCGCTTCCTTTTGATAATCCCAGACATCGTGTCTTCCATTGGCATTAAAGAAAACGAACGAATGTGGGTCTCAATTAGGTATACCCATTTTCGATATCAGATCATTTCGGACACTAACAAATTGTATGGTGGAAATGAAACAGTTGATAGTAGCGCTACATTTTGGCTATTATAAATATGAATATTCTATTAATATAAGTTGAATAAAGTATTCTTTAGTTTGACCTCTATACATATCACGAGCTGTTAACTCGGAATTTTTGGATCACCTGTTTAGAACGCGAGTTGTATGTAGCATGCACACATTTGTGGCTTTTAGTATCTGGAGAGTAACCTCTGCCAGTATGCCCTTCAACCGCTTTTTAACGAAACGAGAGAGATTTTTAACGTGGGCACAAAATTCTAACGCAGGCGAGTGACTATCCTGACTTTTTTCTTCATTATTCCCACTATGATTTTTAATTTTCATTAATGATCACCTAATATTTCTATTCAGTATTTCCATTTGGACAACTTCATGTGCATCTGTTACAACAAATATTGGAAATCTTCAGCCTTTTACATGCTAATATTCTTCCTATTATAATTTAGAAAAGCTATAGATACTTCTGCAGCTATGATCAAGACGATTACATTTCTTATTTGCAACGAAAAGACTTCAAACATCGACACATTACACTTCACAATGTCTCGACATTTTCCTTTATCGCATAAAACGCTAGTACGATCTAAAATCTCAAACTGTTCCCGTTATTAGCTTTTTCAATCACTGAATCGTTTTTCTACGTAACATTAAAGCAATCATATGCAGAATCGATAAGTTACTAATCATTTGAACCACTTATTTGAAATAGAATGGTTTAATATCACTTCGTCACTTTACATACGAGTTTTTATCATTCACTTGATCTCATTTAGTCGGTCCAGGAGGAAATGGATTTATCACAGCTACAGCGGCAGCTTGTTGACTGGCTAGGACAGCAGCTGCAAAGACAAACAGTAGGTAGTGTAATGGGGCTATGAGATTGAAAAAGGCGTAACTGCAAGCCACCAATGCTTCACAAATTTTCTTCGTTTGTTTTAAAATTTAAATACGAGTTAAAATTAAGTCCTTAAGTTAAGTTCAAATTTTCGAATACATTGATATTGCGGACTTGACATTATAAATATAACATTCAGACATACCTCCGTAAGGGGCTGTATACATCGGATAGCCAAGACCAACATGTGTATGATGATGCGTATGTACATGTCGTTGTGGTGGCGGACTTCGATTATCATTCGCACTACCACCTATTGATGCTTTATTCGATGGGTCCAAGCCGAGCTTCCCGTCCGTTTTCGGACCAACAATTGCACCACCGGCAGATCCAATACCCGATGCCATCGCTCCGGCAGGTGGTTGTAGATTTAACGGTCCCCCTGGTCCAGCTGAAGATTGCAGAATTCCTGGTCCCC
Source organism: Nemotelus nigrinus (assembly GCA_947369275.1). Classification (NCBI taxonomy): domain Eukaryota; kingdom Metazoa; phylum Arthropoda; class Insecta; order Diptera; family Stratiomyidae; genus Nemotelus; species Nemotelus nigrinus. The sequence goes on along the minus strand of OX376372.1, from coordinate 93,366,363 downwards.
CGACAATATTCGATCCACTAACTGTGTTAGACACACCCTGCTGTGATACATTTGGACTGAAAACGCCTGTCTTAGAATTACTGTTTGGACTCTTCAAGGCCCTCTCACTGAGCTCGTGAATCTTATGACTTCCGTAATATTGCATGTTGGCAGCCTGCTGAAGCACATCTAAGGCCTTTGGACCTGGGTTCCGAGATAGATCTTCGGGAGCATGAAACCTTGGCATCGGGAGATGATATGGAGGCGCGTTGTATGGCGAAGTGGGCATTAGAACGTTTCGGTACACGGGGTGTCCCGGGTCAAAGCTGAAATTTGGAGTTAAATATTGCGGATGGAGGAAGTATTGCGAAGTTGGCGGTGGCGGAGGACCCTGTGTCTCCATCGTGGGTTTTTGTCCCTCCTGTTTAATTTTCACATCTTTTTCTTCTTTCAAATCTTTCACAAGATTTGTAGCTTTTTGACTTAATGTCTGTGAGGTGGAGTGACTAGATTTCACACTCTTTTGCTGCGAAGAATTCGGAGGCTGCGACGGCTGTGATGGCTGACCATGCGGCGATTGAGATATCTGGGACATTGGCTGTCCTTGGGCCACGTTCGATGACGTATGCTGTAGAGACGGTTGTGATGGAGAGGGTGATTCCTCCTTAATGGACACTATAGGCTGGCGACGCCGTTGATCGTAATCTATATAAAACCTGAAAGGTAAACAATACCGCATTTTTAAAAAATATTAGTTATTGGAAGAAAACAACACAATTCAACATAGTCTGTATTTAACGATAGAAAGCTACTTCTACGATTTTTAGCTTTTAACTCACTTTCGCATTTCTTCTTCTCTCGACAAAGGTTGTTGAGTTCCAATTTGATATCTTTGATACAAAGAAGTATAGGGTATCATTGAATGCATCGGAGGAGGTTCTCTCGGTAGTGTTGTTTGAGGACTTCCCTCGGATTTCATTTCTTTAGCCGATGTCTCACTTTTCATTACTTTTGTTGAAATCATCTAAAGTCCGATTCCAAAATTACAATATCTGTTTTGAAAATATACATCAACCTTACCTGTCCTGAAATCTTCCCATGCTCACTTGGACTTGGATTCTCTTTGCTGCGCTCTTCCTTTAAGGAATGGGGTGTATTGGAGATTGAATTGAGTTTATTGTCTTCTGAGACCATTGATATCGGACCGTAGTTAGGTTCAATGTTGTATGGATACCCCGGGCCCATGTAGCTGTAATCAAATTCGTGCTTGTTTTTAAACTGAAGTTAAATACATCATGCATAAAAGTCAATGTGAGACAGTGTGTATGATCCGTATTGAAGTTAATACCGTTCCCTCGATTGCGAAGAAATTTTGGAATCTTGTTGCTTAAATAAGGACCAGAAAAGGGATTTGACAGCCTCATCCTGAAATACCGCTCTTAGAAAAAGGTTCGGCTAGCGATAGGTGCTAGAGATGAGGCGTATATACTGGAGCAGGTATATGGAACAGGTATTTTTTTGGAACAGGTATTTTTTTGGAACAGCCAGTACCTAGTACGAAATTCAAAAATACTAGGTACGAGTATTTTTGTGGACTATACATGTAATCAAGAATTTACACAATGAATTTCGTCCATTTAATTCATTTCAATCAAACAGACGTAATAGTATCCTAATATTAATATAAACTCGTATTTCATACTTGCAAGTGCTTTCATACTCACGAGTATCTCGTACGCGAGACGAAAATACTTGCAAGTACGAAAATACTCGATACGAGTATATACTCATATTGTTCCAAAATATTCGAATACGAATATACTCATATCGTTCCAAAATATTCGAATACGAAAATAACGTATCGTTCCAAAATATTCGAATACGAATATACTCATCATATCGTTCCTAAATATTCGAATACGAAAATAACGTAACGTTCCAAAATATTCGAATACGAAAATAACGTATCGTTCCAAAATATTCGAATACGAAAATAACGTATCGTTCCAAAATATTCGAATACGAAAATAACGTATCGTTCCAAAATATTCGAATACGAATATACTCGTATCGTTCCAAAATATTCGATACGAGTATATACTCGTATCGAGTATTTTGGAACTTGCAAGTATTTTCGTATCGCATATTTTTGTATAGAGTATTTTCGTGCTTGCGAGTATTTTGGGACTTTAGGTTTAGGTTTTTAGGGCAAAAGTAGCTGAAATCGGACAAAATCGGCCAAATTTGAGTTAGAGTTGTTTGGGAAATAACGGGCCAAGACCTATTGCTGTGTTACAAAAATTTACGTTTTGTAGGGGAGTAAGGGATTTTTTTGGCCATAGTTTGGCAAAAATTGCCTTTACAGCGCTTTCGATGATTGAAAGTGGTCGGGAAGTATATTAGTGATATTTTAAGGACGAAAAAATTTTTGATAGGAGAAATTGGGAAAGTATTTTATTCAATTATTCAAAAAGTTTTTAGGGCAAAAGTAGCTGAAATCGGACAAAATCGGCTAATTTTGGGTTAGTGTGGTTTGGGACATAACGAGCCAAGACCTATTGCTGTGATACACAAATTTCGGGTTTGTAGGGGAGTAAGGGGTTTTTTGGCCATAGTTTGACAAAAACTGCCTTTACAGCGCTTTCGATGATTGAAAGTGATCGGGGAGTTCAATAGTGATATTTTAAGGGCAAACAAATTTTTTTATAGGGGAAATTAGGCAAAAACGTCCATTTGTTCCAAACAAATTTTTTTTTGGTCTAGCATGAATTTGACGATCTTCCTGAGTTGTTCCCATACAAATATGGGAAAAAGCGGCCTAGTTTCTAAGATACGGTAAAATGAAATCTGCCGGGAAAACTGAAAATAACACTAAAAATGTTTAGATCCTTGTTGGTTAGCCAGTTGGCTTCTCCGGCTGTGCTGAAGCTCTCCTCGTGACTGCACTTCAACCCTACCGGGGTTGTGACTCATGTCCAGCTTTACCGAAAAGGTTGACCCCCTAGTGGGTGCATGTTTAATAGACGTTTTATCATTTCTTAATACATTTTCGACAAATTCATGCTTCAGTGAGGCGAAGTGGAAAACCGACTGTTTTAGATTAGCCAGGAAAAGTTTGGTATGAGGCATCGATCGATGAAAAGTCATATAGATGGCAACAGGATTAGTTGGTCCTATCATAGTAAATTTTTCGACACTGGTAGTTTGAACGAATACAGGAGGTGCTTTGTGCATATATTAAAATGAAAATCAAATTAAATTGATTGAATTTGCTTGTTTTCCCTTAGATGGCTCCTAGATTGGAGAAACACTTGCCAAATAAGTGACCGACCATTGGATAGTTACGGACAAGCTGCACGGACTAATGGCTCGTATCCTTTCACGGTCAACTGCACCATCACCATTCTAGCCTGGGAACTTTGTCTCTGGTGGATGGGGGAGGGCATATCATACCGTTTCATTACATCACTGCAAATCACATGTACTTGTGTGTTTATATGTACTTACTTCAAAAAATACTAGCTAGTATTTTTGGAACAGGTATTTGGAACAGGTATTTTTTTGTACTCGTATTCGGAATACCCAGTATGTAAAAATCCGAGTACGACCCAACTCTAATAGGTTCTTATGTGTAATAAGCTAGCTGGCTAGAATTCGTATGCATATTGGTATGTTGAAAATATGTAGTTGGTTTAAATTTGGATTTAAAATTGTGCCAGAAAAAATGAGGAAAGAGTCGTGGCAGTTACAGAAATAATTCACATATCAATAAAAAGGAAGCGACTAGAGACTTTAAGTCTACATATATAATATGCACCTCTTAATCCAAATTTTATCTAGCACGTGCTTCAGTATTTTTGGAAAATTGGCCACGCCAGTAATAAAAAAGGTAGGCAGGGGCGCTAATAGTATTTTAACAACAGTAACAATACGCACTTATAAATTTTGAAGGCATATCCAACTGCAAAAACACTACAAGATACATATGGGAATTATTTGTAAATATTTTGTCATAAGAAGGGGTAAATCTAGATTCTCCGCAAGTCATCATGAACATAGTCTGAATGACACGATCGTCTGGCGTGTGAGCATGTGTGTGAGAGCATATTGCCACGCCTTGAATCGTGACCACTGGAAATTTTACGGGTTTTCGGCACGAATCATAAAAACTCTACTCGCCGAATATCTCGAAACAAACGAACATTGTCTTAAAAATTAACTTGCAGCTGCATCTCTAACAAACAAATTGAATTTGAGCAAATTTCATCACAAGGGGGTGAACAATTATTCATATTTGCACATGACAGAATATCTTAAATATATTGTACCCTAGAGCAGTCCAATTCCTTTTCTTGAAGGAGGTGGCTACACAAGCCGGCTTCTGCTAGCGATGTACTTACTTGTATGGATAAAAATGAGGAGCCGATTTGTTTGGATTTTGTGCGCTCGGTCCAACAGGATTCTGAGGGGGGATATTCGACTCTTTCGATAATGGTTCGTTCACTTGAACAGGCTTCGTCATTAAATCCAATGGGTCTTTCGATTTGTTGTATTCTGCGGGAGAAGGCGAAGACTGTGATGTAGGAGGTTTTGGTCCTTGATGTTCTGGTGGCAACATATACTGCTGTTGCGGGTAAAATTGATACATGCCATAGCTACCAAGAGTAGTGATTTGCGGTGGTGTTCCATCAGCAACCTTTTTGGCATCAGAATGCTTTAGAGGTTGTGACTTATCTGCAATAAAAAGAATATGCAACGACGTGATTTCTGGGTTTGCGCATGCGGTTTTACCATTCATTTCAGAATCAATGACTGGAGTAGAATCATCTGAAATATCGCTGTATGCGGGACTTTGAACATTATCGCGCGACGTGGAATTGTCATATTCACCTAAAACCGGCGATTTCGATCGATTCTTTTTTTGTTTCCCAAACCCTTGAGGCTTGCTATTACTTAAGCCTAGTAGAAACGAGAATGTCAAATATTTTCCAGTTTGCGTAGCATTTGATGATTGGATTACAAAATTTATAGTTTGCTCTTGGCATTAACTTAGCTTTTGTCTTACCTTGCTGAGCTGTGTTAGATGATTGGCTGTAAGATGATTCCTGGCTGATAACTTCAGTGACACCTGGTGCACCTGAGCTCGTAGCCATTGCAGCGGTTGGAGTAGGTCTAATAGGTACTTGGGTCGAAAGAATATTTTGATTATTAGACAAGTTGTCAGATGGCGAACCGAATCGAAGCACGCTGGGCTTGACTAAAAGAAAATCATAAGTATCTAAAATATGGAACTTTCACATTTTACACTAACTTTGGGGATCGCAACGATTTGGTGCACCTACAATACTGGAGCTCGTTGCTAACATCTGGGATTGGTGGTGCTGGGAATGATGTAACTGACAACTTTCGGATATTGTTTGATTATTGCCTTCGATAACACTGTTAGCGGCAGCAGTACTAGCCATGATTGAATGTTGTTGATGTTGTGACAACGCCTGTCCCGATATTCCAGACGTAATACTACCGCCAGGTACAGGGTGCTGTGGCATTTGATTTGATATAGACGTTACTTGTCCGGCGGTCGAGATCGACGGTGTTGTTGCCTGCGTTGTAGCATTCAAAATACAAATCGATGTTTTTTGAGTTGAATTGGCTGCTGTTGGAACTTCCTGTACAATTGAAGTGGCAGGAACAGACATTGAAAGTAAGCTTGGGGGGGATGCAGGTGGTGGAACTACTTGAGCATTGTCCACACTAGCAATCGGAATCTGCGCCATCGGCACTGTTTCCGGAACAGGGGATGGAGTGGTAGGTGGTGCTAGAGGAGGCGACTCGGGTAATTGTAATGAATCTTCATCCATCGATCCTGACCCATGCGCATGGCTTTGGTGATACCTCAACCCGTTTGCGTGCTTGTACTTCTTACTGCAGTCCTGTTCTGGGCATTCTAGCAAAACAGGAGAAACCGCGCATGGAGAGGCAGTCTTACACTTTTTCGTAGTTATTTGGACATTTAATCCAGTCACTGGATTCACCAAACTCTGTGTTTGATTACTCATTAATTGAGTTGACGATTCTTCATTTTCTGGCGATGAACTCTCGTCCTTTAATTTACGCTTCTCAGGTCTTGTTGATAGAAATGCTGTGGGTGACGTCGATGGTGTATTTAAATTGGTTGTGCTACTCGAGTTATTAGAGATACTGGTAGTGGTTGACGCAGTGTTTGTAGAAGTAGTTGTTATTGTACTAGTTGTCACTAACGTTGTCGTTACTGTACGACCACTACGACCCTTTGCACCATTTCGGAGTTTGGAATGTACCTGTGGAATAGAGTGTTGATATTATCCTAATAACTTTCAATACAATTATAGAACGCATTGTCTTTCGAAAAGTTACTCATGACTCACAGAGCTACGAGTTTCTGTAAAGTTGCTCAAATCCGGCGTGAGAGCAGCACTTCGACCCCTCTTGCCCCTTCCTTTCGGAGTTCGAGAATCAAATTCCTCTGTAGGGGAATCACAAAATCTGCAATTGGGTAAATACACTATGCTGTACTACACGAGTATGATGAAAATTAATGCCTACCAAAAATATTTTAAATCTATATCAAGAGTTTCATAAAACTGTATTCTGATCAAACTCGAATTTAAAATCGAAAAATAAGGTTTCGAGACTAGTATTTGAAACATTTACTTACCTTGGAGGCGCCCAATCATGTCTTGTACAGTCAAGCAGTGTACCTACGTAAGTCTTCCCTCTCCAAGTTACGTTTACAACGAGAACTCCGCCTTCAGTTTCATGCCATACGATGCCTTCTAAGGTCACTGAAGTGCCTGGTTCACATGGTCCCAAGCAATCAGGTTCCGTAATAGTGCCGACTGAAGTCCCAACACAGATGTCTATCATATCTTTGGGACCACATTTTGGCCTTTTGGCAGAGGGACTGCAACTTCGATCATCGCAGTTAGCCGCTACTGAGATAGTATGATGAACAGTAGCAGATATTGATTGCTGCTGAGAATGGTTCTCATTTGGGTTGTTTTGGCTACTACTATTGTGAACGATTGTCGAACTCATAGATTGGCTTGTTTGCTGTATGCTCGAAGTGGAGGAAGATGAAGAGTTTGAGACAGGCGATGGACACTGCTGTTGTTGGCGCTGTATACCTCCGGAGCTAGATGAAGAAAGTTTCTCTTTCGGTGGACCGGGAGTATCAGGAGTACCGCTATTTGGAATGTGAACGCTGGTTGAGTTGTTAATTGGGAATAAATCGGTCGAACTCTCTGCCGCAGTTGCTAAATTCGGTGGCGATGCGTTCGATGGTGGATTGCTACCCAGAGAGTTGGCACAACTGGTCGCTGGTTGTTGACTCGCAGCTATTGGCGCACATATTCTTTGCGACAGCGAGCTGCTATTTGTGAGCTCCGTAGGTCCTGTCGGCGTACGGTTTCGCACGCAGGAAATATTTGTGCATGGATTTTGGACACCATTTAGTTGCACCTCGAGAGAGCAATTGCAAGTAGTGGAGGGGCGCTCGTTTTGCGAGCTATTATTTGTGTTTGAACTGGAGGAACTGTTATTGCTGCTACTATTACTGCTATTGGAACTTCCACCGCTACTACCATGATCCGATTTATCGCGCGAATGCGGAGTTTTATCTCGTGTCTTATCACGGCGATGGCTGCTGCCACCGCGTTTCATTGGTTGGTGGTTTTGTTGAATCGATTGTACACCGGTCGAATTTATTTGACTATGTTTTTTCCCGCTAGAGGCAGACGACGACGAATTGTTTGAGGCTATACTATTTTCTTCGGCATTTGAAGACGTCCCATTCTGTTCAGCTTTAACAATTTCATGCTTTGCTTCTGAGCTCTTAGTGCCTGGTTTAGTGCGTTTTATTTTCATTTTCAAACCTTTGTCCAGGGTCGCCTGATGATCAATCAGCATTTTAGTTGCCGTCTTGCCAGTTCCCTGGCCACCACTTTGTTGTGAGGACATTGTAGAAGATGCGTTTGGAATTCCTTTGCTATGCCTGGCAGTCTGCAAAGACTGACTAGTTGTGCAACAGCTTTGAAAGCTCCGAGATGATGAAGACTTTGAGGATAATTGTGCCGATGTTGACGGCGAGGATACAACTCGCGAATGATCTGAAGATGATTTGCTATTCAATTGTGCCAGAAGTGCGGGTTGTTGCAGCTTCAGATTTGAGAGCTTCACTGTGTTTAGCCTTGAGTTCGCCTTCCCAGTTGGTTGGAAGGAACTATACAATGAACTGTTTGTTGTTCTTTGCTTTAAGAGAGGTTGTTGAGCGGACTGCTGTTGTCCTACTGGACGCAACGGAAGCGGTGCGAACAAAGATGAAAGGCTAGATGACTTTGATGGTGGGACTATTGTAGGCGATGCTGGCGAAGATGATGATCTTGAAGATGACGCTGAGCTAGGAGATTTTTCGTGGGAATTTAAGATTTGGTTTACTAAATTACTACTTTCACCACCACCGCTACTACCACTCGCAGTTACGCCTGCCAAATTTGTTGAAATTTGATGACCAGTGCTTTGTTGAGCTTGCAGGTTAGTATTTAGATTTGCCACAGCTGTCGACGAAGACTTTTCGATATCAGCGTCTAAATCAATTATTAAATCGCCGATCCCACCCACGTCCCACTCGTTGTCGTCGTATTCGAAGTTCGTGTCTTTCGACTCGCTCGAAGTCGACGCCCCCGACGACGATGACGAAGACGTTGTTGAAGACGATGACTCAGTTGACGATGATGCTTTTTGCAATTGTTGCTGCTGATATTGGCTATGTTTCAATTGTTGGCTTTGAGCAAGTTGCTGTTCAAAATTTAACTTATTATTATTAATTGCAGAACCACTCCCACTTGAGTGTTTATTGCTTTCGGCTGGTAAGCTGTTAACGGCCACCTACGAATAGAAGAGAAAATAAGCTATTGCTGGCATTTTGATAGCTAGGATGATAATATGTTAATCGGTTTATATACTCTATTCTACGATTAATCGAATGAATTTACTTTTGCCTCCTCATAGAACAAGTATCCATTTCAGGCTATTACTTGAAATAAATAACAAAGACATGACAAACTATCATATTGCAATTCCATTACTCAAAAATTATATGTTAACTTCTGGAGTTGCTTAAACTGCAAGAAAATATTATTTGTTTTTAATCATCAATATATAAATATGAATTCAAACAATTAAATTTTGTTTGTTGCATTTTAGTTTTTCATAGTTTCAGCCAGGCGCGTTTAACACAACTTATAAGATACATAAGTATGGATACAAACTATGAAATTTTTGTTATTTGCATTTTAATTTGTCATAGCTACAGCCTGGCGCATTTCAATACAACTTATAAGAGAATATTTACGCATTTCGCATTTATTTTTCGGTTTTATAGCAGCAAAATTTTAATAAATAAAATAAACAAAGAATTGATTAATAATTTCTTAATTATCCTAAAGCAACGAAATTTACTTGAATTGTAATACTGCGACTACAAACTGATTTCTGAAAAAAAGCCTGATTCAGGAAGTGTATGATTTCTTTTCCATTAGAAATAAATCATTTGGATCAGTATTCGAAAGAAATAGTTACCTTATTCGGGTGGTGGCTACTTTTCGCCTCGTTGCGTCTCATTGACTCCATACAGACGAAAAATAAAGGCCTTCCGCTTCAAGCGAGCCCACAATACGAAGCACTTCGTCGTTCAAAACGGATTGAAAGGGTATCTTTAAATTTGACAAAAGTACACCCGGCAAAAAGCTGTCACTATGCTCTATATCTTTTCGATTTCGACTGGATTTTGAGCAATATTTGCCACTGATAATATTTATGGATGACAATGATTTTAAAACAGAAGAAATCAACGTTAGTGCTTTTGAACAAGCTCGAATGTTAAAAATCTTGCGGGAGACGCAGGGCCCCGGCCCTCGGGCCAAACCTTTCATTTTAAAACTGAAATAGCGAAAAAATTGTTATTCATCTGTAAAGAATGGAACTTAAAGAATATAATTAAATGCTGAGACTAATAACGTTTTTCATAAACAGAAACTAGCTCATTTCACTTAATTTGATCAGTTAAAATATAAATATAAAGTACTTAAATTATCTATTATATATTCATCAAATCAAAGCTCGATATTCAATCCCTCTGAAAGTGTACAATTAAGAGAACAGTAGCAAGCGAATTGTTCATCGTCACTTTCAATGAAGATTGTGAAAGTCATTACATATAGAAGTCATTTACATATAAAAGACGTACAGAGACGGCATTGGGTTTATTCCATTAGCGCTGTTCTCTTGACTCATACCAACCAAGTTTGTAAAACAGGAATATGATCTTGTTTGATTAACGAATACAACTAACTGATGCTGTCGAATGGAATGGCAACAATCGCGGAAAATTTAAATTAATTTGCAGTTTGGGCAAGATAAAAGGACGAAACAGTGAATAAAATGGCTTCATTTATGCTTTACTTATTTAATTTATAGTCGTTTTGTGGTTAAAGATGTCGATTGCTTATAGTCCGGGGAAATCTAACATGGTGCTTCGGACAATTAGCGGAAAGCTGAATTTTGGTGTGAACCTTGGTACTGGCGTGTTGAACAAAATGTGAAAAGTCCCCATCGATCCGAGTGCTGCGTCACTTTTTATACGGGGTCAAAAGTCACCAAAAGTGACCTTTCCTAAATATCTCAGTAACGGTCACGTTTTCAGAAAAACAATGTACGGATTTGTAGCTTAAAAAATTTCCAACAAAAAAAATTATATAACTTCTTCTTGTAACCATAACGGTTTTTGAGATATATTGATCTAAACATTTGCTACTAACAGCATCCTCTTTCTCAACGGCATGTTCATATTATCCGATTTTGATTACGAATTGGAATGTTTGTGAACTTGTTTTTCTATGTTTAAGAGGCGCATGAAAAAAAAAAACATGTAAACTAACTTATCTACCACACTCCAGGGTATGCCTAGTACTATACTCTTCGCGAAACGAATTCAACGGTCAAATCCCATACAAAAAGAGTTTTTCAATTCGTCAGTGAACAATTCGCTGGCGGACAAGTACTATACTCAAATGAGCGAGATCGAAGGCGCAAACCGCAAATTGAAAATGCTAATAGGTGTCGGTAAGTAATATTTCGCAGCTTTTCAATGGGTCGGAACCCTTTCAAATCAGCGAAATAAGTGATATTCGTCGGTTAAAGTGCTTTCCAGTTGAAAGTGAAAATGTGTAACGTTTTATGGTGTGTTCGCATAAATTTGCTGCATTCTTTTTGTGATAAGGAAACATTATTGTACCTACTATAGTAGGTGTATACGTACATATCTTGAAATATGTATGTCTTGTGTCCGTCGACACAAAATGTGTGGGAGGTAAAGAAAGTGTACCTCTAGTCTGTGCAGATAAAATTTTAAACATATACTATTGTATGCCGATGAAAAATTTCTTAATTGTTTTTGAGGGTGTTACATAGTATAAACATAAAAAACTAGGCCGGTTTCCTGGGAGACTTGAGCCGTTTATGTATACTGAGCTGACATGCTGGTTAAGTAGTACATTACGCTATGATGATTTATGAAGGGAAGAACCATGATATATAATTAATTTTGATTCATTGGTATCTGAATTATATGTAGATAATCTGAACACTTAATTAGATTACAAAATATGGAAACTATTTAAATGTGGCTAAATGCGCGATTTGGTGCCGACGTAGATCTCTTGTTTCTGTTGTTTGGGACTATATGTATATGAAAATGCGTCCGCTTCTAAAAGTGTACAATAATTAATCGTGTTCAGACATTTGTTGTAGATAGGGACTGAAAAATACAACTGAAACCCCAACCTCCAGAATTCAGCTGTTGGAATGTGTTACAAGACCCTACGAAGCCACTTCAGACTCTACTAATCCTCTTGAGACTCTCCAGACCAAAGCATTTGTAAGGACATTTCAGATGACTTTCATAAGACTCTCAATGTGAGACTGTACAGCTTTTAGAGGTGCTATGTAATGACAAGGTAAATTTACATCCATATGAGAAGAATTTATAATCTTATATATTTTTTATAAAAAATATAATCTTATATTACATTTTTGATATAAATTATAATCTTATATTAACCTTTTTTTTGAAAATTGAGTATCTGGATTATGTGTTATTATTTCTCTCTTTCTAGCGACTCTTGTACGGAGAGTACAACTTTGATAAAAATACTTTTGATGTCACAATTACACCTTCACAAAAGTACTTCTGTACACTAATAAGCACTGTAAAAGTTAAACAATAAGAGCTTTATTAGTGTCATTATGAAAATTGAAACATGTTTGTAAGGCTAAAATAGCTCTCATAAATTACCCATTTAATACTAATAGCACACTAATTACCTACAAGGTTGATATCACTAGAACTGTCTTCAAAGTTTTCCTCTTATAAGACTCTTGTAGTATCTTATAAGAGAAAAAATGTCACTTGGTTTCTTATTCCCAAATATATTTATTACCAATATATTCCTGTTATAATACATAATCGCGATAAACGCTCACTCTTGAGCTTCGAAGCCAACGCTTCGACTGTAATGCAAAAAACTGATACTTTTGATGAAATTCCAAATGCAATGCCGTTTCAAGTTAATCTGCCGTTCCAGTCACGCTAAAATCTACTTTGACTTTCAATAAATTTTTTACTCATTTCATTAATGTTCCTCGCTAAAAAGAGCTTTAAACTGAATAAAGCAAGTTCGCATAATATACGCTTGAACTACTTTCGAGCAGACATATTCGACAATCACCTACATCCGGCCTCAAACTTGACTAGTGCTCACAAAATAGTCCCATCTATTATCAATATCGGCATGCTATTTCGCTGCTGCTGAAAGGGTACTTTTCGTGACAATTCGTTTCGCTCGAGTATAGTACTAGGCTGTAGATGGAAAAGTGTGCTTCGAAAAGTTCCCCCGTCCCCTTTTCCCATAAAATGGTATCCCTGAGCATCCATCCCAAATCTTCAGAAATGAGCTCGTTGCCTACTCTTTGCCTACTGCTAAGCAAGATAGGATCACTTTTGATCCTGGTAATTGTGTAGCATCCAGTAATTTCAAGTGAAATTACTGAACCCTTAATTTCACTGCACACTGTCCTGTGCTCGAAATCGCTACATCGATTTCAAATTGAAATACGTTTCAATTTTGTACAATAACAAGATACCGCAAGTCCTATGCGACCTTGTTATTGTAATTGCCCAGTGACCAAATTTCTAACGGAATTTCGCTCGCTCATTTCAAAATGCAATTTGCGTTTCGGGACAGTCAAGTTTGGGCCGTCGTAGCGGTGGGAAGTCTGGGATTGAGATCGTGGCTCCAGGCGGGGAGTTGATCGGGATCGAAGAGTAACGTCGGAGCGTGGATGCCTCGTGAAAATTGTGAAATATCCGATAACTTAACGCAGCTCCATTTAAGCTAAATTTCTTTGTCCGCGAAACAGACCCCTTACGAAAAAAAAGGATTATTGGATCCCCAAAACTTGCACAATGTATATGTATAGCGATGTCGGAAAACTGTGAAGACTCAAAGTAGAGCGCGGCGCGAGTGCATTTTAATGGCCACCGAACGAAATTTTCGTAGATCGAAACGTTTCCATGGAAAGCGCATTGTGACCGAAACGTGTAACTTTGCAACTCGAGTGCCATTCAGTCTAAGTGGAATAAGACGACACATACGAGACAATTGACAAAGTTAATTAGTAAGTTGCAAGACCACGAAGGCATGCATTTAGTGCCGATTTAGAGTGAAAAAACAAATAATAAATACTGACCGTCATTGCGAAATGTGATTGAGGGAATCGAAAGCAAAACCTAATTCTAAAGAGAGTTAATGGTGTCGGTTGAATGCCAGTTGTCCCAGTGTGCTAAAGTGCAAAAGCTGAGTGGAATAGAACGAGTTTTTGCGGGCAACAACAACTGTGAAAAAGATCAGCGAAAACGGACCCAGTGGTCAGCCTGTTTCTGCAATTAAAAGCGTTCAATTAGACGAAGCGCTATTTGGAACTTGTGTACTGTGAGTGAAATTTCTAAATGCAAACCTTGCAATTATCGAAATTCGCGTGCATGCATTGTCTAACTTTGATTCGATTCTTTTTCTTTGAAAAAAAAAGAATTTTTGATACAATTGTTAGTGTGATAGACGATCACCGTACTGGTGCGGTGATGCGACACTCACCCGAATCATTTCACACCGGAGTGTAATGTTGGGTTGCCTCCTCGCGGTGCACCCCGGGTAACGCCAAATGGCCCAACAACAACAACAACCGGTACGACTCGGCTTTTCTCATGGCTTTACGATTTGATTGATGATTGGAATTTCTGGCAATGGCAGCAAAGATTTTTTGTGGCATGACCTGGCTTGGCTTAATGGTTTAAGGCACGATCGACGATCAGCGAAAAATGTATCTGGGCTGGCGGTTATGGCATTCTGGACCTAGTCGATCTATGCGCGGTACCGCCGGAGTGAAATCCGAGCGCGAACGGCTCCAGGCTAATGTCATGCCGTCTCCGTCCCGTTAAAACCTGGCAAGTCTCAGAATACGTTCGAAGCCCGCACCGTTGAGTTGGTGGTGCAGGTTCGGTTGACATTGATCCCGATTAGCGCTGACCTGGCTCTGAGATCCAGCCCCATGAAAGCTGGTGATCAACCCTCGCGTCGGTCTCCCTGCTCTGCATAGATTACCACGAGGTCATTAAGGCGACTGCACATCCAGGTGGAGTTGGCGGCTCTGAGTTGAAACCCAACAAAACTGAGTACACTACATAAACAAAATGACACAAATGACAAGACGTACGGACAACAGAGCATGGGGACGACAGCGGCGACGCAGAGCGAAGGAGGCGCCGCCATCGACCGTTTTGTGTTTGCGAGGAGGCCAAGGGTCCAAACTTTTACCTTTGTCAATTTTTGACAGGGCACGGTTACTTCAGGAAATACCTGAACAGAATGGGTAAGGTGGTCACACCGTACTGCCGGTACTGTGTGACTGAGCTCGATGATACTCAGCACACATTCTTTATGTGCAGTCGCTTCGCAAGTTTGAGGCGTACCATTGAGTCCACGATCGGCCTGGTAGCGCCTGAGACGATCGTGGATGCAATGCTGCGAAACGAGGAGAAGTGGCGCGCAGTCTCAACATACGTTGAGAAAGTGCTGCGCATAAAGCGACAGGAGGGTTGTCTTACCGACCCATAAGCTGTGGTGGTTCTTGAAGTCCGTGGTTACCAACGGATGAGTCAGCACGACCGGGTCGAAGCAGTGCTTAAGCGGGTCCCGACTCGGAACTTCGTGGGCTTGTAGATGGTCCTTTTTTTAGTGAGTCAAACCTCACATACCCAGTGGTGAAAGGTCACCCGGGGATCTGGTAAGCAGATTTTTTTTTTTTTTTGCCATCTACACTAGGGAAAAAAAAAATTTCACACCAGCTGGTAGTGCAACTGCGTGACGAATTGTCAGAATCGGGGAGAGCGGTTGGAAGGGCCGAGGAGAGATCGTGTCGAATAAAATTTGTTTCTGTGGTTCCGCGTGTGATAGCCATTAATCGCGGAAAAGTAAAACAGATTTACTCTACGTTCGCGCTAACGAATAATATCACGGAAAGCGCGTTTGACAATAAGCCGTATCACGGAAAACATCGGGCCATTAGTTACACACACTTCCCTGCTACCCATTTCAAGCCTAAACGAGCCCCGATGTTAATTTAACCAATGAGTGAAGAGTGAGACAAGTGAAACAGTAAATAAAGTCATTTAGTGAAAAGCTGTTTTGGGCAGCGTAGTGCAAAGTCCCGATAATTCGATATCTCTCATAAACGTCAGTGCTGCTAATTGACCCGACATCCTCATGATACATATACAAAGTTTATTTCAAATCATTCACTTGTGGTGGGCCAGGAATTGTCCCTGTAGAGGGGAAAAACTAGGGTTCCCGCAGTGTTCGGGATGAATTCTCGGCGATCCATTAAGGGGACTGAGACCAAGTCGAATAACGACACCACATTCTGATTCAGCAGGCAGTGGTTCGGGAGGATCATCCGATTTCAAAATACCTAGTACAGCATCGGCTTACCCATATTGGGAAAACGTAAATCAAATGCGTTTAAAGGTAACCTCAAATGTTGTTTTTTTATTTCTGAATATCTTCGAAGCATCCAGAAGTGCACAGCACTTGCAAGGGTCTGTAACATACAACACCTAAGTTGGTATACGTGCCTACATCCATACATACGCACATTGCGCTTGTACATATGGTTCAAAACGACCGAATGATGATTAAGGAGACTGCCACGAAAACAATACTCGTCGGAACCAACATCAACAACAACAAAAGAAGAAAATGAATCGATTTTATTTAAATGTTGTTATGAAATCTTGTTTTTTTTTTATACATAAGCGTTGTTGAGACCCTATTCGCCTAAACTTACGTATCTCCGGCACTTCATTAACAGCAATTCCAGCTGGCAGAAAAACTCACTTTTCCCATTAAGATCCTGAAATCGGAGGTATAAAAACTGCACAGCAACGGAGTCCAACTAAAACATCACGGGGTGTAATGTTGGGCCGCCTCCTCGCGGTGCACCCCGGGTAACGCCAAATGGCTCAACAACTGGTACGGCTCGGCTTTTCTAATGGCTTTTGCGATTTGATTGACGATTGGAATTTGTGGCTATGGCAATAACGACTTTTGTGGCATGACCTGGCTTAGATAAATGGTTTAAGGCACGACCAACGATTGGGAAATACGCATCCGGGCTGGCGGTTATGGCATTCTGGACCTAGTCGCTTTATGCGCGGTACCGCCGGAGTGAAATCCGAGCGCGAACGGCTCCAGGCTAATGTCATGCCGTCTCCGTCCCGTTAAAACCTGGCAAGTCTCAGAGTACGTTCGAAGCCCGCACCGTTGAGTTGGTGGTGCAGGTTCGGTTGACATTGTTCCCGATTAGCGCTGACCTGGCTCTGAGATCCAGCCCCATGAAGGCTGGTGATCAACCCTCGCGTCGGCCTCCCTGCTTTGCATAGATTACCACGAGGTCATTAAGGCGACTGCACATCCGGGCGGAGATAGCGGCTCTGAGTTGGGACCCATAAGCATTGATGACGCAAACAACAAAATTGACAGACAAGACACAAGACAAGACAGACGGACAACCAAACGTGGAGACGACAGCGGCGACGCAGGGCGAAGGAGGCGCCGCCATAGACCGTTTTGCGTTTGCAAGGAGGCCGAGGGTCCAGAGGACGCCTCCCCTGCCGAACATTCAAACGCGAAGCGAGGGAACGATCAGCTCCGTATGCGCAACAGATGCGCAAGGCGCTAAAAATGCTGATCTCAGCAGCAGTGCTTTGGAGACTCCGAGGAGTCACATGCGTGAAAAGTGCTGAGACGGGAGTGGTGGAGGAAACGGCACCGCAACAACTCGCACCAGAACGTGCGTCTCCCAAGAGGGAGTACATTAAGCGAGAGCGAGTGGCTGAGGAGGATATGTTGAGGAAGTGCCAGCATATCCTTCGAAAAATGTTTCAGGCCGTCAACGTGCAGAAAAACATATCGAAGCACGTTAAGGACGGTATGCTCGAGCTGGAGGAGGCATTAGAAGTCATCTTCGCTTGCAGAACGAACTGGCAGAAGGCAGAACTGGAGTATCAGCGAGTGTTGGAAGACCAGACTGCTGAGGCAGCCACTCCTGTAGGGGTCCCGGGACTGGATCGGCCACGGCAGAATAAGCGCGTGGCCGAGTCTAGTCCTGAAGGCACACAAGAAATCCGGGTCAGGAAGGAGGTTCCAGCATCCGATTTAAGGAGGTGGGTGACGGTCACCCACAAAAAGAAGAAGCTGAACGTCGCTAAACCACCGGTGGTACC
This sequence comes from Nemotelus nigrinus, assembly GCA_947369275.1. NCBI lineage: Eukaryota > Metazoa > Arthropoda > Insecta > Diptera > Stratiomyidae > Nemotelus > Nemotelus nigrinus. The sequence goes on along the minus strand of OX376372.1, from coordinate 93,348,449 downwards.
CACTGGCCCAGAAAAGGTGCAGAAAAAGGGGGTCCAAAAGGGCGAAAACAAAGAAATGGTGGCAAAGAAAAAGAAGAAGGCAAAGAATAGGCGGAGACAGCGGGGAAAGAAAATTGATGCTGTAATCGTCAAACCAGCCCCAGGGAAAACCTACGCGGAGGTCCTGGGGGCCATCCGTCAAAATGTTTCCCCAGATAAAACTGGTACACAAGTACGATGCATCAGGAAAACCGCAGAAGGGGGGGGTTCTTCTGGAAATTGCGCGGACGAACGATCGAACGAAATTGCCGTAGATGGCCAGGGGGACGTGAAGCTTGTGACCCCTAGAGTCAAAATCGAGCTTCTCGACCTCGATTGCCTCACAGTCAGCGAGGAGGTGACATCGGCCATCAATCGCGAGGCTGGCGTGGAAGGAGCCGGCGAGGTGAAAACCACTCTATTCCCCCCTAACACAAGGGAGCAGAGGAGAGCTGTGGTGGAGCTGGATGAGGCACCAGCATCCAAAATCCTCAAGTCTGGTCGAGTCCGGGTGGGAATGATTAGCGCCCGGGTACGAAGATGGGCTGAGGTTACACGCTGCTACCGGTGCCTAGGCTACGACCACACAAGACGTAGCTGCAAGGGCCCGGACCGGAGTACCAGCTGCTGGAAATGTGGACAGGTTGGCCACCGGGCAGTAGACTGCTCTGCGCAGGCTCAGTGTATATTATGCACTGAGAGGCATGGCGCGAATGGTGCCAAGCATTTAATGGGATCGAGTGCATGTCGAGTTTTCAAAGACGCACTTGATGCCAAGAAAAAGCAGGGAAGGATATGAGAGTCCTTCAAGGCAACCTGCAGGGCTGTAGAGCTGCAGACGACCTCCTCACGCAGCTAGTCTGCGAGCATAAGGCTCAGATCGTACTGATCAGCGAGCCTTATAGGGGGAGGCATTCGTCCGTTTGGCTGGCAGATGCTACGGGGTACGCGGCGATTTGGATCGCCGACGGGCAGAGGGCCCGTATCGGCAGCCGCGGCTCAGGAAATGGTCACGTGTGGGTGACATACGGAGAGGTCACCTTTGTGAGCTGCTATTTGTCCCCGAACGACTCAATGCAGGAATTCGGAGACAAGCTTAGCTCACTGGAGGACTCTCTCCGTGGCATCGTCGGCAACGTCATCGTAGGGGGTGACTTCAATGCAAGGGCGTTGGAGTGGGGCATGCCCACCGAAAACACTCGCGGGCGGCGCATAGTCGAGATGGCATCGAGGTTGGGTTTGTTGGTGCTGAATACGGGTTCAACGCTAACATTCAGAAGGCCCGGATTTGGTGAATCCATTCCCGATGTCACTATGGCATCGGAGAGACTAGCGGCACTCGTCAGCGATTGGAGGGTGATGAAGGATGATCACTGCGAGTGATCATAATTACATCACTTTCCAAATCGCTGAGGACAGGCAAAGACACCGCCGCTCTCCCTGTAAGTGGCTAGGCTGGAATGCCGCGAAACTTCACAGGGACGCGATGACCGCATCGCTCGCTTTGAGCTTGGAAGGGGAGCCTCTAGCATCTGGGACGCCAGTGACCCGTGCAGCAGCAGAGGCCGCTGCTGACAGAACCATGGGGTGGATCCGCAGGGCATGTGCGGCTTCAATGCCCAAACGTAAACCCTTCCGTAGGAGGCAACATGCATACTGGTGGAACGATGAAATCGCCGAACTGAGACGCATCGCTTTGGCGTGCAGGCGCAGGGCACAGCGAGCCAGGAATGGGCCGGGAGCAGCTGAGCTATCTGCTGCTCACATTGCGGCAAAGAGGGAGCTGACCAAGGCCATCACGAGGAGCAAACGTGCCAAATGGCAGGCTCTTTGTGAGGAGGTCAACTCAGACCCCTGGGGAGATGGCTACAAATTGGTCACTCGTAGACTTGGCTGCATGCGGCCTAGCACTCTCATGGATGCGATATCCATGGAGCGTATCGTTGGTTCGCTGTTCCCGGTGCATTCGTCAAGAGCTGACGGTCCCATCATCGATAACCAGGCGATAAACAGCTGAACAGTGCAGAGTCCAGGATGAAGAACCGGAAGGCTCCGGGTCCTGATGGGGTACCGGTCGAGGCGCTTAAAGTCGTGGCGGAGAGCCAACCGCGTCTATTATTGGACTTGTATAATTCATGTCTAGTCGCGGGGGTCTTCCCGTCGCGGTGGAAAGTAGCTCGACTGGTCCTTGTTGACAAGGGGAAGGGTAACCTGGGCAATCCATCAGCATACCGCCCACTGTGCATGCTGGACACTGCGGGGAAGCTTCTCGAGGGGTTGCTCAAGCCAAGGCTGCTGTCAGCAGTGAGATCTGCTGGTGATCTCTCTGCCAGGCAGCACGGCTTCCGAAAAGGGCATTCAACAATCGATGCCATCTCAGAGGTTGTTGGGGCTGTAGCAAGAGCGGAAGAGGCATGCCATCAAGCCAGACCGGTCGTCCTGCTGGTAACGCTGGACGTACAAAATGCCTTTAACTCGGCGAGGTGGACGGACATCCTGCGGGCCCTTGAGCAGACGTTCCGTATCCCTGACTACTTGCTAGCCATGATGCGGGACTATCTCAGGGATCGCTGGTTGCTCTACGACACCGACGAAGGAGTCAAAAGAAGGCATGTCACTTCAGGTGCGGCACAGGGGTCGATCTTAGGACCTGACCTCTGGAACATCATGTACGATGATCTGCTGCGCCTGGAAATGCCTGCGGATGTGTTTCTGGTAGGTTACGCTGATGACGTCGCGGCGGTAATCACTTCCAGATCTGCCGAATTCGCTCAATTCAGACTTAACCAAGTCATGAGGAGGGTGGATCGGTGGATGACCGAACACGGCCTCCAGCTGGCAATCTCTAAAACAGAGATTGTTATGCTGACGAAGCGGAGGATACCAACTGTCATACCCATGACAGTTGGCTCCGTCGAGGTCCAGACCAGCAAGTCGGTCAGGTATCTGGGAGTAACCCTGGACACCAAGCTGACGTATTGGGATCATATCCGCAGGGCATGTGACAGGGCTCTAGTAGTCGTCACTTCGCTGAGTAGGCTAATGGCCAACGTCGGTGGACCCAGTGAGACGCGACGGAGGCTGCTGATGGTAACGACCGATTCCATCTTGCTATATGGAGCTGAAATCTGGGGAGATGCGCTCCGAACTGAAAAGTTCCGGAAGCGCATTGCCAGTGTCCAGCGCACAGTCTCAGAAGAGGCTGTGATGGTGGTATCGGGAGTAATCCCGATCGATCTACTAGCGCGAGAACGCAAAGAAGGGTACCTCTATCGCTCAGAGCTGGGTAGAACTGAGGCTCTGACGCACGCGCGTACGCTTACTCTCCAACTCTGGCAACAACGTTGGAGTTTAAGTGCTAAAGGACGCTGGACGGCTAAGCTAATTGGTCTCATTGAGCCTTGGCTTAACCGGAGCCACGGAGAGGTAAACTTTTACCTTTGTCAATTCTTGACAGGGCACGGTTACTTCAGGAAATACCTGAACAGAATGGGTAAGGTGGTCACACCGTACTGTCGGTATTGTGTGACTGAGCTCGATGATGCTCAGCACACATTCTTTATGTGCAGTCGCTTCGTAAGTTTGAGGCGCACCATTGAGTCCACGATTGGCCTGGCAACGCCTGAGACGATCGTGGAAGCAATGCTGCGAAACGAGGAGAACTGGCGCGCAGTCTCAACATATGTTGAGAAAGTGCTGCGCATAAAGCGGGAGGAGGGTTGCCTTACCGACCCATGAACTGTGGTAGTTTCTGAAGTCCGTGGTTACCGATGGGTGAGTCAGCACGACCGGGTCGAAGCAGTGCTTAGGCGGGTCCCGACTCGGAACTTCGTGGGCTTGTAGATTATCCTTTTTTTTAGTGAGTCAAACCTCACACACCCCGAGGTGATAGGTCACCCGGGGATCTGGTATGCAGATTTTTTTTTTGCCATCTACCCTAGGGGAAAAAAAAAAACTAAAACATCACAGGCCGCGCTCTAGGAGACTCGACGGTACCGCGCTTCTGCGGTTATTATTAATCGCACGTTAAATGTAAACAAAGCACCACGGCACTGTTGGTTAAATTTTTCTGGACCTTGTGGTGACAGCTGGATACTGCACGAAAACTCAGCGAACCTGGTGGCTGATGTCTGCATCGTCGGTTTTGAGTGATGCCACAATGGTGTGGGGAATTGAAGATATGGAAATTGGAAATAAACCGCTCTAGCGGGACAGTGAACATTTTTCGGGTCAAAGAAAAAGGTGATTTGGGTAGTAACTGTAGACGAAAACAGTTCGAAAATTCTAAGCTAGTGCAACAGTTGGTTGGTCTTTTTTTGAAAAAAAAAAGTGAAAAGTTCGTGGAAAGCAAAGAAGAAAAGACAAGAAGACTTACGTTTGGTTTTTGTGAAAAAGGCAGAAGCACGAGAAGTGTGAAATTTTGAGGGAAAAGAGAAGAGGCTTCTTTCTCTCAGACAAGAATAAAAGTTAAATATTCTGAGCCAGTGCAACCATTTGTGGGGTTATGATCAGAATTGGGAGTTTGTAAGCGCTATTATAAATAAAGAAGTCGCCAAACAACAAGTCGTGAAAAATATTAGCGAATCAAGGGAATCTTTGCGAAGAATGTGATTCGATGCAGGATGGTTTTGCTCCTGTGAATGGGGGGTTCCTCTGAGATACATACTACTATCTAAATACTACAATTGTCAATAACCGTTCAGGACCAAGCTCAGAAGCAGTGTGAAGGTGAAAGGAAAAAGGAGTCAAGCAGGAAGGCGGATTGGACCAATTATTAAAGCTTTATCGGAATCGTCACACAGGAATGGATGTCTGGACGTGCGAGATAAGGAATGTACGAATGGCCTAAATTCATGGTATTTATTGATGGAACTTTGTTTCAAAATTTTGACTCTTAAAATTATGAACGAAAAACAAAAAAAAAAAAAATAATTTTAACGTAACATTATTCTTCATCATAACACAGTTATATCTTTAATGAGACTGTATACGATTATATTTCATATATGCAATTTCGCTTACATTTAAATGAAAGAAAGCAAATATTTTTTTGGTGTGGGTGATATGCGATCTATATTTCTTTGCATACCTATTGTTTTTTCTTTATTTTGATTTTGGATTTTTTTGCATGTAATTGATTTCTTGACCATATATATATTTCTTTTATTAGGTTGAATTAGTATCTATATGAATTTTGGTATTATTATTTATGTTAAGATTGGTGTAAACCAATCCCGGCCGGGTTTGGGTTGCAATTATTCAAATACTCACACGGATTTTATAATTTTTTGGGCTATTTTTGATTTGATTTAAATTATGAATTGATTTTTCTTTCTTTGATGTTCTTTATCTTTGATTTTATCTTTATTTTTGTTAATTTATTGGTGAACTAATAAAATGGAATAACTTGCGCAAAATAAATAATGATTCTTGCATGGAGTCTTCCCTATCCCTCCCGCTTCAGTGATGTGTAATTGTGTTTGTTCCTTTGGCGTGCCGTAGCACGAAGGAATCATAGCCCAAAGGCCCACGACCAGACTGAGCTAGTCGGCGGAGAGCCAAGGCACGCAGGGTAAGTTCCTATGATTCCTTAATTTAAACATGCTGCATTGACGACGGCTCGGCAGAGCCGTGTCGGATGCAACAAATGGCGCCCAAACTATTTGGCTTTATTTTGACTTTCTTTTTTAGATATTTTTCTTTTGGCAGATGTGCTTTCGGCTGGGGTGGCAAATGTTTAATAGGAGCATCTTGTTGCCTCAGCCATTTTTTTTTTCTTTTCTTTGGCTATGGTTGCAGTCATATACCTGACCTTTTTTATTTGCTATCAACATCTTGCCGAGCGGTCGTCAATGCAGCATTGGCGCCCATCTCGTGCTATTGTCTTCGTTTTATGTGTCGAACAGAGCTTGTCTCTTTAATTGCTGACCAGTCTCTTGTGGTTGTGGGATTACCTCCAGTTAAATAAGATAAGATGCGCAATATCTTCTGGTTAACAGAATTAATCTTGTAATTAGATTGGCTTGAGTTTGCCGCATCTGGGGGAAAGTATCCACTGAAATGACCCATGAGCTGTTCTTGATCCTTGTCCATCTGTAAGATGTTATTCAGTCGACTGAATTATTTTGAGCAGGACCCCGGACGGATGATCATTGGGTCATTTCAAAGCAACTATGAGAGCTGTATCCTCCTGATTTCCCCATTCCCATTTCATCATTTAGTGTCAAATTTTATACCTTTTCCGTTCCTGTCTTTAATTCCTGTCACGAAGAGGATCCGTAAGAATCATTATTTTTTTATGAATTGGAAAGTATACTCATCAAATTCGAAGAAATTTGGTTTTGCTGATACATTACTAGTGTATGTTATTATTTTGGCTGCATATAACTGCGTTTTCATTGAATGATATTGAGAAGAATTTGAAGGTTGTTCTTTTGATTGTGAATTCTTTCGGTTGCTGCTCATATTTATCTGGAAAAAAATATACTTAATCGTGGATTGATTTTTTGGATTTAAACTATATACTTTATTTGAACATGCGTCGGAGAACAAATAGTTGGGACCCTAGTTACACGCCTTTCCAGCACCAATTGGAACGCTTGAGCCTATCCCCTTCGGCTGCTCAAGGCACGAGAATCACAGAGGCAATGCGAACTAATTCGTCTCCTACTGGTTAGACGGTAACACACAGTTCAGCCACTGAGTCATCAAGAAGACAAATTCCTCACGAAGAAAGTTCTTTCGTGCACCAGGAGCAAGCGTCTCGTCCGAGTACTTCGATCAGTAATAACCCACCGAGAGTCACTTTTCAGGCGCAAGCAGAGATGAGTGAGCGATCGTCAATAAAAGTCCCTATAACTAAATGGAACCTGATTTTCGATGGCTCGACTTCAGGTTTGACCGCGAGACAGTTTATGTTTCGTGTGTTGTCCTTGGCAGAAGATTACCACGTTCCTCTAGCCACCCTGGCTATAGACTTTCACCTGCTTCTGCGAGGACAGGCCGCAGATTGGTACTGGCGTTTCCGGGAATTGAATTATTCGCTTTTATGGAGTAGGTTACGGGTAGAATTTCTGGAACGGGTCAGCTCTTTTAGATCCGATGTGGACGTGCGGAGAATGTTAGACGGTAGATTGCAAAAACCAGGAGAACGATTCCAGGATTTCTTTGATGCCCTTGAGAGTATTTCCCTATAATTAAATACCCCCTTAATGGATCTTGATTTTCAGTGTGTAGTTCTTAAGAATATGTCCCCAGCACTTAGAATTCACTTGGCTGGTGTAGAATTCCAAACAACCCGAGAACTAGTTAGACGCTGCTGTCTGATAGAATCAGAGTGGAGACTGTTGGGAGTGAACGGTGATCGAGAACCGAATCGTCGAGCGCGCCAGGTGCATGAACTTGAGTTCGGGAGAGATCAGGGTATTACTGGTCAAGCAGAAGCATTTCTTTCCCCGGTTCGACACTCGGTACGTGATCTTAGACCGTCATCTGCAGATGTTTCCTATCAAGAGGAAATTCAGGCGATGAAAGCAAGTCCGTACAATGTTTCATCGGAGAATTCCCGTCGGCTTCCGTTCAGCAGTCAGCCACGTAGTGTTTACGAGAAACGATCTTGTCAGCTGTACGAAGATGATATGTCTTCCGATCTAAGGACGCCACTATTTCAACATCCTGAAGAGTATAGGGGTTCCCTCACTTCCAGACAAGAACTACACGCCTTGAAAACAGTCTCGAATGATATGATTAATAGGGATCGCGGAGCGGAAGGTAGTAGAAACTACAGAGTATGTTGGAATTGCCTAGACTTAGGGCATGGTTTCATGGATTGCTCGAAACCTATCCAGCGACTCTTCTGTTTTGGTTGTGGTTGAGAAGGGAATCTGAAGCCCAAATGCCCAAATTGTCAGTCGGGAAACTCAGGCAGGAATACGCTTTCAGCAGGGAGGTTGCGTATTCCTCCAAACACTCGTTCCTCCAGACCCGAGATGTCAGACGTAGCTACGAATGTGGATCCCGAGCTACTCCGGCGACAATGATTTCCTGTCAGAACTGTATCCCAGCTAAGACCTTTCCTTCAACGCTTGCAAATGATGGTTCAACCTCTTCTGCTATCTCCGGAGATCGTAGGCGTTCCTATGAGCGTTTCAATCGTTCATGGAGGTATTTTACCCTGAGGCGTTTCTTGAAGAAAGCGTGTGTCAGTTCCATTGTGACCGTGTCTGGTGATAACCGCCCCTTTGCCGAAATTTTTATTAAAGGTCTTAGGCTCGTTGGGTTACTCGATAGTGGAGCCAGTGTGAGCATTTTGGGTGCAGGTGCTTTAGACCTGGTTGCTGAGCTCGGTTTGTACGTTCACAGCATGCAAATAGTAGTTCACACAGCTTCCGGTCAAAGAGCTCCAGTACTTGGATATGTTAATACCCTGGTGCGGTTTAAAAACAAAAGTAAACTAATACGCTTTCTGTTATGCCCCAGTCTAACCAACCCAGTCTATCTTGGTATAGACTTCTGGGATGCATTTAGGATTGCACCTCAGTGCTCCGCTATTGAAGTCCCGGACATAAACTCTGGCTTTCATCAATTAACTCCTGAAGATCAACGGAGGCTGGATGAAGTCACACATCAATTTCCTTCTTTTAACAAGTTAGGTTTAGGCAGAACCAACTTATTGTCTCATACCATCGACACTGGGGATGCCCAGCCTGTTAAACAGCGACATTATGCCGTGTCACCTGTCGTTCAGAAGTTGATGTATGACGAGCTAGACCGCATGTTGTCTCTAGGGTTATTGAGGAAAGTAGGAGTTCCTGGAGCTCACCTGTCACCATTGTTCGGAAACCGGGTAAAGTACGGTTATGCTTGGACGCCAGACGATTGAACGAGGTAACTGTCAAGGATGCGTACCCTTTGCCGTTGATCGAGGGCCTGTTAGCACGTCTGCAGTCCACACGCTTTGTAACCAGTCTGGACCTGAAAGATGCCTTTTGGCAGATTCCTTTGGATGCAAAATCGCAGGAAAAAGATAGCGTTTACAGTACCTGGACGTCCTTTGTATCACTTCACTGTCATGCCTTTTGGATTGTGCAATGCTCCACAGACTATGTGTCGATTGATGCATAAGGTCATCCCTCACGAGTTGCATGACCAAGTATTCGTTTATTTGGACGATTTGCTGATAACAAGTCCAACATTTGATGACCATCTCAAATTGCTGTCTATTGTGGCCAATTTATTACAGCAGGCGAATTTGACCATCAATGTTGAGAAGAGCAAATTCGTCCAAAAAGAAGTTCGATACCTGGGTTATGTGATAAGTGATGGTGTCCTAAGGACGGATCCTGAAAAGGTTTTCGGCATCATAGCATATCCACGACCCAAAACGGTAAAGGACGTGAGGAGATTCATGGTGATGGCTGGGTGGTATAGGCGTTTCATCCCAAATTTTGCGTCTATTACATCACCTATGACGGATCTGCTGAAGGGTAAAGGAGGGTTCGTATGGACTGAGGCTGCTAATAAGGCTTTCGATCGGACGAAGGAACTTTTAGTGTCTGCACCTGTGTTGATCAACCCAGATTTCTCTCGGCACTTTTATATTCAGTGCGATGCAAGTGCCACCGGCATCGGCAGTGTTTTATTTCAGAAAGATGATGATGGTGGAGAGCATCCCATCGCCTTTATGTCATCGAAGTTGAATGCTGCGCAGCGCAACTATAGCGTTACCGAACTAGAATGCTTGGCTGCGGTGTAGAGTGTCAAAAGGTTTCGGGCATATGTCGAGGGGCTGCCTTTCACCATTATCACAGACCATGCCAGTCTGAAATGGTTAATGGGCCAGAGAGATCTGTCGGGGAGGTTAGCACGGTGGAGCCTAAAATTACAAGGGTTCAATTTCAACATCGAACATCGAGCAGGCACTCAAAATGTCGTACCAGACGCGTTATCACGAGCACGCGACTCTGAAGGGGGGCCTCATTGTGCTGTTGTTCGTCTTCCTGAGCATCACCAATTGCTAGGGAACATTCCATCACAGGCCTTTTAGGATCCTGATTACATGAATCTCGTCCATCAGATTGAGCAAGATCCGGATCAGTTCGAAAACCTGTACACGAAGAACGGAGTTGTGTATATTCATCTAGGATCACACGGAGGTCTTGACTTGGATATTCCCAGTGCAAAAGTGTGGGTCCCTGAAGGAGGAAGACAAGTGTTGCTGGCACGTAGTCATGACAGCCCTTTGGGGTCGCATTGTGGGATTCGTAAAACACTAGAAGTCTTGCGACGCTATTATTACTGGCCGAAGCTGCGTCAAGATGTCACCAGCTATGTCAACAATTGTTCTATTTGCAAGCAAGTTAAGGCCACGAATGCTACAATGAGACCACCTATGGGCGCTGCCAGGATTACTGATCGGCCAATGCAACGCTTGTTTATTGACTTTATGGGCCCATATCCTCGTTCAAAGCTAGGTAACACCCAGTTGCTGGTGGTGCTCGATCACTATACCAAATTCATTTGGCTCAAGGCCCTACCCAAGGCAACAGCTGAGTCGAAGGTGAAATTTTTAAAAGAATACGTATTCTTGACCTTTGGTGTGCCTGAAACCGTGCATACTGACAATGGGGTCCAATTTGTGTCTAAACTCTTCTCGGAATTCCTGGCTCAATATGGGGTGAACCATTGCTACACCCCTTTCTATTCACCCCAAGCTAATGCCTCCGAAAGAGCCAACCAGTCTATTCTAACCGCTATTCGAGCTTACATAGGGGACAACCATCGAAATTGGGACGCTAATCTGCCGGAGTCATGTGCCGCATTTCGTAATGTAGTACATGAGTCCACAGGTTGTTCGCCCCATTTCCTGATGTTCGGGTATCAACCTATCCACCATGGTTCTGAATATGCGCTTTTGAAGTCTTTACAGGCTTTTGAGGATGGAGAGGTTGTGACAGTACCCAATTGTGACCGGTTACGTCAGATTCATTGTCAGGTCAAAACCAAAATGACTGAGGCATACAACAAGGGTGCGCAAAGATACAATTTAAGAAGCCGTGTAAAAGATTTTGCCATCGGTCAAGACGTCTGGGTACGCAATCATACACTAAGCTGTGCGCTTGACCGATTTGCGGCTACACTCGCCCCAAAGTTCATTAAGGCAACGGTTAAGCGTAAAGTGGGACAGGTTATCTACGAGTTAGTAGACGAGAAAGGGAAGGTGCTTGGAAATTACCACGCTAAAGACATTAAAGCGTGATGACGAATGGTGCTCACAGTCAGAAGCCAGCGAGTTGTGCCCGGCATTTTTGAGACCTCTCAGGGTCTGGGTCGTCCCCACGATTGTTGATACCCTATTCGCCTAAACTTACGTATCTCCGGCACTTCATTAACAGCAATTCCAGCTGGCAGAAAAACTCACTTTTCCCATTAAGATCCTGAAATCGGAGGTAGAAAAACTGCACAGCGACGGAGTCCAACTAAAACATCACAGGCCGCGCTCTAGGAGACTCGACGGTACCGTGCTTCTGCGGTTATTATTAATCGCACGTTAAATGTAAACAAAGCACCACGGCACTGTTGGTTAAATTTTTCTGGACCTTGTGGTGACAGCTGGATACTGCACGAAAACTCAGCGAACCTGGTGGCTGATGTCTGCGTCGTCGGTTTTGAGTGATGCCACAATGGTGTGGGGAATTGAAGATATGGAAATTGGAAATAAACCGCTCTAGCGGGACAGTGAAAATTTTTCGGGACAAAGAAAAAGGTGATTTGGGTAGTAACTGTAGACGAAAAAAGTTCGAAAATTCTAAGCTAGTGCAACAGTTGGTTGGTCTTTTTTTTTAAAAAAAAGTGAAAAGTTCGTGGAAAGCAAAGAAGAAAAGACAAGAAGACTTACGTTTGGTTTTTGTGAAAAAGGCAGAAGCACGAGAAGTGTGAAATTTTGAGGGAAAAGAGAAGAGGCTTCTTTCTCTCAGACAAGAATAAAAGTTAAATATTCTGAGCCAGTGCAACCATTTGTGGGGTTATGATCAGAATTGGGAGTTTGTAAGCGCTATTATAAATAAAGAAGTCGCCAAACAACAAGTCGTGAAAAATATTAGCGAATCAAGGGAATCTTTGCGAAGAATGTGATTCGATGCAGGATGGTTTTGCTCCTGTGAATGGGGGGTTCCTCTGAGATACATACTACTATTTAAATACTACAATTGTCAATAACCGTTCAGGACCAAGCTCAGAAGCAGTGTGAAGGTGAAAGGAAAAAGGAGTCAAGCAGGAAGGCGGATTGGACCAATTATTAAAGCTTTATCGGAATCGTCACACAGGAATGGATGTCTGGACGTGCGAGATAAGGAATGTACGAATGGCCTAAATTCATGGTATTTATTGATGGAACTTTGTTTCAAAATTTTGACTCTTAAATTTATGAACGAAAAACAAAAAAAAAAAAAAATAATTTTAACGTAACATTATTCTTCACCATAACACAGTTATATCTTTAATGAGACTGTATACGATTATATTTCATATATGCAATTTCGCTTACATTTAAATGAAAGAAAGCAAATATTTTTTTGGTGTGGGTGATATGCGATCTATATTTCTTTGCATACCTATTGTTTTTTCTTTATTTTGATTTTGGATTTTTTTGCATGTAATTGATTTCTTGCCCATATATATATTTCTTTTATTAGGTTGAATTAGTATCTATATGAATTTTGGTATTATTATTTATGTTAAGATTGGTGTAAACCAATCCCGGCCGGGTTTGGGTTGCAATTATTTAAATACTCACACCGATTTTATAATTTTTTGGGCTATTTTTGATTCGATTTAAATTATGAATTGATTTTCTTTCTTTGATGTTCTTTATCTTTGATTTTATCTTTATTTTTGTTAATTTATTGGTGAACTAATAAAATGGAATAACTTGCGCAAAATAAATAATGATTCTTGCATGGAGTCTTCCCTATCCCTCCCGCTTCAGTGATGTGTAATTGTGTTTGTTCCTTTGGCGTGCCGTAGCACGAAGGAATCATAGCCCAAAGGCCCACGACCAGACTGAGCTAGTCGGCGGAGGGCCAAGGCACGCAGGGTAAGTTCCTATGATTCCTTAATTTAAACATGCTGCATTGACGACGGCTCGGCAGAGCCGTGTCGGATGCAACAGCGTCTAGCGAGTATGACAAATTGTCTTTGCGATTGCTTTCATAGTAATTATAAATCAATTAAGTAGAACATGTATGATATGAAAAGTCACATCATCCTAATTATTGTTTCAGCTGATCGGTAATAACTAATCAATATATTGTTTGTAGTTGAACCTTTGATTTACAACTTCGGCCTATGTGAACATAGCAGAATGAAACTATTTTTGGTATTAGGCTACTAGAGAAACATAATTTTTTTTTATTTGCATACATGTGTTCGAAATATGAGTAATATTAATTGCTGTAAATGCTTGCTATGCGAAAGCATCTTGTTAATATTTCTTAGTATGCATGTATTTCGCGCCTATGTCAGACCTCATGGAAAAGACAAAAGATCGAATGATATTAATTTCGTTACAAATAGCTGTGGGCCCACAACCATTTTTGTTGAAAATAGTTCGCGCATCTAGCGTATTAGTGAATTATTGCTTTGTTCTATGGTACTAGAATTAAAACAACTATTATTTCGGAATTAAAATAATAATAATTATGTAAACCTTCAAAAAAAAAAAAAAAACAGAAAGAAAACAAAAAAAAAGCTAGCTAATTTTGTTTCGCGTACTGGCAATGGTCAATAATGTGAACTTCTTTTCTTGCAATAGAATAAAAATATGATGAATTGTTAAATTTAACCACTGGCCTTCTTATTGGGCGAGGGCCCGAGAAGTTCTTTTCCGTTTCAGGGTCCGCGCAAGGCCTGGCTGGCCAATGACTGATTAAAGTCTTGTTTTTGTGATTTTCAGCACGTTAAAGGGAGGGATACTGGCCAATGAATTATAATAGTTTCCGGTTCGGTATTAGTTTTTGATTGTTTGATATTTAATGGCCAGTATCAGAGGGTGGACAACCCCAGACCATCGGGATTAGGGCTCCGCCACTATCGGGGACCCGGGGCTGTCTGCCTCGCGTGGGTTCCTCTGAGAAGAGAGGTAGCGTTTCATCCCAGTTTTCCGCTTAAAAATTTCAATTTTCTGGCTCCGTGCGTTGTCACGAGCACTGGGTCTGGTTATTCAGCCCATGTTGCAGAGCCACGGGTGGTTTCCTGAACGGAACTATGCCCCCTTTTTCCCTTGGTATTCTTTGATACCAGTTTGCGGCTACGTAATCATGAGGGATGAATAACACGTAGCATCCCGTTTCTGGAGAGCAAACCAACTCCATTATTTCATGGACCCACCCCAGCCGCAGCGAGCTAGCAAAGCGGCATCCCAGAATCCGTCGGGGTTGGTTGAAGGGTGCTCCGCTAATGCGGACGAGGGGCCTTCACGGCCATTTCTAGGGCACCCTGCTCTCGGGGCAATTCTTTTTTTTTGTTTTGCCTCTTGAATGGCATCAGCCATTCTCACTTTGCTAGACCTTGGCCATCTTGGTTGCGGACTTCGGTCTGGTTCTGAGTTGTGCTAAGGCCAGCACATTCCCATTCATACAAAAATCGCTACAATTGCCTATTATTGACATCGCAAGACCAGCCCTACACCCACACCATACCACACCCTACCCACCCCCGCAAACGAACCATCCAGAAATAACCGGTTTTTTAGTTTTTTTTCCATACCGTTTTATCCCATGAACGATCAGGGCAAGGTCACGTAATTTCAGGTGCGAATTGGTTTCGAGACCTGTCATGTCCCTTTGGCGCTATGTAGTCATCACAGGATTGGTAAAAAACTGATTATTTGGGGATAATCTGCAGCGGGTTGAACTCCTATAATGTCAAGAATGAGCGTTTACAGAATTATGCCATGATATTATTATACTTTTTCATACTTCTAGGCCCATGATATGTTACAAAACCGATTTTCACCTGCTATGTTGTTGTTTTGTCCTACTTCTTCGAGGAATATCCCATACATGATGCAGCAATACAGTTTATTTACGAGAAGAGAGTAGCGAGCAGATGTCCCTACAAGTTTCATGGCAAAGGGGGACGAAGGGTGGTGAGAACTTTTCGGAGCACACTTTTTCACCTCCCTGGAGTGTAGTAGATAAGTTTGTTAACATGTTTTTTTTTATGCGCATCTTAAACATAGAAAAACAAACTCACAAACATGCCAAGTCGTAATCAAAATCGGATAATATCAACATGCCGTTGAGAAAGAGGATGCTGTTAGTAACAAATGTTTAGATCAATATATCTCAAAACCGGTTATGTTTACAGTAAAAAGTTATAAAATCTTTTTTGCTGGAAATTTTGTAAGCTTCAAATTCGTCATAAATTGTTTTTCTGAAGACGTGACCGTTAGTGAGATATTTAGGAAAGGTCACTTTTGGTGACCTTTGACCCCTTATAAAAAGTGACGCAGCTCTCGGATCGATAGGGACTTTTAATATTTTGTTCAACACGCCAGTACCAATGTTCACACCAAAATTCAGCTTCGTCCTAATTTTTCCGAAGTTTCGCCTTTTTTATGCCGGTTTTCACTGGGCTATTATAAATGTTATAATTTTGATATTAGTGAGTACAGAAAGATGGTGTGGAAAAGGAAGAATTTGAAAGAATTGTCGGGGAATGTATATAAAGAATCGTCGGGGAATGTAGATTACTGAACATGTTCAATATCCTGCGGCATCTATTTATCGGCTTATTAGCTGCATATGTAGTAGAATGGGGATATTCTTATAGCAAACGGTTGGGCCTGGTGTTCCTTACAGGGATATTTATTCC
This sequence comes from Nemotelus nigrinus, assembly GCA_947369275.1. Lineage (NCBI taxonomy): Eukaryota > Metazoa > Arthropoda > Insecta > Diptera > Stratiomyidae > Nemotelus > Nemotelus nigrinus. The sequence continues at coordinate 93,332,558 of OX376372.1, read as the reverse complement.
CATTTTACAATTAAAGAATTCAACTCTAATCGCGCTTCTACTGATGTCAAGTGAGAAGCAAGCCGATATCACCATTCTTCTGGATACAATTATCGATAAGCTTAATGACCCAATCGAAACCCATAAGAAGAAAGGATATTAAAATCGTAAAGGTTGGGTAGTTCTCCCAAGGCGAAAAGTAAAAATTGGTTTTGTATGGACTCGAGTCTGTCACTGTGGGTTTCAATAGCAGGATTCCAGATAATGTAAGCGTTTTCGAGAATAGGGTGTACAAGTGAAGTATAAAAATATCTTTGTGGTTAGGTTATACAATTTTTTAGCTCGTCTTTTGATGAAGCCTAGCTGTTTGTTTGCATGGGAAAGTATTTTATCATAGCAGTGGCGAAGCGTCCATACAACCCGATTTTTCCGGCTTACACCGAGTCAACATCGTTATCAACTCGAGATAACAAATTAATGCCGAGGAAGAACGTGTTGTGTGGGACCGTGCATTTTCAAGAAAAGCTTATAATCTGGCGCTTATCAATCTTGAGAGGTAGCTTGTTTATATTGCACCAATGATCAAGTGAATCAAGCTTAGATTTGAGAAAGAGCGCATCAGATTTACATTCACTGATGTTATAAACTTTGAGATCGTCTGCGTAAATTAAATGAAATATATTTGCTAAGACGTCTGATGGGTCGGATATAAACATATTAAAACGAAGTGGACCAAGATAGGCCTTATGACACACCAGAGGTAGCAGAAACGTTTTTGGATAAAATTACTTGAAATTTTACGAATTTAATTCGAATCCGGCAAGTCCGAATATCTTAAACTTTAGAATTAAGATAGAGTGGTCAACTTCGTCAAACGCCTTACTGAAGTCAGTGTAAACTGCGTCAGTTCAGTTCTTTTTCTCCATTTTACATAAAACGTCTGAGATGAAGACTTTCGAATTCGTGGTAGTTGTGTGAACTTTTCTAAATCCATGTTGTTGCTCGTTCAGGCAGGAGTCAGCAAGCGGAGAAAGTTTATCGTAGACAATCTTTTCAAAAAGTTTCGGGATCGAAGATAAAATGGCAGTGCGACGATTGATAAGCAGTTTTTCGCTTCACTTTAACAAAATCAAAAAAAAAAAAAAAAATCCGGGTCGCGGATTGTATGTTTGGTGGTTCTTAATATAAGTGTCATAAGCCTCATATGAGCCTAAAAACTGCTAGCAACTACATTAAATTATTCCTGAATAGCAGGACTAACGTCAAGATTGTCTTCCATCCGCTTATAAAGTTCGTCCTACGATTTTGCATGAGCCTAAGGTCCCTATCGAGCAATGGCTCTGACAACTTTTTCTTTTTCTACTAATTTTCGAAGAAAAATAGTATTAAACTCGTTTCGCCGAAAATTCATATTTCTTTATATATATATATATATATATATATATATATATATATATATATATATATATATATATATATATATATATATATATATATATATATATATATATATATATATATATATATATATATATATATATATATATATATATATATTTATACATACAATATATATATATATATATATATATATATATATATATATATATATATATATATATATATATATATATATATATATATATATATATATTTATACATACAATATATATATATATATATATATATATATATATATATATATTTATACATACAATATATATATATATATATATATATATATATATATATATATATATATATATATATATACATATATATATATAAATATATATATATATATATATATATATATATATATATATATATATATATACATATATATATATATATATATATATATATATATATATATATATATATACATATATATATATATATATATATATATATATATATATATATATATATATATATATTATAACGACTTAGTTTCTCTCGCGTCAACTCGGTACCGCGCCCGTGCAGCTCAAACAGAAGAGTGAGTCCTTGATCTCCTTAGTACCACGTCTCAGCTACCTCTCATCCTTTTCACATTCAATAGCTCACATCACTCTTCACATTATCGTATAATCCATACAAGATGCCTTTTCACCCACACATGGTTAGGGGATGCCTACGGCGAGTCAGCAGGCATTCACTACTCATCATCTGTTACCATAAGGGTAGATCGCTCATACCCTGTTTGAACCACGGTACCGAGAAAACAAGTATATATTTGTTCGAATCATCTCAAGCGGGT
>OX376372.1:93089709-93330116 GCA_947369275.1 Nemotelus nigrinus | reverse complement strand
ATATATTATAATAGATTCGCAGCAAGTCGTTTCCGTACTTTTGCTGCAAATAAAATCTTGTTGACGTCATCGCTTCCCCTCTTTCAGAAAGTTGTAGAAAAATACAGCCGAACTGAGCTGAGGCATTTTGCTGCAGCTTGTCAAATCGACTACGATGGGCTTGGCGCGAGGCTTTGAAATGTATATATATTCAAAAGAGCGCGCGAAGAAAAATCTTTTCTGTGCAATATTCCAATGAACACGGAATATATTTCTCGCACAACGTTTTTATTGCTATTACAAAATATCCAATGGTGGATATTTAGTGCATGGTGTGCACTTATTTGTATATGATCGACTTCGGTGGAGGCTAGGTTTTAATAAGGACAAAACTGATTTGTACTTTGAACTTGTTAGTCATTGCAACTGAAAATGAAATGTATTGTTGGCGGGAATATGCTGTTGTTTTATTTTGCAGGCATAATAATATAGATGAATTATAATTTTGTTTCGCAGGCGGATGAATATTGATATGGGTTCCATTAATAGAGCCTGTTATATCTATTAATAGAACTCATAATTGCGCACGAGCAAAATATGATAATCTTGTAGATGGAAAAGAATATGTTCACAAGGTGTTTCCAATGCATATGATGGCTTCATCTGGTGTGTGGGCTGTGATCATGACACTCAAAATGTCCGCAAGAACGTTTTTCGAAATTCAAATCAACGCAGCTGTCACTTTTAGTGTCTTCTTCTTACTTGCAGCAAGTTGCAGCAGCGCATTTCTGTACTTTTCCATATGTTCCCCCACCACAAAAATAATCAAGCTGTAAAATTCTGTTACTGCTGCACTTTGCTGAAAGTACGGAAACAGACCTAATGCCTTCTAGATGTACGGGCCGTAATGCAGAATGATGACGTCAGAGCATCGGGACAAATGTCGCGAAAAACACACGTATTCTTATCGGACGTCCGCGGGAAAATGTTAATTGTACGGGTTGTATTAAAGTGAGTGAAATGAAAACTAAAGTGTTTTATGCAGAACAGTGTTAGTGAACAGCTAAAACACAAATTAATGTGGTGCGCGCGGTATAATTAGAAAAATTCGCTATGAAATATTTATCGGTTGGTGTTAGGTTATGTGATGGTTCGTGTCGATTTACTGTCGCGATACAATTAATTGGCACAAAGTGTACGTTATGACTAAATATTATTATTATAACGCGTCCACGCACAAAAAACTAGCGTTTTAATCATATTTTAACCAAAAAACCGCAAGTGAAATTTCCGTGTACATCGGCACTGCCTCGTGGAAATGTCAAATTTCCTAAACTCATTACGTCACGGCGAGAACGATTACGTAGCCTGACGGCCCGTACTTCTAGAAGGCATTGGTGGAAGTATCCGCTGAAGCACACTGCGACGTCGTCTACCGCAGCCAGGCCAAAGTGTATAGAATGATAAGTGGGTGAACTCCTTCCATCTTCCAAAAATAAAAACACTTCGACCTTGAAATTGCGCCTCCATTTACGCAATGCATTAGCTGTCAAAGCAACCTGAGAGTGTGCTGGTATTTTTTGCGAGAGTGAGTCGTATGTGAGCAACGAAAAATCTAGCCTGAGTATGTAGTTGTCGAATCTTATCCTGCACCTCTTTCTGTTCCATGTGATTTCTTCCAATTTTCCAGGCTGATCAACAATACAATCTCAGGCTAGTTCACTGGAAGTTTTGGACCGTATACATATACGGAGTCCGCACGCTGGAGAGGAACTAACTCTTTACGCTGTGGCCAGGCGCAGCCAAGCTGTCAGTTGAGTTGGCTATATGGGTTTTCCATAGCAGCGAGCACACCAAGTCGCAGCTATGCGCAGCCAGGCGCAGCTCAGGTCGAAATGGATTCAACTTTTGTCGCAGCGAAGAGTTGCAATCAGCTGTAATTACTTGAGAAACGCGCGGGATTTGAAATGTATGTGAAAATGTAAATAGAGTTGATTTTATATTATACATTTTTTGAGGAATTCGAAAACAATTTTTATTGGTAATAGCTTAGATAGTTAAAAGTAAAATATAAAGATAGTTAAGAGCAGATTTGAAAGATAATTAATAGCACATTGATTATAGTAATTTTAAATACTTGAGTAGTCTAGTTGGTAGATTACTGACTTCTTGCTTGCGGGATCCCTGATTCGAATCCAAGTTCGAACAAAGGCCCGCGAACCAAGCTTTGCGTTCACCTAGCTCTGATTAGGTACGTGGTTAAAAATCAGGGGTGAAGTGAGTCGTCGAATTCCACACTCGTATTCACATTGATTGAAAAAATGGTAAAGAAGCTCCTCACCAGCTTCAACTCCTAGACCCGTACGAGAGTTGTCGTTGGATTACTTTTAATTTAATTATGGTTTAAAGACCAGTTTTTTTCTCCTACAAGTCAGATCTAGTCAAATGTACTTATATATTTATAACGAGGGCTATTTGGCTTTCTCCTCAAAGCCCTCAGTGAAATATTATGCTAATAGTATAACAAACGGATGTTTAATTTAAATAACATTGGAAAATGTTTAAGAGCCAAGCAAGATTTCAAAGGTGACTATGGTAAAAGGCAAGTAGTAAAATAAAGTTTCAAAGCATTCGGCATAAATATAAGGTTGAGTTTACGTTAGAATGAAACTCATTTACAGTGCATAGAAAAGAACACCCTCGAATAAATCAAAAAATACATAGCATTATTTCAAAATGCAGTCAATTAAAGATGCAGTGTTGGATAGCGAGGTGACAATAGAGATGCTGATAGCCCAAGTGAAGGAGCGTCCGATTATTGATGAGAAGGCTACAGGCGGATACAGAGATGTCGCTGTGAAATTGAAACATCAACTGAAAATTCTTCTACTTCACTGACACTTAGTCACGTTTCAGTGTAACCAGGCGATTTCGTTGGCTACGCTTGGTCACTGATGGCTGCGCCTCGCTGCGTCGACTGTACTTAAGGCATATGTACCATCGGAAAGTCACACATATGACCAGATCTCAAGTGGGCTTCGAAGTTTTCAATCCCTCGATCCGGGTCTTATAATGCGAAAGTCATCCGATCCGCAAAAAATGTCCTGATCGGATCGACTAATTCAAATCAATCCGGTACAGATATACGACATGGATTGATTGATCTGAATCAATTTTGAAACTACATTGTACGTAGCCAAAGTGTATAGAATGATAAGTGGGTGAACTCCTTCCCTTTTCCAGGGAAAACACTTTGACCTTGAAATTGCGCCTCCATTTATCTGTCAAAGCAACCCGAGTTTGTTTCGGCATTTTTTTGCGAGAGTGAGCCGTATGTGAGCAACGAAAATTCTAGCTTGAGTCTGCAGTTGTCGAATCTTATCTTGCACCTTGTTAATGAACATCATCAAATTCCGTCGTCTGACGGAGGACCATCCGACACCTCTAGACATCATCTACATCGAATGCACATGCAACGTTAATGAACATCAACGAATTCCGTCGTCTGACGGAGAACCATCCGACACCACTAGACATCGTCTACATCGAATGCACAGACAACGTGGATACAGTCAGCAGTTTGTTTTGACTACTTTGATTTCATTCCCATGAACATTCCGTGTTTGCAGAAAATATGATTCGAATGTAACTATGAGTCGACTGTATCCACGAATTGCATGTGAATTCGTGGGACGCTGCCTCAGCAACATTTTTGTTAACTTGTAATTTGTATATGCAATTTGTATATTTTTTTTAACTTGTAATTCGTATATAAGAATGTTAGAATAGGAAAATAAATCAGTTGGCGTTCAAGCGTTGAGCCTTTCATTCCGATCATTCATTTCAGGTTTTTGAGTGGTGTGCTAGTTCAAGTGCTAGTCACACCCCAACACAGATCTTGGTGATTCGCCCTGGTCCTTGCTAGGAAATTATTAAATTTGAACATTCATTTCAGGTTTTTGATTGGTGTGCTAGTTCAAGTGCTAGTCACACCCCAACACAGATCTTGGCGATTCGCCCTGGTCCTTGCTACGAAATCGTTAACATTAAACTCTTGGTGACCCCGACGTGATCGGTGTTACACTCGTTCACGTTCCTGTTTGGCGAAGATTGGAGATTAGATAAGCGAGATGGATCCTAAATTTGCGCTCTTGGTGCAGCAGCAGTCGGAGACTGGCAAACAAATAATAAACATAATAAGAAACTTTAAGAAGGATTCTCTACCCCGTAAAACTAGAGAATACTTGCAGAAGCGCATTAAGGAGTTATCGGAATTGTGGCAGCAATTCGAGGATTGGGACAAGGAATTGGCAGGGTTTGTTGAAACTCAGGCTGATCATGAGTACTTTCACAAGCAATATTTTGCGCAAGTACATTCCAAGTTCGCAAAGGCACTTGACAGCATGCAGCAGCTGTTAGCGAAAGGTGTCGACTCTTCTAGTGGAGCAGGCGATACCAGCCGGAATTATGGAGAAGGCGTCAATAGTCTTCTTCATCAGCAGCAGTTCAAGCTGCAAGCCATTAAAAGGGTAATGGATGCTATAGAAACAATCGGAGATGGGCAATCAACACCATTTTACGAGTTGAAAATTTCCACTCTAAATCAATATTGGAGTGAGATCCGACAGCATCAAGAAATGATGGTGGCTGGAACAGGCGATATAGAGTTCAATTTGGACGCCTATTTGCAGGCTGAAGATCGGGTGCAAAATACATTGATATCCCTACAAACGTGTCTGCAATCGAGTTTGACATCAGTAGAAGGCATGCGAAGTACAAAATTGAAGCTGCCACAAGTCATTGTGCCAATCTTCGATGGCGATTACTTAAAATGGCCACAGTTTCAGGACGTATTTTCGCAAATGATACACAGCCAATCACTAAGCAACGTTGAAAAGATGTGGTTTTTGAAGACGAACTTGCAAGGCGAGGCTGAACGTCTCATCCGACATCTACCTGTAACCAGTGAGAATTACGACTCAGCGTGGACCATTCTCACAGAAAGGTATAGCAATACTCGGCTGACAGTTGCACGAATACTGGACAGGTTAATTACCCAGCCGACCATAACTGGTGACTCAGCAGCTGAGATTAAACACCTCCATGACACAACAAGGGAATGCTGCATGGGTTTGATTAATTCACGAATTGATACAACGACATGGGATCCAATAATCCTACATATCGTGGTGAGAAAAATAAACAAGGAAACTCGAAGCCTTTATGAGCAGTCTTTGAAGAACCCACGAATATTACAGACATTGAACGAATTCCTGGAGTTTCTCGAGCGGCGTTTCCAGTCGCTTGAAGCCGTAGGCAGCGGACGGTTATCAAGAAGGCTTTGTGGGACGAGGACAGTAGCCTCAGTCACATCAGGTTCACCGAATAAGGCATGTGTATCATGCAATCTAAATCATCCACTGTTCGCTTGCCCAGCGTTCCTAAAACTAGCACCAGAGGAGCGTCTATCACTAGTACGCAAACAGAGCTTATGCGCCAATTGTCTGAAATCAGGACATGTTGCCAAGAATTGCCGGTCTCGTTTATGCATGAAGTGCAATAAACGGCATAATACTCTTCTCCATTTAGAATCAAGGGGGATCATTGGTACCTCGATCGAAGTTGACGCTTGTGCAAAAGCGAAAAACAAAGCAGACAACAGACAAGATGAAGACGCAGAGTAAGCAGGAAAACCCATCAATAGTCCTGATCGCATCACAGAATGCCGGACACAGGGGCTATGTTAGAAACAAACGTTAGAATGTCGTGCGCTACTTGATTCAGGATCACAAGTAAATTTGATCACTGAAAGAGTGGCTAAAAAACTCAACATATCACGAAAGTCTGACAAGATGATGATTCTTGGTGTTGGTGAGGGCAAGCGAGAATCGGTGACACGAACAAATACCAAAATGAGATCGAGAGCAAGCGACTACACTGCCCGCATTGAGGCATACTGCCCAGTATCATAACACACCAACCAACGCAATATCTGGACAGTACTGGCTGGCCCATTCAGGAGAATATCAGCTTAGCAGATCCACGATTTAACATACCAGCTAAAATCGATATTTTATTGGTAGCTGAGTTCTACCACCAGTTGATATTAGCCGGTCAGGTCAAATTAGGAGATGGATTGCCAGTACTACAAAACACAACGCTTGGATGGATTATTACAGGAAAAATTGACAATGCATCATCGATAGCGGCAACTTGTGGTATCTATAGTGAAGATGAAGATAGAACCAGCCAGCTCGTGGAACGGTTCTGGAAACTTCTAGATCTAAACACGTCGGCTTCAACATTAACACAGGCAGAAAGACGATGTGAAGCTCAATTTTCACAGACAGTTGAAAGGGACCAATCGAATAGATTTATCATTGCGCTGCCGATGTCAGAAAATCCTGAAGTCCTCGGGGAATCAAAACAAATCGCATTAAATCGCTTCTACGCAATTGAAAGAAAGTTGGAAAAAAATATCGAACTTAAGCTGCAATACACAAGATTCATGGAGGAATATGCCGAGCTAGGCCATATGAAGGAGATAAATCTTAGTGAAGAGAGCTCACCATTTTATTTCCTTCCACATCACTATGTGCTTAAGCCTGAGAGCAGTACCACCAAGCTCAGGGTGATTTTTGATGCCTCCTGTAAAACATCGACGGGCTACTCACTAAATGATATTTTACACACCGGCCCAACTATTCAGAGTGATTTGTTCTCCATTCTCCTTCGATTTCGATTGCCACGATATGTATTTACATTAGACATTGAGAAGATGTACCGGCAAATCTTGATGCGGCATGAAGATCGAAAATTCCAATTGATCTTCTGGAGAAGTAGTCCCAAGGATAAGTTAAAGGTCTATCAACTCTGCACCGCTACGTATGGAAAAAGGTCAGCACCGTATCTAGCTACTAAATGCTTGCAAACCCTCGGACAGGAAAACCGACTTAGGAGCTCTCAAGGAGCTCGAGCCCTCCGTGAGGATTTTTACATGGATGACGTTATGACAGGCGCAGATAACTTGTACGACGCAAAGCAAACACAGCAAGAACCTATTGGCATCTTGAAGAATTCGGGGTTCAAGCTTCAAAAATGGGGCTCGAATCATCCTCAGCTGTTAGAAGGCATTCCACTTACAGACCAAGAGGTCGAGCTGAATGTTGACCACGAAGCCAATGCCAAAATAAATACGTTGGGACTTACATGGTTACCTAAACATGACCAGTTTCGAGTCAAAACTAGATGCAGAAGCAATGATAGAATAACGAAACGGGTCGTGAGCTCAGATATGGCAGGTCTTTTTGATCCATTAGGTGTGATGGCACCAGTAGTGGTCTCAGCAAAGATATTTTTGCAGCAATTGTGGCAGCAAAAACTTGATTGGGACGACGAGCTTCCCGCGCAACTACGAGATAATTGGTTGCACTTCCGAGACCACTTAAAGGCGGTGGACAATCTAAAGTTCCCACGACATGTATACGGTGGTTCAAAACCAGCAGCAATCCAGATTCACACCTTTTCTGATGCCTCTGAGAAGGCGTATGGTGCAGCTGTTTATCTACGCGCGTTCACTGAAGACAAGAGATTATTGGTACATCTGCTGTGTGCTTAATCTAGAGTGGCCCCGTTACAACGACAATCGCTACCGCGTTTGGAGCTATGTGCAGCCTTATTGACATCTCAGCTAGTCACAAGGATAAAGCGAGATTTGGGCTACGAAAATGTTGAAACCTTTTGTTGGACGGATTCAGAGATAGTGTTGGCATGGATTAACTCAGAACCAGCAACGTTTCAAGTCTTTGTAGGAAATAGAGTTGCTAAAATACAAGAATTAACAAAGACCACAGAGTGGCGCCACGTCAGCACAAAACTGAATCCAGCCGATGTTGTATCAAGAGGTTTATCCCCAGAAAAACTAGCCGCTTGCAGTCTATGGTTTTTCGGTCCTGGAAATGAGTCATTATGGCCACCACCGTATACTAAGGGCAAGCAGCCCGACAGTAATGCTGAACGGAAAAAATCCTTGGTGCAACAAACCATGGCGATGGCCGCTAATGAGGTAGATGATATTATATACAAAATCAACCACAAGGGCAGCTTCAGAAAATTGCAGCGCATTATCGTCTACATAAGACGATTCATGACCCAGGATAAAACTAGGCCACCGGGAACGCTTACAATAACACCATGCGAATTAGAGAATGCTCTCACCATGATTATTCGGCAGATGCAAAAATTAGATTTCCAAGAAGAAATTAAGCAGCTAAAGAAGTTTGGCGAAGTTAACAAGACAAGCCCAATAAGTAGTCTCGTCCCATTTTTGGACAAAGACCAGATTATCAGAGTGGGAGGACGTTTAGAAGCGCCAAATCTTTCATACAATACCAAACATCCAATGCTAATTCCATACTCAGACCCCATTACAAAGCTTCTGATGGAGTGTCTTCACCGAGAAAATGCACATTGCGGGCCACAAACATTATTAGCGATTACGAGACAGCAATTTTGGCCGCTCAAAGGCAAGTCGTTAGCCACGTCTGTCGTTCAGCATTGCATTCGATGTGCGAAAGCCAAGCCCAAATTACTAACACAGATGATGGGAAACCTACCTCGGACAAGGACGCAACCGGCCCGACCTTTTCTTAATGCAGGAGTTCATTTTTGCGGGCCTATATGGGTGCATTATCAAGTAAGAGGCAAGAAACCCCATAAAGCATATATCGCCGTTTTCTGTTGCTTCACAACCAAAGCTGTACATTTGGAAGTAGTCAGCAATCTGTCAACTGAAGCTTTCATTGGGGCCTTAAGACGATTCTTTGGTAGACGAGGTCACTGCTCCCATCTATACTGTGACAACGCTACTAATTTTGTTGGGGCTCGAAATCAGTTAGCTGAGCTGAAAGATACAATCTATTCGACCCACTCACAAGAAAAAATCATTAGCCTATGCAACAAGAAACACATCAATTTTCACTTCATCCCACCAAGAGCACCCCATTTCGGCGGCTTGTGGGAAGCTGCCGTTAAATCGGTGAAACATCTGCTTTTGCGAAGCATTGGCACGGCGTCATTAACCTATGAGGAACTTGAAACCGCTGTGGTCGGAATCGAAGCCATCCTAAATTCCAGACCAATAACACCAATGTCTGCTGATCCCAATGATTTAAGCGCATTAACGCCTGGACACTTCCTAATAGGTGAACCATTAACAGCCCTCGCTGATCAACAGGCAGAGTCACCCAGCACAGGCTTACTTACGCGCTGGAAATTGGTAAAGCAATTGCAAAATGAATTCTGGAAACGTTGGAGTGGCGAATATCTGAACGAATTGCAGTACAGACACAAATGGAAGGAGCAGGAACGAAATATTAAGCCTGGTATGATGGTGATCATCAAGGAAGACAACCTTCCCGTGATGCAGTGGCCTCTAGGGAGAATAGTCCAAATCTACAAAGGTGACGATGGGCTAGTTCGAGTCGCTAATGTCAAAACAGCAAAGGGCATTTTTAGAAGAGCGATCCATTGTCTGTCTCCCCTGCCAATTGAAAAGACGGATACCGAAAATACAACGGAAAGTGAACACCAACCGAGCTCAGCAACGACTACCGCACGTCTGGAAGACGAGGATTCTCGACCAAGAAAACGAACCAAGCTGTCAGGCGCCAATATTTTAACAACCTTACTAACGGTTCTGATGACATTACCAATAGTCATAGCTAGCTCTGTTACCATCCAGAAGTTCAAACCCGTACCAGGAATCTACTTCGAGCACATGGGCAACATGGAATTGATCACCACCCAATGGCAATTGATCGTTTATTTCGACCTCAATCCATTTAGGTCAGAGATGGCAGCTTTGAAAAACGGGACTGCGGCATTGGAGCATTTACGTCGCCCTCTTGAAAGGGAAGATACTTGCAACCATTTAGTTGCTATGTTTCAACACGTGTATTCGGAAATAGAGCGAGGCAACATCATATTCACGCCAAAACGAGTGAAACGAGGAGCAGTCAATATAGTGGGAAATATAGCCAACTCACTGTTCGGGATCCTTGACTCCAGCTACGCCGACCAAATGTCCGAAATCATAAGCACCGTAAAGAGAGACGAAAATCATCTAATGCGATTACTACGGAATCAAACATCCATCATTGATTCAACCATAAATATCATGAAGAGCGATCAAGAGGCTACTGAGGGGAAGTTCAAAGTACTGGAGAACCAGATCGCAATAATAATGAACGCTATACAGGAACCCAACGGGGAGCAAATAAAGCTTAGGGCGTACAAAAATGTTTTCTCAATAACCACCCAGCTTACATTGATCGCCGGGAACTTATATCGTATACAATCGGCCATATTGGACATATTGACTAACACGCACCACGGGCAGTTGAGTCCCATTCTGCTATCCCCGGAACAACTAAAGACGGAGCTAGTATCCATTCGAACCCACCTGCCGAAATCAGTACACTTACCGTTGCAGCAAGATGATCTTACACAGCTATACAAATTAATGTCAGTTCTAGGAGGAGTGACGACCAGTAATATTATCTTCAAGATAACCATACCTTTGGCAAGCGAAACCCGATTCAACCTATTCAGAATTATACCCACACCGTTGGGAATCAACGGAAAACTAGCAACGTTGATACCATGCTCAACTCATTTGGCAATAAATCTACATCGGGACGAATACATTCCGTTGGATACCTCGGAAGTAAAGGATTGCCTAGCTCTTGACCACACGAAATATTTTTGTAATCCTAATAGCCCCATCTATCGGAGGGGAGCCGAACTATGCGCCTGTGAAATACATATGTTCAATAACTTAACGGACGAGCACTGCAACTTGAAGGAAATAAGCCCTGACCACGGTTGGACTCAGCTTAATTATAAAAACCAATGGATCTATGGCGTTACCTCTACAACCCGTTTGAATGCAGTATGCGGCGGCGACATGTTACAATTAGCCATAGAGGGATCAGGACTATTAAGCATTGCCCCTAACTGCGTGGTGAAATTCAATTCCACCAACATTCAGGGACATCAAAAATTCTCAAGTAATCGATCATCATCGTACTCGAGTCTTGGAACCGTACAAACACCTGTCGACACGCAATAATTTAGATCGATTGCACCTTTGGATCATCGGGAGTACCGAGCGAAGCTACAGCAACTAACTGAAATTCAAGACTCATTAAAACACCAAAAGATTCTTGACTTTCCTGACAAATATCAGCAGGAGAGCGTTCACCATTTTAGCATCAGCTACACTGCCCTGGCTATTGGGGTCATTATCATCGCGTATCTCATGCTACGAAAGCCGAAGTGGACTTGCAAGGGAAGGCCAACCCCAGCTCCCAGACAGCACCAAGCGTCGGACTTTAGCGTTAACGCATAACTGCCTGTTGAATATCCATTCAACGGGGGGGGGGGGGGGAGAATGTTAATGAACATCATCAAATTCCGTCGTCTAACGGAGGACCATCCGACACCTCTAGACATCATCTACATCGAATGCACATGAAACGTTAATGAACATCAACAAATTCCGTCGTCTGACGGAGGACCATCCGACACCACTAGACATCGTCTACATCGAATGCACATGCAACGTGGATACAGTTAGCAGTTTGTTTTGACTAATTTGATTTCATTTCCATGAACATTCCGTATTTGCAGAAAATATGATTCGAATGTAACTATGAGTCGACTGTATCCACGAATTGCATGTGAATTCGTGGGACGCTGCCTCAGCAACATTTTTGTTAACTTGTAATTTGTATATGCAATTTGTATATTTTTCTTAACTTGTAATTCGTATATAAGAATGTTAGAATAGGAAAATAAATCAGTTGGCGTTGAGCCTTTCATTCCGATCATTCATTTCAGGTTTTTGAGTGGTGTGCTAGTTCAAGTGCTAGTCACACCCCAACACAGATCTTGGTGATTCGCCCTGGTCCTTGCTAGGAAATTATTAAATTTGAACATTCATTTCAGGTTTTTGATTGGTGTGCTAGTTCAAGTGCTAGTCACACCCCAACACAGATCTTGGCGATTCGCCCTGGTCCTTGCTACGAAATCGTTAACACACCTCCTTCTGTTCCATGCGATTTCTTCCAATTTTCCAGGCTGATCAACAATACAATCTCAGGCCAGTTCACTGGATTTTGGACCGTATACATATACGGAGTTCACACGCTGGTTAGGAACTAACTTCTTACGCTGTGACGTAGCTAGTGACCTAGAAACAAAACTGAATAAGAACGGAGCACTACCATAGTGTGTAGAATGATAAGTGGGTGAACTTCCATTTTTCAGAAAAAACTCTTTGACCTTGAAACTACGCCTCCGTTTACGCAATGCATTATCTGTCAAAGCAATCTGAGAGTGCGCTGGTATTTTTTGCGAGATCGAACCGTATGTGAGCAACGAAATATCTAGCGAAATATCTATCTATCTAGCTTATCTTGCACCTGAAAATGAAAACATATTACGAGAATATAATTATGGAATATAATTTGAACGCAGAGTGTGCAAGGAAGGAGGTGCATTAAAAAATGTATTATGATATGAAAACAATCACAGCGCCTCTACTTGTATGCCTTTGCGTCTCTATTGCCTCGAGCATTACGATGGGCTTAAGAGTTAGAGCTTTAATCGACCGAAGCCAGTCTCAAGCCCAATTTTTAAGAAAACACTATTGTAAATCGCTCTCTTATGATACTTAAACACAAAATTTAAGAAACTTCGTTGATTTCTTGTTTTTCTCAACTATTACGAATTTTACAAGACTAAAATACGCACGATTGCTATAAGTACGAATTTTAAACAAGCATAGCAACAATAAGTTTCATGTTGTCAAAATGATATAAGCTATCTATGCAAGGAGTGCGTATTCTATTTCGATAAGTTTGGTGCTATTCGTAACAATTTTTATGAAAAGACAGTTTTACACGTGAGCTTAGACACGGTATTATACATTTAAGAGCGCTAGTAATTGTTACTATGAAACAAATATTCCAAAGCTAGGCATGAAGTGTGCAATGAAGTGTTGTCCACACAACAGATTTTTGCACCTGGCTTCTTTTTGTGGCAAAATTTGGCTTGCAGCAACAGTACTAAAACGACTTGCTGCGAATTTTTTAAATATATTATAATAGATTCAGATACGCGAACAGACTTATTATATAGGGCATTTCACGTGAAGCGTACAAAGAAAACAAGTTGAGGCTCTGGATTTCGTTTATATTGCGCATAATCGTACTTCTAGAAGATGAGAACGTGGGTACACGATTTTTGGTTTCTATGAGGTTTAGTTGCCGATTTCTGGGCTATGGATAAAATTAATGAAATGTTTTTTTGGAAGCGGATTCTAGGATTAAAAAAAAAAACTAAAATACATCAAAAAATACTGATTGTTGTAGAAAATTAACTGTTCTTTTTAATTTTAAAATTAGATTTCAAAACCGGAAGTAAAAATTTGTTGAAACCGGAAGTAACAATTTCAACTCGTTTTTTGTATGATTTGGACCAGGTTAATTTTGTTTCTTTTTATATCAAAACAAATCTTAAAGTGTACTTATTTTATGCCCAGTAGTTTAGGAGGCAGGTGAATTTTAATTCGTAGAAATCGTATGAGGCGTAGTACCGAGAGCTTGCTAGGGACAGCTAATGAGTGAGAAAACACAACGTTTTTAGTAAAACTATTATATAACAATTTATGACTTACATATGCAGAATAAGATATTAACAATTGCTAATGGTAATTTACTTAATGTAAAAGAAAATACTTGTGTGTGGAAAAATGAATTTATTTCACAATTTTTACAATTTTACTCTCTTTTGTTAAACTAGTTGTTTTTTTTTTAAATAACTGGAGGTGTTTCTACGACCAGTTTTCTCCTGCAGCTTTGGCATAAATTGTTTTCTGCTAATATTCTTGAATTTTTTCTTTGGTCTTTAACCTTCCGATGAAATTTCAAAACGAATGTATTGAAACATCGATAGCCGCACGGAGAAATAATACACATAATTAAAACTCTTTAGCTTATCAACGAAAGTAATAGTCAGCAAGCGCTGAACAATAGCTCGGAAAATAGCGGAAAGCTCGAAATGGCCTGGCGTTATATATATATTATAAAGGCACCATATATTTTAATTAGGTTTTTATGAGAAAATAAAAACTTTTTTAAATAAAAGATGGCACTACTAATCACATTTTGATATCAATTTTTGTTTTTGAGGCAACTAGCTGTACCAAGCAAGCTCTCGATATAACGCTTTGTGTGACTTTTATGTATTGAAATTTACCTACCTCCTTAACTACTGACCATCTAATTCTTAAACTTTTGCTATAAAATAAGTACACTTTAAGCTTTGTTTTGATACAAAAATAAACAAAATTAACCTGGTCCAATTTATTCAAATAACGAGTTGAAGTGTTTATATCCGGTTTTACACAGGGAAAACATTATTTTTCAAATCTAATCTCAAAATTAAAAAGAACAGTTAATTTTCTACACCAATCACTATATTTAATGTTTTCCAGATTTATTTTCGAATCTCAGAATCGGCTTCCAAAAAAACCTTCCATCAGTTTGGTCAATTATTCAAAAGCCCATAGTTCGGCAATTAAACCTCATAGAAAAGAAAAATTGCGTTTCCACGTTCATATTCTCTAGAAGTATCATTATGCACAATTTGAACGAAATTCAGAGCCTCGCCTTTTTTTCGTAGTCCACTTCACGTGAAATGCCCCAAATATCAAATGAATTCATATGCGATTTCTTCCAAATTTGCAGGCTGATCAACATACAATCTCAGGCCAGTTCAGTGGATTTTCGGTCCGTATACATATATGGAGTCCGCACGCTGGCTAGGAACTAACTTCTTACGCTGTGGCCGCACGGAAATTCACATGTAAGGCTCTCGCAGCCACAATCGCTTAAGGAAAATACCACAGTTAGAATCACACCAAAACAACTAACTAACTCTTTATTACGCTTTAGCAAACTCGTGTTTAAACATAAACTGACATTTCACAATACAGTAAATTAATTGCGTAATTCAAAATAACTCCGCATCGATCGTGGTGCCTCTGGTGGTGTCTTTGTGAAATCCTACAATACTCCCCTCTGAGCGATGTTGTCCATTATGACGACGATCGCTGAAACCGATATCTTCGATTGATGCTCGCGCGTATGTATGATCATCTAAGGCCAATGACAGACACTTCGGTTTCACCGAAGCATTTAACGCTTCGGTTTGGCGCGTCGGCTGGCACACACAGCGGTTTTCAGAAGCGTTTATCAAGTCAGTTCAGTTATAAATTACGTCGGAGTATCATATAGATACTTGTGAAAAAAGTAGTCGTGTATACATACCTATGTATATACATGCATATGAATTTTGGGCAAAGTGATTCTTATACCAATTTACTTTGAAAATCTGTAATTGCCAACTTTTTGAAACTAATTGGCCACAAATGTTTCATTTTCCAATACTGTACCCTAGCCATTCTTCAAAAATCAGTTTTCCTATCAGATTTTCATTCCCATATCCCATGCATTCATCAATGCATCCAGAAAATTTCAGCTCGATCGGACTACGCAGCAATGAACAAATCCAAAAACGCTCGAAAATCGAGTCGGTGGGTCATTTCTCTCGTCTACCGAATCGGTTCCGAAACCGAGAAGCGGTTCGCGCTGCGGTGTGTGTCATCACAATGCTAAAGTAATGCATAACTATACCGACTCGGTTTTCCTCTCGGGAAACGCCTCGCAAGAACCGCCGTGTTTGTCATTGGCCTAACGCCGGAACATCGATGCTGTGAAAGTATCAAATGTCGTCCGGCGTCGCAAACGATACTCGTCTTCTCGTTGACGGCGAGCTCCTAGGAGTCTGCCATTGCGAATTCGTTAGCTCCTCCGAATCTTTCACGAAAAAGGCAGGCTTCACACGCTCGGTAGACACGTTAACATGTTTCCCATTGACATCAAGCGTTATTACTTGCGCTGAAATGCGTTTGATTATACGGTGAGGGCCTGTGTATGGTCGACATAACGATCTCTAGACCAAATCCACCCTGAGGAATACATGTGTACAGGTACTTAATTCCTTGAACACGAATGTTGTCCTAGAATTCCGATGTATAATTGGCTTCGGGCGAAGCTGCCTAATTCGCTGGCGGATAATATCAAGGAACTCGATTGGGTCGCTAACTGTTTCATCGTCGTTAAACCACTCGCCTGACAGCCGCATCGTTGAGCCAAACACCATCTTAGCCGGTGACGCACCAATATCCTTCTTGAAACTGTTACGTAAATCTAATAACTGTAGCATCCAGATAATTTCAATCGAAATTACTGGACAAACAATTTCGACGCACACTGTAACGTGCTCGAAATTGTTACATTTTTTCGATCAGACTAACTGTAACTTGTTGTCTGATTTGAAAAATAACGAGTTGCAGTTAGTCCGATATGACACTGCCTGGCTTGGTATTCGGAGCGAAATCAATTTACTGTAATCGGTTTTGATTTCGACTCGAGGCCCAAGTCAGAGCGCGTGCATTCGAGAGAGTCTTTGTTAAGCGGTAGAGGCGGGAGGTCTTGGAAGAATGGTGGCGACAGGAGTCGCGAGAGAATCGGTCGGTCGGGCATCGTGGCCAAAAGAATATCAAGTTTAAATGGAGGAAGTTTGTTTGATTCAGTTTGTTTTGCAACAGTTTTAATTTTCGAATTGAAAAACATTTTGATTTAGTCTTCAAGTTCTTGTAGTTGGGTGAAACGGCGTTGATTTGCAACGATTTGGAATCGGATTCGATCGCGACTATGATTTAGATTAGAAGCAGTTTTGGTTTAAAGACGTGTTTTCAGTGTCTAATTAGTTTCGCAAGCTTTTATTGCATATTTCGATCTCTCATGATTGAAAATAGTAACGAGTGCAATTGATGGTTCATTTGAAAAACTATAGAATGCGCTTAAGTGAGACATTGTGTTAATCGACACGAACAAGATGGTGGTTATTAATGGTAAAAAAAGACAAAAAAACCCTTCAAGTTCGTATGCTGTTATTTATTTGGCGCTTGTTGAACTGTATTTTTACCGCGTGCTCAGCGGTTGTTTATAGTGGCAATCGTAAAGCATAAACAAGCAATTACGCGGTTTGTTTGCTGCAAGGATCATTATTTGTAAGCAAAATAGAAAGATAGCATTGAACTGCGCCAACTACCTTGACGTCTATTGAAGTGATTTGAATTGCTTTAACTTTTCGTGTTTTTAACATTTTTCGTTATTGACGTTTGCCAAAAATAAAAAATTTGATTGCAGTTGGTTGTGATGGTATTACCTAAGTATTAATTAACACCCTTTGATTTTGATTCCATCAAAAAATGTACAAACGTCCACGAGGAAGTTGTAGGCCGTATGCAATCTCTACATCCTGATTTAGATTTAGATTCGCTTTATCATCAACGGAGACCGATATATGCCCTACGGATATAAAATAAGAAGATCGTCAAAGGTGCGCTAATGCGAATACACACCCAAAAATCATCAGAAGGCATAGGTCCGTTACATGTGTTGATTATTATTCATATAGGCGTTTGGATTACAATCACCATTATATAGTAACGAAGCTCGTTATATAATCGGTTCCGTTAGAAATGCTTCGGATGAAGATCAAGTGATATTCATTGGTGCGAAGCATACAACTATTCTCGAATGTTTATGCCAGTTCCGTGGTCACGATATTTTTTTTTGTCAGAAACATCATTTGGACATAAATCACTTTGTTGCGTTGCTCAAACGCAACAGTAGCGGCAGTGCAACGAACACCACCACAATCAGAGGCCACGTGGAGAGAACTTCACGGCAAAAAAGGGATGAGGATTTTATTTTCTTTTCTTTGTTACTTTCCTCACATATGGTGTCCCAACCAATATTGGCGTCACAAGTAAGAAAAAGCAAGCAATCCTATCAACCGGAACCAATCTATTTCGCTAATTTAAGTAGAAATGATAACTGTAAACAAAACAGACAACCAAAGTAGACTTGGCTATACGACAGATAAAAGAAACAAAACAACAGGCTAAATTTCGAACGTTTGGTTAATAACATCAGTTAAATATATTTGCAAGATTAGAAAGCCTGTATAGCCTGACGTATAGCTATGAATTATATTTTATCTTACATCAATAATATGTTAAGAATGTTCATGCATGCTTCAAACGCCTCATTAGCCGCAGAACTCCATTCTATTGCAGCGTTCTCAGACTTTGCCTGTCGACAAAGTAATGCGTTGAGCGGGGCTTGCATATTGGTTGCATTCGCAATGAAACGGCGATAATAGTTAAGTGCTCCTAGGAATCGGCGTAACTCCCTGTAGGTAGATGGCCATTTGTAGGACCTTATCGCTTCCACTCGAGAGGCAGGCGGCGAAGTGCCCTTTTTGTTGACCGTGTGACCGAGAAATTCAACCTCCGAGGCACCAAAAACACACTTTGCAACGTTGATCACATCCCTGAGCTCGCTCAATCGATGGAACTGCAGGCGTGAATCCTGTTTGTGCTGCCCCACGCTTTCCGAGACCACCAACACATCATCGACATAAGTAACACAAAAATCGAGTCCCCTCAACATTTCATCCATGAAGCGCTGGAAGGACTGTGCAGCGTTACGCAGCCCAAACTTCATCACCACGAACTCATATAACCCAAATGGGGTGATAACAGCTGTCTTAGGCACGTCGCTTGCATATCAGCGATCGGAATCTGGTGGAAAGCTCTCAACAAGTCGATTTTGCTAAAAATTCGCTTACCCGCGAGTCCAGCGAAAACGTCCTCAATATGCCTCATGGGATAACAGTCGGGCTGCGTGATTGCGCTGAGCCGGCGAAAGTCACCAAGATCCGTCCTTCTTCAGCACCAAGTGCAAGGGACTCGCCCACGGGCTATAAGATGGACGACAAAATCTCATTTTCAACAGATAATTAAATTCCGCCTTTGCCACCGCCAACCTCTCGGGTGTCAGACGTCGAGCCCTTTGCGCCACTGGAGGTCCAGTGGTAACAATATGGTGTCGCACATGGTGTGGCTTTGCACCCGCGGTACCAAGACTGGTGAGAGACGGAAATTGCTTTAATATCCGGTGGTACCGTGTCCATCCTGCGACAGTCGATATGGTCGCTCTCCTGCCGGGTCCATAGTAACCCTTTATTTTAGCGTTGATTTTCGGGTCAACGAAACAATGGTTCTTGATATCAACTATCAAGCCAAAATACTGCAAAAAGTCTGCACCGATTATGGGTCTCGAGACGTATGCCACACAAAACTTCCACTCCAAGCACCGTTGCCAGCCCAAATCTAAAGAAAGTAGTCACTGGTCATAAGTCTCGAAAGGCGAGCCATTTGCCGCGAATAGTTTATATGCTGATTGCCCTCTCAATTTAGCATCAATCTTGGGGGGAACAACTGAAACATCAGCCCCCGTGTCAATGAGAAAAACCAGCCCTGTTGTTGCATCGCGGAGATAAAGGCGGCATGGTTGCTGGGCTCTGTCAACTGCCGCTTCTGACTGTGTCGGCACTAGTTTTCCGCAACACGTGGTTTGGCGATCCATCGGCACAGTGGCCTGTACTTGAGAGCACGCCCTCTGAACCTCGCGTGATAAAACCAGAGTCCGTCAGGCGATGGCGACCACCTCATTATGAATCGCATCCAGCTGCGACGCCGGGCTGCTGTGGTCAACAACTGATACCTCCGTAGGCCCGTGTGCCTCGATAACCTTATCGGCGATCTCGGCCAGGCGAGTGAGGTCCTAAGCATCTGACACACTAAGGATTGCCTGCACATTTGCTGGGAGCCGTTTCAGCCATAGTGTCTTCAGAAACGGCTCAGTTACCCCTGATGCGCCTTTCAGACGCATGACACGGAGGAGCTGCGACGGACGCTGATATCCTAACACCAAACCTGTCAGCAGCTCCCGCAACTCTGCTTTCTCCGATATTGCAAAGGCGCTCATCAAGCGGTCCTTTAGCTTCCGATATTTACCTTCAACAGGTGGTGACTCGACGATATCCGCCACCTGGGCGAGGATGTTCGGGTCCATTTCGCCAACTACTTTATCCAATTTAGCGGTATCGTTCGTAATTCGATGCGTTCTAAACTGCGTTTCCACACGCGCGAACCATAATGCTGGCCTGGACGCCCAAAAGAGTGGAAGCTTAAATGCCGTGATGCTGCTAAGCGCAAGCGCATGGTTCTTGCCTTGCGCGTCTTCGAATTTCCCGTCATTGGCCATAACAAACGTTGGGGTCACCAATTTGTAAGACACTCGCAGCCACAATTGCTTAAGGAAAACACCACAGTTAGAATCACACCAAAACAAGTAATTAACTCTTTATTACGCTTCAGCAAACTCGTGGTTAAACATAAACTGACATTTTACAATACAATAAATTAATTGCGTGATTCAAAATAACTCCGCATCGATCGTGGTGCCTCTGGTGGTGTCTTTGAGAAATCCTAGACACATTCCATTCCACTTCTTCTATATCTTTGAGAACGGGTTCAAGAAAACAAACCTCAGGAAAGCGTAGAGGAACGTCCAGTGAGATAGTAGAAATGGAGTGGACATGCCCATAAGATTTACATTGAAGGGGATGGTAGTAATTTTTAGCTACTCATTGTCAAATCGAGTCAAATCCAAGTAGTTCCCCTCCAATTTGACAATGAGGTCGAAATGGCGTAAAGGCAGCTTTAACATGCTTTGTGCGCGAGAGGATTGAAGGGGCTAATGGTGGAAAGTTATACCGTCCGTGTCCAGGGGCTGGGAACGTCATAGACCATGATGAAATCCACTGCTGCCAGATTGGGCGATTTCTCGCAATTGGGCTACCTTCCCGTTGCAGTTGGCGACGAAATTAAAATTTGGGCTACTGGCGACTTTTTAGGCTCCATTGACCAGCCCAGGTTTCAACTGTTAAAAATATATATATTTGAATCCACAATTCATTTCCTCAATCATGAACGGAAATCTCTTCACTTCAAGTTTTATATATTCACATCAAGTTTAAAATCTTCACTTCATGTTTTAAATTCCGTTTGAACTAAACTTTATTTTAAGTCTATTATTTGCCCGTCGTGGCCCGCAAGAATATTGAAATTTAAATCTGTGCTTGTAAAACTCATAAGTATAAGCAAGTGATTAAAATACACTGAGCACAGAAAAATTTTGGGCAAAATCCAATGAAGCAAAATCTGCTGCTGGAAAACAAATTTTCAAAGATATATGCGAGCTCTTTTTTTATTACTATATCTTCCTGCATCTAATACAATAGTCGATATATGTTTAGTATGATAAATAACATAAAGACTAAAATTTGAAACGAAATGCAACAACATTTTTTGACATCTTTGATGCTAATTCTAGTTCTGTTGAATTTTTACAAAATATGTTGCAATGACTGTAAAATACCATCAGACACGATTCAAATAATGGATTCTTCAATTTACACGTTTATTGCATCAGAAAATGAAATTGTAAATGTCATTTTCGACCATATGAGAGATTTGTATATAAATAAACAAAAAACTAATATCCATGCGAAAAAAGGATACAAAAATTTATTTTTGTATCTAATAAGAAAAACTTTTGGGATTATTCTGGCTTCGACTTATTTTGTGGTAGTGTTGGGCTCTTTTGTGCTATTTTAAAAGCCTAATTGGGCTCCATGAACGAAAATTTTCTGGCAACACTGATGAAATCTGTGCATCACATTCTAACCCGCAGAGTAGCTTCTGTCGTTTCGCACCCAATTCCTTAAGTCACTTCGTAGTCAGGGCCACAGCGTAAAAAGTTAGTTCCTAACCAGCGTACCAACTCCGTATATGTAGACGGCCCAAAAATCCAGTGATCTAACCTGAGATTGTATTGTTGGTCAGCCTGGAAAGTTGGAAGAAATCGCATGGAACAGAAAGAGATGCAATATACAATTCGGCAGCTACATACTCAAGCTAGATTTTTCGCTGCTCACATACGGCCCACTCTCGCAAAATATACCGACATAATCTCAGGCCGCTTTGACAGATAATGCATTGTGTAAATGGAGGCGCAATTTCAAGGTCAAAGTGTTTTTTTGGGAAAGTGGAATAAGTTGGTACGCTGGTTGTTATTACGCTGTGGTCAGGGCAAAGTGTATTGAATGATAAGCGGGTGAACTCCTTCCATTTTCCAAGAAAAAACACTTTGACCTTGAAATTGCACCTCCATTCACGCAATGCATTATCTGTCAAAGCAACCTGAGAGTGTACTGGTATTTTTTGCGAGAGTGAGGCGTATTTAAGCAACGAAAAATCTAGCCTGAGTATGTAGCTGTCGAATCTTATCTTGCACCTCTTTCTGTTCCATGCGATTTCTTCCAATTTCCCAGGCTGATCAACAATACAATCTCAGGCCAGTTCACTGGATTTTTGGACTGTATACATAACCGAGTCCACACGCTGGTTAGGAACTAACTTCTTACGCTGTCACAGCGTAATAACCAGCGTACCAACTTATTCCATTTCCCCAAAAAAACACTTTGACCTTGAAATAGCGCCTCCATTTACGCAATGCATTATCTGACAAAGCAACCTGAGAGTGTGCTTGTATATTTTGCGAGCGTGAGTCATATGTGAGCAGCGCAAAATCTAGCCTGAGTATGTAGTTGTCGAATCGTATTCCATGCGATTTTTTCCAAATTTCCAGGTTGACCAACGGTACAATCTCAGGTTAGATCACTCGATTTGGGGTCCGTATATATATACGGAGCTGGTACGCTGGTAATAAGCCGTTCACACTACACTCTAAATCAAGTAGATTTAGAAGCTGTCAAAGTTAATCAGGTAAGCGTTCACACTACCCGACGTGATTTAGAATGAGGAGATTTAGAGAGAGAAATGTCATTCGAATATATGTGTACAATTTTTTTTGCGCGAAAGTTGTTGAAAATGGTGCAGGAACATGCAAGAACATTTTCTTTTCACTTTGTACAACTCACATTTTCCTTTTTTGTTCAATTTTTGCTATTTTAGAATGAAATTCGAATGACATTTCATTCAAATCTACTCTCGCTCTCACGGATGGAATCCACCACGCTCTGAGAAAATTCACCAGGGGCAAAATTCACAATAATACCTGATTTGTACTTGATTAACTCTAAATCTACTTGATTAACTCTGTCAGACGCCGAAAAAAATGTATGGGTAATCAGGTAGATTTAAGTTGATTTAGCTCTTAAGCGATCAGCTGATCGAAATCGCCTGATTTAGAGCCAAGTTTTTACGGGCTATAAGGAACTAATAGCAAAGTGTACAGAATGATAAGTGAGTGAACTCCTTCCCTTTTCTAGAAAAAACACTTCGACCTTGAAATTGCGCCTCCATTTACGCAATGCATTTTCTGTCAAAGCAACCTGAGAGTGCGCTGGTATTTTTTGCGAGAGTGAGCCGTATGTGAGGAACCAAAAATCTAGTCTGAGTATGTAGCTGTCGAATCTTATCTTGCACCTCTTTGTGTTCCATGCGATTTCTTCCAATTTTCCAGGCTGATCAACAATACAAGGTCTGTTCCCGTACTACGATTAATTGCGATTAATCGCGATTAATTGCAATGAAGCTGTTCCCATACTCCGTTTTACTGAAAACTGAAAATTTCCCCTCTTTCAGTGTGAGTAGGGTCTGAGCTACTGAAATATACTGAAAAGTGTCAAACGGAGTAAATATTTTGAAATGTGCGCGGCAAGCAACATATTTTTTGCGGAATGTTGCTATGAAGGTCGAATATTTTTGTGGCGATAATTTATTACCGCTTAGGATTACTTTATAATCAGTATTGTTTTCCCAAAAACCGAAAATTGACACTTTCGGTTGTCAATTTTCAGGAAATACAATGAGAGCGTTCCCGTACTTTTCATGAAATTCCCCACCACATGATTCAGGAAAATTCAGTAAAATTCAGTTACTGAAAGTACGGGAACAGACCTACAATCTCAAGCCAGTTCACTGAATTTTTGGACCGTATACATATACGGAGTCCGCAGGCTGGTTAGGAATAGGGCATGCAATCCCGAGACTTCAGGATCTCGGCATTCCAACACATTTTGGACATATTCGGAATCCCAAATTTTTTATTGGGACTCCCGAGATTTCGGGATTGTTAAAATTCAGCCCATTTTGGGAATTAGAAAGCAGAACTTAAGGGGTTAGTCCACTGTTAAACTGCTCAAAATGAACTTTTTTTTTAAACAGCTACATCTTTATTAAAGCTAGGAGTTAATATTTTCATTAGAAAAAAATGTTAGAAATCAAAATGGCGGCCGCCCCAATGGATCGCCGCAGCACCGCGGAAAAACAAAAAGCAAATTGCGCCTCGTAAATTCCTGGACAAAATAAGCGTCTGTGAGCAAACTACTAAAAAGATTTCATTAGTTTTGAGTATAAAGGACTGCACGGGCCTAAATTTAGAACAAAAAAAAATTTTTGACGATCTGGGAAACATTTTATTGATTAAAAAAATTTTTTTTATTAAGTTTTTTGATTCAAAAGTATACCACATTTTTTTTAATCGCTTTAGGGCTCTAATGTTAGGCCCGTGCAGTCCTTTATACTCAATACTAATGAAATATTTTTGATAATTTGTTCACAGATGCTTATTTTGTCCAGAAATTTACGAGGCGCAATTTGCTTTTTTTTTTTGGCGGTGCTGCGGCGATCCATTGGGGCGGCCGCCATTTTGTTTTCTAATATTTTTTTCCAATGAAAATGTTAACTCTTAACTTCAATAAAGATGCATGTAAAATTTCAAATCGATATCTTAAATAGTTTTTTTTTGGTAGCTGTTTAAAAAAAAAGTTCATTTGGAGCAGTTTAACAGTGGACTAACCCCTTAATACTAAAAGAAATATTTTTTTATGAAAGCAGAGGCGGAAGCCAGTTATAATAATGAATTACAACTGGCGTATGATTGCATGCTTAATATCCCACCAAAAAGTGTACCCGAAATATATTTTTCAGCAGCTGGATATATGTGCAGCAAAATCATGTCTAATTTAAATTTTGAGACTCTTGACGAATTATGTTTATTAACACCATACTTTCAAAACAAATCAGCAGTTTGAACTAGTGTACGTTAAACATCGATAGTTGGATGTTTCGATAATATCGATGTTTTTTTTAAAACTATCGATAGGCTATCGATAGACTATCGATGGTGTATATGTGTTTTTGCGAAATTAGTAGATACACCGAGGATTCATAAATTTTTAAAAAAAATAACTGAGAATTCAATTACTATTATAGAGAAACACAGAAATATTGAGTTTTATTCATTTCCAAAATGCTAAGCATTTTAATTTAGGAAAAGCAATTCGTTGAGACGCTTTGAGACTTTAACCGGTTTTCGCGATATCTGTGAATTGCACCAGTTTTCGAAAATATTCGCTCACTCGGAACAGAAGACGCAAATATACATGAATGCTATGGAGCAAACATTCTCATTGTCTCAGTATTTGAACCAAACCAGTAGTCAATTGGACATTTGTCGTTTCCAATGGGAGGTTTTTCCAGGTTTTGGTATATATCTTTGTATTATTGCATCATTATTTAGGCAGTTATAAGCTTTGCCTTTGAATAGATCTTTAGGAAGAATCTCTGCTTTCAACTTCTCCTTCATTAGTAAATTTCCCCAGTTTCAACAGTTGAGGTGCTTGTAGATGCAATTGCCGTAAATTCATAAGTACTCTGAGTTGACTCCGGCTTTTGTATCATCAAAAAAGAAGTATATTATATTTGAAGAGATTGCGCATCTATGTTTCCATCATCTTCACTTATTTTTTGAGCCTCAGACCCAGAATGGTGGCTAACATCATAAGGGCTCTTTTCTCAAATGGTATTAATCGTTCCCGCACTGACTTGCATAAAGCATTATAAATATTCTTTCCAGCAATGTTTTTTATGTTAATTCCCACTTTCGATAATAGTAGAGTCAGCCGTCGTAAATAAAGGAGCTATATAAGAAAGAGTAATGTAATTTGCGCCAGATATTGTTGTCGTAGCCACATCAAATGGTTCTAATAGCAGAATAATATACGGCACCACATTTAAATATTCGGTGAGTAATGTTTCAGGTGCCTTCTCACATTCGGCTAATGCCAAAGTCAATTCTTGCCTGATATCATAGAAACATTTGATATTGGCGTATGCGTTATTCCAACGTGAACGGAACTGATGAATCAACTTTAATTCAGGTTTGTTGAGCTGTCGTTGTGCAATTGTCAGTATATCTGAAACAACTGAACTCGATTGAAAATAAGGATCAATATCTTTGCAAAATGAAAATCAGGTGTCATAAATATCAGACAAAGTCAAATTTAAAGTATGCGCGAAACATGGAATATGATTAAATTCTTGAATTGCTTGCATTAACATGCAAGCAGCACTATCAATGACAATCGCATTTATATTTGACCAAACGTTTCATTTGCTTAGTGTATTTCTCACCTAAACAAAAAATAACAAGATAAAGTACTCCCTATCTTCCAAAAACAACATACTCAATGAAATCTGTCGCCTAAATTCTGTGGATATTTTCGAGTCTGAAAATTTATCTTTTCAATTACACCAACAATAGTATTTATCAAACAGGCATAAAATAAATATGCAACTTACTTCTGCTTTTGCCTCAAATATGTGTCTTCCTATTATGTTAAATTTCGTTAATAATGTCGAAATTAATTTACCTATATGAAAAAAATGAGATATTATTGCCAGTATTCTTTCTTTGTTTTAATTTTTCCACATATCAGTAGTTCAAAAAAAATATGTTGAACTGCATTTATGGCATTTTGAACCCGCGTTTTATTTTGGTACCAAGGATGTTTTCAATGTTGTGGTGTCAGGAATTGCATGTGTTTCGTCCAAATCAGCCACGAAATCACGAAAGTCCTCATGTTCTCCTTTCCGCATAGGCACTATGTCCAAAACAACCATAGTAACGTATAGTTCATCTAAATATTTTTTCGGGCAGAATCATCTGCTTAGAGTTTCATTCTTCCGAAATAATTTTTGATGATTGTTCTAGATTTCGTTAAACTGCTCTCAAATATGTTACTAGGATCATGAGTTTTCACTATAGATTCAACAGAAAATAATTTCCACTATGATTTATTTTTCCGTTTTAAATGATCTGATAAATTTTTCGTGTTTTTGCTTGTTTTGCATTGATTTTTGCATATATTACGTTTAGCAAAATCATTATTTGGAATTCTTTCTCTCTGTCTCAATTTTCTGTGCTTATGATTTTCACGTGCAATTAGATTTTACATTTTTTCTTTCTTCATGTTATTTCATTTTACAATAAACAACAGGTGACAAAATTAACAAAATATAAGATGGTCTGCTATCTTTGGTTGGTGCTGTTTTATAATAACAAGAAAAGGAAATATCATTGTATGAGAATAACGATGAGATGATATCGAAATGTTACTTTACGCATTTTTTCAGTTTTCAAAAACTATCGATTGCAAAAACAAAAATCGAGGTTTTCGATAGTTCTGAACTATCGATAGTATCGATAGTACTATCGATGTTTAACGTACACTAGTTTGAACCAATCGATATTATTACTTATCACTTGTTTCGTTGAAAAGCAATATTTGTTTGTAATTTATGTGTAAACAACTAAAAAGAATAATGCATTTTTATTATATTATCGTAACATCCGTTATGCCGATTAAATTTCAATTCGGTTTTAACTAATTTTATAACTAACTATCATGACCAAATAAAGAGCTTTATTGGACAAGCAGACAAGAAGAAATTAGATCATAAGATTAATTTAGATGCAATTATAGATTGACGTCTTACTTGCTAGCACCCATGTACATATGTGCATAAATTTTACATTATAATGACCCTAGCTTCCGGTTTTATGTATATATAAAAATAAAGTTTGAATTGAGTACGAATAAGCCAATATATCTGTTTAAATTCCCTTCAAATAGTTTTTTTTATAAAATCCCGAAATCTCGGGACTATCTCGGGATCCCGAAAATTCTAATCCCGACTTTCGGGATCTCCATTTCAATCTCGGGATTAATGCCCTAGTTAGGAACTAACTTCTTACGCTGTGCGAATAGGTCCAACTAGTGATGAGTTTGCGTCCGTACGTGCGCATATGCGCCGAGGTAAACCACACAAAGCATATGTTGCACCCAAACATAACTTTCTGAACAGCCAGAAAAGTGGCATCAATTTTTACTAGGAGCTGTCCGTACGTAAAGTGGTGATGAGATACGACTTGACATACGTTCGCTTATGTGCTGTATGGGCACTTATGATCACTCCTGTTTGCGTATGTCAAAAAGTGCTTTTTTTGCTCTAAAACCGGTCGGTTTAAACAGACGATTATGTTCGCAGATTCATCTTTGGTTAGGGCTAATTACGCTGTGACGCTGTGGTCAGAAGATGTGCCAGGGCTGTCAGGTTGGGGTATTTTTCCCCCAAAGTGGGGAATTTTTTTACTTTTCGGGCCATAAAATGGGGGGAGGGGTTGTTGTACAAATTCGGGCACACATTTTGAGGAATATTGGAGGTTTTTCAAGCCCAAATATTGGGGTTTGTCAATATACGAAAAATTACAATCTCAGTTTTTTGGAATTGATAAAATAATATTTGACTAAATTAATCGTACATTTATCGAGGATGAAATTATAGCGGAAATAATGAGATTGGGAATGTTAGACTTTAGCCTAACTCAGAACCAGACCGAAGTCCGGAACCAAGATGGCTAAGGTCCAACAGAAGTATGAATAGCTGATGCCATTCAAGAGGCAAAACAAAAAAAAAGAATTGCCCCGAGAGCAGGGTGCCCTAGAAATGGCCGTGAAGGCCCCTCGTCCGCATTAGTGGAGCACGCTTTAACCAACCCCGATGGATGCTGGGGTGCCGCTTTGCTAGCTCGCTGCGGCTGGGGTGGGTCCATGAAATAATGGAGTTGGTTTGCTCTCCAGAGAAACGGGATGCTACATGTTATTTATCCGTCATGATTACGTAGCCGCAAACTGGTATATAAGAATACCAAGTGACAAAAGGGGCATAGTTCCATGAAAGAAACCACCCATGGCTCTGCAACATGGGCTGACTAAGCAGACCCAGTGCTCGTGACAACGCACGGAGCCAGAAAATTGCAATTCTACAAAGGAAAAACGCGGGAAAACCTCTCTTTTCAGAGGATGGTGGCGGAGCCCTATCCCCGATGGTCTGGGGTTATCCACCCTCTGATACTGGCCATGAAATACCAAATTCAAAAATCTACATAAAAAAAACCAGAAACTAGCTAATAGGCCAGTATCCCTCCCTATTATGAATTGCTGAAAAATCACGAAATTACAACTAATTTTTCATAGGCCAGCCAGGCCATGCGCGGACCCTGAAAAAGAAAAGAACTTCCCGGGCTTTTGCCCAATAAGAAGGCCTGAGGGTTTCAACTTAACAATTCATTTTTATTTATTAACGAAAAATTCGGTAACGTGATCTATAAAAGAATCAAAATCCTCAGTAAATTATAATACTAAACATAAGTTCCGCAAGTTAGTCATGCTTTTTCCTAAGATAACATGGCAAACAGTAAGTGGTGACGTCAGCCTTACGTTACCCAAGAGCATTTTCTCCTCATCGATGGTTAAAAGGCAAGTATGTTTATGTGAAACCATTTTCTTTCCACGAGCATTTATAAAGATACTAATTGAAGGGATCTAACTTTACAAATGACTACCAAGCTTAAATAATTCAATAGTGGCACAAGCAATACAGATAATAAGTATGAATCTGTGAGCAGTTTTCAACGTTTAGTACCTCTTAAACAGTAAAAATGTTTTGTTGAAAAAAAAATTCCAATCGTAAAAAACTTCTTAATTTCAGCTCATATGGAACCTCTACAAACTTCCTTATTTGTTATTTGTTGTCATACCAATGATGAGTCGCATTTGTTTGGTGACTCGGAAGTTGGTTGTGGCTAGACTACTTAGCTAATTGAATGACCGCAATTTTATTTAAATTCAATAAAAACGATTGCACATTCGTTCCAATGTGTTGTGCATTGCAGAGTTGACTTTCGTTATCCCATCAAATTTAATACGATTGATTGCATCCGCATCAACCGGCGACCTCAGTACTAAACGAAGTAAAAGGTCCGATTTTTTAGGACTTGGTCAGAGTTACAATTAAACTATGATTTCTTAATTTTTTTTCTATATATCGTTTACCAGTACATAATTATTATTATTTTAATTCCGAAATAATAGTTGTTTGAATTCTAATACCATAGAACAAAGCAATAATTCACTAATACGCTAGATGCGCGAACTATTTTCAACAAAATAATTGTGGGCCCACAGTTATTCGTAACGAAATTAATATCATTCGATCTTTTGTCTTTTCCATGAGCTCTGACATAGGTGCGAAATACATGCATACTAAGAAATAATAACAAGATGCTTTCGCATAGCAAGCATTTACAACAATTAATATTACTCATATTTCGAACACATGTATGCAAATAAAACAAATGATTTTTCTCTAGTAGCCTAATACCAAAAATATTTTCATTCTGCAATGTTTACATAGGCAGAAGTTGTAAGTGAAAGGTTCAACTATAATACAAACAATATATTGATTAGTTATTACCGATCAGCTGCAACAATAATTAGGATGATGTGACTTTTCATATCATACTTGTTCTACTTAGTTAATTTATAATTACTATGAAAGCAACCGCAAAGACAATTTGTCATACTCGCTAGACGCTTATGTATAAAACAAACAAGATTTCATAACAACATTTAAATAAAATCGATTCATTTTCTTTTTTGTTGTTGTTGATGTTGGTTCCGACGAGTATTGTTTTCGTGGCAGTCTCCTTAATCATCATTCGGTCGCTTTGAACCATATGTGCAAGCACTGCGTGCGTATGTATGGATGTAGGCAGGTATACCAACTTAGGTGTTGTATATTACAGACCCTTGCAATTATATATATGGGTTAGAACAAACCTTACTTTTCCTTATCCTTTTGCCTCTTCCCGTCGTCAGGGTCAGGAAGATACGAGGTTAAATAACTCGAGCACTTGTCAATTTGATATCACCATTTGTAGATTTGAATCTAAATTTAAAAGCGTCGCCGGACAATCGCAGTTGCAACACAGTGGGGAATATTCCGTTTTTACAATTGTGGGCGAAACAAGTTCAGATGAATTCATCGCCCGTATGGGAGTAAGGTGTTCAAATTAAATTTTTTATGCATGACAGATTACGTTGCAACCATTTTAGAATGAAATACTAGCTCTTGAGCATCCGACTAGTTATGAACAAAACTTCACCAACTTGATGGGAAAAGGATGTTGAAGACACAAGCGCACATACAGTTTTTCATCCACTCGGCATTCAATCCCGAATGCAAGGTATACGTCAGGACGCGAGGGGCATTAAGTGTGTTGAACGTGCTGTATTCACGTGCTCTTCTAGGTGTATTTCCGTGCTACACAAAGAAAACTTATTTTCACATTTCCGCATTCTTGACGAATGTTGATTCTATTGTTTCTATTCACTGTTTGTTTCTGCGGAACGCTTCTATTTTGCGCACGAATGCGTAAAAGTAATCACCATAGTTTTCCAAATTCAATCTATATTCCATTTCTCATGCACCAACCTTATTATAATCGTAACCGCACTCATTCAACAGTAATTTGCACTAGCTTGCGCGGTTATTGCGAACGTAATTTAATTGGAGTTAGTATTTAATTTTTGATACTTTTCCGATCGACTTCACCATCGCCTATTTCGGCCAACTGGCCCCTCGTACGATCTTCGCTCGACCTCTCGTCGCTACGACTTCACCCAGACTATCCCGAAATGCCGTATACCATTCGAAACGAGCGAGCGAAATTCCGTTAGGAATTTGGTCGCTGGGCATTTACAATAACAAGGTCGCATAGGACTTGCGGTATCTTGTTATTGTACAAAATTGAAACGTATTTCAATTTGTAATCGATGCAGCGATTTCGAGCACAGGACAGTGTGCATCAAAATTAAGGGTCCAGTAATTTCACTTGAAATTACTGGACGCTACAACACAGATCTTTCCACAAGGGCAAGTGCGTGGAAAGAGGTGAAAGATGGATGTAATTTATGCAGGACAATGACGTGAACATGTGATCATGTCTTTTACTATCCAATCCTTCAGATAAAGCGTGAACAAAGTGAACAAAACAAGGGGGTAAATGTAACTAGAGAGAATATCGTGAACAATGTTTACTGAATTAATGATGAAAGTATCTTTGGTAGACGAAGTGGTGAACTAAATGAACATCTCTAGATACTTTCCAATTGGAGCAGGAGTGACACCTGAAATAGGCGCAAATGGTCGATCTCCAAATAAAATTTGGTAACAGATCGTGAACTGGTGAACTAGTGCGTATATCACTTGGTGATGGCTTTCGCGTCAAAGACGCCCACTGATCGTCCATTTTGATCGGCCAGCTGGTAGTAAGCACCACCGATCTTCTTAATTACCTTACTAGGTAAGAACTTCTGGTCCAGCTTTCCATTGTAATGTGAGACTGCGTCACTTTGCCGGAAGTTGCGACTGTAGACCACTTCGCCAGGCTGGTATGTAACCAACCTGGAACGAAAGTTATAGGCCTTTGCGTTTCGAGACTGGGCCTGGGTCGTGAGGTTGCGGATGGTCTGGCGTAGGAGTGCCAGGTGGTCAGAAGGTGACAGAATAGTTTCGGGATCATCCAAGAGATGGAGTTGCCGCAGTAGAGCGTAAGTGCGGCCATGAGTGACCATGGGTTGCCCGAAAACTGCCTGATAGGGCGAAGTTCCTATTGCCGCATGAGGGGCTGAGCGCAGTGCGCAGGTAATATCAGATAATTTTCCATCCCATTCCTATTGCGCGGGGTCAATATAGGATCAGATTGCTGCCAGAATGGATCTGTTAAGACGTTCCGAGGCATTAGACTGAGGGGAATATACGGCGGTAAAAGTGTGTCCGACACCGAATTCATCCAGGAAGGTCTTAAAGGTTGACGACCGAAATTGAACACCATTATCAGACACTATAGTTTCTGGTATCCCAACAAGGTGAAATACCCTCCTCCAAAGGATGTCTATCACTGCTTTTGCAGTAAACTTACGAAGCGGCTCAATGAATGGGAATCGCGAAAGATGGTCTAAAACGATGAGAGCTCCAATGTTGCCAGACTTGGACCTAGGGTAGGGGCCGATAATATCGATGTACAAGCGCTGGAATATGTGCTCGGAAACGGACTGCAGCGTCATTGGTGGTCGAAGGGTGTGTGAAGGAGCCTTGGTGGTCTTGCAGGTGAGGCATGACCCAACATATTCCTTAACTTGAGCGGCCATTTTAGGCCAATAAAACCATTACCGTAGTCCGCCGAGGGTTTTGGCCACGCCACCATGCGCACTCAAGGGTGGATCATGGGCACTCTTCACTAATTCTGCCGTCATTTCTGACGGTACCCACAACTTCCAAGCCAATTGGTCTTGAAGTCCGTTTCCGGTCGCATACTTGGTCCGCTTGTACACGAACCCGTCTACAACTTTTAGGTCCGGCAGTTGGTGTTGGTCTGCCTGGACTTCTGCCGCTAGCTCCATATAAGAGGCAGTTTTGAAATGCGGTGAAGTCAAATCTAGCTCCATTGGAGTCTCCTCGCCTTCCGCCGGTATCAACGCCTCGGCAGAGAACATGCGCAACAAGGAGTCCGGCACTACGTTTTGGCGTCCCTTTCTGTGGACAATTTTGAAATTGAACCCTTGAAGTTTCAAGGCCCACCGGGCTAATCGGTCATTGAGGTCTGGTTGGTTCATGAGCCATTTTAGGGAAACATGGTCGGTCACGATTTCAAATTCATGACCTTCCACGTAAGCACCGAACTTCTTGATTGCCAGCACCGCTGCCAGACATTCTTGCTCAGTGACGGTGTGATTTCGCTGAGCGGGATTCAGTTTGTGGGACATGTAAGCGATGGGGGCTTCAACTCCATCTTCTGTGCGTTGCACCAGCACGGCCTCGACTCCATGTTGACTTGCGTCACATTGGATGGAGAAGGGCTTGTTGAAATCTGGGCTGTGCAGCACAGGGGCTGAAGCAAGGCTGTGTTTCAATTGCTTGAAAGCATTTAGCCTCTCATTGGTCCACACAAACTGACTCCGCTTTGAAAGCATGTTTGTCAGTGGTGTTAACAAAGACGCATACTCTTTGACGAAGCGCCGATACCAACCGCAGATTCCTAAGAATCTTCGGAGTTGCTTCGTGGTAGAGGGTAATGTGAAACCCATGCTGGATTTTTCCTTGTCAGGATGTGTCTGGATAGTGCCCCCACCAACAATGTGGCCAAGGTACTTGACATCTCGCAAGAGGAACTTACTCTTTTCCACATTGATGGTGAGGCCAGATTGTCTCAAATGGAAGACGACCTGATGAAGTACCTGAAAGTGAACGTCAAATTCTTCTGTTATGACCAACAGGTCGTCGAGGTACACGAATACCTGGTGCTTGAGTTGGGGCGGAATCACTTTATCCATTAGTCGTGACATCGTATGGGGTGCATTAAACAACCCAAATGGCATCACGACAAAATGGTAAAGAGGTCGCCCGGGCGCAGTGAAGGCTGTCTTCTCCTTTGACTTCTCCTCCAAAGGTATTTCAGATCAAGGCTGGAGATGAAATTTGCCTTTGGGAGTCTGCTGAGAATTTCGTCGATCAGCGGCAAAGGGTAGGCATCCTTCACTTTGACCAAGTTGACTTTCCTGGCATCCAGGCATAAGCGCACCTTCTAGGGCTCTACCACCAACGTTACCGGTGAAGACCATGCACTCTTTGACTCTTCGATTACGCCCAACGCTAACATCCGGTCAATCTCCTGATAGAGGAGTTTTTCGACAGCTGGTGACACAGAGAAATGTCTTTGTTTTATGGGTTTCTGGTCACCAGTGTCGATGTCATGACGGATGCGCGTAGTCTTTCTCAAGCCCTCTACAGCGAACCAACGAAAGTAAGCAATCGCAGCCTGGAGTCTGTGATGCTGCTCCTGTGTGAAAGGGTGGGCGCAATCGTCGAGTGTGTTGAGGCTGTTGGTGGTGTTGACCTGTGGTGGTGGCGCAAACAGGTCTGTGGCCAGGGCAAAAAGACGGACGAAGTCCACTCCTAGATAGAGGCTCTGATTGAGAGTGGGTATAATCCAGAGCGTCAACGTCTTGGTGAGCCCCCGGAACGTGATGTCGGCTGATACTCGGCCTACAGCTTGATGTTGCGTGCCGTCAGCCGTTTATCATTGGTGGCTTGGCTAAGCAATGTAGGTGCTGTGTCACTCGTCCTGTCTACCTGCTGGAGCGTGGTGGAGATTGCTAGCTCTGGGGGAGGCGTGAGGTCTTGTTCCGCGCTCCCTGCGGTACGTTTTTTGCTTGGCAGTTCGCGCAATTTGGCTTATACGTATCTGCCTTTCCGCAGCCATAGCAAAAGATATTTCTGGCCTCCATGCACTCGTCAAAACGATGTCCCACTTTCTTGCAATTCCAGCAAGTAGGCAGGTCCATGACGGCTTCCACTCCAGGTTCTTCAGGTTAGTTCTCAAAATTGTCCAGCGGGTTTTCTTCCAATAATACTTTGGCGGCATTTCTCCAGTGAGATGGACGGCGTCGACCTCTGAACTCCTTTTCGAAATTCTCCTCACGGATGACGGCCTGACGGAGCATACGAACTGAGGGCAGATGAATTTGCAGCAAACCACGACGAATATCTGGCAGTAAATTGCGCCTAAGCATGTCTGCTAAGTCAGCGTCAGCGATGGGGCGCTGTAGGCGATCGACTAGCTTATATATCATATTTCTGCGCTGAAATCATCAAAGCTTTCATTTGGTCGCTGTTTTCTTCCTCGAATTTGCTCCATCATGTCGGCATCCGCGAAGCGATCCCCGAAATGATTGCTCAGTGCCGACTCCAGGTCCACCCAACTGAAGTCTCGTCTCGTTCAATGGAACCTCCAGAACCAATCTGCAGCTGGTTCAGTCAGCAAAAGGTGTATGTGCTGGCATAAGATATTAAAATTTCCGCCCAGTGTGTTCCTTTTGAGTGCCGCGACCCTGTAGATAAATACCTCTACTGGTACAGACGACTCTCGACCCGAGAACTTTAGGCCCCACCCACCAATAATACTGGCCACCTTATCGTGGTGAAACTGAACGTTGTTGCCACCAGGGGTGCGAGGTGAATAAGAACGCTGAACGGGTACGAACGATTGCGCGCGAGGGTTTAATCTCGGCGACTCTACATTCCCAGCTTGGGACGGAAGGTTTAATTCGGCCATGCGCTCCAGCATCGCGCGCATGCCACTTTGCAGCTCTGAAATCTGCTGCTGCAGTCCACCTTATTCTCGTTGCACTATAGAGCGCACTCCGGTGGCTTCTGAAGGAACGTCTGATATTGGGGATACTTTCGATGACGGGCCAGGTGGCTGGATTAAACCTTCCGCCCCCGACTCGGCCTGTAGATCGAAGTTCCTTATGTTCAATTCTTAGGATCGCATGCCTCGGGTTTTTACTCCCAGCCGTTGCGTCTTAGGCCGAGCCCCTCGCGGCATAGATGCTGCAGCAGTGGGGGCCTGTCCGGCACCTAAGGGAAGATTCAGTGGTCCACGGCACAGCGGGCAATCCATATGATTTCTAAGCCATTGCTCCAGGCACGTCTCATGGAACTTATGTCCACATTTCGTTGTATACGTGGCCTGGGCAGTAGTGAATGATTGCTGGCAAATGGAGCACTGAGCCTCGACTGTGGTGCCAGACAAGTCCTCACTACTATGTCTTAACGGCATTTTGTCCAAATCTGAGTTTAAGGAAATTCTGAAAATTCAAATTCATTATTTTGCACGCTAACGTGACTAACTGAAATCAATACGCTTAAAGCTAAATATGGCCAAAGTGCCAAAAATTCAAAAATATAAATGCACACCCGATGGTGTGTCTAACTCTTCAGTATAAGTATCTTAACCTAAGCCAAAGTGACTAAAAGCAATGCGTAATAATTAGTAGGCCAAAGCGCCAAAAATTCGAAAAATGATAAGTGCACACCTGTTGGTGTGTCTAACTTTTCAAGATGT
The DNA here is from genome assembly GCA_947369275.1 of Nemotelus nigrinus. Classification (NCBI taxonomy): domain Eukaryota; kingdom Metazoa; phylum Arthropoda; class Insecta; order Diptera; family Stratiomyidae; genus Nemotelus; species Nemotelus nigrinus. The sequence goes on along the minus strand of OX376372.1, from coordinate 93,292,908 downwards.
ATAAAGTTTAAATATATTCCAGGTTGAGCGAAACTTCAAAATTTCAAATCTTGCAAAAGAGGTTTGAACGAAAAAGTACGAAGTAGGTTTCAAAAAATACTCTAAATTTATAATAGTAGGCCTTCTTATTGTGCGAGACCCGGTCCGTTCTTTCCACTTTTCAGGTCCGCTGGCTGGCTGGCTGAATCAAAACAAATGCAAGAATGATCATATAAAGGTGAGATATTAATTAGCGAAATTTGACGGGAAGAAAATGTTCAAGTGACTATAAAAATGTTTACGTATGAATGAATTTAATTAAAAGGTGAAAAAAATGTTTAATTGTGAAAAATCTATGTGACTAAAAAATAAGCTTGGGTCGTTTCCAGAAGGGAATCGCCCAGTATGGGGGACTGTTCACCTCCTCCGAAATTCTACGAAAAGAGAGGAGCAGGGGATCAAAACAACTATGTTGTTGCTTGACTCAGATTCAGCAAATGGTCCAAGTCTGGCCAAGCTGCAGGGACGTGTAGGCGGCACCACGCCAACCCCACGTAATCCACCACAGCCTGAACCAAACCCGAGCCAAAAGCCGAAGCTGGGTCAAGACAACAAGGAAATATGATTTGGATCAGCTTCCCAATATAAAGTGGGGCAGGGGCCCTTCGGATGAACGGGACAGGATTGGCGGTAAATCACCAAAACCTGTTATCCGCGGCCAACCTCCAGGTTGCACACAGAGCCAAAAAGCTCAAAAGACAACACAACAAGAAGCTGCCCAAGAGGTAAGCTAAAGGAATGAAGTTAATAGGATGGGATTCGGTAGGATGTTTGCGGCTAGAAGGGAAAGAGCGAGCAGTGCAGGTCTTAATACAAGGGCTTGTTCTCTCGAACGAAAATGAGTTGATTCGCAAGGGAGGCGATTCTAGGACTTGCATGTGAGAATGGAAATTTTAGGATTGAAGACGTAAAGTCTTAAAGGGAGTATGAGTCGAAGCTCATAACTTTTTTCTCACTTTCTGTGGGTTGCCCAAAAACAAGTTTTCGGGCCCCACGTTGGGCGCCATTTGTAGCGGAAATAATGAGATTGGGAGTGCTAGACTTTAGCACAACTCAGAACCAGACCGAAGACCGGAGCCAAGATGGCTAAGGTCCAACAGAAGTATGAATAGCTGATGCCATTCAAGAGGCAAAACAAAAAAAAGAATTGCCCCGAGATCAGGTTGCCCTAGAAATGGCCGTGAAGGCCACTCGTCCACATTAGTGGAGCACCCTTTAACCAACCCCGATGGATGCTGGGGTGCCGCTTTGCTAGCTCGCTGCGGCTGGGATGGGCCCATGAAATAATGGAGTTGGTTTGCTCTCTAGAGAAACGGGATGCGACGTGTTATTCATCCGTCATGATTACGTAGCCGCAAACTGGTATATAAGAATACCAAGGGACAAAAGGGGCATAGTTCCATGAAAGAAACCACCCATGGCTCTGCAACATGGGTAGACTAAGCAGACCCAGTGCTCGTGACAACGCACGGAGCCAGAAAATTGCAATTCTACAAAGGAAAAACGCGGGAAAACCTCTTTTTTCAGAGGAACCCGGGTAAGGCAGACAGCCCCGTAGCGGAGCCCTTACCCCGATGGTCTGGGGTTATCCACCCTCTGATACTGGCCATAAAATATCAAATTCAAAAATCTACATAAAAAAAACCAGAAACTAGCTAATTGGCCAGTATCCCTCCCTATTAAGAATTGCTGAAAAATCACGAAATTACAACTTATTATTCATAGGCCAGCCAGGCCATGCGCGGACCCTGAAAAAGAAAAGAACTTCCCGGGCTTTTGCCCAATAAGAAGGCCTGAGGGTTTCAACTTAACAATTCATTTTTATTTATTAACGAAAAATTCGGTAACGTGATCTATAAAAGAATCAAAATCCTCAGTAAATTATAATACTAAACATAAGTTCCGCAAGTTAGTCATGCTTTTTCCTAAGATAACATGGCAAACAGTAAGTGGTGACGTCAGCCTTACGTTACCCAAGAGCATTTTCTCCTCATCGATGGTTAAAAGGCAAGTATGTTTATGTGAAACCATTTTCTTTCCACGAGCATTTATAAAGATACTAATTGAAGGGATCTAACTTTACAAATGACTACCAAGCTTAAATAATTCAATAGTGGCACAAGCAATACAGATAATAAGTATGAATCTGTGAGCAGTTTTCAACGTTTAGTACCTCTTAAACAGTAAAAATGTTTTGTTGAAAAAAAAATTCCAATCATAAAAAACTTCTTAATTTCAGCTCATATGGAACCTCTACAAACTTCCTTATTTGTTATTTGTTGTCATACCATTGATGAGTCGCATTTGTTTGGTGACTCGGAAGTTGGTTGTGGCTAGACTACTTAGCTAATTGAATGACCGCAATTTTATTTAAATTCAATAAAAACGATTGCACATTCGTTCCAATGTGTTGTGCATTGCAAAGTTGACTTTCGTTATCCCATCAAATTTAATACGATTGATTGCATCCGCATCAACCGGCGACCTCAGTACTAAACGAAGTAAAAGGTCCGATTTTTTAGGACTTGGTCAGAGTTACAATTAAACTATGATTTCTTAATTTTTTTTCTATATATCGTTTACCAGTACATAATTATTATTATTTTAATTCCGAAATAATAGTTGTTTGAATTCTAATACCATAGAACAGAGCAATAATTCACTAATACGCTAGATGCGCGAACTATTTTCAACAAAATAATTGTGGGCCCACAGTTATTCGTAACGAAATTAATATCATTCGATCTTTTGTCTTTTCCATGAGCTCTGACATAGGCGCGAAATACATGCATACTAAGAAATAATAACAAGATGCTCTCGCATAGCAAGCATTTACAACAATTAATATTACTCATATTTCGAACACATGTATGCAAATAAAACAAATGATTTTTCTCTAGTAGCCTAATACCAAAAATATTTTCATTCTGCAATGTTTACATAGGCAGAAGTTGTAAGTGAAAGGTTCAACTATAATACAAACAATATATTGATTAGTTATTACCGATCAGCTGCAACAATAATTAGGATGATGTGACTTTTCATATCATACTTGTTCTACTTAGTTAATTTATAATTACTATGAAAGCAACCGCAAAGACAATTTGTCATACTCGCTAGACGCTTATGTATAAAACAAACAAGATTTCATAACAACATTTAAATAAAATCGATTCATTTTCTTTTTTGTTGTTGTTGATGTTGGTTCCGACGAGTATTGTTTTCGTGGCAGTCTCCTTAATCATCATTCGGTCGCTTTGAACCATATGTGGAAGCACTGCGTGCGTATGTATGGATGTAGGCAGGTATACCAACTTAGGTGTTGTATATTACAGACCCTTGCAATTATATATATGGGTTAGAACAAACCTTACTTTTCCTTATCCTTTTGCCTCTTCCCGTCGTCAGGGTCAGGAAGATACGAGGTTAAATAACTCGAGCACTTGTCAATTTGATATCACCATTTGTAGATTTGAATCTAAATTTAAAAGCGTCGCCGGACAATCGCAGTTGCAACACAGTGGGGAATATTCCGTTTTTACAATTGTGGGCGAAACAAGTTCAGATGAATTCATCGCCCGTATGGGAGTAAGGTGTTCAAATTAAATTTTTTATGCATGACAGATTACGTTGCAACCATTTTAGAATGAAATACTAGCTCTTGAGCATCCGACTAGTTATGAACAAAACTTCACCAACTTGATGGGAAAAGGATGTTGAAGACACAAGCGCACATACAGTTTTTCATCCACTCGGCATTCAATCCCGAATGCAAGGTATACGTCAGGACGCGAGGGGCATTAAGTGTGTTGAACGTGCTGTATTCACGTGCTCTTCTAGGTGTATTTCCGTGCTACACAAAGAAAACTTATTTTCACATTTCCGCATTCTTGACGAATGTTGATTCTATTGTTTCTATTCACTGTTTGTTTCTGCGGAACGCTTCTATTTTGCGCACGAATGCGTAAAAGTAATCACCATAGTTTTCCAAATTCAATCTATATTCCATTTCTCATGCACCAACCTTATTATAATCGTAACCGCACTCATTCAACAGTAATTTGCACTAGCTTACGCGGTTATTGCGAACGTAATTTAATTGGAGTTAGTATTTAATTTTTGATACTTTTCCGATCGACTTCACCATCGCCTATTTCGGCCAACTGGCCCCTCGCACGATCTTCGCTCGACCTCTCGTCGCTACGACTTCACCCAGACTATCCCGAAATGCCGTATACCATTCGAAACGAGCGAGCGAAATTCCGTTAGGAATTTGGTCGCTGGGCATTTACAATAACAAGGTCGCATAGGACTTGCGGTATCTTGTTATTGTACAAAATTGAAACGTATTTCAATTTGTAATCGATGCAGCGATTTCGAGCACAGGACAGTGTGCATCAAAATTAAGGGTCCAGTAATTTCACTTGAAATTACTGGACGCTACAACACAGATCTTTCCACAAGGGCAAGTGCGTGGAAAGAGGTGAAAGATGGATGTAATTTATGCAGGACAATGACGTGAACATGTGATCATGTCTTTTACTATCCAATCCTTCAGATAAAGCGTGAACAAAGTGAACAAAACAAGGGGGTAAATGTAACTAGAGAGAATATCGTGAACAACGTTTACTGAATTAATGATGAAAGTATCTTTGGTAGACGAAGTGGTGAACTAGGTGAACATCTCTAGATACTTTCCAATTGGAGCAGGAGTGACACCTGAAATAGGCGCAAATGGTCGATCTCCAAATAAAATGTGGTAACAGATCGTGAACTGGTGAACTAGTGCGTATATCACTTGGTGATGGCTTTCGCGTCAAAGACGCCCACTGATCGTCCATTTTGATCGGCCAGCTGGTAGTAAGCACCACCGATCTTCTTAATTACCTTACTAGGTAAGAACTTCTGGTCCAGCTTTCCATTGTAATGTGAGGCTGCGTCACTTTGCCGGAAGTTGCGACTGTAGACCACTTCGCCAGGCTGGTATGTAACCAACCTGGAACGAAAGTTATAGGCCTTTGCGTTCCGAGACTGGGCCTGGGTCGTGAGGTTGCGGATGGTCTGGCGTAGGAGTGCCAGGTGGTCAGAAGGTGACAGAATAGTTTCGGGATCATCCAAGAGATGGAGTTGCCGCAGTAGAGCGTAAGTGCGGCCATGAGTGACCATGGGTTGCCCGAAAACTGCCTGATAGGGCGAAGTTCCTATTGCCGCATGAGGGGCTGAGCGCAGTGCGCAGGTAATATCAGATAATTTTCCATCCCATTCCTATTGCGCGGGGTCAATATAGGATCAGATTGCTGCCAGAATGGATCTGTTAAGACGTTCCGAGGCATTAGACTGAGGGGAATATACGGCGGTAAAAGTGTGTCCGACACCGAATTCATCCAGGAAGGTCTTAAAGGTTGACGACCGAAATTGAACACCATTATCAGACACTATAGTTTCTGGTATCCCAACAAGGTGAAATACCCTCCTCCAAAGGATGTCTATCACTGCTTTTGCAGTAAACTTACGAAGCGGCTCAATGAATGGGAATCGCGAAAGATGGTCTAAAACGATGAGAGCTCCAATGTTGCCAGACTTGGACCTAGGGTAGGGGCCGATAATATCGATGTACAAGCGCTGGAATATGTGCTCGGAAACGGACTGCAGCGTCATTGGTGGTCGAAGGGTGTGTGAAGGAGCCTTGGTGGTCTTGCAGGTGAGGCATGACCCAACATATTCCTTAACTTGAGCGGCCATTTTAGGCCAATAAAACCATTACCGTAGTCCGCCGAGGGTTTTGGCCACGCCACCATGCGCACTCAAGGGTGGATCATGGGCACTCTTCACTAATTCTGCCGTCATTTCTGACGGTACCCACAACTTCCAAGCCAATTGGTCTTGAAGTCCGTTTCCGGTCGCATACTTGGTCCGCTTGTACACGAACCCGTCTACAACTTTTAGGTCCGGCAGTTGGTGTTGGTCTGCCTGGACTTCTGCCGCTAGCTCCATATAAGAGGCAGTTTTGAAATGCGGTGAAGTCAAATCTAGCTCCATTGGAGTCTCCTCGCCTTCCGCCGGTATCAACGCCTCGGCAGAGAACATGCGCAACAAGGAGTCCGGCACTACGTTTTGGCGTCCCTTTCTGTGGACAATTTTGAAATTGAACCCTTGAAGTTTCAAGGCCCACCGGGCTAATCGGTCATTGAGGTCTGGTTGGTTCATGAGCCATTTTAGGGAAACATGGTCGGTCACGATTTCAAATTCATGACCTTCCACGTAAGCACCGAACTTCTTGATTGCCAGCACCGCTGCCAGACATTCTTGCTCAGTGACGGTGTGATTTCGCTGAGCGGGATTCAGTTTGTGGGACATGTAAGCGATGGGGGCTTCAACTCCATCTTCTGTGCGTTGCACCAGCACGGCCTCGACTCCATGTTGACTTGCGTCACATTGGATGGAGAAGGGCTTGTTGAAATCTGGGCTGTGCAGCACAGGGGCTGAAGCAAGGCTGTGTTTCAATTGCTTGAAAGCATTTAGCCTCTCATTGGTCCACACAAACTGACTCCGCTTTGAAAGCATGTTTGTCAGTGGTGTTAACAAAGACGCATACTCTTTGACGAAGCGCCGATACCAACCGCAGATTCCTAAGAATCTTCGGAGTTGCTTCGTGGTAGAGGGTAATGTGAAACCCATGCTGGATTTTTCCTTGTCAGGATGTGTCTGGATAGTGCCCCCACCAACAATGTGGCCAAGGTACTTGACATCTCGCAAGAGGAACTTACTCTTTTCCACATTGATGGTGAGGCCAGATTGTCTCAAATGGAAGACGACCTGATGAAGTACCTGAAAGTGAACGTCAAATTCTTCTGTTATGACCAACAGGTCGTCGAGGTACACGAATACCTGGTGCTTGAGTTGGGGCGGAATCACTTTATCCATTAGTCGTGACATCGTTTGGGGTGCATTAAACAACCCAAATGGCATCACGACAAAATGGTAAAGAGGTCGCCCGGGCGCAGTGAAGGCTGTCTTCTCCTTTGACTTCTCCTCCAAAGGTATTTCAGATCAAGGCTGGAGATGAAATTTGCCTTTGGGAGTCTGCTGAGAATTTCGTCGATCAGCGGCAAAGGGTAGGCATCCTTCACTTTGACCAAGTTGACTTTCCTGGCATCCAGGCATAAGCGCACCTTCTAGGGCTCTACCACCAACGTTACCGGTGAAGACCATGCACTCTTTGACTCTTCGATTACGCCCAACGCTAACATCCGGTCAATCTCCTGATAGAGGAGTTTTTCGACAGCTGGTGACACAGAGAAATGTCTTTGTTTTATGGGTTTCTGGTCACCAGTGTCGATGTCATGACGGATGCGCGTAGTCTTTCTCAAGCCCTCTACAGCGAACCAACGAAAGTAAGCAATCGCAGCCCGAAGTTGTCACGATTCGCAAAATTTTCGTTAGCACAAACGAACATTGAACACAATATAAACATAAAAAAAAAAAAAAAATCTCCACCGTCCTCTAAAGAGAGAACGATGGAGATTGGGTATCTAGCACAATTCATGAGTTAGTTTATATTATTAGTTTAGATTGTTATTAGTTAAGATTGTTAGTTTTGCTGTTAGTTTTAGTTAAGTGATTACATCAAGACAACATGGAAACAATCAACACCTAGTCACGAACGCAGATGGACATCGATTGACGACACATGAAAACAATCTGAAACATGAAAACAATCTTGATCAGGTACCATGAAGACAGTCATCAGCAAGTCACGACAAATCAACCGACAAGGCAGAGCAACGTATGGGTCGAGCCGTCAAGGTCGACGACACCAGACCTAGGCCAACAAGTGACCTACATACGATGAATACCGAGCGGATGCCGAATTGCCGATTGCTGAACTCAAAGCCACGGATCGAAAGGCGATTAAAGCAAATGCTGTGTTGGTAATATAATGGACCCGAGATGCGGAGAGTAGTCGAATTACGCGGTAGGAAACTGAGATCCGGAGGACACTAGCGTACGCGTCAAGAAGCATTTACACCCGAAAACTTTGTCACGCACAAATCTTCGCCCGAAAGCTTGGTGGCGGGAACACACTGTTCGTAGCTAATATTAGCTAATAGGAACAAATCAAGGGTTACCGGGAGGATCGCGCACATGTTTTCTCACGGAATAATGAGATTTGAAAAACAAATTAGCCACTTACCTGGAATTAGACGCCGAAATCCTGGAGCACCACCCGAATGCAATATATACAAGATTACGAATGTTGACAATCGGAAACGTCAACTGGGAGAAACGTCAGATAGGATGTTCCAAGTCAGATCGTTCCAAGTGGGGAATGTGTGGTGAGTTCGAAACTCAACACTCAGATGAGTGGAATCAAATCCGGGTGAGTGCACTAAGCGGATTTTGAAAATCCCGCTGCCGCCAGGAAAATTTTCCTATGAGCAGGATCGAGGGAAAGAATTTCTTTTTGGTTCGAACTCGGTGAGTGAACGGAGGTCTGGAGCTGGCGCATAAAAATTGAATCCTATTTTTCTTTTATTCTGGTTTTTCGAGGATATTTTAACGTGGACTGAAAGAGGTATAACCGCCAACGATAGTCGAAATAGTTGGAAGCGGCAGCGTTAAACAAAAGGAGATCATTTTACTTGGAAATTAATCGTGATTGTGGTACCAGTAGAACTACGAAGGAAGATACTGAGTTGCATGGATGATAAAACGGATTGGCAAGCAGGAATTGAGCTAGGAGAACTACTTTTGGAGGAGAATCATCTTTTGCCGTCGACGAGCATCGATCTGCGGAAAGGGCCCCATCGAGGGAGAGAACACGTCTGGACGAACGAGCGGAGATAGATAAGGTTAGATAGCAAGTAAGTTTTGATTGTTAACCGAATTTAGAACAGTGTGATTTGTTTAAGCGAAATCAAATTTTTGAAGACTACCATAGAATGGTAGCGCAATAAGAATTAACGTGATCGAAATTTAGATCCTCACCATTACATTAGTGAAATAAATTGTGTCATCGTGAATTGCGCGGAGTTTGTACTTTTAGATAGCGGATCGGGTTTGTGCATAAGAGGCCGTCATTCTCTTCTCGCTTCAGGGCGACGGTAGCGAGGCAGTGTTTCGGTTTAGAAGCGAGTGGCGCCCACCCGCGACCCCTTTTATTCTTCGCGAGCAAAAGCCGCCCGGAAACTGCCGCCCTTGTAAAGGGTTCTAGAACGCGTTGCAAAGAGTATCTGTGACAAATTGGCGCCCAACGTGGGGCCTATATAACGGTAATAGCGAAAAAAACGGTTAGCAACGGTACCCGTGAAAATTTGATGAGCCAAGTCCCAAATTGTGGGAAGGCATTTAGGCGCGTAAATTGATGTTTAAAGCCATCTTAAAAGCGAATTCCAAAGTATCTTACGCGAGAACGGTGAGAGTATCTTCATTTTGAAATTCATTTCGAATATCTTCGAATTTTTAGAATTGGATGGCACTAGTCCATAATATCTATATATACATATATTTTTTTTGATTGATATCATTTTATGTTCATATATTTGAATTCTGGATTTTGTGTGTGTGACAGGGTGGATGGACAAGAATTCTGATTGTGTATTAGATATAGTGAATTTTGCAATTTGTGCGTACGGGAGGTGTGAAAGTGTGATAGTGTGCTAGAGAAGAGTTTCAGGTAAAACCACAAAGAAGCTGAGGTGGATAGTGGCATTAATTACGGTGTTAACGTTACGCATAGAAAGGGAAAGGTCGTTCCTTTCATTTATTCCTTTCAAAAATTAGAATATTGAAGATAACGTGTGCAAACTAATAATCTTATAGATTGTCACTTTAAAATATATATATTTTGCGAAGTATTTATCTTTGTTCCGGATCGACTATAGGTGGAATTTTTAGACACATTGTTCTCTTAATAAGGTTCCCTTATATTTAGGTACTTGGGGGATAATGTGTTAGAGTGACTGAGAAGTGCAATTTCAGGATAAAACAGATTGAAGAACTAGGTTTTAGTGCGTGATCGTCGGAAGGTTGCGATTCTGGTGAGGGCTTTTTGCTGTTTCGCGGTTTCTCGTTTCATATAGTCTGATCAAGAATCCGATCCGGTTATTCAGTCAGCTGTGTATATTCGGTTTAGAAGATTAAAATGAAAATTTTAGTGGATCGCCTAAGTAAGGACGAGCTCACATATGAGCTCGCTATCCGTGGTTTTCCATCGGACACGGTGGAAAATATGCGCAAGACACTAAGGGCTACTCTGAAGGCGGAGTCAGCTCAGGATACGTCCTACGTAGAAGCGGCGTATCCATTCGATTTTGAAACCGATTTCTCTGAATTGACAGCAAAAGTATCGGAAGTTGAAGAGCTAATTTCGAAGGTGGTAGGAGATAAAACTTCGTCGGACTATCTAAAGGTTAGGGTCAAGATAGAATTCGGTTTCCGTCGCCTAAGTAATATGCGGACAACCACACCCGATCAGCTGGAGTGTGCGCGTAAGATTCGAAATCGACTCATCATAGCCATGGGTAACTTAGTGGTCAAAACCGAGGGGGATGAGGGGGATAGTGAAGTCGAGGCTGAGGTTGAGATTGATTCCCGGATGAGGGCTGCACCGCAAGAGGCGAAGACATTGTCCCTGGCGGAAGTGGCAAAATGGGGGCTTAAGTTCAGCGGGGATGCGTCGGGGTCTGTCAACGCTTTCCTTGAGCGGGTCGAGGAGTTGCGGCAGGCGAGAGGTCTCACGAAGTCACAGCTCTTCAGGGCAGCCGTAGACCTATTTGACTCGCGAGCGCTGATTTGGTTCAGAGCCAACCGCGGGTTAGCGGCATGCTGGGATGAGCTTGTGGAGGAGCTTAGGGCGGAGTTCTTGCCAACGGACTACGAGGACCGCCTGCGTGATGAAATTCGAAAGCGTACTCAAGGCGAGAACGAATCGATGGGGGTGTATGTGGCAGTAATGGAGCGCCTTTTCTCGCGTTTGAAGCAAAGCTGCTCGGAGGAAGAGAAATTGAAGACTTTGCGCAGAAACATTTCGCCTTACTATCAGCAACACTTGAGCTTGACGCCGATATCATCGATTGCGGATCTGGTAAAGATGGGGCGAACGCTGGAAGCCACAAGGGCATCGGTAGCGGCTTTCGTACCGCCCAATACCCGTCCAAGGCGATGTTTGGAACCGGACCTGGCTTACATGAGCGCTGAACCAACAGAGCAGGTAGCCGCACTGTCTGGACAGAGACGCGTACAGTGCTGGAACTGTAGGAGGGAAGGCCACGTGTCTAGAGAATGTACAGAGCCTCGGCGTTGTTTCGGTTGCGGTCGTCAAGGGGTTTTACGTGCGGCATGTCCAACGTGTCGAGCTAGGACAGCGGAGCCAGGGGCCCATGCGCGATCGGAAATGCAAGCGTCGGGAAACGGTCGCCGTGCTCACTAAGCGACCGAGCGGGCACTAGAGGGAGGTCGCAGCGAGTTGAAAAATCGTCGAAGGTAGACTACGCGTTGGCTGACAGGGATCAGGACAGTCGCCCTCACTTGCGGGTGGAGATAGCGGGCGTCGTCATGGAAGGTCTGTTGGATTCGGGCGCGAGTCGCACGATTCTGGGAGAAAGAGGATGGTCGCGTTTGGTCAGTAGAGGAGTAATGCTGAGCGATGGCGAAGTTGAAGAAGTGCGGCTAGCAAATGGAGAGGTGTGTAAGGTGAACGGTGTAGTGCGTCTGGACTTCGCGCTGAATGGTCGAAAGAGGGAACTGGAAGTTCTGGTCATTTTGGCAATCCCTCAGGAAGTTATATTGGGAGTAGACTTTTGGCAAGGCTTCGGAGTAGTACTGGACATGAAGGGTCGACAGTGGACATCCGTTGCTGTGGCAGAGGCGGTGTCGGGGAAGGTGCTACGCGGTCAATCTAACCTATCCGAAGAGGAGGCAGCAAAACTAACTGGAATGTTGAGTGAGCAGTTTTGTCTGATGGGCGATGGGTTGGGTTGCGCGAAGTCTGTGAAGCATGGGATCAAAACGACGGCGGCTCCAATTAAGCAACGATATTATCCAGTCTCGCCCGCGGTACAGCGCCAGATAAATCTAGAGCTGGATGAGATGCTAAAGTTAGGAGTAGTTGAGCCGTCGTCGAGTCCTTGGTCTTCGCCAATTCTTTTAGTCCGAAAGAAAGACGGGTCCTATCGTTTTTGTGTGGACTTTAGGAAGGTGAATGCAGTATCCGAGAAAGATGCCTATCCCCTGCCGTATATCTCCACGACGCTGGAGAAACTACGGAACGCGAAGTACTTGTCGACGTTGGACGTGAAGTCTGCGTACTGGCAAGTACCTATGGCAGAGGATTCACGTCAATATACTGCATTCACTGTACCAGGAAGAGGACTGTTTCACTTCTTACGAATGCCTTTCGGACTCCACAATTCTGGGGCTACGTGGCAACGCTTAATAGATACAGTGTTGGGACCCGCTCTCGAACCGTTCGTATTTACGTACTTAGATGACATTATTGTGGTTACAGACACTTTTGAGCGACATTTGGAGATATTGCGAGAGGTTTTTACACGTCTGAGAGAAGAAGGCTTACGTGTGTCAAGAGAAAAGTGCCATTTCTGCAGGGCACAATTGAAGTATTTGGGGTACTTGGTAGACGAAGAAGGGCTGCATGTCGATCCTGAGAAAGTAAAGGCCATAAGTGAATATCCCCGGCCGGGATCAGTGAAGCAAGTCAGACAGCTATTGGGGATGGTATCATGGTACCGACGGTTTATCCCGGATCATGCTACTATGGTGGCTCCACTAAACGATCTTTTAAAAAAAGGGCGTAAGTTCAACTGGTCCAGTGATTGCGAACGAGCTTTCATTGCCTGTAAACATAAGTTGTCCACCGCACCGGTGTTAGCATGTCCCGACTTCGATCTGCCCTTTAAGGTGCAAACCGACGCTTCAAATGTGGGTATAGGAGCAGTGTTGAGCCAGGCGCACTCTACGGGAGAAAAAGTGGTATGTTATTTAAGTAGATCACTATCGGCACAGGAGAGAAGGTACTCTACAACTGAACGGGAGTGTTTAGCAGTGCTTTGGGCCGTCGAAAAATTCCGTCCATACATCGAGGGGACACGGTTCGTAGTAATAACGGATCATCACTCGCTGGTTTGGCTGAACAAGCTTAAGGACCCAACCGGCAGATTAGCGAGATGGGCGGTGCGCCTCCAGCAATTTGAATTTGAAGTAGTGCATAGGAAGGGTAAAGAGCATTTAGTCCCTGACGCACTTTCACGGGCAATCGTAGAGTTAGACAGCATATCGGCTCCTCAAACGTCGGATAAGTGGTTTACGAAAATGGTAGAAAATGTCCGGGATGACCCGCAGAAGTATTCCAATTGGAAAATCGTAAGTGACACGCTCTGGAAACAAACCTCCGGTAAAGAGAGAAGAGGGGAGACGAGTGCCGCCTGGAAGCGCGTAGTGCCGAAAACAGAGAGGGGTGAAATTCTCAATAGATGTCACGACGACCCAAAAGCGGGGCATAGGGGAGCCGTTCAGACGTTGGCGCGCGTTTCGCAAAACCACTACTGGCCTGGAATGCGATCTGACATTAAAGAATACGTCAGAAGGTGTAAAGTGTGCCAGGCATGTAAAGTAGAGCGGAAGGCACCGGTGGGTCTGATGTCGTCTAGAGCGGGGGTGGCGAAAGCACCATGGGAAATGGTATGTATAGACCTGGTGGGACCATTACCCAGGTCGACTCGTGGCCATAGCTATATTTTGACAGTGGTGGACTATGTCACCAAATTCTCAGTGATACTTCCAGTACGAACCGCGACGGCGTCAACGGTTTTTCGCTTATTGGAAGAAAACGTTTTCTTGGTTTTCGGCGTTCCGAGAGTTCTAGTTTGCGACAATGGAGTGCAGTTTAGGGGTAGACATTTCAGCAAAGCAGTGGAGGAATACGGTGTTCAAGTGAGTTACACTGCCTTGTATCATCCTCAAGCTAACCCGGCGGAGCGGCGAAACCAAGACATCAAATGCATGCTGAGATGCTACGCTACGGACAATCATCGCTATTGGGACCAAAATTTGGCCAAAATCGCGTGCGCGTTACGAACGTATAAGCACGAGGTCACTGGTTTTTCTCCCTACTTCCTGAATTTCGGTAGGGAGATGGTTACCTATCGAGAAAGAGTTGAACTCCCGTGTGACGCGCGGAGGGATTTATCGCCGATGACGAGAGCCCGGTCGCTAGAAGGAATACTAGCAGACGTAGTGAAGAGGATGCAGAAGGCGGCTACGGCTAATAAAAGTCGCTATGATCTCCGTCGGCGAGCAGAAGTCTTTCAGATAGGAGATTGCGTATGGAGGAGGAATTATGCTCAATCCGACGCGAGCAAGTATTTTTCCGCTAAGCTAGCCCCCGCGTTCGTAGGTCCCTTCACGGTTTCGAAACAGACGTCGACTTGGACGTATGAATTGGCGGACGCACAGGGTAAAGCGGCGGGGACGTGGCACGCAAAGGATCTTAAGCGATATGTAGGGACGGAAGCCCGATAATATGTGGAGTATGGTATGAGGATTGAATGGGAAATAGAAATAAGATTTGAAGAATAATGATGATATTTATAGGAAGATATTAGGTTTAGAAGTTACTGTGGTGGTGGGATATGTTTTCAATGAGTGAATTCATGAATTGGTTGTAGTAAGTAAGGATAGAAGTAAGTTCTTTAGCCAGTATTAGATAAGTTACTGTGGTGATGGGATCTATCTTTAATGAATTAATTCATGAGGTGCTTGTAGTAAGCAGGTTTGACAAGAAGTAAGTTGTTTTGGTGGTGGGGGCTATCGGGCGGTTAGAGTCAATATCTGGATAGTTTTACATTTGCTCATATATAATATACTTTAGGGTTAGTTTATAGGTATTAAGGTGGGATTAGAATAGATTTGTACATCAATCTGGTTAGTTTTACATTTGCTCATATATAATATATTCTAGGGTTAGTTTATAGGTATTAGCAGGGGATTAGAATTATATATAATATTAAAGAATGTTAAAGAATATATTAAAGAAATACCGATAGTTTGTTGGTGGTGGGTCCGACTTAGCTCTTATGTCATTTTTTTTCCTTTTTTTTCCCTTCGTCCTCATTCTTTTCTTTGTTCTTTTCGTTTCGTTGGCATCTCTATTTCTTTTTTTTCCTTTATTCATTGGTGGTAGTAGGAATGGCTGTCCTAAAATCGAGTTCAAAGAGCATTAGTATTTGGGATAATAAGGGTAAAAGTACCGACACCAGGCAAAACTAAAACATGCAGCATGTTATCATATAGGAAAAAAAAAATTATGGTTAGAGTAATAGAGTAGGGGATGTAAAGAGTGTGCTTGTATGACGAGAAGGGAATGAGTGTTGTGATATAGCGTAAAAGGAAAAAAAAAAAATCAGAATTCAAGTATTGAGTAGGATAGACGGACATTCGAGTCGACATTCGGGTATTGCGTGTTAAAGTAGAATTATAAATCGCGGTTATTCGAACGGGGATGGTCGAGTATTTCTAATGAAATACTCTGAAGCGAGGGGGGTGTCACGATTCGCAAAATTTTCGTTAGCACAAACGAACATTGAACACAATATAAACATAAAAAAAAAAAAAAAATCTCCACCGTCCTCTAAAGAGAGAACGATGGAGATTGGGTATCTAGCACAATTCATGAGTTAGTTTATATTATTAGTTTAGATTGTTATTAGTTAAGATTGTTAGTTTTGCTGTTAGTTTTAGTTAAGTGATTACATCAAGACAACATGGAAACAATCAACACCTAGTCACGAACGCAGATGGACATCGATTGACGACACATGAAAACAATCTGAAACATGAAAACAATCTTGATCAGGTACCATGAAGACAGTCATCAGCAAGTCACGACAAATCAACCGACAAGGCAGAGCAACGTATGGGTCGAGCCGTCAAGGTCGACGACACCAGACCTAGGCCAACAAGTGACCTACATACGATGAATACCGAGCGGATGCCGAATTGCCGATTGCTGAACTCAAAGCCACGGATCGAAAGGCGATTAAAGCAAATGCTGTGTTGGTAATATAATGGACCCGAGATGCGGAGAGTAGTCGAATTACGCGGTAGGAAACTGAGATCCGGAGGACACTAGCGTACGCGTCAAGAAGCATTTACACCCGAAAACTTTGTCACGCACAAATCTTCGCCCGAAAGCTTGGTGGCGGGAACACACTGTTCGTAGCTAATATTAGCTAATAGGAACAAATCAAGGGTTACCGGGAGGATCGCGCACATGTTTTCTCACGGAATAATGAGATTTGAAAAACAAATTAGCCACTTACCTGGAATTAGACGCCGAAATCCTGGAGCACCACCCGAATGCAATATATACAAGATTACGAATGTTGACAATCGGAAACGTCAACTGGGAGAAACGTCAGATAGGATGTTCCAAGTCAGATCGTTCCAAGTGGGGAATGTGTGGTGAGTTCGAAACTCAACACTCAGATGAGTGGAATCAAATCCGGGTGAGTGCACTAAGCGGATTTTGAAAATCCCGCTGCCGCCAGGAAAATTTTCCTATGAGCAGGATCGAGGGAAAGAATTTCTTTTTGGTTCGAACTCGGTGAGTGAACGGAGGTCTGGAGCTGGCGCATAAAAATTGAATCCTATTTTTCTTTTATTCTGGTTTTTCGAGGATATTTTAACGTGGACTGAAAGAGGTATAACCGCCAACGATAGTCGAAATAGTTGGAAGCGGCAGCGTTAAACAAAAGGAGATCATTTTACTTGGAAATTAATCGTGATTGTGGTACCAGTAGAACTACGAAGGAAGATACTGAGTTGCATGGATGATAAAACGGATTGGCAAGCAGGAATTGAGCTAGGAGAACTACTTTTGGAGGAGAATCATCTTTTGCCGTCGACGAGCATCGATCTGCGGAAAGGGCCCCATCGAGGGAGAGAACACGTCTGGACGAACGAGCGGAGATAGATAAGGTTAGATAGCAAGTAAGTTTTGATTGTTAACCGAATTTAGAACAGTGTGATTTGTTTAAGCGAAATCAAATTTTTGAAGACTACCATAGAATGGTAGCGCAATAAGAATTAACGTGATCGAAATTTAGATCCTCACCATTACATTAGTGAAATAAATTGTGTCATCGTGAATTGCGCGGAGTTTGTACTTTTAGATAGCGGATCGGGTTTGTGCATAAGAGGCCGTCATTCTCTTCTCGCTTCAGGGCGACGGTAGCGAGGCAGTGTTTCGGTTTAGAAGCGAGTGGCGCCCACCCGCGACCCCTTTTATTCTTCGCGAGCAAAAGCCGCCCGGAAACTGCCGCCCTTGTAAAGGGTTCTAGAACGCGTTGCAAAGAGTATCTGTGACAAAGTCTGTGATGCTGCTCCTGTGTGAAAGGGTGGGCGCAATCGTCGAGTGTGTTGAGGCTGTTGGTGGTGTTGACCTGTGGTGGTGGCGCAAACAGGTCTGTGGCCAGGGCAAAAAGACGGACGAAGTCCACTCCTAGATAGAGGCTCTGATTGAGAGTGGGTATAATCCAGAGCGTCAACGTCTTGGTGAGCCCCCGGAACGTGATGTCGGCTGATACTCGGCCTACGGCTTGATGTTGCGTGCCGTCAGCCGTTTATCATTGGTGGCTTGGCTAAGCAATGTAGGTGCTGTGTCACTCGTCCTGTCTACCTGCTGGAGCGTGGTGGAGATTGCTAGCTCTGGGGGAGGCGTGAGGTCTTGTTCCGCGCTCCCTGCGGTACGTTTTTTGCTTGGCAGTTCGCGCAATTTGGCTTATACGTATCTGCCTTTCCGCAGCCATAGCAAAAGATATTTCTGGCCTCCATGCACTCGTCAAAACGATGTCCCACTTTCTTGCAATTCCAGCAAGTAGGCAGGTCCATGACGGCTTCCACTCCAGGTTCTTCAGGTTAGTTCTCAAAATTGTCCAGCGGGTTTTCTTCCAATAATAATTTGGCGGCATTTCTCCAGTGAGATGGACGGCGTCGACCTCTGAACTCCTTTTCGAAATTTTCCTCACGGATGACGGCCTTACGGAGCATACGAACTGAGGGCAGATGAATTTGCAGCAAACCACGACGAATATCTGGCATTAAATTGCGCCTAAGCATGTCTGCTAAGTCAGCGTCAGCGATGGGGTGCTGTAGGCGATCGACTAGCTTATATATCATATTTCTGCGCTGAAATCATCAAAGCTTTCATTTGGTCGCTGTTTTCTTCCTCGAATTTGCTCCATCATGTCGGCATCCGCGAAGCGATCCCCGAAATGATTGCTCAGTGCCGACTCCAGGTCCACCCAACTGAAGTCTCGTCTCGTTCAATGGAACCTCCAGAACCAATCTGCAGCTGGTTCAGTCAGCAAAAGGTGTATGTGCTGGCATAAGATATTAAAATTTCCGCCCAGTGTGTTCCTTTTGAGTGCCGCGACCCTGTAGATAAATACCTCTACTGGTACAGACGACTCTCGACCCGAGAACTTTAGGCCCCACCCACCAATAATACTGGCCACCTTATCGTGGTGAAACTGAACGTTGTTGCCACCAGGGGTGCGAGGTGAATAAGAACGCTGAACGGGTACGTTCCGAGGCATTAGACTGAGGGGAATATACGGCGGTAAAAGTGTGTCCGACACCGAATTCATCCAGGAAGGTCTTAAAGGTTGACGACCGAAATTGAACACCATTATCAGACACTATAGTTTCTGGTATCCCAACAAGGTGAAATACCCTCCTCCAAAGGATGTCTATCACTGCTTTTGCAGTAAACTTACGAAGCGGCTCAATGAATGGGAATCGCGAAAGATGGTCTAAAACGATGAGAGCTCCAATGTTGCCAGACTTGGACCTAGGGTAGGGGGCCGATAATATCGATGTACAAGCGCTGGAATATGTGCTCGGAAACGGACTGCAGCGTCATTGGTGGTCGAAGGGTGTGTGAAGGAGCCTTGGTGGTCTTGCAGGTGAGGCATGACCCAACATATTCCTTAACTTGAGCGGCCATTTTAGGCCAATAAAACCATTACCGTAGTCCGCCGAGGGTTTTGGCCACGCCACCATGCGCACTCAAGGGTGGATCATGGGCACTCTTCACTAATTCTGCCGTCATTTCTGACGGTACCCACAACTTCCAAGCCAATTGGTCTTGAAGTCCGTTTCCGGTCGCATACTTGGTCCGCTTGTACACGAACCCGTCTACAACTTTTAGGTCCGGCAGTTGGTGTTGGTCTGCCTGGACTTCTGCCGCTAGCTCCATATAAGAGGCAGTTTTGAAATGCGGTGAAGTCAAATCTAGCTCCATTGGAGTCTCCTCGCCTTCCGCCGGTATCAACGCCTCGGCAGAGAACATGCGCAACAAGGAGTCCGGCACTACGTTTTGGCGTCCCTTTCTGTGGACAATTTTGAAATTGAACCCTTGAAGTTTCAAGGCCCACCGGGCTAATCGGTCATTGAGGTCTGGTTGGTTCATGAGCCATTTTAGGGAAACATGGTCGGTCACGATTTCAAATTCATGACCTTCCACGTAAGCACCGAACTTCTTGATTGCCAGCACCGCTGCCAGACATTCTTGCTCAGTGACGGTGTGATTTCGCTGAGCGGGATTCAGTTTGTGGGACATGTAAGCGATGGGGGCTTCAACTCCATCTTCTGTGCGTTGCACCAGCACGGCCTCGACTCCATGTTGACTTGCGTCACATTGGATGGAGAAGGGCTTGTTGAAATCTGGGCTGTGCAGCACAGGGGCTGAAGCAAGGCTGTGTTTCAATTGCTTGAAAGCATTTAGCCTCTCATTGGTCCACACAAACTGACTCCGCTTTGAAAGCATGTTTGTCAGTGGTGTTAACAAAGACGCATACTCTTTGACGAAGCGCCGATACCAACCGCAGATTCCTAAGAATCTTCGGAGTTGCTTCGTGGTAGAGGGTAATGTGAAACCCATGCTGGATTTTTCCTTGTCAGGATGTGTCTGGATAGTGCCCCCACCAACAATGTGGCCAAGGTACTTGACATCTCGCAAGAGGAACTTACTCTTTTCCACATTGATGGTGAGGCCAGATTGTCTCAAATGGAAGACGACCTGATGAAGTACCTGAAAGTGAACGTCAAATTCTTCTGTTATGACCAACAGGTCGTCGAGGTACACGAATACCTGGTGCTTGAGTTGGGGCGGAATCACTTTATCCATTAGTCGTGACATCGTTTGGGGTGCATTAAACAACCCAAATGGCATCACGACAAAATGGTAAAGAGGTCGCCCGGGCGCAGTGAAGGCTGTCTTCTCCTTTGACTTCTCCTCCAAAGGTATTTCAGATCAAGGCTGGAGATGAAATTTGCCTTTGGGAGTCTGCTGAGAATTTCGTCGATCAGCGGCAAAGGGTAGGCATCCTTCACTTTGACCAAGTTGACTTTCCTGGCATCCAGGCATAAGCGCACCTTCTAGGGCTCTACCACCAACGTTACCGGTGAAGACCATGCACTCTTTGACTCTTCGATTACGCCCAACGCTAACATCCGGTCAATCTCCTGATAGAGGAGTTTTTCGACAGCTGGTGACACAGAGAAATGTCTTTGTTTTATGGGTTTCTGGTCACCAGTGTCGATGTCATGACGGATGCGCGTAGTCTTTCTCAAGCCCTCTACAGCGAACCAACGAAAGTAAGCAATCGCAGCCCGAAGTCTGTGATGCTGCTCCTGTGTGAAAGGGTGGGCGCAATCGTCGAGTGTGTTGAGGCTGTTGGTGGTGTTGACCTGTGGTGGTGGCGCAAACAGGTCTGTGGCCAGGGCAAAAAGACGGACGAAGTCCACTCCTAGATAGAGGCTCTGATTGAGAGTGGGTATAATCCAGAGCGTCAACGTCTTGGTGAGCCCCCGGAACGTGATGTCGGCTGATACTCGGCCTACGGCTTGATGTTGCGTGCCGTCAGCCGTTTATCATTGGTGGCTTGGCTAAGCAATGTAGGTGCTGTGTCACTCGTCCTGTCTACCTGCTGGAGCGTGGTGGAGATTGCTAGCTCTGGGGGAGGCGTGAGGTCTTGTTCCGCGCTCCCTGCGGTACGTTTTTTGCTTGGCAGTTCGCGCAATTTGGCTTATACGTATCTGCCTTTCCGCAGCCATAGCAAAAGATATTTCTGGCCTCCATGCACTCGTCAAAACGATGTCCCACTTTCTTGCAATTCCAGCAAGTAGGCAGGTCCATGACGGCTTCCACTCCAGGTTCTTCAGGTTAGTTCTCAAAATTGTCCAGCGGGTTTTCTTCCAATAATAATTTGGCGGCATTTCTCCAGTGAGATGGACGGCGTCGACCTCTGAACTCCTTTTCGAAATTTTCCTCACGGATGACGGCCTTACGGAGCATACGAACTGAGGGCAGATGAATTTGCAGCAAACCACGACGAATATCTGGCATTAAATTGCGCCTAAGCATGTCTGCTAAGTCAGCGTCAGCGATGGGGTGCTGTAGGCGATCGACTAGCTTATATATCATATTTCTGCGCTGAAATCATCAAAGCTTTCATTTGGTCGCTGTTTTCTTCCTCGAATTTGCTCCATCATGTCGGCATCCGCGAAGCGATCCCCGAAATGATTGCTCAGTGCCGACTCCAGGTCCACCCAACTGAAGTCTCGTCTCGTTCAATGGAACCTCCAGAACCAATCTGCAGCTGGTTCAGTCAGCAAAAGGTGTATGTGCTGGCATAAGATATTAAAATTTCCGCCCAGTGTGTTCCTTTTGAGTGCCGCGACCCTGTAGATAAATACCTCTACTGGTACAGACGACTCTCGACCCGAGAACTTTAGGCCCCACCCACCAATAATACTGGCCACCTTATCGTGGTGAAACTGAACGTTGTTGCCACCAGGGGTGCGAGGTGAATAAGAACGCTGAACGGGTACGAACGATTGCGCGCGAGGGTTTAATCTCGGCGACTCTACATTCCCAGCTTGGGACGGAAGGTTTAATTCGGCCATGCGCTCCAGCATCGCGCGCATGCCACTTTGCAGCTCTGAAATCTGCTGCTGCAGTCCACCTTATTCTCGTTGCACTATAGAGCGCACTCCGGTGGCTTCTGAAGGAACGTCTGATATTGGGGATACTTTCGATGACGGGCCAGGTGGCTGGATTAAACCTTCCGCCCCCGACTCGGCCTGTAGATCGAAGTTCCTTATGTTCAATTCTTAGGATCGCATGCCTCGGGTTTTTACTCCCAGCCGTTGCGTCTTAGGCCGAGCCCCTCGCGGCATAGATGCTGCAGCAGTGGGGGCCTGTCCGGCACCTAAGGGAAGATTCAGTGGTCCACGGCACAGCGGGCAATCCATATGATTTCTAAGCCATTGCTCCAGGCACGTCTCATGGAACTTATGTCCACATTTCGTTGTATACGTGGCCTGGGCAGTAGTGAATGATTGCTGGCAAATGGAGCACTGAGCCTCGACTGTGGTGCCAGACAAGTCCTCACTACTATGTCTTAACGGCATTTTGTCCAAATCTGAGTTTAAGGAAATTCTGAAAATTCAAATTCATTATTTTGCACGCTAACGTGACTAACTGAAATCAATACGCTTAAAGCTAAATATGGCCAAAGTGCCAAAAATTCAAAAATATAAATGCACACCCGATGGTGTGTCTAACTCTTCAGTATAAGTATCTTAACCTAAGCCAAAGTGACTAAAAGCAATGCGTAATAATTAGTAGACCAAAGCGCCAAAAATTCGAAAAATGATAAGTGCACACCTGTTGGTGTGTCTAACTTTTCAAGATGTATAAAGTTTAAATATATTCCAGGTTGAGCGAAACTTCAAAATTTCAAATCTTGCAAAAGAGGTTTGAACGAAAAAGTACGAAGTAGGTTTCAAAAAATACTCTAAATTTATAATAGTAGGCCTTCTTATTGTGCGAGACCCGGTCCGTTCTTTCCACTTTTCAGGTCCGCTGGCTGGCTGGCTGAATCAAAACAAATGCAAGAATGATCATATAAAGGTGAGATATTAATTAGCGAAATTTGACGGGAAGAAAATGTTCAAGTGACTATAAAAATGTTTACGTATGAATGAATTTAATTAAAAGGTGAAAAAAATGTTTAATTGTGAAAAATCTATGTGACTAAAAAATAAGCTTGGGTCGTTTCCAGAAGGGAATCGCCCAGTATGGGGGACTGTTCACCTCCTCCGAAATTCTACGAAAAGAGAGGAGCAGGGGATCAAAACAACTATGTTGTTGCTTGACTCAGATTCAGCAAATGGTCCAAGTCTGGCCAAGCTGCAGGGACGTGTAGGCGGCACCACGCCAACCCCACGTAATCCACCACAGCTTGAACCAAACCCGAGCCAAAAGCCGAAGCTGGGTCAAGACAACAAGGAAATATGATTTGGATCAGCTTCCCAATATAAAGTGGGGCAGGGGCCCTTCGGATGAACGGGACAGGATTGGCGGTAAATCACCAAAACCTGTTATCCGCGGCCAACCTCCAGGTTGCACCCAGAGCCAAAAAGCTCAAAAGACAACACAACAAGAAGCTGCCCAAGAGGTAAGCTAAAGGAATGAAGTTAATAGGATGGGATTCGGTAGGATGTTTGCGGCTAGAAGGGAAAGAGCGAGCAGTGCAGGTCTTAATACAAGGGCTTGTTCTCTCGAACGAAAATGAGTTGATTCGCAAGGGAGGCGATTCTAGGACTTGCATGTGAGAATGGAAATTTTAGGATTGAAGACGTAAAGTCTTAAAGGGAGTATGAGTCGAAGCTCATAACTTTTTTCTCACTTTCTGTGGGTTGCCCAAAAACAAGTTTTCGGGCCCCACGTTGGGCGCCATTTGTAGCGGAAATAATGAGATTGGGAGTGCTAGACTTTAGCACAACTCAGAACCAGACCGAAGACCGGAGCCAAGATGGCTAAGGTCCAACAGAAGTATGAATAGCTGATGCCATTCAAGAGGCAAAACAAAAAAAAGAATTGCCCCGAGATCAGGTTGCCCTAGAAATGGCCGTGAAGGCCACTCGTCCACATTAGTGGAGCACCCTTTAACCAACCCCGATGGATGCTGGGGTGCCGCTTTGCTAGCTCGCTGCGGCTGGGATGGGCCCATGAAATAATGGAGTTGGTTTGCTCTCTAGAGAAACGGGATGCGACGTGTTATTCATCCGTCATGATTACGTAGCCGCAAACTGGTATATAAGAATACCAAGGGACAAAAGGGGTATAGTTCCATGAAAGAAACCACCCATGGCTCTGCAACATGGGTAGACTAAGCAGACCCAGTGCTCGTGACAACGCACGGAGCCAGAAAATTGCAATTCTACAAAGGAAAAACGCGGGAAAACCTCTTTTTTCAGAGGAACCCGGGTAAGGCAGACAGCCCCGTAGCGGAGCCCTTACCCCGATGGTCTGGGGTTATCCACCCTCTGATACTGGCCATAAAATATCAAATTCAAAAATCTACATAAAAAAAATCAGAAACTAGCTAATTGGCCAGTATCCCTCCCTATTAAGAATTGCTGAAAAATCACGAAATTACAACTAATTATTCATAGGCCAGCCAGGCCATGCGCGGACCCTGAAAAAGAAAAGAATTTCCCGGGCTTTTGCTCAATAAGAAGGCCTGAGGGTTTCAACTTAACAATTCATTTTTATTTATTAACGAAAAATTCGGTAACGTGATCTATAAAAGAATCAAAGTCCTCAGTAATTTATAATACTAAACATAAGTTCCGCAAGTTAGTCATGCTTTTTCCTAAGTTAACATCGCGAACAGTAAGTAGTGACGTCAGCCTTACGTTACGGAAATGCATTTTCTCCTCATCGATGGTTAAAAGGCAAGTATGTTTATGTGAAACCATTTTCTTTCCACGAACATTTATAAAGCTACTAATTGAAGGGATCTAGCTTTACAAATGACTACCAAGCTTAAATAATTCAATAGTGGCATAAGCAATACAGATAATAAGTATGAATCTCTGAGCAGTTTTCAACGTTTAGTACCTCTTAAACAGTAAAAATGTTTTGTTAAAAAAAAATTCCAATCGTAAAAAACTTCTTAATTTCAGCTCATATGGAACCTCTACAAACTTCCTTATTTGTTATTTGTTGTCATACCAATGATGAGTCGCATTTGTTTGGTGACTCGGAAGTTGGTTGTGGCTAGACTACTTAGCTAATTGAATGACCGCAATTTTATTTAAATTCAATAAAAACGATTGCACATTCGTTCCAATGTGTTGTGCATTGCAGAGTTGACTTTCGTTATCCCATTAAATTTTATACGATTGATTGCATCCGCATCAACCGGCGACCTCAGTACTAAACGAAGTAAAAGGTCCAATTTGTCAGGACTTGGTCAGAGTTACAGTTAAACTATGATTTCTTCATTTTTTTTCTATATATCGTTTACCAGTACATAATTATTATTATTTTAATTCCGAAATAATAGTTGTTTGAATTCTAATACCATAGAACAAAGCAATAATTCACTAATACGCTAGATCCGCGAACTATTTTCAATAAAATGGTTGTGGGCCCACAGTTATTCGTAACGAAATTAATATCATTCGATCTTTTGTCTTTTCCATGAGCTCTGACATAGGTGCGAAATACATGCATACTAAGAAATAATAACAAGATGCTTTCGCATAGCAAGCATTTACAACAATTAAAATTATTCATATTTCGAACACATGTATGCAAATAAAAAAACCCTAGCGCATCAGAACCGCTAGAAATACTAATGTTCGAAGAACAGTAGAGGATTTGTGCAGATTTTGAGTGTATTGTTATATATTGTTGTTATACTGTTCTTATTGTCTTACATATTATATATTGTACGTATTGTCATATGTATTGTTATATATTGTATATTCGCGATGTGAATACTTAATGCAAGCATTTATTGGTACCAAAATAACAAAAACACCTCGTGCTAGCAGTCCTATCTGTCTCACGTTGAAGTCAACCTGCCCTGCGAATTTCGTGTTGATCCGATCACTGCATTGGAAGTTATAGGGATACAAAGAAATTTAGGGTAACCATTCGCAAGAGCTTTCAAATTTTCTAGATCTTAGTATTTGGTGTGTATTTTCACTACAAGACCACTACGATTTGAAAATTTTATGATAAAATCGCTTACTAAAGCTATTTCAAAAAATACAAAAACAATCATAGCTGGCAACCCTATCATTGTTTTTCAAAATAGATTTATACTGAATATTGTCTACAATAATTTAAATTTGTCATATAAATTTCGTTATGATACCATGACTGTACTGGAGGCTATAGGGCAAAGAGCTTTATTCAAATAAAATAACATTATATAAAAAAACTTGGTGCAGTTGCACCAATTTTTGACGATTCTAAAAGCATATAGATATATAACTAAGATGCTTTGCTTTTATATGATGTTTTAGTGCTTTTATATAATCGAAGTCGTTTGTCATAAATTATGCTTACCATAGAAGGGGGATGATGCAGATGAATAAACTAATAAACTCGGTTAGAGGTTCAAGTAACAAACAATAAAAAATAGTTTGCTTATGAATAGAAAATGGAAGCATCTGTTGGTGCGATATTTACGAAATTGTCCGGTGCTGGCAATCATGTGCTAGCACCATGGCTGCTTCACGTTGTGTTAAACTCACCCTATGAATTTCGTTTCGATTGAATGTCTGTGCTGTAAGTTATAGGAGTGAATTAAATTTTAGGGTTACCATCGTCCAAATTTTTTAAATTTTTGAAACGTAAATATTTGATGTTATTTGTCATTGCAGGATCATTCCCACTTGGAAATTTTATGACAACATCGCTCGATAAAGAAATGTCAATAAATTACAAAATGCATCATAGCTGGCAACTCTTTCACGGTTTTTCAACAAAATTTCTACAGATTTTCTTCTTACTAATTTTTCAACCAAATTTCTATGAAATCTATCTTAGAGTAAGGTTCACCTAGTGCGTGAATTTTGTTAAAATCTGGTGGCTAAATCGGAAGCTATAGGCCAAAAACCAGTTTTTTTTCTCAGTGATTTTTCCATATGGCACCACTACCACAGTATTGCCCGTATTGAAAAATCGCTTCTATCAGACCTGGTCCTAATTAATACCAACATGCTCTGTAAATTTCATATTGATCGCATAATCCGATTGTCAGTTCTCGTGAACAGAAGTTTTGGGTGCTGAAAATAGAGGTAATTTGATCACGGGTTGCCGTTCTTGTTTACCGCGGAATTTTTGAAATTTTTATTTGACTTGGTGGAGAAAAGTCAAAATTTGTCAACAATTTGAATTTATTTTCAAAAATCAAAAATTTTTCAGGAGACTCGATGATTTGAAGGATTTGTTTTCAGGAGCCTGCTGTAGCTACAGAGTTGCCCGCATAGTCTTGAAAGTCCATGTGTGTTAAATTTTAGTTTACATCAATACGCTCTGCAAATTTCACGATGATCCATTGTTTTTCTTAGAAGTTATGATAAATCGAAATTTGAAAAAAAATCCTTGCCTACTTTTAGGCACTCAGCGCCTACACCTGGCCCAAAATTTTCAATTCTTTATCATATACGAACTACAAACATAACAAGTTTTCATTCCTAGTACTTTTTTTTAACAAAAATTTACACTGCTAGGAAATATAGGTGTACCTGAAAATTCACTTAAATGCCCGCCGCCGCCAAAATGTTTAAGATATCTAAATTCTAGCAAGTCATGGACCTACCTGTTATATATATCTATGTTCTTCGAAAATTTCAACTCAATCGGATCGGCCACTCCAGAGATTATCTCTCTTAATCATTTTGCTGATATATATATATATATATATATATATATATATATATATATATATATATATATATATATATATATATATATATATATATATATATATATATATATATATATATATATATATATATATATATATATATATATATATATATATATATATATATATATATATATATATATATATATATATATATATATATATATATATATATATATATATATATATATATATATATATGACGAATTTTCGGCGAAGCGATTTTAATACTAATGTTCTTCGAACATTAGTAAAAAACCCTAGCGCATCAGAACCGCTAGAAATACTAATGTTCGAAGAACAATAGAGTATTTGTGTTGTTGTGGCAGATTTTGAGTGCATTGTTATATGTTGTTGTTATATTGTTATTATTGTCTTATATATTATATATTGTATGTATTGTCATAGATATTGTTATATATTGTATATTCGCGATGTGAATACTTAATGCAAGCATTAATTGGTACGAAAATAACAAAAACACCTCGTGCTAGCAGTCCTTTGCTAGCACCGAAGCCAAAAATAAGTCATATCTGCCTCACGTTGAAGTCAACCTGCTCTGCAAATGTCGTATCGATCCCATCACTGCATTGGAAGTTATAGGGATACAAAGAAATTTAGGGTTACCATTCGCAAGAGCTTTCAAACTTTCTAGATCTTAGTATTTGGTGTGTATTTTCAGTACAAGACCACTACGATTTGTAACTTTATAATAAAATCGCTTGCTAAAGCGATGTCAAAAAATACAAAAACAATCATAGCTGGCAACCCTATCTTTGTTTTTCAAACTAGATTTCTACTTAATATTGTCTACAATAATTTGAATTTGCCATATGTATTTCGTTATGATACAACGACTGTACTGGAGGTTATAGGGCAAAGAGCTTTGTTCAAATAAAATAACATTATATAAACAATTTGGTGCAGTTGCACCAATTTTTGACGATTCTAAAAGCATATAGATATATAACTAAGATGCTTTACTTTCATATAATCTTTTAGTGCTTTTATATAATCGAAGTCGTTTGTCATAAATTATGCTAACCATAGAAGGGGGATGATGCAGATGAATAAGCTAATAAACTTGGTTATAGATTCAAGTAACAAACTATGAAATTTCCAAAACTCGGAACATTTAAATATCGGTTGTTTATTTTATTGTAAATGGTTTGCTTATGAATAGAAAATGAAAGCATCTGTTGGTGTGATATTTACGAAACTGTCTGGTGCTGGCAATCATGTGCTAGCTCCATAGCTGCTTCACGTTGTTTTAAACCCAGCCTATGAATTTCATTTCGATTGAATGGCAGCGCTGTAAGTTATAGGAGAGAATTAAATTTTAGGGTTACCATCGTCCAAACTTTTTAAATTTTTGAAACGTAAATATTTGTTGTTAATTGTCATTGCAGGATCATTCCCATTTAGAAATTTTATGACAACATCGCTCGATAAAGCAATGTTAATAAATTACGAAATTCATCATAGCACAGAGTTAAAAACGCAACAAGATATGCTTTTCACATGAGTTTCGTTTTGATTTCGTCACTGCATCGGAAGTTATAGGTAAAAAATCTTTATGTTCCTGAGCAACTTTACAATATTAAGGAGACAAAAAGTGCCGTTGCTGGCGTCCCTATACTAATTTTTCAACCAAATTTCTATAAAATCTATCTTAGAGTAAGGTTCACCTACTGTTTTTTATTCAATTAAAAATAAGCCTTTGAAAAAAACATTTTTTTTTCCAATTTGAAGGTGCTATGTCCCCTTAAATTAATCTTAAAGCAAGGTGGTGTTGACAATTGCCATTATCTAGGGGTTTTCAATAGTGCCTAGACCCGAAATAAATCTATGCTCTTGTTAGTTTTGAGCAGTACTTGCTAAATCGTAGTACTGCTAAATCGAAAGCTATAGTACTGCTAAATCGAAAGCTATAGGCCAAAAACCAGTTTTTTTTTCTCAGCGATTTTTTCAAATGGCACCACTGCCACAGTGTTGCTCGTTTTCCAAAATCACTTCTATCAAACCTGTTCCTAGCAAATTCCAACATGTCCTGTAAATTTCATATTGATCATATTATCAGATCGTCAGTTCTCGAACACAGAAGTTTTGAGTGCTGAAAATAGAGATAATTTGATCACGGGTCGCCGTTCTTGTTTACCGCGGAATTTTGAAATATTTTATTTTACTTGGTGGGTAAAAGTCAAAATTTATCAATAATTAGAATTTATTTTCGAAAATCAAAAATTTTTCGGGAAGGTCGATGATTTGAAGGATTTTGGTTCAGGAGCCTGCTGTAGCTACAGATTTGCTTGCACAATCTTGAAAGTCCATGTGTGTGAAATTCTAGTCTACATCAATACGTTCTAAAAATTTCACAATGATCCATTGTTTTTCTTAGAAGTTATGACAAATCGATATTTGAAAAAAAATCCTTGCCTTCTTTTAGGCACTCAGCGCCTACACAAGGCTCAAAATTTCGACTTCTTTATCATAAGCAAACTTAGAACATAAAAAAGTTTCATTCCTAGTACTTTTTTTTAACAAAAATTTACACTTCTTGGAAATATAGGAGCACCTGAAAATTCACTTAAATGCCCGCCGCCGCCAAAATGTTTAAGATATCTGAATTCCAGCAAGCCACGGACCTACCTGTTATATACATCTATGTTCTCCAAAAATTTCAGCTCAATCCGATGAGCCACTCCAAAGATTATCTCTCTTAATCATTTTGCTGATTTATTTATATATATATATATATATATATATATATATATATATATATATATATATATATATATATATGACGAATTTTCGGTGAAGCGATTTTAATACTAATGTAAAAATGATTTTTCTCTAGTAGCCTAATATTCTGCAATGTTTACATAGGCAGAAGTTGTAAGTGAAAGGTTCAACTATAATACAAACAATATATTGATTAGTCATTACCGATCAGCTGCAACAATAATTAGGATGATGTGACTTTTCATATCATACTTGTTCTACTTAATTAATTTACAATTACTATGAAAGCAACCGCAAAGACAATTTGTCATACTCGCTAGACGCTTATGTATAAAAAAAACAAGATTTCATAACAACATTTAAATAAAATCGATGTTGTTGATATTGGTTCCGACGAGTATTGTTTTCGTGGTAGTCTCCTTAATCATCATTCGGTCGTTTCGAAACATATGTACAAGCGCTGTGTTCGTATGTATGGATATAGGCAGGTATACCAACTTAGATGTTGTATATTACAGACCCTCGCAATTATATATATGGGTTAGAACAAACCTTACTTTTCCTTATCCTTTTGCCTCTTCCCGTCGTCAGGGTCAGGAAGATACGAGGTTAAATAACTTGAGCACTTGTCAATTTGATATCACCATTTGTAGATTTGAATCTAAACTTAAAAGCGTCGCCGGACAATACAGTGGGGAATATTCCGTTTTCTCAATTGTGGCCGAAACAAGTTCAGTTGAACTCATCGCCTATATGGGAGTTAGGTGTTCAAATTAAACTCTTTATACATGACAGATTCCGTTGCAACCATTCTAGAATGAAAAAACTCTAGCGCACCTGAACCGCTAGAAAACTAATTTTCGAAGAAATTGTCGTTGAGTGACAATGTGGAAAGACGTAATACACTTTTTTGTAGAATCATATCAACCATTCCTTGTTCAAAGCAACAGAACTCAACTATTACACAAATGATGAAAATGTTCAGTGCTGGCAACATTTTCACAACGAAGCAGGAATAAGTTAACCTTCACAAGCTCATACTTAAATCAACTTATCTTTTGAATTTCGTTCTCATCGGAGGATATCATCCAAAGCTTCAGCGGTTAAACGTTGTTTGAAGCTGCCATCCGAAAAATGTTCAAAACTCGGAAAATTTAAAAATTGGTTTCTTAGTTTTATTGCAAATGTTTTGCATATGTGTATGTAATTTGAAGCATCTGTTGATGCAATAGTTACGAAAGTGGCTAATGCTGGTTACCCTGTGTCGGTTACCTTAAATATTGTGTGAATTTTGTTTAAATCTGATGGTTGAATCGGAAATTATAGGCCAAAAAGCTGTTTTTTTTCTCAGTGATTTTTCAAGATGGCACCAATGCCATAGGGTTGCCCGCATTTCAAAATTATTTCTATCAGACTTGGTTCTAGTTGATACCAACATGTCGTGTAAATTTCATTATGATCGGATAATCCGGTCGTTAGTTCTCGTGAACAGAACTTTCGAGTGCTGAAAATAGAGGTAATTTAGTGATGGGTTGCCGTTCTTGCGCAAATCGGAATTTTAAAAATTTCAAATTGATATGATGCACAAACGTTAAAATTTATCAATGATTTGAATTTTTTGTCAAAAATCAAAAATTTTTCAGGAGGTTCAATGATTTGAAGGATTTTGTTTCAAGAGCCTGCCGCAGCTACAGAGTTGCTTGCACTACCTTGGAAATCCATGTGTATTAAATTTTAGTCAACATCAATACGCACAGCAAATTTCACGATGATCCAATGTTTTTGTCAGAAGTAATGACAAATCAAAATTTGAAAAAAAATCCTTGCCTATTTTTAGGCACACTGCACCCACACACGGCTCCAAATTTCCAATTCTTTACCATAAGCAAGCTTAAAACATAATAAGTTTTCATTCCCAATACTTTTTTTTAAAAAAAATTCACGCTGCTTGGAAATATAGGAGTACCTCAAAATTCACTTAAACGCTCGCCGCCGCCAAAAGGTTTAGGATATCTGAATTTCAGCAAGTTGTGGACCTACCTACTAAATACATCTACGTTCTCCGAAAGTTTCAGCTCAATCAGATTGGCCACTCCAGAGATTATCTCCCTTAATCATTTTGATGATATATATATATATATATATATATATATATATATATATATATATATATATATATATATATATATATATATATATATATATATATATATATATATATATATATATATATATATATATATATATATATATATATATATATATATATATATATATATAGAAATATGAATTTTCGGCGAAACGAGTTTAATACTACTTTTCTTCGAAAATTAGTAAAAAGACTAGCTTTTGAGCATATGACTAGTTATGAACAAAACTTCACCAACTTGGTGGGAAAAGGATGTTGAACGCACAAGCGCACATACAGTTTTTCATCCACTCGGCATTCAATCCCAAATGCAATGTATACGTCGGGACGCGAGGGGCATTAAGTGTGTTGATCGTGCTGTATTCACGTGCTCTTCTAGATGTATTCCCACAACGAAAACTTATTTTCACATTTCCGCATTCTTGACGAATGTTGATTCTATTGTTTCTATTCACAGTATATTTCTGCGGAACGTTTCTATTTTGCGCACGAATGCGTAATAGTAATCACCATAGTTTTAGGGTGAACGCTGGTAAGATTCTGCCTCGAAAATATGCACAGAATCTTTTCCAAATTCAATCTATATTCCGTTTCTCACGCACCAACCTTATTATAATCGTAATCGCACTCATTCAACAGAAATTTGCACTAGCTTACGCGGTTATTGAGAACGTAATTTAATTGGAGTTAGTATTTAATTTTTAATACTTTTCCGATCGACTTCACCGTCGCCTATTTCGGCCAACTGGCCCCTCGCACGATCTTCACTCGACCTCTCGTCGCTACGACTTCACCCAGACTGTCCCGAAATGTCGTATGCCATTTGAAACGAGCGAGCGAAATTCCGTTAGGAATTTGGTCGCTGGGCATTTACAATAACAAGGTCGCATAGGACTTGCAGTATCTTGTTATTGTACAAAATTGAAACGTGTTTCAATTTGCATTTCAATTTAGCGATTTCGAGCACAGGACAGTGTGCATCGAAATTAACGGTCCAGTAATTTCACTTAAAATTACTGGATGCTTCAAAATTGTGAATGAAATTTCAATAGCATGGTTCTATCCTTGACATAATTGATACTACTATAGAACAGTGGCGTGGCGTTCATGGAAGCAAGCGAAGCATTGCTTCCCTTACATTGGGCTGACATAGATTTTAAATTGTTTTTTTTTCGAAATCGTGAAATAATCGAGTATTAGCATTTATTAAAAAAAAAATTCTCAAATCTAAGTGTGAACATCTCACACAGTTGATCTGGTAACGCCACAGAATGAAAATAATGAAAGCACAACCACGGCTTGGAAGCAACGTAAAAATTGCATCCACGACCATTTATTTGACCCCATATAGACTAGACTGTGACGTCATTCAAAAAAAATGTCTTCATATGATCTGTTTGGAAGCAATGAAAATGTTGCTTCCTAGGGGAAATTATCTTCTCAAGAGAGAGACTCAGAGCGGAGCTGCGAATGCATGACTATTGGTGGAACATATTCCTGCGTTCCCCTCACTAGTAGCAGGGTAAATTGTTATTGCTAACATTTTACTTTGCTTGTACAGATTTTTGTGAATGAAGAATACTTGCTGTGAGCGAGTTTGAGTTATGCTTGAGTTACAATCAATGCAACCAACATTCGCTGCCAAGTTTTGTTGGTGGAACGAGTTACAGTCAATGCAACACAACATTTACCGTCATCTGTCACTGGCTATATTAAAGAAATTGCTGTTCGATAATTTGGATCCTTTAAAGCCTCGGAAAGATATATCAGTGAATATTTTATCCTCTAAAAGCTGCGGAGTATAATGCAAAGCAAAAATGAGACAAAAAAATACAACTTCTGATTGTCATTTACATATGACAGTTCCGGTTTCCAGAATCTCATAGGAACAGGTGGAATTGGATATTTTCAAAAATGTTGTTGCCATGCCAAGTTTGAGATATGAGCAAACTCTGCTGCCAAGCAAAGTTGTGTGGCATCATTGTAACTGCTCTCATACGTTCTCATGTGTTCAAACTCATTTTGTTGTGCAACAAATGTTGGTTGCATTGATTGTAACTCTAGCTTTACGATATGTTAAGAGCGTTGCCAGAGGCTGTGGATTCAATAAGTTGTTATTTTATGTATTTTATTTATGATTTATATCATGACATTATTTTTTTGTATGTTCTATTTATGTATGTTCAATTGGCGAAGACTTTTAGATACTTATAGCTTATAGGATTTGGTAGTAATAGGTGAAATTGTAGACTAGAATTGTACAGGATTGAATGTGTAAAATTACTGTGTAAAATTGCATCATACTTTTAATTGATATTTGAAATAGTGAAAGATTGAAATAGGTGAATGTGTTCACTTGTTCTGTGGGTCAAAATTTTAGAATTCGTCAACTTATTTAAATTTTATTTCATTGGATCTCGGCAATTTGCTGAAAAATTGGACAGCATCAACCAGGACCCTTCAAAACCGTATTGAAAATTGTCTCTATAACAAAGAGGTAATCTACTCGACAGTTTGATCGCAAAATTAATAAATGAAAAACTCGGAACAGATTATCGGTTGTAATATTAAACAAAAATAGTTTTGCTGGTCATGTGTGCTCTTTTCAAGCGTTTCAGACATTTGGCGAAATATCGGATTTTGTAATTTAAATAATGTTAAAGCTGTGAACAGGCATGGTAGAAATAGCATTGATTGTTTCAATTCAGTCCTTTTACCTTCCAAGTTTGATTCCGGTGGCTTGAAGAATTGCTGAGTAGTCAATATAAATATTCAGTGATATTGCTCACAGTGAGGAGAAATTGAGAAACAGTGAAGATTCTAATAAACATTGTGTGTCATTTAGGATGTCAAGAAGAAGCATTACATAGTCATAATGAAAATGTGTATTCTTGCAATAGGGGTAAATCACCTAAAGACAATAAATCTTTTGACAGTGCGTAATCGATAATTGCCAGGTGACTCGGACCAAGCAAGTGTTTCTTCCAGATCATTAAATTATATTCAAAACGATCTCGTAAGTTGATTTAAAAAAAAAATATTGAAAGATATTTGTAATGAAATTTAGAAAAGCAAATTCATAGCAATAATATTAGAAAAAACAACCGATATATCATATCGATCACAACTTTCAACAACCTTTGGTTATATTACTTCTTCCGGTGCAGTTAAAGAAACTTTCATAAATCTCACAGATGTTTCTGATAACCAAACTGCCTCCCGTTCATTTAACCTTGTTTTGCATGCTGTCCGAAAGTTTAAAGTCTCGAGGAGCCTCTGTAATATCTGCCAAAATAACTGGGTTGCAAACATGTACAAAAAAAAATGCATAAACACAGAAAAATTATTCATTTCTTCGAACATTGACTAAATTTGATTTTATCTAAATCGTTCAATAGTAATAAATAGTAATAGTAATCCCAATCTACTATTAGTTTTTCAACAAAGACAATGAGTTTATGTGCTTTGTATTTATTCGTCAAAAATGCTTCCAAAATTAGCTCCAAAACGTGGGACTTTTAATGGTCGGTTATTTTTAAAAAAAATTCTATAATAAGGAGCAATTACAATAGATCTATTCAGATCTAATACAATCTTTAAGAAACAGTTTCACGGAAATTGGGAACGAATTATGGTCGATTTACAAAACAGCATAACGACGTAAAACAGCAAGGTGCATAATTGACAACAATGAGAATGTTGTACCATTCTTTACAAGTGCTTATGTCGAAATATTTTATAGCATAATCGTTAAAATAAACTCAAGGTTTCATATTTTTAAACCTTTTCAATTCTTCGAAGTTTGGCCACTTTCAAAAATATTATATTTTTAGTTCCTGGGAATGTTATTATTTTACTGATAAATATTGATATGGTTTCTTATTTTGTGAAGGACTATGAACTTTTATTTTCATAAGAATACAGAATGTTTACTCTCACGTCCCCGTTAGTAATTCCTGGGTGCTTTTATAGATAGCTTCTATTACACCTAACGAATTCGCGGAAAGCGTAATCAACCATGGACATCAACCAATTGCTTCCCTTCGGTAAATTGTCACGCCACGCCACTGCTATCGAAGTCATCAAGCAATGTGCCTGAAAGACTTTCATTTATCGCACTTTCATATGCTAAGAAGATGTTAGAAAAGTTCGTTCTATGCGTTTTCCATTGCAATATATGCATTCGACACTCGTCCACATGACGCAACGCGAACTTTAAAACAACCAAAGACTTAGTATTTTCAATCACTTGTAATGGGTAAATTGATAAGATATGCATTTGAGCAATGCATACAATAATTAATTGAGTTCCGATACAATTACCTTAGCGGTTAGCATAGACTACAACACAATTTCACTACAGCATTGGTATTTGGAAGGTGTTGTCTTAGCTTAAACATGAATTGTGTAGTTTATGTACGTGGTTGCTCATGGTCACGATGCATGTGCATTATTCATGACCCAATTGAATAATTGTAACAATAAGCGAAATAGCTTACTGGGAATAAGCAAAATAAGTAGCCCATGTGAATTATGTCATGAGCTGATGCGTGGAAACCGATTGAGTATTGGTTATGTACTATTGATGGGTAGGCATAGAATAAGAAACATTTTGTTATTTAAAGAGTGTACGTAGAAGCAAAGATGATTTTTATTATTATCATTATTATCGTTATTAAAACTAGTCTTTGAACTAGACCAGTAGAATTTAGCTAGTGTTGAATTGTTGTGAAAGATCCGTTGCCTTGCATTGGCAATAAAAAGTCTGCCTTTTCAAATCTGGCAGCTAGCCTTGCATCGACTTCTATTTAACCATATCGACTGCACGAGTCTCCACTCAGCGCGAAATATGTGGCAATCTACGGGTTGATATAGGTAGAAATATATTTGTAATCTACAAACACCGTGACGTATAACCTCCGTTTAATATAGCACGTGCATCTCCGTAGAGGACTATCAAAAGAGAGCACCAGCAACACGAACAACTTTTACTAGAAAGATGTCAACTTCCTTTACATGGCGATCCTACCAACTTCGAACCGACAAGGACTACACCAGCGAAACCAAGGACGGAGAAATAAAAGACGTCGAGGAGTTCAATCGATTTTCGAGAGATGCCTGATAATAACGAGAGAATTCGTGGATAAAGAGAAACATCAGAAGGCATATGTGCCGACACCAATAACACCATAAACATCTACTTTCTGATGCTTGTTATTTGACAGTCGGGCTGTCCAAGATTCCGGAATAGCTGCTAAGGTAGCAGCTATTTGCTGCTCGCAGTCTGGAGGATAGCAAGAAAGTAGCTCAGGCAAAATGGCCGTGCGTACACAGCTGACATGCAGTTTAAACGTCATTTTCAATTGGAAATTGAAATGAAAAGAAGTTTTTGCGCTTTTGTGACACAGGAGATGAGGAATAAGTTTGAAAATAGTGACAGCATAAATTAAATACGGGCTTTTAAACACTTAAACTCAACTCGAGTTTTAAGTTGGCTTGTAGACAGCGCAGCTCATCTTGAGTTTTTAGAAGGCGAGCATGAAGCGTAAAAGGCCAGGTGCAATGATTCCTGTA
Source organism: Nemotelus nigrinus (assembly GCA_947369275.1). NCBI lineage: Eukaryota > Metazoa > Arthropoda > Insecta > Diptera > Stratiomyidae > Nemotelus > Nemotelus nigrinus. The sequence continues at coordinate 93,254,586 of OX376372.1, read as the reverse complement.
TTATCAAACTTTCAACGATTTATTTTTGCTCTTTTTCTCATATATGGCGTCAAAAGCTGGAAATAAGTGATACATTTTAAATATGTTAGGAAAATATTAATGGATTGTGCAGCTGTATGTTGAAAACTCTTAAATTTCATACAGTTTCCGAAGTGCAATGGAAGTATTGAACTGATCCACGAAAATGCAAAAATTACAATAAAAAAATTGAAACAAAATTATTTTTGAATTTCCTGTGTAAAGGCTGGCCTTGGTAGCAGCTCTTGGCTGTCCAAGCTGCTTCACCTTACTACTGCGAATTTTGACACTTGCTAAAGTGATGCTGTGCTATGCTTTTGGAGCAGCTATAGCATGCACATTGAACACACCCCTGGACCACAACCAAGAAGAATCGATAGCTTTATCAAGAGTAAACAGACCAAGGAACCGGTAATCCAGAAGTTACAACGCAGGAAGTGCGGTGGAAAAAAGTACAATGCGCGACGTGCCAAGGCAATACTTCACCGAATGATTAGTATATCTGCAGACGAATCACGCGAATCGTTTAAGGAGGAATTGAGTTAATATAATTACAAACGTAAAGATTAGTAAATGTTGGAAATTTTAATGTATTGTTTATTTTTTTTGGTGAAAACACATTTACTCACAATATGGGAAATAATTGTAGCACTGAAGCTAACATTTTTGTTGAATATAGACAAACAATTAGCACTTCTGCCGTTTTCATAATTATACTTGCATTGCTGTATGTGTTCAATGCTAAGCAGAAAAATATGCACAGAAGATTATGGACAAGAATATTATGTTAGGAAGAAATCAAAATATTGTATAAAGAAAAATGTATACATATTTGTGTAATGTGAAAAAAAATTGTAATGTTAAGTATAGACTACAATGGATAAATGACTGCAGCGAAAGTAAAAGAATTGTTGCTGGAATTAAAAACTGTTCCGAGCAGATGTCCCTACAAGTTTTATGGCAAAGGGGGGCGGGGATGGTGGGAACTTTTCGGAGCACACTTTCACTCCTACCCTGGAGTCTGGTAGATAAGCTTGTTCACATGCTTTTTTTCATGCGCCTCTTAAACATAGAAAAACTCTAGCGCACCTGAACCGCTAGAAACACTAATGTTCGAAGAACAGTAGAAGAATCGTGCAGGTTTTGAGTGCATATTCCACCACATGTGCTGCTTATTACGGCCAAACTGTTTCAAATGCCACGTTTTACTTTCGTCTTAAGAATGCATTATAACTCATATGGTGCAAGGTTTCAGATATTACCACTGGCATGAATTTCAACGTTTATGAGAGCAAAACACGGGTTAATTATATTCGTTATCAGTTGCTTATTTCACATAATTTTGAAAGCAGCATCTCATATAACATCAATGAAGAAAATGCTCAGTGCCTGCAGCACTGTAACTGAAGTTGGTGTTTGGGGCTGCGATCCGAAAAATTTGCAGAACTTTGCGAATTGGAACATCGGTTATTTATTTTCATTGTAAATGTTTCCGGTATGTATACTAACTGTAAGCATTTATTGATACAAAAGTAGCACAACCGACTCGTGCTGGCAACCTTTCGCCAGTATCAAATCCAAGAATATATCAAATCTGCTTCACGTTGTTTAATTACATTCGAAGTTATAGGAGTATAAAGAAATTTAGGGTTACCTGCAGCGAGTTTTTTCAAATGATCGAAAGCTTAATATTTGCTGTTTATTGTCACTACAATATCATTACCATTTGAAAATTCTACGATAAAACCGCTTAATAAAGATATTGCAATTAAACACAAAACCAACAATAGCTGGCAACCCTATCGTGTCTTTTCAACCAAATTTGGCCTGAATAATGTTTATGACAGGTTTCATTAATTGTATGAAATTCGTATTGATTTCATGACTGCACTGGAAGTTATAGTACAAAAAGTTTTATTTTCCTGAGCGAATTTTCAAAACCAAAGACACAAAAATTACCATAGCAGGTAGCACCAATCAAATTTTTCAACCAAATTTCCACCAAACAGAGATTAGAGTTAGGTTTAGCTTCTGTGTCAATTTCATGAAAATCTGGTAACTTATTCACATTTCATAGGGCAAAAAGCAGTTTTTTTTCTTTGTAATTTTTCAAGATGGCACCACTGGCACAGAGTTGCCCACAATTCAAAATCGCTTCTATCAAATCTGGTCTTACTTAAGTCCAATGCATTCTGTAAATTTTAGCTGTATCTGATTATTGGTTCGTGAGTTTCCGTGAACAGAAGTTTTTGATGCTAAAAATATAGGTTAACTGGGAGAGGGTTACCGTTCTTGTCCGACATGAAATTTCCAAAGTTTTATTTTGAACGTGTAGATAAAACATAAGATTTATATACAGATTGGTTTTATTGTAAGAAACGGACATTTTTTTGAATATTCGATGGTTTGAATGTTTTTACTTCCAAATTTTTTTTTTCAAAATGAAGACACCAAAATTATCATAGCTGGCAGCTCCAATCGAATTTTTCGACCAAATTTCTACCAAACGTGGCTTAAAGTAAGGTCCAGCAATTGTGTAAGTTTCGTCAAAATCGAACGATTCAATCAGAATTTATAGGGCTAAAAACAGTTATCTTTTTTAGTGGTTTTTCAAGATGGCACCACTGGCACAGAATTGCCCGCATTTCAAAATCACTTCTATCAGACCTGGTCCTATTTAAGGTCAATACATGCTGTGAATTTCAAATAATTCTGCCCATCGGATCGTGAGTTTCCGTGAACAGAAGTTTTTGATGCTAAAAATATAGGTAAATTGGGCAAGGGTTGCCAGGCGTGCCCGTTATACCATATCTTTTTTTTTTTTTTGGTTATGTAAACAAAGCACAAGATTTACATATGAAAGGCTTATTTTTGAAGAAACTGCATTTTTTCAAGAGAGACGATGATTTGGAGGTTTTCACTTTCAGTGCCTGCCCTAGCTACAGAGTTGCCAGCACGCTCATTAAAAGCCACATAAATCTACAACTAAATAATATCAATATGTCCTGAAAATTTGGTAATGATTGAATAGCTCTGTCAAAAGTTATCGAAATTTAAAAATTTTCAAATTTTCCCGTCCTCTTTTTAGGCACCCAGCGCACACATAGGGTTAAAATATTCCAAAGCATTATCCGATTCATATGTAAAACACGTTAGAAATTTATTTTATTAACTTTATTTTTGCGAAAATCATTTGTGCACGAAATAATAGGTATATTAAAAATATCACTTAAATGCCCGCCGGCGCGAAAAGGTTTACAATAACTGACATTTAAAGAGACCTGGACCTATTCTGCATATACACCAATGTATCCTGAAAGTTTCAGCTCAATCGAATGGCGCGTTCCCGAGATTATCTCACTGAAATTTTTTGTACATATATATATATATATATATAAAGAAATATGAATTTTTGGCCGAATCGATTTTAATACTAATGTTCTTCGAACATTAGTAAAAACAAACACCCAAACAATCCAAGTCGTAATCTAAATCGGATAATACCAACATGCCGTTGAGAAAGAGGATGCTTTTAGTAGTTTAGATCAATCTATCTCAAAAACGGTTATGGTTACAAGAACAAGTTTTGTAATTTTTTTTGTTGGAAATTGTTTAAGCTAAAAATTTGGCATACATTGTTTTCCTGAAGACGTGACCGTTACTGAGATATTAAGGAAAGGTTACTTTTGGTGACCTTTGACCCTGTATAAATAGTAAAGCAACACTCGGATCGATAGGGACTTTTCACATTTTGTTCAAAACGCCAGTACCATGGTTCACACCAAAATTTAGCTTCCCCCTAATTTTTCTGAAGCACCATGTGAAATTTCCCTGGACTATAGTGAATGAGAGAAAAACGAGGCTCATCAGCATAATGTTTTACATATCAGCAATTATAGAAGGCACGATACGTATAACAATAACGAATACAAGTATAATAATCGTGGAAAAAATGTTCCACGTGGTAGATTCGGTAATAATAGGTTTACGAGAGATAGTAGACACAATAATGCAAGTCGTGATAGCAATGGAAATGATTACAGACGCAATGGGGGCAATAAAAATAATTATAGACGCACTAATAAAAGTCAGGGAAATAGCCGCTTTAAAGAAAGTCCGAGAGATAATCGTAGAAAAATACGCATAATAGAGAATCAGAGAAACGAGCTAACTTCCCAAGAAGATTTTGGCAACATCCCGGATGAAAATTAGATAATGAAGCCGTGAATGTAGTAAATATGTGTTAGATAATAGGATATATAAGATCACGAATATGAGCACAAATTATGTAGCAATCTACATCGAGAATGAGAAACGATGGTAGATACTGGAGCTGACATATCGATTTACAAAATTAACAATTCTAAATCTGTATTATATGACGTAAAAACACAAAACAGGTGCAGATTAACGGACATAACAGATTGAACTACAATGTCTTTAGGAACGGCTAAGCTGTGGTTCAAGATTGAGGATACAATAATATCCAACACATTTCATACGGTAGACGAGAAATATCCTATTGAGAATAACGGCATTATAGGACGTGATACGTTAATAGTCAAGTATATGTGCGAAATCGACTATGAGACACATACCATATCCTTCAGTACCCAGGACAGAGATTTTGTGTTACCTACATATACTAAAAAAGTTAATATGGCAAACATAAATACACCCGTGAGAACGGAAGCCATAGTACCCATAAACGTAGATAGAATGGAAGAAAGCGTTATTTGGAATAAAGACATTAAGACCGGGGTATGTTTGGGTAACTGCATAATTCTAGCTAAAGGTAGTTGTCATGTGAAAATACTTAACACCAACAAATATGACGTGACTCTGAAAAACTTTCAAACAGAGTGTAAGAACTAATACCGTCCTTGCTTAAGAAGATGTAAACGGAACAAAAAAGCAATGCAGCCACACAATACATTTAAAAATTATGTAGCCTACAGCTTTCGAAAAGGTCTTAAAGACGTTTCGACTGCCTAGCTTTCTTTTCTTTACCATTACGTCATTGAGTGTAGTAAGGAAATAGGTTGTGCGATAAGTGTCGAGTGTTTATGAACTGAGCATTTACCATGTAAGAAATTGATATAAATTCAATACGTCATACTTTTATTCAAATTTTTATAAATTAAATTACAGCCGCAAGAACTTGTACTGAAGTGAATGTAAGATCAAATTTTGGCTGGCTATACAGTTACACAGATTATTGCAAACCGTCGAAACAAAATATAAATTGAATTCAGAAACATTGATTCTGCGTTTCAAACTACCGCTGGGAGTTCTTACATTTCTAGTTTAAAAATTTAATATTTGATTTTTCGGATTGAAATTGAAATTGGTACAAGTTCTTCAAATGAGCACCCAAAAACCAGTCCAAGACAACAAGCGTGACTTAGGAAATATTAAACAAAGAAGAGGCTAACTACCCGCTTTGTTCAGACAATGATTCAATTGAAATGGTTTCATGTGATGGCTGCCCAAATTGGTTCCATTTTAAATGAGTTGGCGAGAATGTATGTAATAAAGACTGGCTTTGCAACAAATGCATTGCCAGCTTTAAAGCGCTAGCAAAGCGCAAGGTAGAATGCGAACGAATTCTGGAGACCAGGTTAGATGAGCTCCAATAACTACAAGATCGAGTGCGTGAAGATGAAATCCAGCACAAAATCGATGAGTTGAAATCAGTGGCGGCTCGTGGGAATCAATGTGAGTGGCACTAAACTGCATATTCCTAATTTATATTAGAAATTTTAAATAGTTAGACAGTTAACCTAACAGTTAAGCTATACAATTCAGTAGCAGATGACATATTTTAGAACACTTCATCATTATATATTAATTTTGACAAGTTTAAACTGGAGTATAATCATATCCGAAACTATCTTAAAACATGAAAATCATGTATGGAATTTTGTTCCTTATGACTAGGCTGTCTTAGTTTCAAAATTTTTTAATTGAATTAATAAATAAAATCCTAGGTTACCATATGTACAGCGTGTTTTTAAAATATTATAAAGAATATTCGCCTGAAAAAATATTTTGTTTTAAATTCGCTATAACAAATAATTCATATAATTTATTAGTTTGGTTGCTTCTCTTATTGTAAAAATGTCTTAAGAATCACATTGAATTAAATCAAAGCAATAAATTAGATATCCCAGGCTTTCAAAAATAGATTGTACAATTCGGGGATTGAAAATTTCAGCAAAGAACCATCCATCTTGGGATACATGTTTGACCTTGGTCAATTTTGACCAATAAATATTTATGCTTTGAAGAACACGAATATTGAAAATTATCACTTCTCGCATTTGACGTAAGAAAACTTTTTAAAACTGTCTTCACAGATCAATTATATTGCAAACAATTATATAGCAATCAATTATGTATAGAATTTTCTCACACATTTTTAATGCAATCCCGGCCTAGGGAGGATATCCGGCTGAGGCTCCTTTTGGGTTCCGGACCAACTTGTCGAAGACGAGCCGTGGGCGCCACTTGCTCACCCCGAATTCAAGCCACAAGAGCCACGAGCCAGACTCGGCTCACCGGATTTCAACTAGAGAGGTGCCCTCAACTACACCCCCACGCTCCCAGGGTCAATGTTAATTCCCTGAGGACACCCCTACCAAATCCCCAACACGCCGTTCCCCCGCTCCGCCTCTACTCACCACGGAAATCTACTGTACTAAGGGACCCGTCACGTACAAACTCTTCTAACCGCGCTTTACCACGACAAGCTGGCCAAGTAATTCGTATGTACCTATTCTGCCACTACAATATGTATAAAACACCTACGTCTCACAACACGAATTTTCAATTTCACGTATTCTACTTTATTTCACAATTTTACAACTGATCTCCAACAAAATTTCCCTACTCTATGGTAATACGCGCTGAATCTAAGCAACTAATAACAACGCGCCAATACGACCAATATTTATTACAATTCTAGGTTTATTCACTAATCATTCCAGGTCGTTTCACACACGGGCGGACTAATAATATTTAACAATAGTTTTCGCTTTGTTTTTTTTCTTTTTATTTACGACTAATTTTCCATACGCCGAAATTTTCTATTATACCACCACTCAGCTCTCACAAGATTATTATAAATTCAATAGAATAATACAAATTCATATATATATATATATATATATATATATATATATATATATATATATATATATATATATATATATATATATATATATATATATATATATATATATATATATATATATATATATATATATATATATATATATATATATATATATATATATATATATATATATATATATATATATATATATATATATATATATATATATATATATATATATATATATACATATATATATATATATATATATATATATATATATATATATATATATATATATATATATATAAATATATATATATATATATATATATATATATATATATATATATATATATATATATATATATATATATATATATATATATATATATATATATAAAAAAAATTGAAATAATTTTTTCAATTATTCAATAACCTTAAATTAAACGAAAAGTCAGCTCTGCTTCCACGCTCCAAATGTAGGCTCGGATATGTGTTGTCAGCTCACGGACCTACAGAGAAATTCGTTTGATGTCGCCAGTCACCTCATCATAGCCTGGGCCTCAAACCCCGACCTGCCTGATAAGCTCCGTATCGAATTTCATTCACGTTCGTCGGTCTCCCATCCAGACAGGTACTCGAAACCGGCACTGCTTAACTTTTGGCTACTGGACTGTCGTCTGTTTTTAAATTTTTCACTTTATCCACTTTTTATTTTCCACTGTTTGTTTTTAATGCAATGTAAATTCTTCCGAATACTTCGTTTTGCTTTTCACGCCAATTATCAGCCAGATCCACTCAATTCGCCAGTCACTGTTAATTTTGAAATAATTCGAACAGCCAAATCCACTCGCTCCGCCAGTCACTTATGGATTCAATTTTATTTCGATCCGCCACAATATACCCGGTAATTTTTAAAATAATTTTATCAGCCAAATCTATTGACTTCGCCAGTCACTTTTCGGTTCGATTTTTATTTCAATATTCTTTTCGCCACAATATACCTGGTAATTTTTAAAATAATTTCATCAACCAATACCACTCGCTTCGCCAGTCACTTTTCGATTGATTAAAATCCCGCTTATTTTTACTTGCGCCGCTTCTTCGGTACCGCTTTTCAACAGCACCTCCAGTTTCGGGTCGATGGCCCAGTCACACGTGCCACCTCAGACCCAAACCCCTTTTTTAGCACTTCAACTAGGGCATTATGACTTTATGGCAAACAGCTGATGAGTGACTTGTTTGCATCAGCTGTGTTCCACAGCTGCAGTGACAATTGAAATTGTCAAAACGGCCACTGACAATTCGCCCGAAGTGTTTTGTTTATGTTTATGTTCGGGTTCCTGAAGCGCCTCCGCTGGCGTGAAAGTTTAAAACTTTCCACGAACTGGTTGTTCCGCAGACTCTACGCTCGGTAGGAGTAATAGTCAGAGTAGTGTATGAAGTAGTTCGCCACTAAGTACCGGTGCTTGGTGCACCCTTCCATTCGTTACAGGACGTTGCTGACGGATAGCTGTGGTGGCGATACGAATTGCATTGGGGCCCAATTCCCGGGTTTTGTCGCGCTCACAAGCCTGGTTTATGCCTGGCGGTAGGAGGCTTCGCATGATTTTTCCTACTAGATCTTTAGGTGAGTATATTAATTTATTCTGAACGTGAATTTCCAGTGTGTGTTGCTTTCCCGTTTATTTGACGCGTCGGGCTAGCATATCGAATCAGCCGGGTTGTTCGCGATCGTCGAGGAGTTCGTTTCGTCTGGTCATTCCCCTTCCGTCGTGAACTTAAATTACTTTACATAGGTTTAATCTACCCGCTAAGTACAAAACACAAGGGAGCTTTGTGCCTATCGTTTCACCCTATGGCCCTACGAGTGGTGGGTACATTAATTACCTATTGCGCTGAGTAGTGGCTTCGCATTTTTTTTTACACTTCGGGCAGTCTTCCCTGGGGAAGATTTGTCACGGTAGTTTACTATTTGTCAAAATAAAAAAAAAAATATTAAAATATTAAATATATGTAGCCGACCGGTTACGAACTTAGCATGGTTTTGCTTCACCGCTGTAAACAAGTGGATAGTGCAGAGTGAGCCGCTAGGTTGTTCGCCCGACGTGAGTCATCCATGTTGTCCATCTTCATCATCATCAGCCGCTGCACGTGAACGCTCGAGATTATTATGTGTAATATTCGTTTATATTAAATAAACATTTAATAATAACCTAAATATATATATATTAAATATTATATTATATATATTAAAATATATAATATTCGCAATTTATGATTTTAATACTAAATAATATTAGGATAAATGGGTTAGCTATTAGAGCCACGAATGTAATTTAAGTAAGATTAGGTTAGTTGTCGAAACAATCACAATCTCCGAATGCAGGGTAATTAATATTAGGTCAGTTGATCATCACAAGTCATGCCAAAGGAGTATGCGATGAATGAGACATTAGTACAAACGAACATTTAACGGACGCACAACTCAGTCGAACATCTACACATCAAACAGCAGACCGACACGGTTAAATTGCAGATATAAACAACACCGAAGCCATCAACGGCAATACCTAAATCGCGAGGCTATCCAAAACGCAAGAATATCGACGAGATATCGCGATCCGCACCATTATGCCACAAATCCATACACCCGGCAGAGCAATGTATGGGCTGAGTCGTACATACTGACGACACCAGACCTAGGCCAACAATTGACCTACGTACGACTGGTACCAAGTGTATCCCCGAGTTGATGATTCCCGAACGCAAAGTCACTGATCAAAAGGCGAATGGAGTTAATGCGAAAGATTAACATAATCGACCTGAGGCGCGAAGGATAGTCGCCATACGCGTAGGGAAACTGAGATCAGGAGGACATCAACATACGGGTCGGGGCACTTGCACATCCAAAACTTGCGGAACGCACGAATTTTCATATCGAAGGTCGGCACGAATTATCACTGTAACACGACTGGATTCTCATCTGATAGCGATCAGATGGAAGAAAACTGGGAGGATTGCGGATCTGTTCTTTGTCGAAGGCGAGAAAGTAAATGTAAAAAAACAAATTATGTAGCAATCTACATCGAGAATGAGAAACGATGGTAGATACTGGAGCTGACATATCGATTTACAAAATTCATGGCAATGTATGGGCTGAGTCGTACATACTGACGACACCAGACCTAGGCCAACAATTGACCTACGTACGACTGGTACCAAGTGTATCCCCGAGTTGATGATTCCCGAACGCAAAGTCACTGATCAAAAGGCGAATGGAGTTAATGCGAAAGATTAACATAATCGACCTGAGGCGCGAAGGATAGTCGCCATACGCGTAGGGAAACTGAGATCAGGAGGACATCAACATACGGGTCGGGGCACTTGCACATCCAAAACTTGCGGAACGCACGAATTTTCATATCGAAGGTCGGCACGAATTATCACTGTAACACGACTGGATTCTCATCTGATAGCGATCAGATGGAAGAAAACTGGGAGGATTGCGGATCTGTTCTTTGTCGAAGGCGAGAAAGTAAATGCAAAACTCTTACTCACCTGGAAAACGTATCAAAAGGCTGCGAGCACCACCAATTTAATTTACCGACAACACAATTGAAGTTAACAAATGTTGACATGTCGGAATGTCACGAAGGGGAAAACGTGAGATACGTTGTCCCAAAATTTGACTGTATCAAATTGGATCGCGAGGTGAATTCGCAACCCAACACTCAGACGAGTGAAAGCCATAGAGGGCGAGCGCCGGGAACGTTATTTTGAAAGTCCCGCTACCGCCAGGAAAATTTTCCTGTGAGCGGGATCGCCGAAAATCTTTCTTTTTGGATGGACCTCGGTGAGTGGATGGAAGTGTGGAATTGCTGCCGGAGGTTAATCGAGACTATTTTTCATTTCTTTCTTTTCAACTTCGAGTATCTGATGAATATTGTTGGAACTTGTGCCTGACGACGGGGTTTTCGAAAAAAAGCGAATCAGCGGATTTTGGCCGAAACTGGGAATTACGCGAGAATAGCTTTTGTCTGGAAGTTCAGCGAAGCCATCAATTGGAAGTTGGTCGAGAATTATCAACTACGAAGGACGGATTAATATTCGATTCAAGTTGGTGCGAGTATCAATCGGCGGAAAAGGGTCCCATCGAGGGAGAAAAATCTCAATTCAGTGATCCGGAATCAGGAGTTGGCGTAGAATCCAGGTTAGATAGTATGTAGAATTATATGTATTATAAGTTGGTTTATGTCTTAATTCGAGAGCTAATAAGGTGGTTACCATTACATGGTAAAGCGGTAAAATTAAAGTGATCATTGTGCGTAGAATCATAATAAAGTGTGAAATCGAAATTGCGCCGGTTATAATTGTTGTGGTTGATACTGGTGTTGAACATATTACACCGTCTACCTCTTCTCGCTTCAGGGCGACGGTAGTGAGGCAGTTCTTTGTAACAGAAGCGAGTGGCGCCCACCCGCGACCTTTTTCTTCGCGAGCTAAAGCCGCCCAAAGACTGCCGCCCTTGCGTCTCAGTTAGGGGAAAAGGGTTTTTCGTGCGCGACTGATATAACGGTGACAAATTGGCGCCCAACGTGGGGCCTAAAACGGTACTAACGGGAAAAACGGTACTCGAGAAAATTTTAGGAGCCAAATCCCAAATTGTGGGTAGGCTGATAGGCGCGTAGAATTGCATATAAAGTGAACCGAAAGGCGTATTTAAAAGTAGTTTTTACTGCGGAAATCGTTTTATTGTTGCTAAAGTAAGCTTTCAAATTAATCGTTTTACGAAATACGTGGAGATTATTTAGATAATAGATTTTTGAATTGATCATATACTTTTGAATTGATCGTTTTGTGAAAACAATTTTTTTCACATTTATGTATATATATATATATATATATATTGATTCTACATCTATTGGAGTTCTGAGTTGGTTAAGAGTAGAAAACGTGTGTGAGTGCAGATAGTGAAATCTTACTTATTTGAATTGCGGTTGAATTGTGAATGTGTGATATGATAGGTTAGTAAGTAAGAGGCCTTTCTTTTCAGGTACTATTAGTGAACTCTATATTTTTTTTTGTCGTTAGCGGGTTTCAGGTGTAGATTTTCGTAAATAAAAATAACTTGTGTTCCGCAGAAGGAACATATTTAGGGAATTTTTTCGGGAGTGTTATTGTTGGAGGTTGATTGTGGTAAATTTTCAGGATTGAAACAATTTCCGTGTCCGAGCCATGAAGATCTTGGTGGATCGACTAACCAGAGACGAGCTCACGTACGAGCTGGCCATCCGTGGATTTGACGCCGACACCGTCGACAATATGCGAAAGGCCCTGAGAGCGACTCTGAAGGCTGAGGCTGCAATGGACACTTCATACGTCGAAGCCGAATACCCTTTCGATTTTGAAACGGATTTCCGGGAACTGGAAGCTAAGGTGACAGAGGCCGAGGAACAGGTTGAGAGAGTGACGAGTGGCAAAGCATCCCTGGCGTACCTGAAGGCGAAATGCAGGATAGAGTTTGGGTTCCGCAGACTGGGGAACATACGGGCAGTAACACTGGAGCAAAAGGAAAGTGCGAAGAAGCTCCGGAATAGGTTTGTTCTGACGATGGGGGCATTGACAGAGAAAGTGGAAGACCCCAGCAACGACGAAGTAGAACCAAGCGGTATGGTTCAGGAGGCAGCATCGGTGCAACAAACCAAAGTAGTCAGGAGTTGAATTTCGCCCTGAACGGACGTCGTTATTTGCTGGAGGTGTTAGTAATCTCAAACATTCCTCAGCAAGTCATTTTGGGAGTTGACTTTTGGGAGCGGTTTGGTGTCGTTTTGGACATGAAGGGACGACAGTGGACGTCGGTAGCTGCGGCAGAGGTTGGAACGAGGAAGTCGCTACGAAGTCAATCTCATCTATCGGAGGTGGAGGCAGAGACTCTGGCGGGGCTGTTGGAGGAACAGTTCCGATTGATGGGCGATGGTTTGGGCTGTGCTAAGTCAGTGGAGCATGTGATAAAGACGACGGTGGCCCCAATTAAACAGCGGTATTATCTGGTCTCTCCTGCAGAACAGCGTCAAATAAACTCAGAGCTAGATGAGATGCTGGAGATGGGGGTAGTGGAGCCATTGGCGAGTCCTTGGTCGTCGCCAATTTTACTAGTCCGGAAGAAGGATGGACGATATAGGTTTTGTGTGGATTTCAGAAAACTGAATTCAGTATCGGAAAAGGACGCGTACCCCTTGCCATATATCGCATCAACTCTAGACAAGCTACGGAATGCGAGGTATTTGTCTACGCTGGATGTGAAGTCAGCGTACTGGCAAGTACCAATGGCGAAAGATTCTCAGCCATATACTGACTTTACGGTCCCAAGTAGGGGCCTCTTTCACTTCTTGCGGATGCCTTTTGGGCTCCACAATTCGGGTGCAACTTGGCAGCGCCTAATCGATACCGTTCTAGGTCCCGCACTCGAGCCGTACGTTTTTACGTACCTTGACGACATAATTGTTGTAACGGATACTTTCGAGCGGCATGTGGAAGTACTGCGAGAGGTTTTCTCACGATTGAGGGAAGAGGGACAACGCGTCTCTCGAGAAAAATGTCAATTCTGCAGAGCGCAACTCAAATATTTGGGATATGTGGGGAACGGGGTAGGTTGACCCAGAGAAAGTGGAGGCCAATAACGAGTTCCCGCGACCCAAAAAGGGTTAAGCAAGTTAGGCAGTTGCTTGGCATGGTGTCTTGGTATCCGCGGTTTATCCCGAACCACGCCACCATGGTGGCGCCGCTAAGCGACCTTTTTAAAAAGGGTCGGAAGTTTGAGTGGTCTACTGATTGTGAGCGGGCGTTCGCTGATTGTAAAAACAAATTGTCCACATCACCGATACTAGCGTGCCCAGACTTTGAACTTCCCTTCAAGGTCCAAACGGATGCTTCAGACGTGGGAATAGGAGCTGTGCTGAGCCAGGCGCATGCTATGGGCGAAAAGGTGATATGCTACCTTAGCCGTGCACTATCCAAACAGGAAAGGAAGTATTCAGTGACCGAGAGTGAATATCTAGCGGTACTGTGGGCCGTTGAGAAGTTCTGGCCGTACATAGAAGGGACCAGGTTCATCGTCATTACAGACCACCATTCGTTGGTTTGGCTGAACCAGCTAAAGGATCCAACTGGTAGATTGGCGAGGTGGGCAGTACGCCTCCAACAGTTTGATTTTGAGGTGATCCATCGTAAGGGAAAGGATAATTTGGTCCCAGATGCGCTTTCTCGGGCGATCGTGGAGGTGAATGATATTGAGACTTCCCAAGCAACGGTTTCCTGGTTGGCAAAGATGGTGGAAAATGTTCGAAATGACCCTCGGAAATATGCAAAGTGGAAGGTCATATATGGTACGCTGTGGAAATAGTTTTCCGACCACGGGACGGGTACAGCCTGGAAGAGGGTGATGCCGAAGGCTGAAAGAAGATCCATTCTTTACCGGTGTCATGACGACCCGAAAGCTGGCCATATGGGTGCTGGCCATTAGCGCGCGTCGCTCAAAACTTCTATTGGAGTGGAATGAAGAAGGATATCGGGGAATATGTAGGAAAGTGCAAGGTATGCCAGGCCTGCAAAGTTACAAGGAAGGCTCCTTTGGGTTTAATGTCATTCCGAGCAGGCGAAGCGAAGGACCCGTGGGAGATGATCTGCATTGATCTAGTAGGGCCGTTACCGAGGTCTACGCGAGGTCACTCCTATATACTGACTGGTAAATTGTGGCTTTGATGCTAATTAGGCACTTGAACCAAATTAGCTCGCACAATTTAAAAAGCACCAGCACTTGAAACTAGTACCTTTAGAACAGTAAGATGAACAGTAAAACACAAATCACACCTGATTCTTGTTGTTGAACTGATGATTTTATTCATAATGTAATCCGTATTTATGCAAAATAATTGCTTACATTTCAAACTTATGAACAATGTTTAGTATTTACAAATATTTACATTTCAGCATATTAAAGCTCAACTGCTACAATTAATACAATCAGCAAAAATATACAAATATTAATTAATATGAGAAATCGAAAGATCATTAACCGCCATTCTATGAGTTCATGTGAAGTATGCAAATATGTATATGCAAGCATATCGGCTCACGCGTGTATGAGCGTATATCGTACATACATGAGCTTGCATAAATGCTGTAAAAGTTGAGTTGCGTACGATGATTCTAAACATACTCCCCCCGTTGAACAGCTGTTCAACTTTAGTCGACTGCAACGGTGAAAGGAGAGCTGGTTGCTGTTTTTCTCGGTAATGGTACTGGTATCGTCGGTAATGGTACTGGGCTTGTAGTATGATGTCGTTGGTAGCACCGCTTTATGCTACAGATAATGGCCACTGCGATGATGATTGATAAGCAGAGGCTGATGTATCCTACTGTGTAATGGTGTATGTTGTGCTCGTACATATTGGTTGGTATGTTGGTTTGAAGTTTTAGCACCTGTTCCTTCAGCACTGAAAGCTGTTCATGTTGTAAATG
Source organism: Nemotelus nigrinus (assembly GCA_947369275.1). NCBI lineage: Eukaryota > Metazoa > Arthropoda > Insecta > Diptera > Stratiomyidae > Nemotelus > Nemotelus nigrinus. The sequence goes on along the minus strand of OX376372.1, from coordinate 93,238,925 downwards.
AAACTGATGCTTGTGCTCATCTTCGGGTGCGATGGTTTTTTGACTGATGTTTAAGAAGGATTCAATGTCGTCTTCTGGAATGTATGAAGTATGCCGTCTGGTTCCTATAAGGCTATGTCCTTGAATGGTAATCAGTGGTTGCTTGATGATGCAGTTTCCTTCAATGGTTAAAACAACAGATCCTTGAAGCGTCATTCGAGAAAGTATGTTGTTGCAGACTACGCTTAATGGTGTTTCCCTGTCTAGTGCGTAGATCCATGAGTTTGGTTCGTGAAATTGAATCCACTGAGGTGCTGGACTGGCTGGTTTGGTGGTACATGATGGTGTAGTTGTATGAGACAACAGGCTTATCTCGCAGCTACTTTGACCACAACCTTGTCTGTATAGGGGATGATGATGTCGACATAAGAATCGATCTTCGTCTGTTGTAATACATTGCCGCAATTCGTCTTTATTGAGTGGATAATATTGTTCACGGTGAAGATCCACAATGAGATGTGTTGACGCAGTAACAAGAGCATTGTTTTCCTTTTTCCATGGAATTTGTATTAGGTTGAGTAACTCAAACTGGTCTGCAGCGATGAGTGGAATTTTTACAGTAAAAATAATGTATTTCTTTTTTGTTCGGCTTTGTATTGTCATTAAGTTATAAAACTTCAGCAAGCTTTCAGTAGTTATCGGAAGGGTGACTGTTTGGGCAGGATAGTCTGGAGTTTAAACAACTCAACTTGTAGCTGTCCTGGTGGCAACAGGATTGGATTGATTCGTCCATGTTGGGAATCCATTACAATACCGAGCAGTGAATTTTGTATCCGCTGATACTTTATTAATGCCATAGATGCTTGAAAAGTGATTTCTGTGAGCTTTTCAGACACTTGTTCCGAAACTTCAAGTTTACTTAGCCAAGTTGTCGTCCGGTTTATAGCGTTCTCGACTGCTTGAAATTCGCCTTCAATCTCTTGCTGATCTTCCTTCATGATGTTAAGTGTACTATCAATGAAGGAAGTCTGATTGTGTAGGGTCGAAGCAAGCTGATTGTTGTTTTCGCGAAGCTTATCAATAGTGCCAGAGAGTTTATCTGCATATTCTGAGTCTAGTACTCCAAAAAGGTAATGAGCTACGTTTCCAACAAAATTAAAGGCAGCTCGCTTGCTGCGTTTGTTGTCAGCCGGTATCAGAAATTTGTTATTAATTTCCAAATCTTGAATGTTACTTTCAAGCTGTGATCCTATTCTAGAGCACGTGTTGGTTTGGGTTCTTTTTTCGCAGAGCTGTCTTATGATGTATGGATATCTTTTAATGTTTTCGAAATGTTTCCAATATGGTTGCATGTCAAAATAAGTTACGAGATTCCATTCGCTCGTGATAATTCCAGCAGAACTCAATTTTTCAAAATATATGCCTGGATTATGGTCGACAGATTTGATTTCTACAGATTGAACGCTCGGTGGTACCTTAGCAAAGAAAATGCAAAGTGGGGTCATTACCATCGACCCTGCGGTTAGGCGAGGGCGTTTGGCTACGTGCTGATGTTTGATATCCTTCGGTCTAGAGTGATTTTGGCTAGGCAGTAGTGGTTCTTCTTTGTCTTTCGGCCCGCGATCTTCTGCGTAAAGCTCTGAAGTATTATCTTCGGGAAACAACGGTGCTAGTCGATGTACGGGACGTTTTAGTGTGCCAGTGGCCGTTTTTACATCGGCTACTCGAATTGCTCCATCCTGACCGGGATATACCTTAACGATTCTGCCTAGTGGCCACCGAAGCGTCGGTACGTTATCTTCCTTGATTATCAATAATGTTCCTTCTTTGACATTTGGCGCTCTTGTTTTCCATTTGTACCGCTGTTGTAGTTCATTCAAATACTCGATGTGTCACCTTTTCCAAAATTCATTTTTTATGTATGAAACAAGTTTCCATCTGGATAGGAGATTTGGGGTTGCTGATTTGGTAGCCTCATCTATTTGAGCAGTAAGAGGTTCTCCAATTAAAAAGTGTCCTGGAGTTAGTGCGGATAAGTCGTTGGGGTCACTAGACATTGGCGTGATGGGTCTAGAATTCAAATCGCTTCAACTTCAATGATAACAGTTTCTAGTTCCTCGTATGTAAGTGAGGCAGTAGAAACTCTTCGAGTCAATAAGTACTTCGCGGATTTCACAGCTGCTTCCCATAATCCTCCAAAATGAGGGGCTCTTGGAGGGATGAAAGTAAAGTTGATACCTTTGTCGCTGCAAGTTCTTATTATTTTTTCCTGAGCTGATTTGCTCTGAATTGCCGTTTCGAGCTCTGCAAGTTGATTGCTAGCACCCACGAAGTTTGTCGCATTGTCGCAGTACATGTTTTTGCAATATCCCCTGCGAGCGATGAAACGTTTGATCGATCCGATGAATGCATTTGTCGTGAGATCACTTACGACTTCCAGATGTACTGCTTTTGTTGAAAAACAGCAGTATACACAGACGTATGACTTTTGTGGACGCTTTCCGCGTACTTTATAATGCACCCAAAATGGTTCGCAGAAGTCTACACCCGCATTGACGAATCGCCGAGTCGGTTGTACTCTTGTTGGTGGCAAGTTGCCCATTACTTGTTGGAAGGTAACGGGCTTAGCTCTAGTACATCGTACACAGTGTTGAACAATGGATCTGGCCATTAGTTTGCCTTTTATTGGCCAAAAACGTTGTCTTGTTTGTGCCAGTAACATCTGTGGACCACAGTGTAAATTATTTTGATGCACGTCTTCCATAATAAGTTTCACTATTGGGTCGTTATAAGGTAATAGTATTGGATGTTTAGCATCATAAGGTAAAGACAAAGATTGTAGTCGCCCTCCTACCCTTATTATCCCATTGTCATCAATGAAGGGGTTCAAACTGGCCACTGAGCTTGCTTCTTCAACTTGTCCACTACGAAGTAGTTGATTTATCTCTGCTTTAAAATCGGATCGTTGAATCGTTTTTAGGATGTAATGAAGTGAGTTATCTAATTCTTTTGAGCTTAGAATAATCCCTGTGCAATGAGAGTTAGATGCTCCTTTTGCGTTTTTTATGAATCTTAGTATATAAGCAACAATTCTTCGTAAGGTTGAAAATGAGTTCCTTGAATTTATGTTGTAGAGGATTTGTTCAGAAATAGCACTGCTTGTAGCCACAATTGGCTGCACCTGCGACTTTTTCTTTTCCGGAGGATCTTGGATTAAACGATGCTTCTGAATAGAAGTAGGCCAGTTTGATTCTTTACCATGCAAGAAGATAGGTCCGTAGAACCAGAGGTTGCATGCGTGCATCTCTTTAGGCCGCAGTCCACGAGACAGCACATCCGCAGGCTTCTGTTTCGTATCTACATACCGCCACTGCTCAGCCAACGTTAATTCCTGAATTTTTGCGACTCGGTGAGCCACAAATGTCTGATAAGATGTGGAGCAAGAATTAATCCAACTTAGCACAACCTGTGAGTTTGTCCAGAAATGAGACCTTTGATCTTCATATTTCAAATCCATTTTTACTCTGGACATGAGTTGTGCGCCCAGTAATGCTGCACATAGTTCTAGACGTGGTATTGTTTGTTTTTTGAGTGGAGCAACTCGTGATTTAGCACATAGTAATCTTACTGCTATGCTGTTATCTTTGAAAACTGCACGGATAAAGACTGCGGCACCGTATGCTTTTTCTGATGCATCTGTGAAGCAGTGCAATTGTGTACTGCACGGAATCTTGTGACTAAATACTTGTCTGGGAATTATCAGGTTATTTATGCTTTCCAAATCTTTTCGGAATCTTTTCCATTCTTGCTGATATTGTTCTGGCAGTACATCATCCCAACCTAGTTTAAGTTGCCATAGTTTTTGTATGAAAATTTTTGCGGCTACTACAACAGGTGCTAGTAGCCCTAGAGGATCATATATTCATGCTAAATCAGATGCTACCGTTCGCTTGGAAATGTGTGTAGTTGTTTCTATGTTTATTTTGACGAGCAGATTGTCAGTGTGCGGCATCCAAATCAGGCCAAGAGTTTTTATGGTTTTGTTGCTGTCTGAAGCAAGCTCTAAATTGACTTCCAGGTTTTTTTCTGGTATCCCTTGTAGCAGCTGTGGATGGTTGGCGCACCATTTGCGTAACTTAAAGCCAGCTTCTTGTAATAGTGACTTCAATTCATGCTGAATTTTGAGAGCTTCGACTAAGCTATTGGATCCTGTCAGGGCATCATCAACATAGAAGTCTCGTTCTAATGCTGTCGCACCTAGCGGGAATCTTGCCTTGTTGTCTTTAGCTAGCTTTTGTAGGCATTTTGTTGCTAGATACGGCGCTGGACGTGTTCCGTATGTAACAGTTTTCAAACAGTAGTACCTTAGTGACTGCGTTGAGTTTTTTCGCCAAACGATTAACTGCATACTTTCGTCATCTGGATGGATGAGTACTTGCCTGTAAATTTTTTCCACATCAGTGGTGAATGCAAATCGTGGCAAGCGGAAACGGAGTAAAATGGAGAATAATTCACTTTGCACTGTGGGTCCTTTGTGTAATATGTCGTTAAGTGACAGGCCAGATGTTGTTTTCGCAGAGGCATCAAAGACCACTCGAAGTTTCGTGGTGCTACTTTCGGGCCTTAGTACTATATGGTATGGGATGAAGTAATGCGGTGACAAAATGTCTGCACGGTCAATTTCTTTCATGTGACCGAGCCTTTCGTATTCGTCCATGAAGTCAATGTATTGCCTTTTCACATCAGGATTGTTATCCAATCGTCTTTCCAGATTTAAGAATCGATTGGTTGCTTGTGTTAATGATTGTCCGAGTGATGGTGGCTCGTTTATGAATGGCAGTTTAACGATAAATCGACAATCATTAACACAAGCAACCAATCGATTCTTAAATCTGGAAAGACGATATGTTTAGAATCATCGTACGCAACTCAACTTTTACACCATTTATGCAAGCTCATGTATGTACGATATACGCTCATACACGCGTGAGCCGATATGCTTGCATATACATATTTGCATACTTCACATGAACTCATAGAGTGGCGGTTAATGATCTTTCGATTTCTCATATTAATTAATATTTGTATTTTTTGCTGATTGTATTAATTGTAGCAATTGAGCTTTATCCTCGAATTCTGTCAGACGGACAAATACACTTAAGAGAGTATCTTCCGATCTTCCAAAATACTATGTTTGGTTGGGTAGCGACTGGAAAAGTGAACATGGATCCAGAAGGCAATGCATTTTGTGGAGTTGGCTTCGATTTGATTCCAAAGGTGCTCTATTGCTTTCATTTTGCATTTGTAGTATTGCCTCGGTTGGTTTTCTTCAACGTTCGAGGAGATAATTCTGAGCAGTGATGACATTAGTGCGTGCTGTTTTCTTACAAAGCCAGCAACGTTTGGCAGTTTTACCGCCAGACCAGACTGAGGGATAGTTGTCTGCCGTCCACCCTGATGAGCTTTTTCAAATCCTTCTGATTCCTCCATGTTGCCGTGTTTGTCATCAGAGCTCATTTCTGTCAAAAATAACTTGCGATAATGATTTATTAGGGCCATTATTTCTACAAAATAATCTTTTGCAAAGTAATCGTGCTGCCGTGGAACAGTTTCTAGTCGTTGAATCTGGCAATTATTTGCCTCAAAACGTTTTGAAACTTCATCTAGACGACTCAGTCTCTCTTCAAAGTATTTCCTTGTTTTCCGCGAGATGGGGTCCTTTTTGAAATTTGCTATTATTTTCTGAACCTCTCCACCTGCTAACAGCTGCTGCTGCACAAGCTCTTCAAATTGAGACACATTTGGTCTTTAACTCTTGTAGTCGAGTAATCTGGTCTGTCTAGTATACAGTTCGCCTGGTTGAACTATGAATTGTTTAATTCACCGTTGTATGTTAATGCTCCGTTTGTCGATGACGAAACAGGTATGCTTCAGTTCGCCAATTTGAACTATAAGGCACCTTTCAGAGACAGGATATCTTGTAATAACGTTGTGTAGTCTTGTTGGATCTACACTCGTAGTTCTGTGATAAGTTCGACTGGTTGAACTATCACGTCGGGGTCACCAATGGTTAATTGTGGCTTTGATGCTAATTAGGCACTTGAACCAAATTAGTTCGCACAATTTACAAAGCACCAGCACTTGAAACTAGTACCTTTAGAACAGTAAGATGAACAGTAAAACAAAAATCACACCTGATTCTTGTTGTTGAACTGATGATTTTATTCATAATGTAATCCGTATTTATGCAAAATAATTGCTTACATTTCAAACTTATGAACAATGTTTAGTATTTACAAATACTTACATTTCAGCATATTAAAGCTCAATTGCTACAATTAATACAATCAGCAAAAAAATACAAATATTAATTAATATGAGAAGGTCATTAACCGCCATTCTATGAGTTCATGTGAAGTATGCAAATATGTATATGCAAGCATATCGGCTCACCCGTGTATGAGCGTATATCGTACATACATGAGCTTGCATAGATGCTGTAAAAGTTGAGTTGCGTACGATGATTCTAAACACTGACCATTCTAAACTATGTCACAAAATACTCAGTAATATTACCAGTACGAACCGCAACAGCGGCAGCAGTGTTTCGCTTGCTAGAGGAACAGGTGTTTTTAGTGTACGGAGTGCCCAGGGTATTGGTGTGCGATAATGGGGTACAGTTCCGGGGAAGCCAATTTAAGAAAGCGGTGGAAGGTTATGGCGTACGCGTAAGCTCTACGGCTCTATATCACCCTCAAGCTAACCCGGCTGAACGACGCAACCAAGACATTAAATGTATGTTGCGATGTTACGAGTCCGATAACCATCGACTGTAGGATACGCACCTAGCTAAGATCGCCTGCGCCTTACGAACCTACAAACACGAGGTCACAGGCTTTTCTCCGTATGTTTTGAATTTTGGAAGAGAGATGGTCACGTACCGAGACGAAATAGAACCTCCGGTGGACCCGGGGGGCAACTTTTTGCCCTTGAGGAATGCGAAAGCTCTAGAAGAAGTTCGCAAAGAGGTGATTCGTAGAATGCAGCAGGCCGCCTCATCCAGTACGTATGATCTTCGCCGGCGCACAGAAAACTTCCAGGTGGGAGACAAGGTGTGGAGGAAAAACTACGTCTTATCCGACGCTAGTAAGCACTTCGCGGCGAAGTTAGCTCCAACGTTCGTCGGTCCTTTCACGATAAAAGCGAAAACATCTGCCTGGACTTTCGAGCTTGTCGACGAAAGGGGAAAAGCGGTCGGTAATTGGCACACGAAGGATTTAAAGCAATATTTAGGTGGCGAAGATAGATTGGTCGGCACGGACTAAGGGCGCACGAATCAAGCGAATTTAGAGTAAGATAAGAAAGATAGTTCAGATGGTGGTGGTGGGTTACATTATAAGATCGTTAGGTTAGTTTGGTGATGGGAAATGTTAGCAACTATATAAGGGAAACATAAAGTAATCGGTGAAGGGTAGCGTAGCTAATAGTGTGTTCGGTTGCGAAGCAAATTGTTTTGGTGGTGGGATAGTGTGTCTATTAAGAAGCTAGACGAGTAGTGAGGGTACGTATAGGCTTAGGAATTCGATGCGGCCAGGGATACCGACAATAGAAGTAGTTGAAGGGCGTAGGTTAAAAGGCCTCGATAGTGTGTACAAATTTCAAACTTATTTTATAGTTAGTAGTTAATTCGGAATAAATTCATAAAGGGGTTAGTTATATAAGTTGATACTAGTTTTTAATGATAAACAGGAAATAATTATCGAGTCTTTGGTGGTGGGTTTTTTTTGTTTCTTTTACATTTTGGGTTTATTGTTTTTTTCCTTTCTTTTGGGTGGCGAGACGTCTACTTCCGTTTTTTTTTTTCGTTTCCGTCTACGTTAGCATAGTTAGCCTAAAATCCAGATCATCTCGCATTAGAATCTTATAAAACATAGAGTAAACAAATACCGACACCATACAAATCAAATCAGTGTTACATAAAAGCATGCATGGCAAAGGTGTGTAGTGGAATCATAAATTGAATGTTCCAATTCAAAATTTTTATAGATACAAGAACGTTATCAAGCTCGGAAACACAATCGGCTAAAGAATCTTAATTATAACGTAACTTTCAATTCCGAATTAAGGTCAACTACGGTTTATAGTGGGAGAAATTGTGCCGAGAATTCCCACTGAATTCTCTGAAGCGAGGGGGGTGTCACGGTAGTTTACTATTTGTCAAAATAATAAAAAAAATCTCCATCGTCCTCTAAAAGAGAGAACGATGGAGATTGCTAAATAGTATTAGGTTAGATGGGTTAGCTATTAGAGTCACGAATGTAATTTAAGGGGGGAAATACATGTAAAATGGAAAAGAAATTGCTAATTTTAGATTGACTTAAAATATATATATTGTTTATTCAGAAAATTTTTAATATTAAATCCGCAAAGTACATATCTTATAGTAAATGAAAATATTTTTTTAATAACTTTTCAACACAAAATGGAGGCGATGCGAGCAAATGAAAAAAACACATCAAAACCAGCCTCGTACAACTTAACGCCTTTTCCGAGAAACTTGCAACGTTCAGAGAAAAAAAAATATGCTAATGAGATCTATAATTCCTAGGTGAACCAATAAAATTTAGAAAAAAAAACCAAATTTTTACATTAATATTAGATTAAAAAAAAAAATCGATTTTTTTCAAAAAAATCACGTTTTAAACATTGGTAAACTAATTATTTTTCCGAAATTACAAGAAAATGTAGGTTCAACGATGAGATAATACTCTTTTGTACATGTGATATAAATTTTAGCCTAATAGGTTCAATATTTTTTGAGATATCTTGTACGGAAATTGAAAAAGTACTACTTTGAGAAAAGCGCGTTTAAAGTTCTAAAGCTCCACCGACCTGGGGAACGCCGCGCTGTCTATAACTGGCTATAACTCGAGAACTAACACGAATATCGCTTCAAAACTTTTTTTGGTATATTTTAAGAGTATTTCGAACACTTTGATGCAATAAAAAAAAATCGTTTTTGTTTTAGCAGTTACATGTATCTCCCCCCTTAAGTTAAATTAGGTTAGTTGTCGAAACAATCACAATCCTCGAATGCAGGGTAATTAATATTAGGTCAGTTGATCATCACAAGTCATGCCGAAGGAGTATGCGATGAAAGACACATTAGTACAAACGAACATTTAACGGACGCACAACTCAGTCGAACATCTTGTCACGGTTATCGGAATTTTGTTAAGTTTAAAAGCGGAAAAAAAAATAAATCTCCACCGTTCTCCAACAGAGAAGACGATGGAGATATAGGCCGAATTAATCGCGAATTAGATAATTGTAGTTATAGAATTATTACTATTAAGGTTAGACGTTAAATGCTCGAGAATTATTACTATCAAGATTAGATGTTAAGTACTAAAGAACTATTACTATTAAGACTAGACGTAAGTACTCGGACATGACAATCTACGGTTCCGACGACAATCTGTACATCTGATACAATCTGTACACACGCATCGAATGATTGAATCCAGCGACAGTTTAACGTCGCTAACGACAATCACAAAAGGTCTATTCGCGTATTCCAGCAAACTGCAGCAGTAACAGAATTAGGCAGCTGGCTTCCTTTTTAGCGGCGAAATTTGGCTTGCAGCAAAAGTTAAAAAAAAAAACAACTTTCGACGAATCTATTCTAGTATATCATAATAGAATCAAATACGCGGTCAGAACTAATCTACCACCAAGGTCGACGTATAGACACGCACGGCAGAGCAACGCACTGCTCAAGCCACTCGAAACGTCAACAACTAACCTAGGCCAATACATGACCTATATACAGCTGCCGAGCGAGCTTCGAAATCAATGATCTCGTACATAATTACGCACAAGATCGTCGCAGGACACGCAGGATGTCGGGTTGAACGCGGAGGGCCTCAAACGGGAAACGGACACATAGAATTAACACGGAGACACATCGAAAAAGTCACTTGCACTAACCCGTCGTAACGAACCGACCCAGAGCCGCGGACAAAAGATCATCCGACGAACGAATTCGAATGTATTCAATATCATGGCATCCTATAGAAGCCAAATGAAGTAAGTTCTTACCTGGCGTGATTAGAGATGGGTTCACGAAAGAACTAGCCGTCGTTTTCGGGAATCCTTGGGTTGCGATTCTCGGATGCGAGCGTCGATGTTGATGCACAAGTTGGCAGATACACAAGTTGACGTGCGAAATGTCAACTGACGGCTGTCAGATGATTTCGGCTCAGGGGAAAGTCATCTGTCCCAAAGTAGGGAATTTGGAGTTAAATGAAATTTCGAGTGAAATCGAACCAGTTAGATTGATTCAAACGGATCCGGGAGAGTCCCGTTACGTGAAAATTTTCCTGCGATCTAACAAAGCAAAGAATGGTATCTTTTTGGAATCGACAGGGTAAGAAGACAGACGCATTTGTATTTGGCGTATTTGGAGTGCTCGCTGGAATTGAAAACTGATTAGTTTTTACTAATTTTCGAAGAAAAGTGGTATTAAACTCGTTTCGCCAAAAATTCATATTTCTTTATATATATATATATATATATATATATATATATATATATATATATATATATATATATATATATATATATATATATATATATATATATATATATATATATATATATATATATATATATATATATATATATATATATATATATATATATATATATAAATATAAATATATATATATATATATATATATATATATATATATATATATATATATATATATATATATATATATATATATATATATATATATAGATATATATATATATATATATATATATATATATATATATATATATATATATAATATATATATATATATATGTATATATATATATATATATATATATATATATATATATATATATATATATATATATATATATATATATCATCAAAATGATTAAGGGAGATAATCTCTGGAGTGGCCGATCCGATTGAGCTGAAACTTTCGGAGAACGTAGATGTATGTAGTAGGCAGGTCCACAATTTGCTTAAACTCAGATATCCTAAACTTTTTGGCGGTGGCGAGCGTTTTAGTGAATTTTGAGGTACTCTTATATTTAAAAGCAGCGTGATTTTTTGTTCAAAAAAAGTATTGGGAATGAAAACGTATTATGTTTTAAGCTTGCTTATGGTAAAGAATTGGAAATTTTGAGCCGTGTGTGGGTGTTGCGAAAGTTCTGTTCACGAGAACTGACGACCGGATTATCCGATCATAATGAAATTCACAGAACATGTTTATATCAACTAGGACCAGGTCTGATAGAAATAATTTTGAAATGCGAGCAATCCTGTGGCAGTGGTGCCACCTTGAAATATCACTGAGAAAAAAAACCGGTTTTTAATTAAAGTAACATTTGATGAAAATTTGGCTGAAAATTTAGAATAGGGTTGCCAGCTATGGTGATTTTTGTCTCCGAAATCTTGCAAATTTGCTCAGCAAAATAAAGCTTTTTTCCCTATAACTTCCGGTGCAGTCATGATATCAAAATGAAGTTTATGCAGTAAATACATTTTAATGTGAGCCAAATTTGATAGGAATTTCGTACAAAAACCGTGAAAGGGCTGCCAGCTATGACCATTTTTGTAATTTTTTGGAATTTCTTTTCTGCGCGATTATGTCATTAGATTTGCAAATGGGAACGATCCTGCAATGAAAATTAACATCAAATATTAACGCTTTAAAAATTTGAAAAGTTTTGAGGGTGGTTACCCTAAAAAATTTTTCGCCCGTATAACTTCTAGCGCAGTGATTCAATCGAAACGAAATTTATTGGTTGGGTTTAGTTTAACGTGAAGCAGATTTGGTGTATATTTTGCTTTGCTGCTGACACAGGGTAACGAGCTTTAGCCATTTTCGTAACTATTGCATCAACATATGCTTCAAATTACATACACATATACAAAACATTTGCAATAAAACTAAGAAACCAATTTTTAAATTTTCCGAGTTTTGAACATTTTTTGGATGGCAGCTTCAAACTATGTTAACCGCTAAAGCTTTCGACGAAATCCTCCGACGAGAACGAAATTCAAAGGATAAGTTGATTTGAATATGAGCTTATTGCTGCTTCGTTGGGAAAATGTTGCCAGCACTGAACATTTTCATCAATTGTGTTATAGTTTATTTCTGTTGCTTTGAACGAGGAATGGTTGATATGATTCTGCAAAAACGTGTATTACGTCTTTCCACATTGTCACTCAAAGACAATTTCTTCGAAAATTAGTTTTCTAGCGGTTCAGGTGCGCTAGATTTTTTTTATTTATTGGGTTGCGAGGAATTTTGGAAGTCGAGACGGCAGTGAATTAAAACGAGCAGGTTTTCAACTGAATTGTTAGCGATTTTCTTTGGCGGCTACTATCGGTGGAATTAGCCGGGAAGGGAACGAGCGGATCCAGAGATTGTGCTGGTGAAAAATATCTTGTCGACGGCAGATTGCGACATTGGGGAAGCGTTAATACGGCATTCGAAATAACGTTCGAGTGAACTCAGATTCAAACTTGTGAACCGACGACGAGCGACAGCATAGAAGGCGTGAGCGAGACGAAAGGGGCCCAGCGTGGGAAAAATTCACAGGTGCTGTAAATTTTAGATATATTTTTCTTTTATTGTTTTCAAATCACGAGCCTAGCCTTTAAAAATTTATATGTCATGCTAAATTTTAAGAGGCCATACCATTCATGGTAGCATGCCGTAACGCGAGTGTTGTTGTGAACGAGATTTATTTTTTTACGTAAATACAAAGAAAGGAAAAAATATGTAATCTTTAATAATAGTTGCTGGATAAGAAACTGCAATTACCGATCGGGTCGTAAGATAGTGAGTTCAAATTAAATCGTAGCAATAAAGTCGTCTAAGTGAAAGGTGGCGAAAAACGGTAGACCAGTGTTGATAAATTATTTGCACGTTGCCATCTTCTCGCTTCGGGGCAACGGTTGTTCGGCAGCATCACGGAGTGAAGCGAGTGGCGCCTATAGAATAGATATCTCAACCTACACCCTTCTCTCCTGAGTGACGGCCACCCGGAGCTGCCACCCTCTGTTCAAGTCAAGGACGAGGAATCGTATCTGGTTTCGCGGTTAAAACGGTTTTAATGTAACAAATTGGCGCCCAACGTGGGGCTTAAAATAACGGAGATAACGGTATTATCGGTTTTTTAAGGCTTTGCCGGTATTAGCGGTCCTATCGCGGTTAACAGGACCCGGAAAATTTTAGAGTTCATTTCTCGAGATCCGTTGCTCGATAAGGCGTTGTGAAGCAGATTTTTATGCATGGTATATTGAAGATTTTTTGAATTTTGTATAATTACTAATTATTTAAGATACAACAGTTTGAATTTTGGATTGAATTGAGTGACTGGAGTGTGTGAGTTTTTCAGTGAATTGAATTGGTTTTTGTGTGCGTGTGGAAGAGTGATTGGTTTTTAAGCTAAGAGGCAACATTTTCAGGTGGACTGTGTATTTTTCTAGGGAGCATATTTTCAGGAGAAGCAGTACTTTTGTATAGTTGACCATAGGTTACTGTTGGTTATTGTTGTTGGGATAGGCTGGGTAGATTTTGTTTGCTAAAATTAAATAGTGATCCGAGTGAAGTTCGAGTTAAGTGAATTTTGTTAAGTGCGTCGCAGTGGTTATCGTGAGTAATGAAAATTATAGTGGATCGACTTAGCAAGGATGAGCTCACGTATGAGCTTGCGATCCGAGGTTTCCTGGCGGATACGGTCAATAATAAGCGAAAGACCCTGAGGGCGACGTTAAAGGCGGAAGCAGCGTTGGATACTTCCTACGTCGAAACGGACTACCCGTTCGATTATGCGACGGATTATGCAGAGCTTACGGCAAAAGCGTCAGAGGTCGAGGAGCTTATAGCTAGGGTGTCAAGGGATAGAGCGGCATCGGACTATGTCAAGGCGAAGGTCAAGGTCGAGTTTGGATTCCGGCGTTTGGCAAATATGCAGGCGGTGACGATCGAGCAAAAGAATGGAGCGAGGTCTCTCTGGAATAGGTTCATCCTTTCGATGGGTTCTTTGGAGGAAAGGGTAGGGGATTCGACTGGCGATGAGGCGAAGCAGCCGAGCGAAGACCAAGTGATAAACGCAATGCCAACAGCACGGAGCACTAGTCTTGCGGAAGTGGCGAAATGGGGCCTTAAGTTTAGTGGCGACTCGTCAGGTTCTATCAATGCTTTTTTAGAGCGGGTCGAAGAGCTACGCCAGGCACGAGGGCTTACCAAATCTCAGCTCTTCCGGGCAGCAGTCGATCTCTTCGATGGGTGGGCGTTGATTTGGTTTATGGCCAATAGCAACCTTGCTGAGAGCTGGGACGCGCTAGTAGAAGAACTGAGGGCAGAATTCTTGCCCTCAGACTATGAAGATCGCCTCTGGGAGGAAATCCGAAGACGGACGCAAGGGGAAAACGAGGCGATGGGGGTTTACGTGGCGATAATGGAGCGCCTTTTTAGTAGATTAAAGAAGAGTTGCTCCGAAGAAGAAAAACTTCGGACCTTGAGAAGGAATATCGCTCCCTTCTATCAACAGCAGCTGTGTCTGACGCCAGTCGCGTCAATATCCGAATTGGTTAGAATGGGGCGCACCTTGGATGCAACGAGGGCCTCAGTAGCGGCGTTCGTACCCCCGAGTACGCGATCGAGGCGGTGCTTAGAGCCAAACTTAGCATATGTGAGTGCAGAGACTCCAGCGCAGGTGGCGGTTATGTCCGGTAACAGTCGTGTGCGATGTTGGAACTGCAGGAAAGAAGGACATGTGTCAAGAGAGTGCTCCGAACCCAGGCGATGTTTTGGCTGTGGACGTGTGGACGTCAGGGGGTCATGCAGTCTTCATGCCCATCACGCCAAGTGAGAGCTTGAGATCCAGAAAATCGTGCTCGACAAGACACGCAAGGATCGGGAAACGATCGTCGTGCTCGTTAAGCGGCCGAGCGAACACGATATCAAGGCCGGAACGGAGGAGTCGTCAGCCGAAAATAGACTATGCGTTGGTGGAGGATAATCCCGACAGTCGACCGCACTTACAAGTGGAGATCGAAGGTACGATTTTGGAGGGATAATTAGATTCAGGGGCGAGTCCTACGATTCTGGGATGGAAAGGGTGGTCTCGGTTGGCAGGTAGAGGTTTGACACTGAGACAGGACGGAATCGAAGAAGTAAGGCTCGCAAACGGTGTAACGTGTGCGGTAGATGGAGTCGTTGAACTGGAGTTTGCTTTGAATGGATGCAAGCATACTATCGAAACACTGGTGATTTCATCGATTCCGCAAGAAGTGATTTTAGGTATAGACTTCTGGCAGCATTTCGGCGTCGTGTTGGATATGAAGGGCCGGCAGTGGACATCAATCGCCTCAGTTGAGGTGGAGACGGGTAAGGCGCTGCGAAGTCGATCTCATTTATCGACAAAGGAAGCAGATACTTAAGCGAGCTTATTGGGAGAGGAATTCGGGTTAATGGGTGACGGACTAGGGTGTGCGAATTCCGTGGAGCACGTAATCAAAACCACGGCTTCCCCGATCAAGCAGAGGTATTACCCAGTCTCACGTGCGGTGCAAAAACAGATCAACGCGGAGTTAGACGAGATGCTTCGGATGGGTGTAGTCGAGCCGTCTTCTAGTCCGTGGTCTTCGCCGATACTACTAGTTCGGAAGAAAGATGGGTCATTCCGGTTCTGCGTGGACTTCCGGAAGGTGAATGCGGTGTCAGAAAAAGACGCCTATCCCTTGCCGTACATTTCAGCTACCTTAGACAAGCTAAGAAATGCGAAGTACTTGTCGACGCTGGACGTCAAATCTGCGTACTGGCAAGTCCCGATGGCAGAGGAATCTAAGCAGTACACCGCATTCACCGTGCCAGGAAGAGGTTTGTATCAGTTCCGTAGGATGCCTTTCGGACTTCACAATGCGGGAGCCACATGGCAACGGCTGATAGACAAGGTGCTTGGACCTGCACTAGAGCTTTTTGAGTTAACGTATCTCGATGACGTGATAGTTGTGACCGAAACTTTTGACCGGCATCTTGAGGTATTGCGTGAAGTTTTCGTTCGGTTAAGGGAAGCTGGTTTACGGGTTTCAAGGGAGAAATGCCAATTTTGTAGAGCAAAACTGAAGTATCTGGGCTACTTGGTTGATGTGGAGGGACTGCACGTAGATCCCGAGAAGGTGAGGGCGGTAAGCGAGTTTCCCCGTGCTACCTCGGTCAAGCAAGTGAGGCAGCTCTTGGGTATGGTGTCCTGGTACAGACGCTTCATACCAGATCATGCAACAATGGTGGCGCCGTTGACCGACTTAATCAAGAAGGGCCGTAAGTTTGTATGGACTGAGGAAAGTGATCGCGCGTTTGTGTTCTGCAAACAAAAGCTTACAACTGCACCCGTACTATCTTGTCCGAACTTCGAACATCCGTTCAAGGTGCAGACTGATGCCTCCGATGTTGATATAGGGGCTGTGCTGAGTCAGGTACACCCGACTGGAGAGAAGGTCGTGTGCTATCTCAGCCGAGCGTTGTCTCAACAAGAAAGGAAGTATTCTACAACGGAGAAAGAGTGTTTGGGAGTTCTATGGGCCATCGAAAAGCTCCGACCCTACATCGAAGGGACTCATTTTGTTGTAATCACTGACCATCATTCGCTCGTCTGGCTGAACAGATTGAATGACCCGACGGGTAGATTAGCTAGATGGGCAGTACGGTTGCAACAATTCGATTTCGAGGTTTACCCGTGCTACCTCGGTCAAGCAAGTGAGGCAGCTCTTGGGCATGGTGTCCTGGTACAGACGCTTTATACCAGATCACGCAACAATGGTGGCGCCGTTGACCGACTTAATCAAGAAGGGCCGTAAGTTTGTATGGACTGAGGAAAGTGATCGCGCGTTTGTGTTCTGCAAACAAAAGCTTACAACTGCACCCGTACTATCTTGTCCGAACTTCGAACTTCCGTTCAAGGTGCAGACTGATGCCTCCGATGTTGGTATAGGGGCTATGCTGAGTCAGGCACACCCGACTGGAGAGAAGGTCGTGTGCTATCTCAGCCGAGCGTTGTCTCAACAAGAAAGGAAGTATTCTACAACGGAGAAAGAGTGTTTGGGAGTTCTATGGGCCATCGAAAAGCTCCGACCCTACATCGAAGGGACTCATTTTGTTGTTATCACTCACCATCATTCGCTCGTCTGGCTGAACAGATTGAATGACCCGACGGGTAGATTAGCTAGATGGGCACTACGGTTGCAACAATTCGATTTCGAGGTGGTTCATAGAAAGGGAAAGGAAAATCTGGTTCCGGACGCGCTTTCGCGGGCAATGATTGACGTAGGCGGCGTATCCACGCCCCAGGTAACAGAGCGTTGGTATAAAAGCATGTTGGACAAGGTTGGAAAAAACCCAGATAGGTTTTCGGACTGGAAGGTGATCGGAGATACGTTGTGGAAACGGCTCACAGTTCGAGCGACAGGCGGTGGGACTACTCAAGTCTGGAAGCGAGTTGTCAGCAAAGGTGAGAGACCAGCAATACTGGAGCGTTATCACGATGACCCAAAAGCGGGCCATATGGGAGCGACACGAACGATAGCTCGTATTACGCAGAGCTACTACTGGCCGCGGATGAATATGAATATCCGGGAATACGTCCAAGATGCAAGGTGTGCCAGACATGCAAAGTGGAACGGAAAGCTCCGATTGGGTTAATGTCAACTCGTGCGGGTGAAGCGAAAGTCCCGTGGGAGATGATCGGTGTAGATTTGGTAGGGCCATTGCCGAGGTCGTCGAGAGGTCATTCTTATATCTTAACGATCCTCGATTACGTCTCAAAGTATTCGGTTTTATTACCTGTGCGAAGTGCGACGGCAACGGCTGTTTTTCGCCTGTTAGGAAAGAACGTTTTTTTGGTGTACGGTGTCCCTAGGGTACTAATTTGTGATAATGGAGTGCAGTTCCGGGGCAGCCAATTCAGGAAAGCGGTGGAAGAGTATGGCGTACATGTGAGCTACACTGAATTGTATCACCCTCAGGCTAACCCGGCCGAAAGGCGTAATCAGGATGTTAAATGCATGTTAAGGTGTTACGCGTCGGAAAACCACCGATCTTGGGATCAATATCTAGCAAAAATCGCCTGCGCCTTGCGGACTTATAAACATGAAGTAACGGGGTTCTCACCTTATTTCGTTAACTTTGGTAAGGAGATGGTTACATTCCGGGAAAAGTCAGAGCCCCCGGGAGATCAGCAGGTTGACTTCTCACCATCGAGGAGCGCGATGATGCTGGAAACGATTTGAGCAGAAGTAGTCAGGAGAATGAGGCAGGCTGCTGAATCTAGTAAAGAGAGGTATAATCTACGCCGAAGGTCGGAGTCTTTCCAGGTCGGAGATCTAGTGTGGAGGAGAAACTTCGTCCTGTCCGATGCCAGCAAACTTTTTACGGCGAAGCTCGCTCCAGCGTTCGTTGGCCCTTTTAGGTTATGGAAAAAGTTGTCAGCGTGGACGTATGAACTCGTGGACATGAAGGGAAAGTCCTCGGGAACATGGCACGCAAAAGATTTGAAGCGCTGTATAGAAGTTGACCGTCAGCCAGACGGGAGCTCGGAGATAGTAGACGCGTGAAATAGTGGGTAATGGGGAAGAACGTATGTAGACAATGTAGTGATAGTTATTGTCGGTGGTGGGTTTAATACTAAAGAATTCCGTTAGAACAGAATTAGTAGTAAGTACATATGGTGGTGGGATTAAATATTTAATAGGAGTAGAGTTGTTTCACCTGGCCCTAGCAGGTAATAAATTGATAAGGTGATGAGGAGCAGAATCTATAGTTAGCCAGAAAAAGGCGGTACATAGGCTACAAATAGCGAATTGGATGGTTAGCAAGTTGGTTGGTGGTGGGTTATATTATATAATACTAGTCGGTGGTTAGTTTTATGTTTCATATTATACTTTAGGGTTAGTTTTAAAGAGAATGAAAGTTTATTTTAAATAAAAAAGAAAGAATTACCGATAGCTTGGTGATGTTTCCGATTGGTTTTTTTTTTCTTGTTTTTTCTTTTGTTTTTCTCTCTTTCCCTTTTCCTTTTTTTTCGGTTCATTCTCTCGTTCTAGTTTTAGTCATTTATTTCCTCGTTCTTTTTCTCCTCATAAGGTTAGCCGTAATAGCCATAGTGTCCTAAAAACGAGTTCAATATGCATTAGTTTCTCATAGAATAAGTATAGAGACACCAACACTATACTAACTACTAGACGACACATATTATCATGCTTAGGGTTATATTAGGTTTGTTTTGTTGGGAAAGTAGGCAACGTTAGTGATTGCATGGATGAAAGGCGTATGAGTGACGACGTTCGTTTTTCAGTTCATTGAGTGGTGGAACAAACCAAAATTCAAACGTGACTTGAATCGTTCGTAAGTCTAAGATACAGGTGCGTGCGAGTCGTATTTGAATGATAATTTAGTACGGTGTTAAGTCCGGCAAAGAAGTATAGTCGAGAATTTCTATGCAATTCTCTGAGAAGAGGGGGGTGTCATGGTTATCGGAATTTTGTTAAGTTTAAAAGCGGAAAAAAAAAATTTATCTCCACCGTTCTCCAACAGAAAAGACGATGGAGATATAGGCCGAATTAGGTAATTGTAGTAATAAAATTATTACTATTAAGGTTAGACGTTAAGTGCTCTGAATTATTACTATCAAGATTAGATGTTAAGTACTAAAGAACTATTACTATTAAGATTAGACGTAAGTACTCGGACATGACAATCTACGGTTCCGACGACAATCTGTACATCTGATACAATCTGTACACACGCATCGAATGATTAAATCCAGCGTCAGTTTAACGTCGCTAACGACAATCACAAAAGGTAAATTCGCATATTCCAGCAAACTGCAGCAGTAACAGAATTCGGCAGCTGGCTTCCTTTTTTGCGGCGAAATTTGGCTTGCAGCTAAAGTTAAAAAAAAAACAACTTTCGACGAATCTATTTTAGTATATCATAATAGAATCAGATACGCGGTCAGAACTAATCTTCCACCAAGGTCGACGTAAAGACACGTACGGCAGAGCAACGCACTGCTCAAGCCACTCGAAACGTCAACAACTAACCTAGGCCAATACATGACCTATATACAGCTGCCGAGCGAGCTTCGAAATCAATGATCTCGTACATAATTACGCACAAGATCGTCGCAGGACATGCAGGATGTCGGGTAGAACGCGGGGGGCCTCAAACGCGAAACGGACACATAGAATTAACACGAAGACACATCGAAAAAGTCACTTGCACTAACCCGTCGTAACGAACCGACCCAGAGCCGCGGACAAAAGATCATCCGACGAACAAATTCGAATGTATTCAATATCATGGCATCCTATAGAAGCCAAATGAAGTAAGTTCTTACCTGGCGTGATTAGAGATGGGTTCACGAAAGAACTAGCCGTCGTTTTCGGGAATCCTTGGGTTGCGATTCTCGGATGCGAGCGTCGATGTTGATGCACAAGTTGGCAGATACACAAGTTGACGTGCGAAATGTCAACTGACGGCTGTCAGATGATTTCGGCTCAGGGGAAAGTCATCTGTCCCAAAGTAGGGAATTTGGAGTTAAATGACATTTCGAGTGAAATCGAACCAGTTAGAGTGATTCAAACGGATCCGGGAAAGTCCCGGTACGTGAAAATTTTCCTGCGATCTAACAAAGCAAAGAATGGTCTCTTTTTGAAATCGACAGGGTAAGAAGACAGACGCATTTGTATCTGGCGTATTTGGAGTGCTAACTGGAATTGAAAACTGATTAGTTTTTTTTATTTATTTGGTTGCGAGGAATTTTGGAAGTCGAGACGGCAGTGAATTAAAACGAGCAGGTTTTCAAATGAATTGTTAGCGATTTTCTTTGGCAGCTACTGTCGGTGGAATTAGCCGGGAAGGGAACGAGCGGATCCAGAGATTGTGCTGGTGAAAAATATCTTGTCGACGGCAGATTGCGACATTGGGGAAGCGTTAATACGGCATTCGAAATAACGTTCGAGTGAACTCAGATTCAAACTTGTGAACCGACGACGAGCGACAGCATAGAAGTTGTGAGCGAGACGAAAAGGGCCCCAGCGTGGGAAAAATTCACAGGTGCTGTAAATTTTAGATATATTTTTCTTTTATTGTTTTCAAATCACGAGCCTAGCCCTTAAAAATTTTATGTCATGCTAAATTTTAAGAGGCCATACCATGCATGGTAGCATGCCGTAACGCGAGTGTTGTTGTGAACGAGATTTTTTTTTTTACGTAAATACAAAGAAAGGAAAAAATATATAATCTTTATTAATAGTTGCTGGATAAGAAACTGCAATTACCGATCGGGTCGTAAAATAGTGAGTTCAAATTAAATCGTAGCAATAAAGTCGTCTAAGTGAAAGGTGGCGAAAAACGCTAGACCAGTGTACATAAATTATTTGCACGTTGCCATCTTCTCGCTTCGGGGCAACGATTGTTCGGCAGCATCACGGGGTGAAGCGAGTGGCGCCTATAGAATAGATATCTCAACCTACACCCTTCTCTCCTGAGTGACGGCCACCCGGAGCTGCCACCCTCTGTTCAAGTCAAGGACGAGGAATCGTATCTGGTTTAGCGGTTAAAACGGTTATAATGTAACAATCTACACATCAAACAGCAGACCGACATGGTTAAATTGCAGATATAAACAACACCGAAGCCATCAACGGCAATACCTAAATCGCGAGGCTATCCAAAACGCAAGAATATCGACGAGATATCGCGATCCGCACCATTATGCCACAAATCCATACACCCGGCAGAGCAATGTATGGGTTGAGTCGTACATACTGACGACACCAGACCTAGGCCAACAATTGACCTACATACGACTGGTACCGAGTGTATCCCTGAGTTGCTGATTCCCGAACGCAAAGTCACTGATCAAAGGGCGAATGGAGTCAACGCGAAAGATTAACATAATCGACCTGAGGCGCGAAGGATAGTCGCCATGCGCGTAGGGAAACTGAGATCAGGAGGACATCAACATACGGGTCGGGGCACTTGCACATCCGAAACTTGCGGAACGCACGAATTTTCATATGGAAGGTCGGCACGAATTATCACTGTAACACGACTGGATTCTCATCTGATAGCGATCAGATGGAAGAAAACTGGGAGGACTGCGGATCTGTTCTTTGTCGAAGGCGAGAAAGTAAATGCAAAACTCTTACTCACCTGGAAAACGTATCAAAAGGCTGCGAGCACCACCAGTTTGATTTACCGACAGCACAATTGAAGTAAACAAATGTTGACATGTCGGAATGTCACGAAGGGGAAAACGTGAGATAAGTTGTCCCAAAATTTGACTGTATCAAATTGGATCGCGAGGTGAATTCGCAACCCAACACTCAGACGAGTGAAAGCGATAGAGGGCGAGCGCCGGGAACCTTATTTTGAAAATCCCGCTACCGCCAGGAAAATTTTCCTGTGAGCGGGATCGTCGAAAATCTTTCTTTTTGGATGGAACTCGGTGAGTGGATGGAAGTGTGGAATTGCTGCCGGAGGTTAATCGAGACTATTTTTCATTTCTTTCTTCTCAACTTCGAGTATCTGATGAATATTGTTGGAACTTGTGCCTGACGACGGGGTTTTCGAAATAAAGCGAATCAGCGGATTTTGGCCGAAACTGGGAATTACGCGAGAATAGCTTTTGTCTGGAAGTTCAGCGAAGCCATCAATTGGAAGTTGGTCGAGAATTATCAACTACGAAGGACGGATTAATATTCGATTCAAGTTGGTGCGAGTATCAATCGGCGGAAAAGGGTCCCATCGAGGGAGAAAAATCTCAATTCAGTGATCCGGAATCAGGAGTTGGCGTAGAATCCAGGTTAGATAGTATGTAGAATTATATGTATTATAAGTTGGTTTATGTCTAAATTCGAGAGCTAATAAGGTGGTTACCATTACATGGTAAAGCGGTGAAATTAAAGTGATCATTGTGCGTAGAATCATAATAAAGTGTGAAATCGAAATTGCGCCGGTTATAATTGTTGTGGTTGATACTGGTGTTGAACATATTACACCGTCTACCTCTTCTCGCTTCAGGGCGACGGTAGTGAGGCAGTTCTTTGTAACAGAAGCGAGTGGCGCCCACCCGCGACCTTTTTCTTCGCGAGCCAAAGCCGCCCAAAGACTGCCGCCCTTGCGTCCCAGTTAGGGGAAAAGGGTTTTTCGTGCGCGACTGATATAACGGTGACAAATTGGCGCCCAACGTGGGGCCTAAAACGGTAATAACGGGAAAAACGGTACTCGAGAAAATTTTAGGAGCCAAGTCCCAAATTGTGGGAAGGCTGATAGGCACGTAGAATTGCATATAAAGTGAACCGAAAGGCGTATTTGAAAGTAGTTTTTACTGCGGAAATCGTTTTATTGTTGCTAAAGTAAGCTTTCAAATTAATCGTTTTACGAAATACGTGGAGATTATTTAGATAATAGATTTTTGAATTGATCATATACTTTTGAATTGATCGTTTTGTGAAAACAATTTTTTTCACATTTATGTATATATATATATATTGATTCTACATCTATTGGAGTTCTGAGTTGGTTAAGAGTAGAAAACGTGTGTGAGTGCAGATAGTGAAATCTTACTTATTTGAATTGCGGTTGAATTGTGAATGTGTGATATGATAGGTTAGTAAGTAAGAGGCCTATCTTTTCAGGTACTATTAGTGAACTCTATATTTTTTTTGGTTGTTAGCGGGTTTCAGGTGTAGATTTTCGTAAATAAAAATAACTTGTGTTCCGCAGAAGGAACATATTTAGATAATTTTTTCGGGAGTGTTATTGTTGGGGGGTGATTGGGGTAAATTTTCAGGATTGAAACAATTTCCGTGTCCGAGCCATGAAGATCTTGGTGGATCGACTAACCAGAGACGAGCTCACGTACGAGCTGGCCATCCGTGGATTTGACGCCGACACCGTCGACAATATGTGAAAGGCCCTGAGAGCGACTCTGAAGGCTGAGGCTGCAATGGACACTTCATACGTCGAAGCCGAATACCCTTTCGATTTTGAAACGGATTTCCGGGAACTGAAAGCTAAGGTGACAGAGGCCGAGGAACAGGTTGAGACAGTGACGAGCGGCAAAGCATCCCTGGCGTACCTGAAGGCGAAATGCAGGATAGAGTTTGGGTTCCGCAGACTGGGGAACATACGGGCAGTAACACTGGAGCAAAAGGAAAGTGCGAAAAAGCTCCGGAATAGGTTTGTTCTGACGATGGGGGCATTGACAGAGAAAGTAGAAGACCCCAGCAACGACGAAGTAGAACCAAGCGGTATGGTTCAGGAGGCAGCATCGGTGCAACAAACCAAAGTAGTCAGGAGTTGAATTTCACCCTGAACGGACGTCGTTATTTGCTGGAGGTGTTAGTAATCTCAAACATTTCTCAGCAAGTCATTTTGGGAGTTGACTTTTGGGAGCGGTTTGGTGTCGTTTTGGACATGAAGGGACGACAGTGGACGTCGGTAGCTGCGGCAGAGGTTGGAACGAGGAAGTCGCTACGAAGTCAATCTCATCTATCGGAGGTGGAGGCAGAGACTCTGGCGGGGCTGTTGGAGGAACAGTTCCGATTGATGGGCGATGGTTTGGGCTGTGCTAAGTCAGTAGAGCATGTGATAAAGACGACGGCGGCCCCAATTAAACAGCGGTATTATCCGGTCTCTCCTGCAGTACAGCGTCAAATAAACTCAGAGCTGGATGAGATGCTGAAGATGGGGGTAGTGGAGCCATTGGCGAGTCCTTGGTCGTCGCCAATTTTACTAGTCCGGAAGAAGGATGGACGATATAGGTTTTGTGTGGATTTCAGAAAACTGAATTCAGTATCGGAAAAGGACGCGTACCCCTTGCCATATATCGCATCAACTCTAGACAAGCTAAGGAATGCGAGGTATTTGTCTACGCTGGATGTGAAGTCAGCGTACTGGCAAGTACCAATGGCGAAAGATTCTCAGCCATATACTGACTTTACGGTCCCAAGTAGGGGCCTCTTTCACGTCTTGCGGATGCCTTTTGGGCTCCACAATTCGGGTGCAACTTGGCAGCGCCTAATCGATACCGTTCTAGGTCCCGCACTCGAGCCGTACGTTTTTACGTACCTTGACGACATAATTGTTGTAACGGATACTTTCGAGCGGCATGTGGAAGTACTGCGAGAGGTTTTCTCACGATTGAGGGAAGAGGGACAACGCGTCTCTCGAAAAAAATGTCAATTCTGCAGAGCGCAACTCAAATATTTGGGATATGTGGGGAACGGGGTTGGTTGACCCAGATAAAGTGGAGGCCAATAACGAGTTCCCGCGACCCAAAAAGGGTTAAGCAAGTTAGGCAGTTGCTTGGCATGGTGTCTTGGTATCCGCGGTTTATCCCGAACCACGCCACCATGGTGGCGCCGCTAAGCGACCTTTTTAAAAAGGGTCGGAAGTTTGAGTGGTCTACTGATTGTGAGCGGGCGTTCGCTGATTGTAAAAACAAATTGTCCACATCACCGATACTAGCGTGCCCAGACTTTGAACTTCCCTTCAAGTTCCAAACGGATGCTTCAGACGTGGGAATAGGAGCTGTGCTGAGCCAGGCGCATGCTATGGGCGAAAAGGTGATATGCTACCTTAGCCGTGCACTATCCAAACAGGAAAGGAAGTATTCAGTGACCGAGAGTGAATATCTAGCGGTACTGTGGGCCGTTGAGAAGTTCTGGCCATACATAGAAGGGACCAGGTTCATCGTCATTACAGACCACCATTCGTTGGTTTGGCTGAACCAGCTAAAGGATCCAACTAGTAGATTGGCAAGGTGGGCAGTACGCCTCCAACAGTTTGATTTTGAGGTGATCCATCGTAAGGGAAAGGATAATTAAGTCCCAGATGCGCTTTCTCGGGCGATCGTGGAGGTGAATGATATTGAGACTTCCTAAGCAACGGTTTCCTGGTTAGCAAAGATGGTGGAAAATGTTCGAAATGACCCTCGGAAATATGCAAAGTGGAAGGTCATAAATGGTACGCTGTGGAAACAGTTTTCCGACCACGGGACGGGTACAGCCTGGAAGAGGGTGATGCCGAAGGCTGAAAGAAGATCCATTCTTTACCGGTGTCATGACGACCCGAAAGCTGGCCATATGGGTGCTGGCCATTAGCGCGCGTCGCTCAAAACTTCTATTGGCCTGGAATGAAGAAGGATATCGGGGAATATGTAGGAAAGTGCAAGGTATGCCAGGCCTGCAAAGTTACAAGGAAGGCTCCTTTGGGTTTAATGTCATTCCGAGCAGGCGAAGCGAAGGACCCGTGGGAGATGATCTGCATTGATCTAGTAGGGCCGTTACCGAGGTCTACGCGAGGTCACTCCTATATACTGACTGGTAAATTGTGGCTTTGATGCTAATTAGGCACTTGAACCAAATTAGCTCGCACAATTTACAAAGCACCAGCACTTGAAACTAGTACCTCTAGAACAGTAAGATGAACAGTAAAACACAAATCACACCTGATTCTTGTTGTTGAACTGATGATTTTATTCATAATGTAATCCGTATTTATGCAAAATAATTGCTTACATTTCAAACTTATGAACAATGTTTAGTATTTACAAATATTTACATTTCAGCATATTAAAGCTCAACTGCTACAATTAATACAATCAGCAAAAAAATACAAATATTAATTAATATGAGAAATCGAAAGATCATTAACCGCCATTCTATGAGTTCATGTGAAGTATGCAAATATGTATATGCAAGCATATCGGCTCACGCGTGTATGAGCGTATATCGTACATACATGAGCTTGCATAAATGCTGTAAAAGTTGAGTTGCGTACGATGATT
Source organism: Nemotelus nigrinus (assembly GCA_947369275.1). Classification (NCBI taxonomy): domain Eukaryota; kingdom Metazoa; phylum Arthropoda; class Insecta; order Diptera; family Stratiomyidae; genus Nemotelus; species Nemotelus nigrinus. The sequence continues at coordinate 93,212,051 of OX376372.1, read as the reverse complement.
CTAAACATACGCCCCCCGTTGAACAGCTGTTCAACTTTAGTGGACTGCAACGGTGAAAGGAGAGCTGGTTGCTGTTTTTCTCGGTAATGGTACTGGTATCGTCGGTAATGGTACTGGGCTTGTAGTATGATGTCGTTGGTAGCACCGCTTTATGCTACAGATAATGGCCACTGCGATGATGATTGATAAGCAGAGGCTGATGTATCCTACTGTGTAATGGTGTATGTTGTGCTCGTACATATTGGTTGGTATGTTGGTTTGAAGTTTTAGCACCTGTTCCTTCAGCACTGAAAGCTGTTCATGTTGTAAATGAAACTGATGCTTGTGCTCATCTTCGAGCGCGATGGTTTTTTGACTGATGTTTAAGAAGGATTCAATGTCGTCTTCTGGAATGTATGAAGTATGCCGTCTGGTTCCTATAAGGCTATGTCCTTGAATGGTAATCAGTGGTTGCTTGATGATGCAGTTTCCTTCAATGGTTAAAACCACAGATCCTTGAAGCGTCATTCGAGAAAGTATGTTGTTGCAGACTACGTTTAATGGTGTTTCCCTGTCTAGTGCGTAGATCCATGAGTTTGGTTCGTGAAGTTGAATCCACTGAGGTGCTGGACTGGCTGGTTTGGTGGTACATGATGGTGTAGTTGTATGAGACAACAGGCTTATCTCGCAGCTACTTTGACCACAACCTTGTCTGTATAGGGGATGATGATGTCGACATAAGAATCGATCTTCGTCTGTTGTAATACATTGCCGCAATTCGTCTTTATTGAGTGGATAATATTGTTCACGGTGAAGATCCACAATGAGATGTGTTGACGCAGTAACCAGAGCAACGGAATTGTTTTCCTTTTTCCATGGAATTGGTATTAGGTTGAGTAACTCAAACTGGTCTGCAGCGATGAGTGGAATTTTTACAGTAAAAATAATGTATTTCTTTTTTGTTCGGCTTTGTATTGTCATTAAGTTATAAAACTTCAGCAAGCTTTCAGTAGTTATCGGAAGGGTGACTGTTTGGGCAGGATAGTCTGGAGTTTAAACAACTCAACTTGTAGCTGTCCTGGTGGCAACAGTATTGGATTGATTCGTCCATGTTGGGAATTCATTACAATACCGAGCAGTGAATTTTGTATCCGCTGATACTTTATTAATGCCATAGATGCTTGAAAAGTGATTTCTGTGAGCTTTTCAGATACTTGTTCCGAAACTTCAAGTTTACTTAGCCAAGTTGTCGTCCGGTTTATAGCATTCTCGACTGCTTGAAATTCGCCTTCAATCTCTTGCTGATCTTCCTTCATGATGTTAAGTGCACTATCAATGAAGGAAGTCTGATTGTGTAGGGTCGAAGCAAGCTGATTGTTGTTTTCGCGAAGCTTATCAATAGTGCCAGAGAGTTTATCTGCATATTCTGAGTCTAGTACTCCAAAAAGGTAATGAGCTACGTTTCCAACAAAATTAAAGGCAGCTCGCTTGCTGCGTTTGTTGTCAGCCGGTATCAGAAATTTGTTATTAATTTCCAAATCTTGAATGTTACTTTCAAGCTGTGATCCTATTCTAGAGCACGTGTTGGTTTGGGTTCTTTTTTCGCAGAGCTGTCTTATGATGTATGGATATCTTTTAATGTTTTCGAAATGTTTCCAATATGGTTGCATGTCAAAATAAGTTACGAGATTCCATTCGCTCGTGATAATTCCAGCAGAACTCAATTTTTCAAAATATATGCCTGGATTATGGTCGACAGATTTGATTTCTACAGATTGAACGCTCGGTGGTACCTTAGCAAAGAAAATGCAAAGTGGGGTCATTACCATCGACCCTGCGGTTAGGCGAGGGCGTTTGGCTACGTGCTGATGTTTGATATCCTTCGGTCTAGAGTGATTTTGGCTAGGCAGTAGTAGTTCTTCTTTGTCTTTCGGCCCGCGATCTTCTGCGTAAAGCTCTGAAGTATTATCTTCGGGAAACAACGGTGCTAGTCGATGTACGGGACGTTTTAGTGTGCCAGTGGCCGTTTTTACATCGGCTACTCGAATTGCTCCATCCTGACCGGGATATACCTTAACGATTCTGCCTAGTGGCCACCGAAGCGTCGGTACGTTATCTTCCTTGATTATCAATAATGTTCCTTCTTTGACATTTGGCGCTCTTGTTTTCCATTTGTACCGCTGTTGTAGTTCATTCAAATACTCGATGTGTCACCTTTTCCAAAATTCATTTTTTATGTATGAAACAAGTTTCCATCTGGATAGGAGATTTGGGGTTGCTGATTTGGTAGCCTCATCTATTTGAGCAGTAAGAGGTTCTCCAATTAAAAAGTGTCCTGGAGTTAGTGCGGATAAGTCGTTGGGGTCACTAGACATTGGCGTGATGGGTCTAGAATTCAAATCGCTTCAACTTCAATGATAACAGTTTCTAGTTCCTCGTATGTAAGTGAGGCAGTAGAAACTCTTCGAGTCAATAAGTACTTCGCGGATTTCACAGCTGCTTCCCATAATCCTCCAAAATGAGGGGCTCTTGGAGGGATGAAAGTAAAGTTGATACCTTTGTCGCTGCAAGTTCTTATTATTTTTTCCTGAGCTGATTTGCTCTGAATTCCCGTTTCGAGCTCTGCAAGTTGATTGCTAGCACCCACGAAGTTTGTCGCATTGTCGCAGTACATGTTTTTGCAATATCCCCTGCGAGCGATGAAACGTTTGATCGATCCGATGAATGCATTTGTCGTGAGATCACTTACGACTTCCAGATGTACTGCTTTTGTTGAAAAACAGCAGTATACACAGACGTATGACTTTTGTGGACGCTTTCCGCGTACTTTATAATGCACCCAAAATGGTCCGCAGAAGTCTACACCCGCATTGACGAATCGCCGAGTCGGTTGTACTCTTGTTGGTGGCAAGTTGCCCATTACTTGTTGGAAGGTAACGGGCTTAGCTCTAGTACATCGTACACAGTGTTGAACAATGGATCTGGCCATAAGTTTGCCTTTTATTGACCAAAAACGTTGTCTTGTTTGTGCCAGTTACATCTGTGGACCACAGTGTAAATTATTTTGATGCACGTATTCCATAATAAGTTTCACTATTGGGTCGTTATAAGGTAATAGTATTGGATTTTTAGCATCATAAGGTAAAGACAAAGATTGTAGTCGCCCTCCTACCCTTATTATCCCATTGTCATCAATGAAGGGGTTCAAACTGGCCACTGAGCTTGCTTCTTCAACTTGTCCACTACGAAGTAGTTGATTTATCTCTGCTTTAAAATCGGATCGTTGAATCGTTCTTAGGATGTAATGAAGTGAGTTATCTAATTCTTGTGAGCTTAGAATAATCCCTGTGCAATGAGAGTTAGATGCATCTTTTGCGTTTTTTATGAATCTTAGTATATAAGCAACAATTCTTCGTAAGGTTGAAAATGAGTTCCTTGAATTTATGTTGTAGAGGATTTGTTCAGAAATAGCACTGCTTGTAGCCACAATTGGCTGCACCTGCGACTTTTTCTTCTCCGGAGGATCTTGGATTAAACGATGCTTCTGAATAGAAGTAGGCCAGTTTGATTCTTTACCATGCAAGAAGATAGGTCCGTAGAACCAGAGGTTGCATGCGTGCATCTCTTTAGGCCGCAGTCCACGAGACAGCACATCCGCAGGCTTCTGTTTCGTATCTACATACCGCCACTGTTCAGCCAACGTTAATTCCTGAATTTTCGCGACTCGGTGAGCCACAAATGTCTGATAAGATGTGGAGCAAGAATTAATCCAACTTAGCACAACCTCTGAGTCTGTCCAGAAATGAGACCTTTGATCTTCATATTTCAAATCCATTTTTACTCTGGACATGAGTTGTGCGCCCAGTAATGCTGCACATAGTTCTAGACGTGGTATTGTTTTTTTTTGAGTGGAGCAACTCGTGATTTAGCACATAGTAATCTTACTGCTATGCTGTTATCTTTGAAAACTGCACGGATAAAGACTGCGGCACCGTATGCTTTTTCTGATGCATCTGTGAAGCAGTGCAATTGTGTACTGCACGGAATCTTGTGACTAAATACTTGTCTGGGAATTATCAGGTTATTTATGCTTTCCAAATCTTTTCGGAATCTTTTCCATTCTTGCTGATATTGTTCTGGAAGTACATCATCCCAATCTAGTTTAAGTTGCCATAGTTTTTGTATGAAAATTTTTGCGGCTACTACAACAGGTGCTAGTAGCCCTAGAGGATCATATATTCGTGCTTAATCAGATGCTACCATTCGCTTGGAAATGTGTGTAGTTGTTTCTATGTTTATTTTGACGAGCAGATTGTCAGTTTGCGGCATCCAAATCAGGCCAAGAGTTTTTATGGTTTTGTTGCTGTCTGAAGCAAGCTCTAAATTGACTTTCAGGTTTTTTTCTGGTATCCCTTGTAGCAGCTGTGGATGGTTGGCGCACCATTTGCGTAACTTAAAGCCAGCTTCTTGTAATAGTGACTTCAATTCATGCTGAATTTTGAGAGCTTCGACTAAGCTATTGGATCCTGTCAGGGCATCATCAACATAGAAGTCTCGTTCTAATGCTGTCGCACCTAGCGGGAATCTTGCCTTATTGTCTTTAGCTAGCTTTTGTAGGCATTTTGTTGCTAGATACGGCGCTGGACGTGTTCCGTATGTAACAGTTTTCAAACAGTAGTACCTTAGTGACTGCGTTGAGTTTTTTCGCCAAACGATTAACTGCATACTTTCGTCATCTGGATGGATGAGTACTTGCCTGTAAATTTTTTCCACATCAGTGGTGAATGCAAATCGTGGCAAGCGGAAACGGAGTAAAATGGAGAATAATTCACTTTGCACTGTGGGTCCTTTGTGTAATATGTCGTTAAGTGACAGGCCAGATGTTGTTTTCGCAGAGGCATCAAAGACCACTCGAAGTTTCGTGGTGCTACTTTCGGGCCTTAGTACTATATGGTATGGGATGAAGTAATGCGGTGACAAAATGTCTGCACGGTCAATTTCTTTCATGTGACCGAGCCTTTCGTATTCGTCCATGAAGTCAATGTATTGCCTTTTCACATCAGGATTGTTATCCAATCGTCTTTCCAGATTTAAGAATCGATTGGTTGCTTGTGTTAATGATTGTCCGAGTGATGGTGGCTCGTTTATGAATGGCAGTTTAACGATAAATCGACAATCATTAACACAAGCAACCAATCGATTCTTAAATCTGGAAAGACGATATGTTTAGAATCATCGTACGCAACTCAACTTTTACACCATTTATGCAAGCTCATGTATGTACGATATACGCTCATACACGCGTGAGCCGATATGCTTGCATATACATATTTGCATACTTCACATGAACTCATAGAATGGCGGTTAATGATCTTTCGATTTCTCATATTAATTAATATTTGTATTTTTTTGCTGATTGTATTAATTGTAGCAATTGAGCTTTATCCTCGAATTCTGTCAGACGGACAAATACACTTAAGAGAGTATCTTCCGATCTTCCAAAATACTATGTTTGGTTGGGTAGCGACTGGAAAAGTGAACATGGATCCAGAAGGCAATGCATTTTGTGGAGTTGGCTTCGATTTGATTCCAAAGGTGCTCTATTGCTTTCATTTTGCATTTGTAGTATTGCCTCGGTTGGTTTTCTTCAACGTTCGAGGAGATAATTCTGAGCAGTGATGACATTAGTGCGTGCTGTTTTCTTACAAAGCCAGCAACGTTTGGCAGTTTTACCGCCAGACCAGACTGAGGGATAGTTGTCTGCCGTCCACCCTGATCAGCTTTTTCAAATCCTTCTGATTCCTCCATGTTGCCGTGTTTGTCATCAGAGCTCATTTCTGTCAAAAATAACTTGCGATAATGATTTATTAGGGCCATTATTTCTACAAAATAATCTTTTGCAAAGTAATCGTGCTGCCGTGGAACAGTTTCTAGTCGTTGAATCTGGCAATTATTTGCCTCAAAACGTTTTGAAACTTCATCTAGACGACTCAGTCTCTCTTCAAAGTATTTCCTTGTTTTCCGCGAGATGGGGTCCTTTTTGAAATTTGCTATTATTTTCTGAACCTCTCCACCTGCTAACAGCTGCTGCTGCACAAGCTCTTCAAATTGAGACACATTTGGTCTTTAACTCTTGTAGTCGAGTAATCTGGTCTGTCTAGTATACAGTTCGCCTGGTTGAACTATGAATTGTTTAATTCACCGTTGTATGTTAATGCTCCGTTTGTCGATGACGAAACAGGTATGCTTCAGTTCGCCAATTTGAACTATAAGGCACCTTTCAGAGACAGGATATCTTGTAATAACGTTGTGTAGTCTTGTTGGATCTACACTCGTAGTTCTGTGATAAGTTCGACTGGTTGAACTATCACGTCGGGGTCACCAATGGTTAATTGTGGCTTTGATGCTAATAAGGCACTTGAACCAAATTAGTTCGCACAATTTACAAAGCACCAGCACTTGAAACTAGTACCTTTAGAACAGTAAGATGAACAGTAAAACAAAAATCACACCTGATTCTTGTTGTTGAACTGATGATTTTATTCATAATGTAATCCGTATTTATGCAAAATAATTGCTTACATTTCAAACTTATGAACAATGTTTAGTATTTACAAATATTTACATTTCAGCATATTAAAGCTCAATTGCTACAATTAATACAATCAGCAAAAAAATACAAATATTAATTAATATGAGAAGGTCATTAACCGCCATTCTATGAGTTCATGTGAAGTATGCAAATATGTATATGCAAGCATATCGGCTCACCCGTGTATGAGCGTATATCGTACATACATGAGCTTGCATAAATGCTGTAAAAGTTGAGTTGCGTACGATGATTCTAAACACTGACCATTCTAGACTATGTCACAAAATACTCAGTAATATTACCAGTACGAACCGCAACAGCGGCAGCAGTGTTTCGCTTGCTAGAGGAACAGGTGTTTTTAGTGTACGGAGTGCCCAGGGTATTGGTGTGCGATAATGGGGTACAGTTCCGGGGAAGCCAATTTAAGAAAGCGGTGGAAGGTTATGGCGTACGCGTAAGCTCTACGGCTCTATATCACCCTCAAGCTAACCCGGCTGAACGACGCAACCAAGACATTAAATGTATGTTGCGATGTTACGAGTCCGATAACCATCGACTGTAGGATACGCACCTAGCTAAGATCGCCTGCGCCTTACGAACCTACAAACGCGAGGTCACAGGCTTTTCTCCGTATTTTTTGAATTTTGGAAGAGAGATGGTCACGTACCGAGACGAAATAGAACCTCCGGTGGACCCGGGGGGCAACTTTTTGCCCTTGAGGAATGCGAAAGCTCTAGAAGAAGTTCGCAAAGAGGTGATTCGTAGAATGCAGCAGGCCGCCTCATCCAGTACGTATGATCTTCGCCGGCGCACAGAAAACTTCCAGGTGGGAGACAAGGTGTGGAGGAAAAACTACGTCTTATCCGACGCTAGTAAGCACTTCGCGGCGAAGTTAGCTCCAACGTTCGTCGGTCCTTTCACGATAAAAGCGAAAACATCTGCCTGGACTTTCGAGCTTGTCGACGAAAGGCGAAAAGCGGTCGGTAATTGGCACACGAAGGATTTAAAGCAATATCTAGGTGGCGAAGATAGATCGGTCGGCACGGACTAAGGGCGCACGAATCAAGCGAATTTAGAGTAAGATAAGAAAGATAGTTCAGATGGTGGTGGTGGGTTACATTATAAGATCGTTAGGTTAGTTTGGTGATGGGAAATTTTAGCAACTATATAAGGGAAACATAAAGTAATCGGTGAAGGGTAGCGTAGCTAATAGTGTGTTCGGTTGCGAAGCAAATTGTTTTGGTGGTGGGATAGTGTGTCTATTAAGAAGCTAGACGAGTAGTGGAAGAAGCTAGGCTTAGGAATTCGATGCGGCCAGGGATACCGACAATAGAAGTAGTTGAAGGGCGTAGGTTAAAAGGCCTCGATAGTGTGTACAAATTTCAAACTTATTTTATAGTTAGTAGTTAATTCGGAATAAATTCATATAGGGGTTAGTTATATAAGTTGATACTAGTTTTTAATGATAAACAGGAAATAATTATCGAGTCTTTGGTGGTGGGTTTTTTTTGTTTCTTTTACATTTTGGGTTTATTGTTTTTTTCCTTTCTTTTGGGTGGCGAGAGGTCTACTTCCGTTTTTTTTTTCGTTTCCGTCTACGTTAGCATAGGGGGCATTCCACGTGAAGCGGACAGGTGAAAAATTTTGAGGTTTCCGATTTTAGTAATATTTGATTATGTTATACCTATATATGTTCTCGATCCAGATGCAAAATCTTTTTACCGTAATAAGTCTGGTTAGTGAGCTAGAGGGCTTTAAAAATTTGACTAATCGGCAGGTATACGCTATTTCGAATCAAATTATCCAGTTTAAAAAAGTAGCAATAAAATAAATAAAGTACTCGAGTTGATGCGTTATATAATGGGCTTATTAAATGCAATTTTGGGTATTTAGAAAAAAAAATTTTGGGGGGAAAAAATATATTTAAATTTTTTAAAATTGAATTTCACAAAGTTCGACCATTTAATTTTTTTTAAATTTATTTTTTTAAATTAGCTAATAGTGTGTAGATAATCCTTGCCAAGTTTCATAATGGGCGCAGAAGTCGTTTAGGAGCTAGACCAATTACAGTTTCGAAGCAAAACGGCCGGCGCCCGGTTCGCGCCTACCGCCCCCTAACGCCAGATTATGGAAACTATCAATCATATAAAATGCCTTAAGTCCGAATATTAGATCATATTTTGTGAAGCTTTAATGATGTAAATTATGTTTTGATATAATATTCAATTCAATTGTACATTCCAATTAAATAACAAATAACAATTAAATAACGTTACAAGTGTTTTTTTTTATAGTTTAATGAGATAATTTCTCAACAAAAAACTTAAAATATACAAACAAAACTGTAAATATATATGTAAATTGTTTTGTAGCGAAATTATCTCACAAAACTATAAAAAAAACACTTGTAACGCGTTTATCTAATTAAGTAGTTGCTAAGCCACTGACTAAACTATCGCAAAAGTTTGAATACACAGCGTCATGGGTTTGTCTCTTTTAGACAATTGACGTATTTTAATTAAAATTAAATATTTAATAAATTTGCACTGCAAAGAAATTTTTCCCAACAGCGCCATTTTAAATCAATCTTCATAAATTTATATAAAACATAATGTATAAATGATTAATTATTATTTAATTGGTATGTACAATTGTATTGAATATTATATCAAAATATAATTTACATCATTAAAGCTTTGCAAAATATGATCTAATATTCGGACTTAAGGCATTTTGTATGATTGAAAGTTTCTGTAATCTGGCGTTAGGGGGCGGTAGGTGCGAACTCGGCGCCGGCCGTTACGCTTCGAATCTGAAACTGGTCTAGCTCCTAAACGACTTCTACGCCCATTATGAAACTTGGCGAGGATTATCTATACACTATTAGCTATTTTTAAAAAAAAAATTATAAAAAAATTAAATGGTCGAACTTTGTGAAATTCAAGTTTCAAAAATTTAAATATATTTTTTCCCCCCAAAAAAAATTCTTTTTAAATACCCAAAAATGTATTTAACAAGCCCATTATATGACGCATCAACTCGAGTGCTTTATTTATTTTATTGCTACTTTTTTAAACTGGATAATTTGATTCGAAATAGCGTATATCTGCCGATTAGTCAAATTTTTAAAGCTCTCTAGCTCGCTAATCAGACTTATTACGGTAAAAATATTTTGCATCTGGATCGAGAACATATATAGGTATAACATAATCAAATATTACTAAAATCGGAAACCTCAAAATTTTTTACCTGTCCGCTTCACGTGGAATGCCCCATAGTTAGCATAAAATCCAGATCATCTCGCATTAGAATCTTAGAAAATATAGAGTAAACAAATACCGACACCATACAAATCAAATCAGTGTAACATAAAAGCATGCATGGCAAAGGTGTGTAGTGGAATCGTAAATAGAATGTTCCAATTCAAAATTTTTATAGATACAAGAACGTTATCAAGCTCGGAAACACAATCGGCTAAAGAATCTTAATTATAACGTAACTTTCAATTCCGAATTAAGGTCAACTACGGTTTATAGTGGGAGAAATTGTGCCGAGAATTCCCACTGAATTCTCTGAAGCGAGGGGGGTGTCACGGTAGTTTACTATTTGTCAAAAAAATAAAAAAAATCTCCATCGTCCTCTAAAAGAGAGAACGATGGAGATTGCTAAATAGTATTAGGTTAGATGGGTTAGCTATTAGAGTCACGAATGTAATTTAAGTTAGATTAGGTTAGTTGTCGAAACAATCACAATCCCCGAATGCAGGGTAATTAATATTAGGTCAGTTGATCATCACAAGTCATGCCGAAGGAGTATGCGATGAATGACACATTAGTACAAACGAACATTTAACGGACGCACAACTCAGTCGAACATCTTGTCACGGTTATCGGAATTTTGTTAAGTTTAAAAGCGGAAAAAAAAATAAATCTCCACCGTTCTCCAACAGAGAAGACGATGGAGATATAGGCCGAATTAATCGCGAATTAGGTAATTGTAGTTATAGAATTATTACTATTAAGGTTAGACGTTAAGTGCTCGAGAATTATTACTATCAAGATTAGATGTTAAGTACTAAAGAACTATTACTATTAAGACTAGACGTAAGTACTCGGACATGACAATCTACGGTTCCGACGACAATCTGTACATCTGATACAATCTGTACACACGCATCGAATGATTAAATCCAGCGACAGTTTAACGTCGCTAACGACAATCACAAAAGGTCTATTCGCGTATTCCAGCAAACTGCAGCAGTAACAGAATGAGGCAGCTGGCTTCCTTTTTAGCGGCGAAATTTGGCTTGCAGCAAAAGTTAAAAAATAAACAACTTTCGACGAATCTATTTTAGTATATCATAATAGAATCAAATACGCGGTCAGAACTAATCTACCACCAAGGTCGACGTATAGACACGCACGGCAGAGCAACGCACTGCTCAAGCCACTCGAAACGTCAACAACTAACCTAGGCCAATACATGACCTATATACAGCTGCCGAGCGAGCTTCGGAATCAATGATCTCGTACATAATTACGCACAAGATCGTCGCAGGACACGCAGGATGTCGGGTAGAACGCGGGGGGCCTCAAACGGGAAACGGACACATAGAATTAACACGGAGACACATCGAAAAAGTCACTTGCACTAACCCGTCGTAACGAACCGACCCAGAGCCGCGGACAAAAGATCATCCTACGAACCAATTCAAATGTATTCAATATCATGGCATCCTATAGAAGCCAAATGAAGTAAGTTCTTACCTGGCGTGATTAGAGATGGGTTCACGAAAGAACTAGCCGTCGTTTTCGGGAATCCTTGGGTTGCGATTCTCGGATGCGAGCGTCGATGTTGATGCACAAGTTGGCAGATACACAAGTTGACGTGCGAAATGTCAACTGACGGCTGTCAGATGATTTCGGCTCAGGGGAAAGTCATCTGTCCCAAAGTAGGGAATTTGGAGTTAAATGACATTTCGAGTGAAATCGAACCAGTTAGAGTGATTCAAACGGATCCGGGAAAGTTCCGGTACGTGAAAATTTTCCTGCGATCTAACAAAGCAAAGAATGGTCTCTTTTGGAATCAACAGGGCAAAAAGACAGACGCATTTGTATTTGGCGTATTTGGAGTGCTAGCTGGAATTGAAAACTGATTAGTTTTTACTAATTTTCGAAGAAAAGTAGTATTAAACTCGTTTCGCCGAAAATTCATATTTCTTTATATATATATATATATATATATATATATATATATATATATATATATATATATATATATATATATATATATATATATATATATATATATATATATATATATATATATATATATATATATATATATATATATATATATATATATATATATATATATATATATATATATATATATATATATATATATATATATATATATCATCAAAATGATTAAGGGAGATAATCTCTGGAGTGGCCGATCCGATTGAGCTGAAACTTTCGGAGAACGTAGATGTATGTAGTAGGCAGGTCCACAATTTGCTTAAACTCAGATATCCTAAACTTTTTGGCGGTGGCGAGCGTTTTAGTGAATTTTGAGGTACTCTTATATTTAAAAGCAGCGTGATTTTTTGTTCAAAAAAAGTATTGGGAATGAAAACGTATTATGTTTTAAGCTTGCTTATGGTAAAGAATTGGAAATTTTGAGCCGTGTGTGGGTGTTGCGAAAGTTCTGTTCACGAGAACTGACGACCGGATTATCCGATCATAATGAAATTCACAGAACATGTTTATATCAACTAGGACCAGGTCTGATAGAAATAATTTTGAAATGCGAGCAATCCTGTGGCAGTGGTGCCACCTTGAATTATCACTGAGAAAAAAAAACCGGTTTTTGGCCTATAACTTCCGATTCAGCCATCAGATTTAAACGAAATTCACACAATATTTAGATCTTAATTAAAGTAACATTTGATGAAAATTTGGCTGAAAATTTAGAATAGGGTTGCCAGCTATGGTGATTTTTGTCTCCGAAATCTTGCAAATTTGCTCAGCAAAATAAAGCTTTTTTCCCTATAACTTCCGGTGCAGTCATGATATCAAAATGAAGTTTATGCAGTAAACACATTTTAATAAGAGCCAAATTTGATAGGAATTTCGTACAAAAATCGTGAAAGGGCTGCCAGCTATGACCATTTTTGTAATTTTTTGGAATTTCTTTTCTGCGCGATTATGTCATTAGATTTGCAAATGGGAACGATCCTGCAATGAAAATTAACATCAAATATTAACGCTTTAAAAATTTGAAAAGTTTTGAGGGTGGTTACCCTAAAAATTTTTTCGCCCGTATAACTTCTAGCGCAGTGATTCAATCGAAACGAAATTTATTGGTTGGGTTTAGTTTAACGTGAAGCAGATTTGGTGTATATTTTGCTTTGCTGCTGACACAGGGTAACGAGCTTTAGCCATTTTCGTAACTATTGCATCAACAGATGCTTCAAATTACATACACATATACAAAACATTTGCAATAAAACTAAGAAACCAATTTTTAAATTTTCCGAGTTTTGAACATTTTTTGGATGGCAGCTTCAAACTACGTTAACCGCTAAAGCTTTCGACGAAATCCTCCGACGAGAACGAAATTCAAAGGTTAAGTTGATTTGAATATGAGCTTATTGCTGCTTCGTTGGGAAAATGTTGCCAGCACTGAACATTTTCATCAATTGTGTTATAGTTTATTTCTGTTGCTTTGAACGAGGAATGGTTGATATGATTCTACAAAAAAGTGTATTACGTCTTTCCACATTGTCACTCAAAGACAATTTCTTCGAAAATTAGTTTTCTAGCGGTTCAGGTGCGCTAGATTTTTTTTATTTATTGGGTTGCGAGGAATTTTGGAAGTCGAGACGGCAGTGAACTAAAACGAGCAGGTTTTCAACTGAATTGTTAGCGATTTTCTTTGGCGGCTACTATCGGTGGAATTAGCCGGGAAGGGAACGAGCGGATCCAGAGATTGTGCTGGTGAAAAATATCTTGTCGACGGCAGATTGCGACATTGGGGAAGCGTTAATACGGCATTCGAAATAACGTTCGAGTGAACTCAGATTCAAACTTGTGAACCGACGACGAGCGACAGCATAGAAGGCGTGAGCGAGACGAAAAGGGCCCCAGCGTGGGAAAAATTCACAGGTGCTGTAAATTTTAGATATATTTTTCTTTTATTGTTTTCAAATCACGAGCCTAGCCTTTAAAAATTTATATGTCATGCTTAATTTTAAGAAGCCATACCATTCATGGTAGCATGCCGTAACGCGAGTGTTGTTGTGAACGAGATTTATTTTTTTACGTAAATACAAAGAAGGGAAAAAATATATAATCTTTAATAATAGTTGCTGGATAAGAAACTGCAATTACCGATCGGGTCGTAAAATAGTGAGTTCAAATTAAATCGTAGCAATAAAGTCGTCTAAGTGAAAGGTGGCGAAAAACGGTAGACCAGTGTTGATAAATTATTTGCACGTTGCCATCTTCTGGCTTCGGGGCAACGGTTGTTCGGCAGCATCACGGAGTGAAGCGAGTGGCGCCTATAGAATAGATATCTCAACCTACACCCTTCTCTCCTGAGTGACGGCCACCCGGAGCTGCCACCCTCTGTTCAAGTCAAGGACGAGGAATCGTATCTGGTTTCGCGGTTAAAACAGTTTTAATGTAACAAATTGGCGCCCAACGTGGGGCTTAAGATAACGGAGATAACGGTATTATCGGTTTGTTAAGGCTTTGCCGGTATTAGCGGTCCTATCGCGGTTAACAGGACCCGGAAAATTTTAGAGTTCATTTCTCGAGATCCGTTGCTCGATAAGGCGTTGTGAAGCAGATTTTTATGCATGGTATATTGAAGATTTTTTGAATTTTGTATAATTACTAATTATTTAAGATACAACAGTTTGAATTTTGGATTGAATTGAGTGACTGGAGTGTGTGAGTTTTTCAGTGAATTGAATTGGTTTTTGTGTGCGTGTGGAAGAGTGATTGGTTTTTAAGCTAAGAGGCAACATTTTCAGGTGGACTGTGTATTTTTCTAGGGAGCATATTTTCAGGAGAAGCAGTACTTTTGTATAGTTGACCATAGGTTACTGTTGGTTATTGTTGTTGGGATAGGCTGGGTAGATTTTGTTTGTTAAAATTAAATAGTGATCCGAGTGAAGTTCGAGTTAAGTGCGTCGCAGTGGTTATCGTGAGTAATGAAAATTATAGTGGATCGACTTAGCAAGGATGAGCTCAGGTATGAGCTTGCGATCCAAGGTTTCCCGGCGGATACGGTCGATAATATGCGAAAGACCCTGAGGGCGACGTTAAAGGTGGAAGCAGCGTTGGATACTTCCTACGTCGAAACGGACTACCCGTTCGATTATGCGACGGATTATGCAGAGCTTACGGCAAAAGCGTCAGAGGTCGAGGAGCTTATAGCTAGGGTGTCAGGGGATAGAGCGGCATCAGACTATGTCAAGGCGAAGGTCAAGGTCGAGTTTGGATTCCGGCGTTTGGCAAATATGCAGGCGGTGACGATCGAGCAAAAGAATGGAGCGAGGTCTCTCTGGAATAGGTTCATCCTGTCGATGGGTTCTTTGGAGGAAAGGGTTGGGGATTCGACTGGCGATGAGGCGAAGCAGCCGAGCGAAGACCAAGTGACAAACGCAATGCCAACAGCACGGAGCACTAATCTTGCGGAAGTGGCGAAATGGGGCCTTAAGTTTAGTGGCGACTCGTCAGGTTCTATCAATGCTTTTTTAGAGCGGGTCGAAGAGCTACGCCAGGCACGAGGGCTTACCAAATCTCAGCTCTTCCGGGCAGCAGTCGATCTCTTCGATGGGTGGGCGTTGATTTGGTTTAGGGCCAATAGCAACCTTGCTGAGAGCTGGGACGCGCTAGTAGAAGAACTGAGGGCAGAATTCTTGCCCTCAGACTATGAAGATCGCCTCAGGGAGGAAATCCGAAGACGGACGCAAGGGGAAAACGAGGCGATGGGGGTTTACGTGGCGATAATGGAGCGCCCTTTTAGTAGATTAAAGAAGAGTTGCTCCGAAGAAGAAAAACTTCGGACCTTGAGAAGGAATATCGCTCCCTTCTATCAACAGCAGCTGTGTCTGACGCCAGTTGCGTCAATATCCGAATTGGTTAGAATGGGGCGCACCTTGGATGCAACGAGGGCCTCAGTAGCGGCGTTCGTACCCCCGAGTACGCGATCGAGGCGGTGCTTAGAGCCAAACTTAGCATATGTGAGTGCAGAGACTCCAGCGCAGGTGGCGGTTATGTCCGGTAACAGTCGTGTGCGATGTTGGAACTGCAGGAAAGAAGGACATGTGTCAAGAGAGTGCTCCGAACCCAGGCGATGTTTTGGCTGTGGACGTCAGGGGGTCATGCGGTCTTCATGCCCATCACGCCAAGTGAGAGCTTGAGATCCAGAAAATCGTGCTCGACAAGACACGCAGGGATCGGGAAACGATCGTCGTGCTCGTTAAGCGGCCGAGCGAATACGATATCAAGGCCGGAACGGAGGAGTCGTCAGCCGAACATAGACTATGCGTTGGTGGAGGATAATCCCGACAGTCGACCGCACTTACAAGTGGAGATCGAAGGTACGATTTTGGAGGGATTATTAGATTCAGGGGCGAGTCGTACGATTCTGGGATGGAAAGGGTGGTCTCGGTTGGCAGGTAGAGGTTTGACACTGAGACAGGACGGAATCGAAGAAGTAAGGCTCGCAAACGGCGTAACGTGTGCGGTAGATGGAGTCGTTGAACTGGAGTTTGCTTTGAATGGATGCAAGCATACTATCGAAACACTGGTGATTTCATCGATTCCGCAAGAAGTGATTTTAGGTATAGACTTCTGGCAGCATTTCGGCGTCGTGTTGGATATGAAGGGCCGGCAGTGGACATCAATCGCCTCAGTTGAGGTGGAGACGGGTAAGGCGCTGCGAAGTCGATCTCATTTATCGACAAAGGAAGCAGATACTTAAGCGAGCTTATTGGGAGAGGAATTCGGGTTAATGGGTGACGGACTAGGGTGTGCGAATTCCGTGGAGCACGTAATCAAAACCACGGCTTCCCCGATCAAGCAGAGGTATTACCCAATCTCACGTGCGGTGCAAAAACAGATCAACGCGGAGTTAGACGAGATGCTTCGGATGGGTGTAGTCGAGCCGTCTTCTAGTCCGTGGTCTTCGCCGATACTACTAGTTCGGAAGAAAGATGGGTCATTCCGGTTCTGCGTGGACTTCCGGAAGGTGAATGCGGTGTCAGAAAAAGACGCCTATCCCTTGCCGTACATTTCAGCTACCTTAGACAAGCTAAGAAATGCGAAGTACTTGTCGACGCTGGACGTCAAATCTGCGTACTGGCAAGTCCCGATGGCAGAGGAATCTAAGCAGTACACCGCATTCACCGTGCCAGGAAGAGGTTTGTATCAGTTCCGTAGGATGCCTTTCGGACTTCACAATGCGGGAGCCACATGGCAACGGCTGATAGACAAGGTGCTTGGACCTACACTAGAGCCTTTTGAGTTAACGTATCTCGATGACGTGATAGTTGTGACTGAAACTTTTGACCGGCATCTTGAGGTATTGCGTGAAGTTTTCGTTCGGTTAAGGGAAGCTGGTTTACGGGTTTCAAGGGAGAAATGCCAATTTTGTAGAGCAAAACTGAAGTATCTGGGCTACTTGGTTGATGTGGAGGGACTGCACGTAGATCCCGAGAAGGTGAGGGCGGTAAGCGAGTTTCCCCGTGCTACCTCGGTCAAGCAAGTGAGGCAGCTCTTGGGCATGGTGTCCTGGTACAGACGCTTCATACCAGATCAAGCAACAATGGTGGCGCCGTTGATCGACATAATCAAGAAGGGCCGTAAGTTTGTATGGACTGAGGAAAGTGATCGCGCGTTTGTGTTCTGCAAACAAAAGCTTACAACTGCACCCGTACTATCTTGTCCGAACTTCGAACATCCGTTCAAGGTGCAGACTGATGCCTCCGATGTTGATATAGGGGCTGTGCTGAGTCAGGTACACCCGACTGGAGAGAAGGTCGTGTGCTATCTCAGCCGAGCGTTGTCTCAACAAGAAAGGAAGTATTCTACAACGGAGAAAGAGTGTTTGGGAGTTCTATGGGCCATCGAAAAGCTCCGACCCTACATCGAAGGGACTCATTTTGTTGTAATCACTGACCATCATTCGCTCGTCTGGCTGAACAGATTGAATGACCCGACGGGTAGATTAGCTAGATGGGCAGTACGGTTGCAACAATTCGATTTCGAGGTTTACCCGTGCTACCTCGGTCAAGCAAGTGAGGCAGCTCTTGGGCATGGTGTCCTGGTACAGACGCTTCATACCAGATCACGCAACAATGGTGGCGCCGTTGACCGACTTAATCAAGAGGGGCCGTAAGTTTGTATGGACTGAGGAAAGTGATCGCGCGTTTGTGTTCTGCAAACAAAAGCTTACAACTGCACCCGTACTATCTTGTCCGAACTTCGAACTTCCGTTCAAGGTGCAGACTGATGCCTCCGATGTTGGTATAGGGGCTATGCTGAGTCAGGCACACCAGACTGGAGAGAAGGTCGTGTGCTATCTCAGCCGAGCGTTGTCTCAACAAGAAAGGAAGTATTCTACAATGGAGAAAGAGTGTTTGGGAGTTCTATGGGCCATCGAAAAGCTCCGACCCTACATCGAAGGGACTCATTTTGTTGTTATCACTGACCATCATTCGCTCGTCTGGCTGAACAGATTGAATGACCCGACGGGTAGATTAGCTAGATGGGCCGTACGGTTGCAACAATTCGATTTCGAGGTGGTTCATAGAAAGGGAAAGGAAAATCTGGTTCCGGACGCGCTTTCGCGAGCAATGATTGGCGTAGGCGGCGTATCCACGCCCCAGGTAACAGAGCGTTGGTATAAAAGCATGTTGGACAAGGTTGGAAAAAACCCAGATAAGTTTTCGGACTGGAAGGTGATCGGAGATACGTTGTGGAAACGGCTCACAGTTCGAGCGACAGGCGGTGGGACTACTCAAGTCTGGAAGCGAGTTGTCAGCAAAGGTGAGAGACCAGCAATACTGGAGCGTTATCACGATGACCCAAAAGCGGGCCATATGGGAGCGACACGAACGATAGCTCGTATTACGCAGAGCTACTACTGGCCGCGGATGAATATGAATATCCGGGAATACGTCCCAAGATGCAAGGTGTGCCAGACATGCAAAGTGGAACGGAAAGCTCCGATTGGGTTAATGTCAACTCGTGCGGGTGAAGCGAAAGTCCCGTGGGAGATGATCGGTGTAGATTTGGTAGGGCCATTGCCGAGGTCGTCGAGAGGTCATTCTTATATCTTAACGATCCTCGATTACGTCTCAAAGTATTCGGTTTTATTACCTGTGCGAAGTGCGACGGCAACGACTGTTTTTCGCCTGTTAGGAGAGAACGTTTTTTTGGTGTACGGTGTCCCTAGGGTACTAATTTGTGATAATGGAGTGCAGTTCCGGGGCAGCCAATTCAGGAAAGCGGTGGAAGAGTATGGCGTGCATGTGAGCTACACTGATTGTATCACCCTCAGGCTAACCCGGCCGAAAGGCGTAATCAGGATGTTAAATGCATGTTAAGGTGTTACGCGTCGGAAAACCACCGATCTTGGGATCAATATCTAGCAAAAATCGCCTGCGCCTTGCGGACTTATAAACATGAAGTAACGGGGTTCTCACCTTATTTCGTTAACTTTGGTAAGGAGATGGTTACATTCCGGGAAAAGTCAGAGCCCCCGGGAGATCAGCAGGTTGACTTCTCACCATCGAGGAGCGCGATGATGCTGGAAACGATTTGAGTGGAAGTAGTCAGGAGAATGAGGCAGGCTGCTGAATCTAGTAAAGAGAGGTATAATCTACGCCGAAGGTCGGAGTCTTTCCAGGTCGGAGATCTAGTGTGGAGGAGAAACTTCGTCCTGTCCGATGCCAGCAAACATTTTACGGCGAAGCTCGCTCCAGCGTTCGTTGGCCCTTTTAGGTTATGGAAAAAGTTGTCAGCGTGGACGTATGAACTCGTGGACATGAAGGGAAAGTCCTCGGGAACATGGCACGCAAAAGATTTGAAGCGCTGTATAGAAGTTGACCGTCAGCCAGACGGGAGCTCGGAGATAGTAGACGCGTGAAATAGTGGGTAATGGGGAAGAACGTATGTAGACAATGTAGTGATAGTTATTGTCGGTGGTGGGTTTAATACTAAAGAATTCCGTTAGAACAGAATTAGTAGTAAGTACATATGGTGGTGGGATTAAATATTTAATAGGAGTAGAGTTGTTTCACCTGGCCCTAGCAGGTAATAAATTGATAAGGTGATGAGGAGCAGAATCTATAGTTAGCCAGAAAAAGGCGGTACATAGGCTACAAATAGCGAATTGGATGGTTAGCAAGTTGGTTGGTGGTGGGTTATATTATATAATACTAGTCGGTGGTTAGTTTAATGTTTCATATTATACTTTAGGGTTAGTTTTAAAGAGAATGAAAGTTTATTTTAAATAAAAAAGAAAGAATTACCGATAGCTTGGTGATGTTTCCGATTGGTTTTTTTTTTCTTGTTTTTTCTTTTGTTTTTCTCTCTTTCCCTTCTCCTTTTTTTTCGGTTCATTCTCTCGTTCTAGTTTTAGTCATTTATTTCCTCGTTCTTTTTCTCCTCATAAGGTTAGCCATAATAGCCATAGTGTCCTAAAAACGAGTTCAATATGCATTAGTTTCTCATAGAATATGTATAGAGACACCAACACTATACTTACTACTAGACGACAAATATAATCATGCTTAGGGTTATATTAGGTTTGTTTTGTTGGGAAAGTAGGCAACGCTAGTGATTGCATGGATGAAAGGCGTATGAGTGAAGACGTTCGTTTTTCAGTTCATTGAGTGGTGGAACAAACCAAAATTCAAACGTGACTTTAATCGTTCGTAAGTCTAAGATACAGGTGCGTGCGAGTCGTATTTGAATGATAATTTAGTACGGTGTTAAGTCCGGCAAAGAAGTATAGTCGAGAATTTCTATGCAATTCTCTGAGAAGAGGGGGGTGTCACGGTTATCGGAATTTTGTTAAGTTTAAAAGCGGAAAAAAAAATTTATCTCCACCGTTCTCCAACAGAGAAGACGATGGAGATATAGGCCGAATTAATCGCGAATTAGGTAATTGTAGTTATAGAATTATTACTATTAAGGTTAGACGTTAAGTGCTCGAGAATTATTTCTATCAAGATTAGATGTTAAGTACTAAAGAACTATTACTATTAAGATTAGACGTAAGTACTCGGACATGACAATCTACGGTTCCGACGACAATCTGTACATCTGATACAATCTGTACACACGCATCGAATGATTAAATCCAGCGTCAGTTTAACGTCGCTAACGACAATCACAAAAGGTATATTCGCATATTCCAGCAAACTGCAGCAGTAACAGAATTCGGCAGCTGGCTTCCCTTTTTGCGGCGAAATTTGGCTTGTAGCTAAAGTTAAAAAAAAACAACTTTCGACGAATCTATTTTAGTATATCATAATAGAATCAGATACGCGGTCAGAACTAATCTACCACCAAGGTCGACGTATAGACACGTACGGCAGAGCAACGCACTGCTCAAGCCACTCGAAACGTCAACAACTAACCTAGGCCAATACATGACCTATATACAGCTGCCGAGCGAGCTTCGAAATCAATGATCTCGTACATAATTACGCACAAGATCGTCGCAGGACACGCAGGATGTCGGGTAGAACGCGGGGGGCCTCAAACGCGAAACGGACACATAGAATTAACACGAAGACACATCGAAAAAGTCACTTGCACTAACCCGTCGTAACGAACCGACCCAGAGCCGCGGACAAAAGATCATCCGACGAACGAATTCGAATGTATTCAATATCATGGCATCCTATAGAAGCCAAATGAAGTAAGTTCTTACCTGGCGTGATTAGAGATGGGTTCACGAAAGAACTAGCCGTCGTTTTCGGGAATCCTTGGGTTGCGATTCTCGGATGCGAGCGTCGATGTTGATGCACAAGTTGGCAGATACACAAGTTGACGTGCGAAATGTCAACTGACGGCTGTCAGATGATTTCGGCTCAGGGGAAAGTCATCTGTCCCAAAGTAGGGAATTTGGAGTTAAATGACATTTCGAGTGAAATCGAACCAGTTAGAGTGATTCAAACGGATCCGGGAAAGTCCCGGTACGTGAAAATTTTCCTGCGATCTAACAAAGCAAAGAATGGTCTCTTTTTGAAATCGACAGGGTAAGAAGACAGACGCATTTGTATCTGGCGTATTTGGAGTGCTAGCTGGAATTGAAAACTGATTAGTTTTTTTTATCTATTTGGTTGCGAGGAATTTTGGAAGTCGAGACGGCAGTGAATTAAAACGAGCAGGTTTTCAAATGAATTGTTAGCGATTTTCTTTGGCAGCTACTGTCGGTGGAATTAGCCGGGAAGGGAACGAGCGGATCCAGAGATTGTGCTGGTGAAAAATATCTTGTCGACGGCAGATTGCGACATTGGGGAAGCGTTAATACGGCATTCGAAATAACGTTCGAGTGAACTCAGATTCAAACTTGTGAACCGATGACGAGCGACAGCATAGAAGGCGTGAGCGAGACGAAAAGGGCCCCAGCGTGGGAAAAATTCACAGGTGCTGTAAATTTTAGATATATTTTTCTTTTATTGTTTTCAAATCACGAGCCTAGCCTTTAAAAATTTTGTCATGCTAAATTTTAAGAGGCCATACCATGCATGGTAGCATGCCGTAACGCGAGTGTTGTTGTGAACGAGATTTATTTTTGTACGTAAATACAAAGAAAGGAAAAAATATATAATCTTTATTAATAGTTGCTGGATAAGAAACTGCAATTTCCGATCGGGTCGTAAAATAGTGAGTTCAAATTAAATCGTAGGAATAAAGTCGTCTAAGTGAAAGGTGGCGAAAAACGCTAGACCAGTGTACATAAATTATTTGCACGTTGCCATCTTCTCGCTTCGGGGCAACGATTGTTCGGCAGCATCACGGGGTGAAGCGAGTGGCGCCTATAGAATAGATATCTCAACCTACACCCTTCTCTCCTGAGTGACGGCCACCCGGAGCTGCCACCCTCTGTTCAAGTCAAGGACGAGGAATCGTATCTGGTTTAGCGGTTAAAACGGTTATAATGTAACAATCTACACATCAAACAGCAGACCGACATGGTTAAATTGCAGATATAAACAACACCGAAGCCATCAACGGCAATACCTAAATCGCGAGGCTATCCAAAACGCAAGAATATCGACGAGATATCGCGATCCGCACCATTATGCCACAAATCCATACACCCGGCAGAGCAATGTATGGGTTGAGTCTTACATACTGACGACACCAGACCTAGGCCAACAATTGACCTACATACGACTGGTACCGAGTGTATCCCAGAGTTGCTGATTCCCGAACGCAAAGTCACTGATCAAAGGGCGAATGGAGTCAATGCGAAAGATTAACATAATCGACCTCAGGCGCGAAGGATAGTCGCCATACGCGTAGGGAAACTGAGATCAGGAGGACATCAACATACGGGTCGGGGCACTTGCACATCCGAAACTTGCGGAACGCACGAATTTTCATATGGAAGTTCGGCACGAATTATCACTGTAACACGACTGGATTCTCATCTGATAGCGATCAGATGGAAGAAAACTGGGAGGATTGCGGATCTGTTCTTTGTCGAAGGCGAGAAAGTAAATGCAAAACTCTTACTCACCTGGAAAACGTATCAAAAGGCTGCGAGCACCACCAGTTTAATTTACCGACAACACAATTGAAGTAAACAAATGTTGACATGTCGGAATGTCACGAAGGGGAAAACGTGAGATAAGTTGTCCCAAAATTTGACTGTATCAAATTGGATCGCGAGGTGAATTCGCAACCCAACACTCAGACGAGTGAAAGCGATAGAGGGCGAGCGCCGGGAACGTTATTTTGAAAATCCCGCTACCGCCAGGAAAATTTTCCTGTGAGCGGGATCGTCGAAAATCTTTCTTTTTGGATGGAACTCGGTGAGTGGATGGAAGTGTGGAATTGCTGCCGGAGGTTAATCGAGACTATTTTTCATTTCTTTCTTCTCAACTTCGAGTATCTGATGAATATTGTTGGAACTTGTGCCTGACGACGGGGTTTTCGAAATAAAGCGAATCAGCGGATTTTGGCCGAAACTGGGAATTACGCGAGAATAGCTTTTGTCTGGAAGTTCAGCGAAGCCATCAATTGGAAGTTGGTCGAGAATTATCAACTACTAAGGACGGATTAATATTCGATTCAAGTTGGTGCGAGTATCAATCGGCGAAAAAGGGTCCCATCGAGGGAGAAAAATCTCAATTCAGTGATCCGGAATCAGGAGTTGGCGTAGAATCCAGGTTAGATAGTATGTAGAATTATATGTATTATAAGTTGGTTTATGTCTAAATTCGAGAGCTAATAAGGTGGTTACCATTACATGGTAAAGCGGTGAAATTAAAGTGATCATTGTGCGTAGAATCATAATAAAGTGTGAAATCGAAATTGCGCCTTTTTGATACTGGTGTTGAACATATTACACCGTCTACCTCTTCTCGCTTCAGGGCGACGGTAGTGAGGCAGTTCTTTGTAACAGACGCGAGTGGCGCCCACCCGCGACCTTTTTCTTCGCGAGCCAAAGCCGCCCAAAGACTGCCGCCCTTGCGTCCCAGTTAGGGGAAAAGGGTTTTTCGTGCGCGACTGATATAACGGTGACAAATTGGCGCCCAACGTGGGGCCTAAAACGGTAATAACGGGAAAAACGGTACTCGAGAAAATTTTAGGAGCCAAGTCCCAAATTGTGGGAAGGCTGATAGGCACGTAGAATTGCATATAAAGTGAACCGAAAGGCGTATTTGAAAGTAGTTTTTACTGCGGAAATCGTTTTATTGTTGCTAAAGTAAACTTTCAAATTAATCGTTTTACGAAATACGTGGAGATTATTTAGATAATAGATTTTTGAATTGATCATATACTTTTGAATTGATCGTTTTGTGAAAACAATTTTTTTCACATTTATGTATATATATATATATATATATATATATATATATATTGATTCTACATCTATTGGAGTTCTGAGTTGGTTAAGAGTAGAAAACGTGTGTGAGTGCAGATAGTGAAATCTTACTTATTTGAATTGCGGTTGAATTGTGAATGTGTGATATGATAGGTTAGTAAGTAAGAGGCCTATCTTTTCAGGTACTATTAGTGAACTCTATATTTTTTTTGGTTGTTAGCGGGTTTCAGGTGTAGATTTTCGTAAATAAAAATAACTTGTGTTCTGCAGAAGGAACATATTTAGATAATTTTTTCGGGAGTGTTATTGTTGGGGGGTGATTGGAGTAAATTTTCAGGATTGAAACAATTTCCGTGTCCGAGCCATGAAGATCTTGGTGGATCGACTAACCAGAGACGAGCTCACGTACGAGCTGGCCATCCGTGGATTTGACGCCGACACCGTCGACAATATGTGAAAGGCCCTGAGAGCGACTCTGAAGGCTGAGGCTGCAATGGACACTTCATACGTCGAAGCCGAATACCCTTTCGATTTTGAAACGGATTTCCGGGAACTGGAAGCTAAGGTGACAGAGGCCGAGGAACAGGTTGAGAGAGTGACGAGCGGCAAAGCATCCCTGGCGTACCTGAAGGCAAAATGCAGGATAGAGTTTGGGTTCCGCAGACTGGGGAACATACGGGCAGTAACACTGGAGCAAAAGGAAAGTGCGAAGAAGCTCCGGAATAGGTTTGTTCTGACGATGGGGGCATTGACAGAGAAAGTGGAAGACCCCAGCAACGACGAAGTAGAACCAAGCGGTATGGTTCAGGAGGCAGCATCGGTGCAACAAAACAAAGTAGTCAGGAGTTGAATTTCACCCTGAACGGACGTCGTTATTTGCTGGAGGTGTTAGTAATCTCAAACATTTCTCAGCAAGTCATTTTGGGAGTTGACTTTTGGGAGCGGTTTGGTGTCGTTTTGGACATGAAGGGACGACAGTGGACGCCGGTAGCTTCGGCAGAGGTTGGAACGAGGAAGTCGCTACGAAGTCAATCTCATCTATCGGAGGTGGAGGCAGAGACTCTGGCGGGGCTGTTGGAGGAACAGTTCCGATTGATGGGCGATGGTTTGGGCTGTGCTAAGTCAGTGGAGCATGTGATAAAGACGACGGCGGCCCCAATTAAACAGCGGTATTATCCGGTCTCTCCTGCAGTACAGCGTCAAATAAACTCAGAGCTGGATGAGATGCTGGAGATGGGGGTAGTGGAGCCATTGGCGAGTGCTTGGTCGTCGCCAATTTTACTAGTCCGGAAGAAGGATGGACGATATAGGTTTTGTGTGGATTTCAGAAAACTGAATTCAGTATCGGAAAAGGACGCGTACCCCTTGCCATATATCGCATCAACTCTAGACAAGCTACGGAATGCGAGGTATTTGTCTACGCTGGATGTGAAGTCAGCGTACTGGCAAGTACCAATGGCGAAAGATTCTCAGCCATATACTGACTTTACGGTCCCAAGTAGGGGTCTCTTTCACTTCTTGCGGATGCTTTTTGGGCTCCACAATTCGGGTGCAACTTGGCAGCGCCTAATTGATACCGTTCTAGGTCCCGCACTCGAGCCGTACGTTTTTACGTACCTTGACGACATAATTGTTGTAACGGATACTTTCGAGCGGCATGTGGGACAACGCGTCTCTCGAGAAAAATGTCAATTCTGCAGAGCGCAACTCAAATATTTGGGATATGTGGTGAACGGGGAGGGGCTGCAGGTAGACTCAGAGAAAGTGGAGGCCAATAACGAGTTCCCGCGACCTAAGACGGTTAAGCAAGTTAGGCAGTTGCTTGGCATGGTGTCTTGGTATCCGCGGTTTATCCCGAACCACGCCACCATGGTGGCGCCGCTAAGCGACCTTCTTAAAAAGGGTCGGACGTTTGAGTGGTCTACTGATTGTGAGCGGGCGTTCGCTGATTGTAAAAACAAATTGTCCACATCACCGATACTAGCGTGCCCAGACTTTGAACTTCCCTTCAAGGTCCAAACGGATGCTTCAGACGTGGGAATAGGAGCTGTGCTGAGCCAGGTGCATGCTATGGGTGAAAAGGTGATATGCTACCTTAGCCGTGCACTATCCAAACAGGAAAGGAAGTATTCAGTGACCGAGAGTGAATATCTAGCGGTACTGTGGGCCGTTGAGAAGTTCTGGCTGTACATAGAAGGGACCAGGTTCATCGTCATTACATACCACCATTCGTTGGTTTGGCTGAACCAGCTAAAGAATCCAACTGGTAGATTGGCGAGGTGGGCAGTACGCCTCCAAATGTTTGATTTTGAGGTGATCCATCGTAAGGGAAAGGATAATTTGGTCCCAGATGCGCTTTCTCGGGCGATCGTGGAGGTGAATGATATTGAGACTTCCCAAGCAACGGTTTCCTGGTTGGCAAAGATGGTGGAAAATGTTCGAAATGACCCTCGGAAATATGCAAAGTGGAAGGTCATATATGGTACGCTGTGGAAACAGTTTTCCGACCACGGGACGGGTACAGCCTGGAAGAGGGTGATACCGAAGGCTGAAAGAAGATCCATTCTTTACCGGTGTCACCCGGACATTAGCGCGCGTCGCTCAAAACTTCAGTGGCCTGCAATGAAGAAGGATATCGGGGAATATGTAGGAAAGTGCAAGGTATGCCAGGCCTGCAAAGTTACAATGAAGGCTCCGGTGGGTTTAATGTCATCCCGAGCAGGCGAAGCGAAGGACCCGTGGGAGATGATCTGCATTGATCTAGTAGGGCCGTTACCGAGGTCTACGCGAGGTCACTCCTATATACTGACTGGTAAATTGTGGCTTTGATGCTAATTAGGCACTTGAACCAAATTAGCTCGCACAATTTACAAAGCCCCAGCACTTGAAACTAGTACCTTTAGAACAGTAAGATGAACAGTAAAACACAAATCACACCTGATTCTTGTTGTTGAACTGATGATTTTATTCATAATGTAATCCGTATTTATTCAAAATAATTGCTTACATTTCAAACTTATGAACAATTTTTAGTATTTACAAATATTTACATTTCAGCATATTAAAGCTCAACTGCTACAATTAATACAATCAGCAAAAAAATACAAATATTAATTAATATGAAAAATCGAAAGATCATTAACCGCCATTCTATGAGTTCATGTGAAGTATGCAAATATGTATATGCAAGCATATCGGCTCACGCGTGTATGAGCGTATATCGTACATACATGAGCTTGCATAAATGCTGTAAAAGTTGGGTTGCGTACGATGATTCTAAACATACTCCCCCCGTTGAACAGCTGTTCAACTCTAGTGTACTGCAACGGTGAAAGGAGAGCTGGTTGCTGTTTTTCTCGGTTATGGTACTGGTATCGTCGGTAATGGTACTGGGCCTGTAGTATGATGTCGTTGGTAGCACCGCTTTATGCTACAGATAATGGCCACTGCGATGATGATTGATAAGCAGAGGTTGATGTATCCTACTGTGTAATGGTGTATGTTGTGCTCGTACATATTGGTTGGTATGTTGGTTTGAAGTTTTAGCACCTGTTCCTTCAGCACTGAAAGCTGTTCATGTTGTAAATGAAACTGATGCTTATGCTCATCTTCGGGCGCGATGGTTTTTTGACTGATGTTTAAGAAGGATTCAATGTCGTCTTCTGGAATGTATGAAGTATGCCGTCTGGTTCCTATAAGGCTATGTCCTTGAATGGTAATCAGTGGTTGCTTGATGATGCAGTTTCCTTCCATGGTTAAAACACCAGATCCTTGAAGCGTCATTCGAGAAAGTATGCTGTTGCAGACTACGCTTAATGGTGTTTCCCTGTCTAGTGCGTAGATCCATGAGTTTGGTTCGTGAAGTTGAATCCACTGAGGTGCTGGACTGGCTGGTTTGGTGTTACATGATGGTGTAGTTGTATGAGACAACAGGCTTATCTCGCAGCTACTTTGACCACAACCTTGTCTGTATAGGGGATGATGATGTCGACATAAGAATCGATCTTCGTCTGTTGTAATACATTGCCGCCGCAATTCGTCTTTATTGAGTGGATAATATTGTTCACGGT
Organism: Nemotelus nigrinus; assembly: GCA_947369275.1. NCBI lineage: Eukaryota > Metazoa > Arthropoda > Insecta > Diptera > Stratiomyidae > Nemotelus > Nemotelus nigrinus. The sequence goes on along the minus strand of OX376372.1, from coordinate 93,183,320 downwards.
GAAGATCCACAATGAGATGTGTTGACGCAGTAAAAACAGCAACGGAATTGTTTTCCTTTTACCATGGAATTGGTATTAGGTTGAGTAACTCAAACTGGTCTGCAGCGATGAGTGGAATTTTTACAGTAAAAATAATGTATTTCTCTTTTGTTCGGCTTTGTATTGTCATTAAGTTATAAAACTTCAGCAAGCTTTCAGTAGTTATCGGAAGGGTGACTGTTTGGGCAGGATAGTCTGGAGTTTAAACAACTCAACTTGTAGCTGTCCTGGTGGCAACAGGATTGGATTGATTCGTCCATGTTGGGAATCCATTACAATACCGAGCAGTGAATTTTGTATCCGCTGATACTTTATTAATGCCATAGATGCTTGAAAAGTGATTTCTGTGGGCTTTTCAGATACTTGTTCCAAAACTTCAAGTTTACTTAGCCAAGTTGTCGTCCGGTTTATAGCGTTCTCGACTGTTTGAAATTCGCCTTCAATCTCTTGCTGATCTTCCTTCATGATGTTTAGTGTACTATCAATGAAGGAAGTCTGATTGTGTAGGGTCGAAGCAAGCTGATTGTTGTTTTCGCGAAGCTTATCAATAGTGCCAGAGAGTTTATCTGCATATTCTGAGTCTAGTACTCCAAAAAGGTAATGAGCTACGTTTCCAACAAAATTAAAGGCAGCTTGCTTGCTGCGTTTGTTGTCAGCCGGTATCAGAAATTTGTTATTAATTTCCAAATCTTGAATGTTACTTTCAAGCTGTGATCCTATTCTAGAGCACGTGTTGGTTTGGGTTCTTTTTTCGTAGAGCTGTCTTATGATGTATGGACATCTTTTAATGTTTTCGAAATGTTTCCAATATGGTTGCATGTCAAAATAAGTTACGAGATTCCATTCGCTCGTGATAATTCCAGCAGAACTCAATTTTTCAAAATATATGCCTGGATTATGGTCGACAGACTTGATTTCTACAGATTGAACGCTCGGTGGTACCGTAGCCAAGCAAATGCAAAGTAGGATCATTACCATCGACCCTGCGGTTAGGCGAGGGCGTTTGGCTACGTGCTGATGTTTGATATCCTTCGGTCTAGAGTGATTTTGGCTAGGCAGTAGTAGTTCTTCTTTGTCTTTCGGCCCGCGATCTTCTGCGTAAAGCTCTGAAGTATTATCTTCGGGAAACAACGGTGCTAGTCGATGTACGGGACGTTTTAGTGTGCCAGTGGCCGTTTTTACATCGGGTACTCGAATTGCTCCATCCTGACCGGGATATACCTTAACGATTCTGCCTAGTGGCCACCGAAGCGTCGGTACGTTATCTTCCTTGATTATCAATAATGTTCCTTCTTTGACATTTGGCGCTCTTGTTTTCCATTTGTACCGCTGTTGTAGTTCATTCAAATACTCGATGTGCCACCTTTTCCAAAATTCATTTTTTATGTATGAAACAAGTTTCCATCTGGATAGGAGATTTGGGGTTGCTGATTTGGCAGCCTCATCTATTTGAGCAGTAAGAGGTTCTCCAATTAAAAAGTGTCCTGGAGTTAGTGCGGATAAGTCGTTGGGGTCACTAGACATTGGCGTGATGTGTCTAGAATTCAAATCGCTTCAATTTCAATGATGACAGTTTCTAGTTCTGTTGCGAAACCCTGAAGACAGCCGAGCCGCCGTCAGTGCAACATTTTAATTAAAGTCGGATTCGGGTCTGTCCCGCGTGCCAAACCTGCCAGCTAGCTCAGTCTGGCGTGGGTTTTTGGGACGAATCCGACCTTCGTGCTACGGCACGCAAACGATACAACATTTAAAAACAAATACAATTAATTGGAGAAGGAAAAATGGAGGGCAGGAGGGAATTTCCGAAGGAATCATTATTTTTTAAAATATCTTACTCGGAATTCATAATTTGATATATATGTATTTCATGCATAAAAATTCACACAAAAAAAACAGTAAAGAAAAAAACTAAAACTAAGAAATGAGATGGAGGTAAATAAGATTTAATAAGAAATTCAATAAAAAATTATGAAAGAAAATAACTACTTAAAATTTTGGGTGGGTTATTTTCGAACCCAATCCCGGCCGAGATTGGTTACATCAATCGTAACACAATTCATGATAATTAATATCTAAATCTATCACTACTAAAATGATGATCAAAGAAGATTTAGCTCAAAACATTCGTTTCAAGAAATAAAATTATATTGAAAGTAATGTAGATCCAAATAGTCAAATAAAATCAAGATAAATACAATCCCCACACCAATATTAATTTAAAAGGAAATGAAAATTAAGTTTTTTTTTATTGCAACAAAAAAAACGTGAATTCCGTAAAGATAGATATATACTTAAAGCAAACTAGATTTTCATTTTAATCCAATCAATCGTATGATTTGAAATATTCAAGTTACTAGAACAACTACTGACACTTTAATTTGCAAAAGAAAAATATATAAACTTAATTGATATCCTCTCTTCCTTTAGCACCAAAATTATGGATATTATATTAATATTCAATTTCGCAGTTACTTATCGGATTAGTTGATGAACTTGAGTGTCGGGAAAGAATCTCCAATATGACCACGCCAACTTAGCCTTGATTTATTTATTTCCGCATCCAGAACACACCAACTGATAGGATTTCCCTCGCCACTGCACAACTTTCATCTTATTAATTGTTCCGAAGATCAACTTTGTTCCTGTAGGCAAACTGACTCTGCTGCACTCGTTTTTTTTTCCCCACTTCAACAGCACAACTTTCGGTTATTCTATTATCATTTGAATGTTTATTGAAAACAATAAAAAAACTGTCTTTTTGATTTAATTTCAATATTTAAATCGCAAACAATTAACGTCCGTCTTCAAAATTTGTTCACTTTCACCGTTCTTTTTTTTCTTTCACCACTTTTTCTTTGCAATTGACTTTTCTTTTTCTTTCCAAAAACTTTTTCACTTGTCTCTTTTCTTTGTTTTAAACCTTTTCCAAAATCTTTTCACGTTCGTATTTTTTCACAATCTTTTTTCTTTTCTTCAAATTCCAAACTTTTCAACATATTTTCAAATTTAACCTTCTCTTATGTTGAAGTTCCAACATTCCAAATCAAAAAACCGAACAATTCTTTTTCCACCCAACTACACCTTTTTTTTTCCAATTCCCAATCCGAACTCTCCTAATCCCGCGCCAACTCGCGAGCAATCCGTCTCCCGCTACCGCCACGTCCCGTTCTTCGTTTTCGGTTGTTGGTCAGCTGGCACAACCAGCACGCAAACATTTCCCGTTTCGCTGGCCCGATAGCACAGCTGATGTAAGTATTGCTGCAAATCAGCTGCGTTCAGGTCAGCGAACCCGTTGTAGTACAATGATACATGCGACAGTCAAATGCACAGACAAAGCCCGTTTTCAAATGGCAATGCAATACATTTGACCGTCGCATGCAGCACTGCACTTCCAATGTTTGTGGGTGTGTGTAGACGCTTGTTTAGCGAGGCTGTTTTGCAACAATCGTGGGGACGACCTAGACCCTGAGATGTCTTCACCAAGCCGGGCGCATAACATGCCACATTTCGCCCAATGTTCCATCAACCTGACTCAGTTGTTTCTATTCAGTTTTCAGTCTCGTATGTCTTTAGAGTGGTAAACTCCCAGCAGTTTCCCACTTGCGTCTTGCAACTCATAAGTGACGTGCCCGGTTTTTCGTTTTACGATCGCAGGAACAAAGCGGGGGGCGAATTTAGCAGCAAAACGATCGTTGGCATTGCTAACGGCAAAGTTGCGGACATAGACTTGCTGACCCTCGGAAAAATTGCGTGGCCTCGTTCGAAGGTTATAGCGCTGAGCCCCCTTTTTGTAAGCCTCACTCAGTTTGTCTTTAACAAGGTCCTGCACTAGGCGTTGTCTGTCGCAGCCAGAACGCAATTGCACCTCACCATCTTCAAAAGCTTGTAGGCTCCTGAGGAGTGCGTATTCTGAGCCATGCTGGATAGGGTGATATCCGAACATGAGGAAGTGAGGCGAAAAACCAGTAGAATCATGAACTACCTTTCGAAAAGCAGAACAGGATTCCGGGAGCTTCTCGTCCCACTTGCCATGATCGGAACCTATATAGGCTCTAATTGCGTTCAGCGTAGACACATTAGTTCGCTCCGAAGCATTTGCCTGTGGGGAGTACAGTGGTGTGAAACAATGCTGCACGCCATATTTATCCAACAGTTGAGCAAATGCTTTGGAAGCAAACTGGACCCCATTGTCTGAATGAAGCCATTCGGGCACTCCGAATGTCAGAAAGATCTCACGCTCAAGAAAACGCACAATCGCCTCGCCTGTAGCCTTCACCATGGGTTTGAGCCACACAAACTTTGTATAGTGGTCCAGGACCACAAACAATTGGGTATTTCTAGATTTTGAGCGAGGATACGGGCCCATGAAGTCCACAAAAAGTCGCTGCATCGGCCGCTCGGACTCTCTGGGGGATCCCAAGGGTGGCCTCAATGTAGAATTCGGAGGCTTGATCCGCTTGCAAATCACGCATTCTTTAACATGCTGTGTAACATCTTGCCTCAATCGAGGCCAATAATAGTATCTTTGCAGCAGCTCAATAGTTTTCCGAATTCCACAATGCGACCCACGGGGATCATCGTGAGCTCGTTCGATGAGCGACTTCTGCTGACCATCAGGAACCCATAACTTGACTCGGGGAATATCCGAGATCGGTGCTTCGCTGGTGCTCATGGTTATATAAATACGACCATTAGAGACATGCAAATTTTGGAACAGATGAGGCTGCTTCAAAATTTGCCCCCTCAAATGCTCGTAACAAGGCTCCTGAAATGCCGATTCCGGAATGACTGCACCCAAATGCTTGTGCTCCAGGAGACAACCCCCAATCGCTGCTACCTGAGCATCTGAAAAGCAAACCCTTGATAGGGCGTCTGGAACGACGTTGAGGTTACCTTTTCGATGCTCAATTTTGAAATCGTACCCCTGTAGCTTCAGGCTCCAGCGAGCCAATCGTCCAGACAGATCCTGCTGTTGCATCAGCCATTTTAGGCTGGCATGGTCTGTGATGATAGTGAAGGGCAGCCCCTCGACGTACGCTCTGAACCTCTTAACACTTTGCACCGCAGCTAAGCATTCCAATTCGGTGACACTGTAGTTGTGTTGCGCCGCGTTAAGTTTCAGGGACATATACGCGATGGGATGCTCTCCACCATCATCATCCTTCTGGAACAATACACTTCCAATACCCAATGTACTAGCGTCACATTGAATATAAAAGTGCCTTGTAAAATCTGGATTGGCTAACACTGGAGCGGAAACCAACAGTTTCTTAACTTCATTGAAGGCATTGTTAGCGGCCAAAGACCAGTTGAAAGATCGCTTGCCTTTTAGCAGATCCGTGAGTGGAGCAGTGACGGAAGCAAAATTTGGGATAAAACGTCTGTACCATCCCGCCATTCCCATGAACCGTCTCACGTCTTTTACCGTTCGGGGCTCTGGATATGTCAGAATACCTGACACCTTCTCCGGGTCGGTTCGTAAGATCCCATCACTAACCACGAAGCCAAGGTACTTGATCTCCTTTTGGACAAACTTGCTTTTTTCAACATTGATGGTCAAGTTGGCGTCTCTGAGCCGTCTCGCAACAGTGCTCAAGAGCTCCAAATGCTCATCAAATGTTGAGCTTGTGACGAGCAAGTCGTCCAAGTAAACAAATACCTTGTCCTGCAGTTCGTGTGGTATCACTTTGTGCATTAACCGACACATAGTCTGCGGAGCGTTGCACAGACCGAACGGCATAACCGTGAAACGATACAAAGGTCTGCCAGGGACGGTAAAGGCAGTTTTATCACGTGATGCTTCGTCTAATGGAATCTGCCAGAAAGCGTCCTTCAAATCCAAACTAGTGATGAACCGGGTGTCTTGTAGGCGTGCCAACAGTCCCTCAATGAGAGGTAACGGGTATGCATCTTTTAAGGTGACCTCGTTCAGACGTCGAGCATCAAGACACAGACGAACCTTGCCAGGCTTCCTCACCAAGGTGACGGGGGAACTCCACGCGCTATGGCTTTCCTCTATCACACCCAGTGACAACATACGATCAAGTTCGTCATACATCAGTTTCTGTATAACCGGTGACATGGCATAGTGTCGTTGTTTAATGGGCTGAGCGGAACCCGTGTCGATCTTATGTGACACGAGTTTGGTTTTGCCCAGGCCCTCCTTGTTATATGAAGGAAACTGATGTATGACAAGGTCGAGTCGTTGCTGCTCCTGAGTGGTCAATAGGTGAAAACCAGGGCACGCAGGCTCTGTAAGGGCCTCGACCGAATGACATTGCGTTGGAGCGATTTTGAAAAGGTCCCAAAAGTCATTACCCAGATAAACAGGGTGGGTTAAAGACGGGACGACCAAAAACCGCATCCATTTACTCTGGTCGTTAAATCGCACCAAGGTGCCAACATATCCCACCACTGGACTCTTTTGACCCGAAGCTGTCTGGACGTGGGTCCGCATAGTATGCATATATAGGCCCAAGTCTGAGAGCAGATCCAAAGAACCAGCGCCGAGTATGCTGACACTAGCCCCACTGTCGAGTAACCCCGTTAACTTTCGTCCCCTGATGATGATCTCAGCGAAAGGGCGGATATCACCATTAATGGTGACAATTGATTCAACGCTGGCGCGTTTTAAAAATTTCCTTGCAGCGAAGTACCTCCAAGATCGATGGCAGCGCTTGGACGAGGACAACCCCAAACAAACAGGTCGAAATGACTTGGGACATGTAGGCTCATCATACGAGTCGGTGACTGCAAGGTCTTGCGTGTCATAAGAATTAACTTGGGAGCTGGAGGTATGTGTGTGTGGTGATGTATAGATAAATTGCGATGAAATATGACCGAGACGTGAAGTATCCTGTCAGGATAGACGTTGCAACTCCGGATCTACATTTGTTGCTGCATCCACCTTCCCATGACGATTACCATATCTAGGGATGACAGTCTGATTCCTCCCCCCCGCAGTATCTCTTCCTACAACATGGGGTCGACATCTAGAACACTGCGGTTTCAGCACTCCTTCGGTGCCACACCCAAAGCAAAAGGTCCTTTTGATGGGGACCGAACAGTCGAGAAAAGAGTGTCCCAAGTCTTTGCGATTCCAGCAAATGCGGAATTGTCCACGGTGATTGTCAGATTGCCGATCCAGACCGAATCGTTTCGGCATGACTTCATGCACCTGGTTTGAAGTCTCGGTTTGATCGAAATCAGGCTCATTCGTTTCCCCATAATTAACGGCACTACGGGTCCGTTCTTCAAAGTGTACTGGTGACAGGCGACGTCGGGGTTCTGGACGCCCCATGATCTCGTCATCTAAGTATACTTCATTAACACCATATGGACGACGAGTCACTCGACGTTCAGTTTCCAATTCACGCCACACAGACTCAATGCGATTGCATCTCCTGACAAGTTCACGAGTCGTCGCGAAATCAAAACCTGCTAGATGCTCCTGAAGGCGAGTATTCATGTTTCTAAATAGAATACACTGGAGGTCCACGTCCAGTAAAGGCACCTGCAACTGCAAAGCCAAGGATTCAATTGATTCATAGAATTCAATGAATTTTTCATTCGGCCTTTGCTTGCGTGCATATATTGCTCGACGTATATCGACGTCCGTGCGATGCGGGGCAAAACGTTCCAGAAACTCAGTTTTTAATTGCTGCCACGTGAGACCGCCGTAGAGATCTCGCACTTGCCAATACCAATTGACAGCCATACCTTTTAAAAGTAGATGTAGATCTCTGACCAATTCCTGCCCTGACACTCCGTAATCGCTAGCCATAGTGGATACACGAAATAGAAACTGCCGTGCATCCATGTCCTTGGAAACTCCATCGAACATTAATCCCCATTTAGTGATAGGAACCAATGCTCGCGGGTGTTCCATGCCTCGAATGGCATCTCGAAAGGTAACCCGTGGTTCGGCAGCACTTGGACCCATGGTAAGCGTGGACGAAAGAGGTTCGTTATAAATGCGAGTAGGCTCCGGAGCAGTAATGGGTGGCACAACTGTATGTCCAGGACCAACTTTTGGTGGAGTACTTGAAGTTGAAAGATTGAGGCGCCCTAGTTCTCGATCAATGCGAGAATAACTGGGGTCCCAACTCGCCGTTCTGCGACGCATTTCAAAGCAATTATTTCGAGTAATACAATTTTCAATAGCAAAATCAAAACTAGGCCCTAACAAATATCCACAAAATTCTTAAAATAATTTACCAAAACCCATAAGCCAATCAAAATTCCCAATCAAGTTGTACTCAAAGGAAACGATAGCAATTAAGTTGTACTCAAAGAAAACGATAGTAGCAATAGTAACAAAAAACTAATTGCCTAAATCAAAACTACTACTATCAAGTAAGGCAAGCATAAACAATTTTGAATCAACCAAAAAACTTGTTTCGTAAATATTAAGATAAAGTTTTCAAATCATAAAAAAAAATAATGATTCCTTCGGAAACTCTTCATTACGGAAATTTAAAAGGGAAAGGAAAAGGTGAAAAATTTAACATGAAATGATAAAATGAGGAAAGGATGCAGGAATATAAAGAACAGTAGTTGAACTACTCAGCTGAGTCAGAAAAATTCAATGACCCCATTTCGTGAGCTGCTCACAAGGTTTACTTTCATGTAAACTACACCGTACCGCCGGAGGACTCAGCTATGATCCAGTGCCATCGAACTTCCCTACAAGAAACAAAAGGCTCGAGGCGCTATAAAAATCAAAAATGATTGCCATCTTTTCCAAGCGACTTCGCAAGCGAAAGATATTTACGCGACTTTCAACTCGAGTGGTTCCTTTTGCTTCGCCTCAAGCTGAGAGTCAATATAAAAGTGAAAAGAGGCGTCCCTCTGTCAAACACTGGACAACACACAATAGCACGAGAACGGGCGCCAATGTTGCACTGACGACCGTTCGACCGGAATGAAATAAAGGAAAAAAAAAAAATTTAAAATAGAAAAAGAGAAAAAAGTATTAGTTTAAATGAAATCCAACATGAATAATCTGATTAATTTGCCAACTATGGCCAAAGAGAAAAAAAAAAAATATGGCTGAGGCAATCAAGTGCTTCCGGGAACAAATATCACCCCAGCCCATCAGATTAATCATGCGGAGCAAGAAATAAAATCAAAAACCAAACTTAATAAAAAAAAACATACAAAATTGAGTAAAAAAAATCTGAAGAAAACCAAAAATTAAATTACCAAATCAAAACCTATGTACATATGCCTAAAAAATTTGGGCGCCATTTGTTGCGAAACCCTGAAGACAGCCGAGCCGCCGTCAGTGCAACATTTTAATTAAAGTCGGATTCGGGTCTGTCCCGCGTGCCAAACCTGCCAGCTAGCTCAGTCTGGCGTGGGTTTTTGGGACGAATCCGACCTTCGTGCTACGGCACGCAAACGATACAACATTTAAAAACAAATACAATTAATTGGAGAAGGAAAAATGGAGGGCAGGAGGGAATTTCCGAAGGAATCATTATTTTTTAAAATATCTTACTCGGAATTCATAATTTGATATATATGTATTTCATGCATAAAAATTCACACAAAAAAAACAGTAAAGAAAAAAACTAAAACTAAGAAATGAGATGGAGGTAAATAAGATTTAATAAGAAATTCAATAAAAAATTATGAAAGAAAATAACTACTTAAAATTTTGGGTGGGTTATTTTCGAACCCAATCCCGGCCGAGATTGGTTACATCAATCGTAACACAATTCATGATAATTAATATCTAAATCTATCACTACTAAAATGATGATCAAAGAAGATTTAGCTCAAAACATTCGTTTCAAGAAATAAAATTATATTGAAAGTAATGTAGATCTAAATAGTCAAATAAAATCAAGATAAATACAATCCCCACACCAATATTAATTTAAAAGGAAATGAAAATTAAGTTTTTTTTTATTGCAACAAAAAAAACGTGAATTCCGTAAAGATAGATATATACTTAAAGCAAACTAGATTTTCATTTTAATCCAATCAATCGTATGATTTGAAATATTCAAGTTACTAGAACAACTACTGACACTTTAATTTGCAAAAGAAAAATATATAAACTTAATTGATATCCTCTCTTCCTTTAGCACCAAAATTATGGATATTATATTAATATTCAATTTCGCAGTTACTTATCGGATTAGTTGATGAACTTGAGTGTCGGGAAAGAATCTCCAATATGACCACGCCAACTTAGCCTTGATTTATTTATTTCCGCATCCAGAACACACCAACTGATAGGATTTCCCTCGCCACTGCACAACTTTCATCTTATTAATTGTTCCGAAGATCAACTTTGTTCCTGTAGGCAAACTGACTCTGCTTCACTCGTTTTTTTTTCCCCACTTCAACAGCACAACTTTCGGTTATTCTATTATCATTTGAATGTTTATTGAAAACAATAAAAAAACTGTCTTTTTGATTTAATTTCAATATTTAAATCGCAAACAATTAACGTCCGTCTTCAAAATTTGTTCACTTTCACCGTTCTTTTTTTTCTTTCACCACTTTTTCTTTGCAATTGACTTTTCTTTTTCTTTCCAAAAACTTTTTCACTTGTCTCTTTTCTTTGTTTTAAACCTTTTCCAAAATCTTTTCACGTTCGTATTTTTTCACAATCTTTTTTCTTTTCTTCAAATTCCAAACTTTTCAACATATTTTCAAATTTAACCTTCTCTTATGTTGAAGTTCCAACATTCCAAATCAAAAAACCGAAAAATTCTTTTTCCACCCAACTACACCTTTTTTTTCCAATTCCCAATCCGAACTCTCCTAATCCCGCGCCAACTCGCGAGCAATCCGTCTCCCGCTACCGCCACGTCCCGTTCTTCGTTTTCGGTTGTTGCTCAGCTGGCACAACCAGCACGCAAACATTTCCCGTTTCGCTGGCCCGATAGCACAGCTGATGTAAGTATTGCTGCAAATCAGCTGCGTTCAGGTCAGCGAACCCGTTGTAGTACAATGATACATGCGACAGTCAAATGCACAGACAAAGCCCGTTTTCAAATGGCAATGCAATACATTTGACCGTCGCATGCAGCACTGCACTTCCAATGTTTGTGGGTGTGTGTAGACGCTTGTTTAGCGAGGCTGTTTTGCAACAGTTCCTCGTATGTAAGTGAGGCAGTAGAAACGCTTCGAGTCAATAAGTACTTCGCGGATTTCACAGCTGCTTCCCATAATCCTCCAAAATGAGGGGCTCTTGGAGGGATGAAAGTAAAGTTGATACCTTTGTCGCTGCAAGTTCTTATTATTTTTTCCTGAGCTGATTTGCTCTGAATTGCCGTTTCGAGCTCTGCAAGTTGATTGCTAGCACCCACGAAGTTTGTCGCATTGTCGCAGTACATGTTTTTGCAATATCCCCTGCGAGCGATGAAACGTTTGATCGATCCGATGAATGCATTTGTCGTGAGATCACTTACGACTTCCAGATGTACTGCTTTTGTTGAAAAACAGCAATATACACAGACGTATGACTTTTGTGGACGCTTTCCGCGTACTTTATAATGCACCCAAAATGATCCGCAGAAGTCTACACCTGCATTGACGAATGGCCGAGTCGGTTGAACTCTTGTTGGTGGCAAGTTGCCCATTACTTGTTGGAAGGTAACGAGCTTAGCTCTAGTACATCGTACACAGTGTTGAACAATGGATCTGGCCATTAGTTTGCCTTTTATTGGCCAAAAACGTTGTCTTGTTTGTGCCAGTAACATCTGTGGACCACAGTGTAAATTATTTTGATGCACGTCTTCCATAATAAGTTTCACTATTGGGTCGTTATAAGGTAATAGTATTGGATGTTTAGCATCATAAGGTAAAGACAAAGATTGTAGTCGCCCTCCTACCCTTATTATCCCATTGTCATCAATGAAGGGTTTCAAACTGGCCACTGAGCTTGCTTCTTCAACTTGTCCACTACGAAGTAGTTGATTTATCTCTGCTTTAAAATCGGATCGTTGAATCGTTTTTAGGATGTAATGAAGTGAGTTATCTAATTCTTGTGAGCTTAGAATAATCCCTGTGCAATGAGAGTTAGATGCTCCTTTTGCGTTTTTTATGAATCTTAGTATATAAGCAACAATTCTTCGTAAGGTTGAAAATGAGTTCCTTGAATTTATGTTGTAGAGGATTTGTTCAGAAATAGCACTGCTTGTAGCCACAATTGGCTGCACCTGCGACTTTTTCTTTTCCGGAGGATCTTGGATTAAACGATGCTTCTGAATAGAAGTAGGCCAGTTTGATTCTTTACCATGCAAGAAGATAGGTCCGTAGAACCAGAGGTTGCATGCGTGCATCTCTTTAGGCCGCAGTCCACGAGACAGCACATCCGCAGGCTTCTGTTTCGTATCTACATACCGCCACTGTTCAGCCAACGTTAATTCCTGAATTTTTGCGACTCGGTGAGCCACAAATGTCTGATAAGATGTGGAGCAAGAATTAATCCAACTTAGCACAACCTGTGAGTTTGTCCAGAAATGAGACCTTTGATCTTCAAATTTCAAATCCATTTTTACTCTGGACATGAGTTGTGCGCCCAGTAATGCTGCACATAGTTCTAGACGTGGTATTGTTTGTTTTTTGAGTGGAGCAACTCGTGATTTAGCACATAGTAATCTTACTGCTATGCTGTTATCTTTGAAAACTGCACGGATAAAGACTGCGGCACCGTATGCTTTTTCTGATGCATCTGTAAAGTAGTGCAATTGTGTACTGCACGGAATCTTGTGACTAAATACTTGTCTGGGAATTATCAGGTTATTTATGCTTTCCAAATCTTTTCGGAATCTTTTCCATTCTTGCTGATATTGTTCTGGCAGTACATCATCCCAATCTAGTTTAAGTTGCCATAGTTTTTGTATGAAAATTTTTGCGGCTACTACAACAGGTGCTAGTAGCCCTAGAGGATCATATATTCATGCTAAATCAGATGCTACCGTTCGCTTGGAAATGTGTGTAGTTGTTTCTATGTTTATTTTGACGAGCAGATTGTCAGTGTGCGGCATCCAAATCAGGCCAAGAGTTTTTATGGTTTTGTTGCTGTCTGAAGCAAGCTCTAAATTGACTTCCAGGTTTTTTTCTGGTATCCCTTGTAGCAGCTGTGGATGGTTGGCGCACCATTTGCGTAACTTAAAGCCAGCTTCTTGTAATAGTGACTTCAATTCATGCTGAATTTTGAGAGCTTCGACTAAGCTATTGGATCCTGTCAGGGCATCATCAACATAGAAGTCTCGTTCTAATGCTGTCGCACCTAGCGGGAATCTTGCCTTATTGTCTTTAGCTAGCTTTTGTAGGCATTTTGTTGCTAGATACGGCGCTGGACGTGTTCCGTATGTAACAGTTTTCAAACAGTAGTACCTTAGTGACTGCGTTGAGTTTTTTCGCCAAACGGTTAACTGCATACTTTCGTCATCTGGATGGATGAGTACTTGCCTGTACATTTTTTCCACATCAGTGGTGAATGCAAATCGTGGCAAGCGGAAACGGAGTAAAAGGGAGAATAATTCACTTTGCACTGTGAGTCCTTTGTGTAATATGTCGTTAAGTGACAGGCCAGATGTTGTTTTCGCAGAGGCATCAAAGACCACTCGAAGTTTCGTGGTGCTACTTTCGGGCCTTAGTACTATATGGTATGGGATGAAGTAATGCGGTGACAAAATGTCTGCACGGTCAATTTCTTTCATGTGACCGAGCCTTTCGTATTCGTCCATGAAGTCAATGTATTGCCTTTTCACATCAGGATTGTTATCCAATCGTCTTTCCAGATTTAAGAATCGATTGGTTGCTTGTGTTAATGATTGTCCGAGTGATGGTGGCTCGTTTATGAATGGCAGTTTAACGATAAATTGACAATCATTAACACAAGCAACCAATCGATTCTTAAATCTGGAAAGACGATATGTTTAGAATCATCGTACGCAACTCAACTTTTACAGCATTTATGCAAGCTCATGCATGTACGATATACGCTCATACACGCGTGAGCCGATATGCTTGCATATACATATTTGCATACTTCACATGAACTCATAGAATGGCGGTTAATGATCTTTCGATTTCTCATATTAATTAATATTTGTATTTTTTTGCTGATTGTATTAATTGTAGCAATTGAGCTTTATCCTCGAATTCTGTCAGACGGACAAATACACTTAAGAGAGTATCTTCCGATCTTCCAAAATACTATGTTTGGTTGGGTAGCGACTGGAAAAGTGAACATGGATCCAGAAGGCAATGCATTTTGTGGAGTTGGCTTCGATTTGATTCCAAAGGTGCTCTATTGCTTTCATTTTGCATTTGTAGTATTGCCTCGGTTGGTTTTCTTCAACGTTCGAGGAGATAATTCTGAGCAGTGATGACATTAGTGCGTGCTGTTTTCTTACAAAGCCAGCAACGTTTGGCAGTTTTACCGCCAGACCAGACTGAGGGATAGTTGTCTGCCGTCCACCCTGATCAGCTTTTTCAAATCCTTCTGATTCCTCCATGTTGCCGTGTTTGTCATCAGAGCTCATTTCTGCCAAAAATAACTTGCGATAATGATTTATAAGGGCCATTATTTCTACAAAATAATCTTTTGCAAAGTAATCGTGCTGCCGTGGAACAGTTTCTAGTCGTTGAATCTGGCAATTATTTGCCTCAAAACGTTTTGAAACTTCATCTAGACGACTCAGTCTCTCTTCAAAGTATTTCCTTGTTTTCCGCGAGATGGGGTCCTTTTTGAAATTTGCTATTATTTTCTGAACCTCTCCACCTGCTAACAGCTGCTGCTGCACAAGCTCTTCAAATTGAGACACATTTGGTCTTTAACTCTTGTAGTCGAATAATCTGGTCTGTCTAGTATACAGTTCGCCTGGTTGAACTATGAATTGTTTAATTCACCGTTGTATGTTAATGCTGCGTTTGTCGATGACGAAACAGGTATGCTTCAGTTCGCCAATTTGAACTATAAGGCACCTTTCAGAGACAGGATATCTTGTAATAACGTTGTGTAGTCTTGTTGGATCTACAC
Source organism: Nemotelus nigrinus (assembly GCA_947369275.1). Classification (NCBI taxonomy): domain Eukaryota; kingdom Metazoa; phylum Arthropoda; class Insecta; order Diptera; family Stratiomyidae; genus Nemotelus; species Nemotelus nigrinus. Next base: position 93,168,268 of record OX376372.1, on the reverse strand, counting down.
TCGTAGTTCTGTGATAAGTTCGACTGGTTGAACTATCACGTCGGGGTCACCAATGGTTAATTGTGGCTTTGATGCTAATTAGGCACTTGAACCAAATTAGCTCGCACAATTTACAAAGCACCAGCACTTGAAACTAGTACCTTTAGAACAGTAAGATGAACAGTAAAACACAAATCACACCTGATTCTTGTTGTTGAACTGATGATTTTATTCATAATGTAATCCGTATTTATGCAAAATAATTGCTTACATTTCAAACTTATGAACAATGTTTAGTATTTACAAATATTTACATTTCAGCATATTAAAGCTCAATTGCTACAATTAATACAATCAGCAAAAAAATACAAAGATCGCCTGCGCCTTACGAACCTACAAACACGAGGTCACAGGCTCTCTCCGTATTTTTTGAATTTTGGAAGAGAGATGGTCACGTACCGAGACGAAATAGAACCTCCGGTGGACCCGGGGGGCAACTTTTTGCCCTTGAGGAATGCGAAAGCTCTAGAAGAAGTTCGCAAAGAGGTGATTCGTAGAATGCAGCAGGTCGCTTCATCCAGTACGTATGATCTTCGCCGGCGCACAGAAAACTTCCAAGTGGGAGACAAGGTGTGGAGGAAAAACTACGTCTTATCCAACGCTAGTAAGCACTTCGCGGCGAAATTAGCTCCAACGTTCGTCGGTCCTTTCACAATAAAAGCGAAAACATCTGCCTGGACTTTCGAGCTTGTCGACGAAAGGGGAAAAGCGGTCGGTAATTGGCACACGAAGGATTTAAAGAAATATTTAGGTGGCGAAGATAGATCGGTCGGCACGGACTAAGGGCGCACGAATCAAGCGAATTTAGAGTAAGATAAGAAAGATAGTTCAGATGGTGGTGGTGGGTTACATTATAAGATCGTTAGGTTAGTTTGGTGATGGGAAATTTTAGCAACTATATAAGGGAAACATAAAGTAATCGGTGAAGGGTAGCGTAGCTAATAGTGTGTTCGGTTGCGAAGCAAATTGTTTTGGTGGTGGGATAGTGTGTCTATTAAGAAGCTAGACGAGTAGTGAGGGTACGTATAGGCTTAGGAATTCGATGCGGCCAGGGATACCGACAATAGAAGTAGTTGAAGGGCGTAGGTTAAAAGGCCTCCATAGTGTGTACAAATTTCAAACTTATTTTATAGTTAGTAGTTAATTCGGAATAAATTCATATAGGGGTTAGTTATATAAGTTGATACTAGTTTTTAATGATAAACAGGAAATAATTATCGAGTCTTTGGTGGTGGGTTTTTTTTGTTTCTTTTACATTTTGGGTTTATTGTTTTTTTCCTTTCTTTTGGGTGGCGAGACGTCTACTTCCGTTTTGTTTTTCGTTTCCGTCTACGTTAGCATAGTTAGCCTAAAATCCAGATCATCTCGCATTAGAATCTTATAAAATATAGAGTAAACAAATACCGACACTATACAAATCTAATCAGTGTTACATAAAAGCATGCATGGCAAAGGTGTGTAGTGGAATCGTAAATTGAATGTTCCAATTCAAAATTTTTATAGAAACAAGAACGTTTTCAAGCTCGGAAACACAATCGGCTAAAGAATCTTCATTATAACGTAAGAGCCTAGACAGACGACACAAGTTAATTATCATTTCGGGCCCAATGATCATTATCCATTACGTGTGTCATGGTTAATCATCATTTATAACATCATCAATGAGGTTCTACGAATTATCATTTGGAAGCTAATGCTCATTTGCTCTTATCGATTGTCGCACCATCTATGGAGAAGATTATGAAATTTACTGGGGAAATTATGGAAATTCCATTTGAAATAATGTAGTTTCTAACTGTCAAAAACATAAACATATTATTTCGAATATATTACAAAATGGCATGCAAATGTTTAATATTTTGCACATTTCTTCGTATTCTCTTCTTCAATATTTTCTTCCTTATTGTGATTAAACTTTTTTTTGTGTAAAATTTCCATAATTTTACACAAAGGCTCATTCGCAGTAAAACTTGTACTAATTTCTGATTTTTTGATGTGTTTCGATAAACAATAACTGTCAAAATAATACTATTTAAATTCAAACAACCTACAGCTGTTAAACAACCTCATTCAAATAACCGTGTGTCACTCTCCAAACAAATTATCATTAGCGTTCAATGATCATTGTGTTAATGATAATTTACTTGGGTCGTCTGTCTATAGTCTAACTTTCAATTCCGAATTAAGGTCAACTACGGTTTATAGTGGGAGAAATTGTGCCGAGAATTCCCACTGAATTCTCTGAAGCGAGGGGGGTGTCACGGTAGTTTACTATTTGTCAAAATAATAAAAAAAAAATCTCCATCGTCCTCTAAAAGAGAGAACGATGGAGATTGCTAAATAGTATTAGGTTAGATGGGTTAGTTATTAGAGTCACGAATGTAATTTAAGTTAGATTAGGTTAGTTGTCGAAACAATCACAATCCCCGAATGCAGGGTAATTAATATTAGGTCAGTTGATCATCACAAGTCATGCCGAAGGAGTATGTGATGAATGACACATTAGTACAAACGAACATTTAACGGACGCACAACTCAGTCGAACATCTTGTCACGGTTATCGGAATTTTGTTAAGTTTAAAAGCGGAAAAAAAAATAAATCTCCACCGTTCTCCAACAGAGAAGACGATGGAGATATAGGCCGAATTAATCGCGAATTAGGTAATTGTAGTTATAGAATTATTACTATTAAGGTTAGACGTTAAGTGCTCGAGAATTATTACTATCAAGATTAGATGTTAAGTACTAAAGAACTATTACTATTAAGATTAGACGTAAGTACTCGGACATGACAATCTACGGTTCCGACGACAATCTGTGCATCTGATACAATCTGTACACACGCATCGAATGATTAAATCCAGCGACAGTTTAACGTCGCTAACGACAATCACAAAAGGTCTATTCGCGTATTCCAGCAAACTGCAGCAGTAACAGAATTAGGCAGCTGGCTTCCTTTTTTGCGGCGAAATTTCGCTTGCAGCAAAAGTTAAAAAAAAACAACTTTCGACGAATCTATTTTAGTATATCATAATAGAATCAGATACGCGGTCAGAACTAATCTACCACCAAGGTCGACGTATAGACACGTACGGCAGAGCAACGCACTGCTCAAGCCACTCGAAACGTCAACAACTAACCTAGGCCAATACATGACCTATATACAGCTGCCGAGCGAGCTTCGAAATCAATGATCTCCTACATAATTACGCACAAGATCGTCGCAGGACACGCAGGATGTCGGGTAGAACGCGGGGGGCCTCAAACGCGAAACGGACACATAGAATTAACACGGAGACACATCGAAAAAGTCACTTGCACTAACCCGTCGTAACGAACCGACCCAGAGCCGCGGACAAAAGATCATCCAACGAACGAATTCGAATGTATTCAATATCATGGCATCCTATAGAAGCCAAATGAAGTAAGTTCTTACCTGGCGTGATTAGAGATGGGTTCACGAAAGAACTAGCCGTCGTTTTCGGGAATCCTTGGGTTGCGATTCTCGGATGCGAGCGTCGATGTGGATGCACAAGTTGGCAGATACACAAGTTGACGTGCGAAATGTCAACTGACGGCTGTCAGATGATTTCGGCTCAGGGGAAAGTCATCTGTCCCAAAGTAGGGAATTTGGAGTTAAATGACATTTCGAGTGAAATCGAACCAGTTAGAGTGATTCAAACGGATCCGGGAAAGTCCCGGTACGTGAAAATTTTCCTGCGATCTAACAAAGCAAAGAATGGTCTCTTTTGGAATCAACAGGGCAAAAAGACAGACGCATTTGTATTTGGCGTATTTGGAGTGCTAGCTGGAATTGAAAACTGATTAGTTTTTACTAATTTTCGAAAATTCATATTTCTTATATATATATATATATATATATATATATATATATATATATATATATATATATATATATATATATATATATATATATATATATATATATATATATATATATATATATATATATATATATATCATCAAAATGATTAAGGGAGATAATCTCTGGAGTGGCCGATCCGATTGAGCTGAAACTTTCGGAGAACGTAGATATATTTAGTAGGTAGGTCCACGATAAACTCAGATATCCTAAATTTTTTGGCGCTGGCGAGCGTTTTAGTGAATTTTGAGGTACTCCTATATTTAAAAGCAGCGTGAATTTTTGTCCAAAAAAAGTATTGGGAATGAAAACGTATTATGTTTTAAGCTTGCTTATGGTAAAGAATTGGAAATTTTGAGCCGTGTGTGGGTGTTGCGAAAGTTCTGTTCACGAGAACTGACGACCGGATTATCCGATCATAATGAAATTCACAGAACATGTTTATGTCAACTAGGACCAAGCCTGATAGAAATAATTTTGAAATGCGGGCAATCTTGTGGCAGTGGTGCCATCTTGAAAAATCACTGAGAAAAAAAACCGGTTTTTGGCCTATAACTTCCGATTCAGCCATCGAAATTCACACAATATTTAGATCTTACTTAAGCTAACATTTGATGAAAATTTGGCTGAAAATTTAGAATAGGGTTGCCAGCTATGGTGATTTTCGTCTCCGAAATCTTGCAAATTTGCTCAGCAAAATAAAGCTTTTTTCCCTATAACTTCGGGTGCAGTCATGATATCAAAATGAAGTTTATGCAGTAAATACATTTTAATGTGAGCCAAATTTGATAGGAATTTCGTACAAAAATCGTGAAAGGGCTGCCAGCTATGACCATTTTTGTAATTTTTTGGAATTTCTTTTCTGCGCGATTATGTCATTAGATTTGCAAATGGGAACGATCCTGCAATGAAAATTAACATCAAATATTAACGCTTTAAAAATTTGAAAAGTTTTGAGGGTGGTTACCCTAAAAATTTTTTCACCCGTATAACTTCTAGCGCAGGGATTCAATCGAAACGAAATTTATTGGTTGGGTTTAGTTTAACGTGAACCAGATTTGGTGTATATTTTGCTTTGCTGCTGACACAGGGTAACGAGCTTTAGCCATTTTCGTAACTATTGCATCAACAGATGCTTCAAATTACATACACATATGCAAAACATTTGCAATAAAACTAAAAAACCAATTTTTAAATTTTCCGAGTTTTGAACATTTTTTGGATGGCAGCTTCAAACTACGTTAACCGCTAAAGCTTTCGACGGAATCCTCCAATGAGAACGAAATTCAAAGGATAAGTTGATTTGAATATGAGCTTATTGCTGCTTCGTTGGGAAAATGTTGCCAGCACTGAACATTTTCATCAATTGTGTTATAGTTTATTTCTGTTGCTTTGAACGAGGAATGGTTGATATGATTCTACAAAAAAGTGTATTACGTCTTTCCACATTGTCACTCAAAGACAATTTACACTCAAAGACAATCTACAAAAAAGTGTATTACCTCTTTCCACATTGTCACTCAAAGACAATTTCTAGCGGTTCAGGTGCGCTAGAGTTTTTTTATCTATTTGGTTGCGAGGAATTTTGGAAGTCGAGACGGCAGTGAATTAAAACGAGCAGGTTTTCAAATGAATTGTTAGCGATTTTCTTTGGCGGCTACTCTCGGTGGAATTAGCCGGGAAGGGAACGAGCGGATCCAGAGATTGTGCTGGTGAAAAATATCTTGTCGACGGCAGATTGCGACATTGGGGAAGCGTTAATACGGCATTCGAAATAACGTTCGAGTGAACTCAGATTCAAACATGTGAACCGACGACGAGCGACAGCATAGAAGGCGTGAGCGAGACGAAAAGGGCCCCAGCGTGGGAAAAATTCACAGGTGCTGTAAATTTTAGATATATTTTTCTTTTATTGTTTTCAAATCACGAGCCTAGCCTTTAAAAATTTATATGTCATGCTAAATTTTAAGAGGCCATACCATTCATGGTAGCATGCCGTAACGCGAGTGTTGTTGTGAACGAGATTTATTTTTTTACGTAAATACAAAGAAGGGAAAAAATATATAATCTTTAATAATAGTTGCTGGATAAGAAACTGCAATTACCGATCGGGTCGTAAAATAGTGAGTTCAAATTAAATCGTAGCAATAAAGTCGTCTAAGTGAAAGGTGGCGAAAAACGGTAGACCAGTGTACATAAATTATTTGTACGTTGCCATCTTCTCGCTTCGGGCCAACGGTTGTTCGGCAGCATCACGGGGTGAAGCGAGTGGCGCCTATAGAATAGATATCTCAACCTACACCCTTCTCTCCTGAGTGACGGCCACCCGGAGCTGCCACTTTCTGTTCAAGTCAAGGACGAGGAATCGTATCTGGTTTCGCGGTTAAAACGGTTTTAATGTAACAAACTGGCGCCCAACGTGGGGCTTAAAATAACGGATATAACGGCATTATCGGTTTGTTAAGGCTTTGTCGGTATTAGCGGTCTTATCGCGGTTAACAGGACCCGGAAAATTTTAGAGTTCATTTCTCGAGATCCGTTGCTCGATAAGGCGTTGTGAAGCAGATTTTTATGCATGGTATATTGAAGATTTTTTGAATTTGGTATAATTACTAATTATTTAAGATACAACAGTTTGAATTTTGGATTGAATTGAGTGACAGGAGTGTGTGAGTTTTTCAGTGAATTGAATTGGTTTTTGTGTGCGTGTGGAAGAGTGATTGGTTTTTAAGCTAAGAGGCAACATTTTCAGGTGGACTGTGTATTTTTCTAGGGAGCATATTTTCAGGAGAAGCAGTACTTTTGTATAGTTGACCATAGGTTACTGTTGGTTATTGCTGTTGGGATAGGCTGGGTAGATTTTGTTTGTTAAAATTAAATAGTGATCCGAGTGAAGTTCGAGTTAAGTGCGTCGCAGTGGTTATCGTGAGTAATGAAAATTATAGTGGATCGACTTAGCAAGGATGAGCTCAGGTATGAGCTTGCGATCCAAGGTTTCCCGGCGGATACGGTCGATAATATGCGAAAGACCCTGAGGGCGACGTTAAAGGTGGAAGCAGCGTTGGATACTTCCTACGTCGAAACGGACTACCCGTTCGATTATGCGACGGATTATGCAGAGCTTACGGCAAAAGCGTCAGAGGTCGAGGAGCTTATAGCTAGGGTGTCAGGGGATAGAGCGGCATCGGACTATGTCAAGGCGAAGGTCAAGGTCGAGTTTGGATTCCGGCGTTTGGCAAATATGCAGGCGGTGACGATTGAGCAAAAGAATGGAGCGAGGTCTCTCCGGAATAGGTTCATCCTGGCGATGGGTTCTTTGGAGGAAAGAGTAGGGGATTCGTCTGGCGATGATGCGGAGCAGCCGAGCGAAGACCAAGCGACAAACGCAATGCCAACAGCACGGAGCACTAGTCTTGCGGAAGTGGCGAAATGGGGCCTTAAGTTTAGTGGCGACTCGTCAGGTTCTATCAATGCTTTTTTAGAGCGGGTCGAAGAGCTACGCCAGGCATGAGGGCTTACCAAATCTCAGCTCTTCCGGGCAGCAGTCGATCTCTTCGATGGGCGGGCGTTGATTTGGTTTAGGGCCAATAGCAACCTTGCTGAGAGCTGGGACGCGCTAGTAGAAGAACTGAGGGCAGAATTCTTGCCCTCAGACTATGAAGATCGCCTCTGGGAGGAAATCCGAAGACGGACGCAAGGGGAAAACGAGGCGATGGGGGTTTACGTGGCGATAATGGAGCGCCTTTTTAGTAGATTAAAGAAGAGTTGCTCCGAAGAAGAAAAACTTCGGACCTTGAGAAGGAATATCGCTCCCTTCTATCAACAGCAGCTGTATCTGACACCAGTCGCGTCAATATCCGAATTGGTTAGAATGGGGCGCACATTGGATGCAACGAGGGCCTCAGTAGCGGCGTTCGTACCTCCGAGTACCCGATCGAGGCGGTGCTTAGAGCCAAACTTAGCATATGTGAGTGCGGAGACTCCAGCGCAGGTGGCGGTTATGTCCGGTAACAGTCGTGTGCGATGTTGGAACTGCAGGAAAGAAGGACATGTGTCAAGAGAGTGCTCCGAACCCAGGCGATGTTTTGGCTGTGGACGTCAGAGGGTCATGCGGTCTTCATGCCCATCATGCCAAGTGAGAGCTAGAGATCCAGAAAATCGTGCTCGACAAGACACGCAGGGATCGGGAAACGATCGTCGTGCTCGTTAAGCGGCCGAGCGAACACGATATCAAGGCCGGAACGGAGGAGTCGTCAGCCGAACATAGACTATGCGTTGGTGGAGGATAATCCCGACAGTCGACCGCACTTACAAGTGGAGATCGAAGGTACGATTTTGGAGGGATTATTAGATTCAGGGGCGAGTCGTACGATTCTGGGATGGAAAGGGTGGTCTCGGTTGGCAGGTAGAGGTTTGACACTGAGACAGGACGGAATCGAAGAAGTAAGGCTCGCAAACGGCGTAACGTGTGCGGTAGATGGAGTCGTTGAACTGGAGTTTGCTTTGAATGGATGCAAGCATACTATCGAAACACTGGTGATTTCATCGATTCCGCAAGAAGTGATTTTAGGTATAGACTTCTGGCAGCATTTCGGCGTCGTGTTGGATATGAAGGGCCGGCAGTGGACTTCAATCGCCTCAGTTGAGGTGGAGACGGGTAAGGCGCTGCGAAGTCGATCTCATTTATCGACAAAGGAAGCAGATACTTAAGCGAGCTTATTGGGAGAGGAATTCGGGTTAATGGGTGACGGACTAGGGTGTGCGAATTCCGTGGAGCACGTAATCAAAACCACGGCTTCCCCGATCAAGCAGAGGTATTACCCAGTCTCACGTGCGGTGCAAAAACAGATCAACGTGGAGTCAGACGAGATGCTTCGGATGGGTGTAGTCGAGCCGTCTTCTAGTCCGTGGTCTTCGCCGATACTACTAGTTCGGAAGAAAGATGGGTCATTCCGGTTCTGCGTGGACTTCCGGAAGGTGAATGCGGTGTCAGAAAAAGACGCCTATCCCTTGCCGTACATTTCAGCTACCTTAGACAAGCTAAGAAATGCGAAGTACTTGTCGACGCTGGACGTCAAATCTGCGTACTGGCAAGTCCCGATGGCAGAGGAATCTAAGCAGTACACCGCATTCACCGTGCCAGGAAGAGGTTTGTATCAGTTCCGTAGGATGCCTTTCGGACTTCACAATGCGGGAGCCACATGGCAACGGCTGATAGACAAGGTGCTTGGACCTGCACTAGAGCCTTTTGAGTTAACGTATCTCGATGACGTGATAGTTGTGACCGAAACTTTTGACCGGCATTTTGAGGTATTGCGTGAAGTTTTCGTTCGGTTAAGGGAAGCTGGTTTACGGGTTTGAAGGGAGAAATGCCAATTTTGTAGAGCAAAACTGAAGTATCTGGGCTACTTGGTTGATGTGGAGGGACTGCACGTAAATCCCGAGAAGGTAAGGGCAGTAAGCGAGTTTCCCCGTCCTACCTCGGTCAAGCAAGTGAGGCAGCTCTTGGGCATAGTGTCCTGATACAGACGCTTCATACCAGATCACGCAACAATGGTGGCGCCGTTGACCGACTTAATCAAGAAGGGCCGTAAGTTTGTATGGACTGAGGAATGTGATCGCGCGTTTGTGTTCTGCAAACAAAAGCTTACAACTGCACCCGTACTATCTTGTCCGAACTTCGAACTTCCGTTCAAGGTGCAGACTGATGCCTCCGATGTTGGTATAGGGGCTGTGCTGAGTCAGGCACACCCGACTGGAGATAAGGTCGTGTGCTATCTCAGCCGAGCGTTGTCTCAACAAGAAAGGAAGTATTCTACAACGGAGAAAGAGTGTTTGGGAGTTCTATGGGCCATCGAAAAGCTCCGACCCTACATCGAAGGGACTCATTTTGTTGTAATCACTGACCATCATTCGCTCGTCTGGCTGAACAGATTGAATGACCCGACGGGTAGATTAGCTAGATGGGCAGTACGGTTGCAACAATTCGATTTCGAGGTGGTTCATAGAAAGGGAAAGGAAAATCTGGTTCCGGACGCGCTTTCGCGGGCAATGATTGACGTAGGCGGCGTATCTACGCCCCAGGTAACAGAGCGTTGGTATAAAAGCATGTTGGACAAGGTTGGAAAAAACCCAGATAGGTTTCCGGACTGGAAGGTGATCGGAGATACGTTGTGGAAACGGCTCACAGTTCGAGCGACAGGCGGTGGGACTACTCAAGTCTGGAAGCGAGTTGTCAGCAAAGGTGAGAGACCAGCAATACTGGAGCGTTATCACGATGACCCAAAAGCGGGCCATTACGGAGCGACACGAACGATAGCTCGTATTACGCAGAGCTACTACTGGCCGCGGATGAATATGGATATCCGGGAATACGTCCCAAGATGCAAGGTGTGCCAGACATGCAAAGTGGAACGGAAAGCTCCGATTGGGTTAATGTCAACTCGTGCGGGTGAAGCGAAAGTCCCGTGGGAGATGATCGGTGTAGATTTGGTAGGGCCATTGCCGAGGTCGTCGAGAGGTCATTCTTATATCTTAACGATCCTCGATTACGTCTCAAAGTATTCGGTTTTATTACCTGTGCGAAGTGCGACGGCAACGACTGTTTTTCGCCTGTTAGAAGAGAACGTTTTTTTGGTGTACGGTGTCCCCAGGGTACTAATTTGTGATAATAGAGTGCAGTTCCGGGGCAGCCAATTCAGGAAAGCGGTGGAAGAGTATGGCGTGCATGTGAGCTACACTGCATTGTATCACCCTCAGGCTAACCCGGCCGAAAGGCGTAATCAGGATGTTAAATGCATGTTAAGGTGTTACGCGTCGGAAAACCTTCGATCTTGGGATCAATATCTAGCAAAAATCGCCTGCGCCTTGCGGACTTATAAACATGGAGTAACGGGGTTCTCACCTTATTTCGTTAACTTTGGTAGGGAGATGGTTACATTCCGGGAAAAGTCAGAGCCCCCGGGAGATCAGCAGGTTGACTTCTCACCATCGAAGAGCGCGATGATGCTGGAAACGATTCGAGCGGAAGTAGTCAGGAGAATGAGGCAGGCTGCTGAATCTAGTAAAGAGAAGTATAATCTACGCCGAAGGTCGGAGTCTTTCCAGGTCGGGGATCTAGTGTGGTGGAGAAACTACGTCCTGTCCGATGCCAGCAAACTTTTTACGGCGAAGCTCGCTCCAGCGTTCGTTGGCCATTTTAGGTTATGGAAAAGTTGTTAGCGTGGACGTATGAACTAGTGGACATGAAGGGAAAGTCCGCGGGAACATGGCACGCAAAAGATTTGAAGCGCTGTACTTGACGGGAGCTCCGAGATAGTAGACGCGTGAAATAGTGGGTAATGGGGAAGAACGTATATAGACAATGTAGTGATAGTTATTGTCGGTGGTGGGTTTAATACTAAAGAATTCCGTTAGAACAGAATTAGTAGTACGTACATATGGTGGTGGGATTAAATATTTAATAGGAGTAGAGTTGTTTCACCTGGCCCTAGCAGGTAATAAATTGATAAGGTGATGAGGAGCAGAATCTATAGTTAGCCAGAAAAAGGCGGTACATAGGCTACAAATAGCGAATTGGATGGTTAGCAAGTTGGTTGGTGGTGGGTTATATTATATAATACTAGTCGGTGGTTAGTTTTATGTTTCATTTTATACTTTAGGGTTAGTTTTAAAGAGAATGAAAGTTTATTTTATATAAAAAAAAAGAATTTCCGATAGCTTGGTGATGTGTCCGATTGGGTTTTTTTTTCTTTTTTTTTCTTTTGTTTTTCTCTCTTTCCCTTTTCCTTTTTTTTCGGTTCATTCTCTCGTTCTAGTTTTAGTCATTTATTTCCTCGTTCTTTTTCTCCTCATAAGGTTAGCCGTAATAGCCAAAGTGTCCTAAAAACGAGTTCAATATGCATTAGTTTCTCATAGAATAAGTATAGAGACACCAGCACCATACTAACTACTAGACGACACACATAATCATGCTTAGGGTTATATTAGGTTTGTTTTGTTGGGAAAGTAGGCAATGCTAGTGATTGCATGGATGAAAGGCGTATGAGTGACGACGTTCGTTTTTCAGTTCATTGAGTGGTGGAACAAACCAAAATTCAAACGTGACTTTAATCGTTCGTAAGTCTAAGATACAGGTGCGTGCGAGTCGTATTTGAATGATAACTTAGTACGGTGTTAAGTCCGGCAAAGAAGTATAGTCGAGAATTTCTATGCAATTCTCTGAGAAGAGGGGGGTGTCACGGTTAACGGAATTTTGTTAAGTTTAAAAGCGGAAAAAAAAAATTAATCTCCACCGTTCTCCAACAGAGAAGACGATGGAGATATAGGCCGAATTAATCGCGAATTAGGTAATTGTAGTTATAGAATTATTACTATTAAGGTTAGACGTTAAGTGCTCGAGAATTATTACTATCAAGATTAGATGTTAAGTACTAAAGAACTATTACTATTAAGATTAGACGTAAGAACTCGGACATGACAATCTACGGTTCCGACGACAATCTGTACATCTGATACAATCTGTACACACGCATCGAATGATTAAATCCAGCGTCAGTTTAACGTCGCTAACGACAATCACAAAAGGTCTATTCGCGTATTCCAGCAAACTGCAGCAGTAACAGAATTTGGCAGCTGGCTTCCTTTTTTGCGGCGAAATTTGGCTTGCAGCAAAAGTTAAAAAAAAAAACAACTTTCGACGAATCTATTTTAGTATATCATAATAGAATCAGATACGCGGTCAGAACTAATCTATCACCAAGGTCGACGCATAGACACGTACGGCAGAGCAACGCACTGCTCAAGCCACTCGAAACGTCAACAACTAACCTAGGCCAATACATGACCTATATAAGTTAACAACGAATCAATCGTTAAGTCAAAAACATAGCGAGGAATGCATCAGCAAATAATTTCATCGAATAAAATACATCGATAGCAGAAATAACACGCGCTGCTTACCTGTTGTCTACTTCGAGAATGCACGAGCAACATTGTCAGCAGAAAATACCTATAAATTTAATCGAATAATTTTGTAGCAAGTTCAGTTCAATTGTAATACGATTCAATAAAGTTCTTTTTTTTTAATCAAACTCTACCCAGAGTTATTAATTGGCGCCCAACGTGGGGCCGTGTTAAAAGTGTTGTTAAGAGTCATTTAAAATAAGTTAAAATTAAAAAGTAACTTAGTGAAGTGATTCTAAATCTCAAACGACGCGATCCGAGTATCTAAGCATCGTGGGATTAGTGGTAACCAGTCCATTAAACAACAGCACTATATCGTGGAAGGCACCCGAGTAACCAGAATAAAAGATTTGGCAAAAAGGACACTGCCACCAGGAGTATTAACACAGCCCCGGCACGAATCCACATTAAAATGGGAAAACTACACATTTTCCTGCTAATGTAAGTGCAATTTTTGTAAACCATAAATTTCAATAATTTTAAAAAATAATCAAATACCATGAAAATATATTGAAACTATTAAGCAATTATCATATTATATGAAAATAAATTGAAATTATCGAATCTTAAATCTTAACACTTATCATTGAATATTATCAAATCTTAATCATTTATCGCATTTTATGAAATTATATTGAATTATTACCTATTTATTACCGAATATAAAGAGAGAAGAAAAGTGTGATCTGTGGATAATTAGGATAAATCGTGAAGTGAATATTGTGAAATTATTGTGAATTTATTGTGAAATTATTGTGAAATTATTGTGAAATTATTGTGAAAGCATGTGAAATTATTGTAAAAACATTGTGTATCTCATTGAGTCAAAAAAATCCTTATTGGTGGGGGAATTATTTTGATCAATTTGTGTTCGATATTTTAATTCATCAATTGTTGTGATTTCTACCTTTTACTTATATTGTGTGTGGGAATTTTTGAAATACTATATTGATATTCCGATATTCTTGATATTGAAAAATCTATTGTCGCGCTTAATTGGTGATCGTTAAATTTTACCTACATCTCTGTACATTTAGATTTGCCAAGCGTCATTTAGTGCAGTCTTGCATCTTTGTGGTATCTTGCAGTGAAATTTTTCAGAAACCGTGGTTATAGTTATTTTCTTTAACTATCTTCGGAAATTTTATTTACGTTTATATATTCTATCGGTTGTTGTAATTATCATTGAAAATGGCAAATCCAAATAATCTTCTTAGACCACCAATTCTGGAAGTTCCTAACTTTCCCCCAGCACCCCTAGAAAATGAAAATGGCATCAATGAACAATTGATGCAGCACATTTCACGGCTGGTGGTAACAACGGTACAAACTGAAAGTAGGCGGGTATTCAACTCTTTACTTAATCCCGCGTGTGATATTAATAATGATGTTGATGTGGCCATCAACAAGGAAAATATACGAGATCTGTCTGATATGGACAAGATCCCGGATGTGGTAAAGAGCCTAAGAGAGTTCTCTGGAAATGCTGGAGAATTTAACTCTTGGAAAAAGAGTGTAGATAGGATTTTAAAAATATATGACCGTATGAAAGGAACACCAAAGTATTACGGAATACTTTTGTTGATCCGTAATAAGATCGTAGGACAAGCGGATATTGCGCTTGAATCCTACAATACACCACTTAACTGGGAAAAAATTGCGAAGTGTCTTACACTTCATTACGCGGATAAACGCGATTTAGGGACACTGGAATACCAGATGACAACTCTGGTGCAAGGAACAAATAGCATACCTGAATTCTACCAACCGGTGTACCAACATCTCTCTTTAATATTTAATAAGATTGGTTCAATGGAATTGAGCCAAGAGTCACTAAACATCATGACTCAATCATTTGGAGAAAGCGCTTGATACATTCGTTCGGGGACTCAAGGGCGAGTTACCAAAACTTTTGAGTATTAGAGAGCCTAAAGACTTGCCGCAAGCATTACATCTTTGCTTGAAATTACAAAATATAGATTATAGAATTCACCATGCTAACTGCTCACAGACTGGAACACGAAAATCGTTCCCAGATACTGCACCTCCAGTTCCACCTCGCAGAAATCCAAATCACTTTCAACCTATGCCAATACCAGCCCCTAGACGACAATTCTATCCACAACTACTTCAGAATCCTCAAGTTATACAACCTTTTAGGCAAAATCCTCATCAACAGTATCAACAACCACGCTTTCAAAATACCCCACAAAACGCCTGGCAACAACCCCCTAAACCACAACCTAGGCCAGAACCAATGGACGTCGATCCTTCATTGAGATCACGAAACATTAACTACATGAATCGGCCACGTAACCCACCACCTCTTCAAAAACGCTTGCCTTCCCAACAGGCTCACGTACCCAACAAAATACAAAGGATATTCTGTACTGAGACAACTGTCGACAATGACAAGACAATGGAAGAATATACAGAGAACATAAATAACGAAGACCAAAACTATGACCAACCGCTGGAGGAGTATGTAGAGTCAAACCATAATCCAGAACCTGAATACTCGGAACAGTTGGAAGACATATATTTTTTAGATTAAAGCGCTCTTCGCTTCCTTATTTCGAGCACACATCCAGAAGCGGAGAGGTACTTAAATTCCTAATAGACACAGGCTCTAACAGCAACTACGTCCAACCTCGTCATATAAGAAACCCTATCCCAAACGACAAACATTTCTTTGCCAATTCCGTCGGTGGAAATATTCGTATAACACACCATTCTTTCATACAACCTTTTGGCACATTTACAGATAAGTTGAAATTTTACATCCTTCCTAGCTTGATATCTTTTGATGGGATAATAGGAAATGATACACTAAAAAAACTCAATGCAGTTATCCATACAAACAATAACCACATGACAATCCTATCAAATGTTCACATTCCACTCAAACAGCACATATCCCAAACCGTTAACAACATCAGAACCTCTCACCTGAACAAAGAACAGACAAACAAACTGGTAAATGTAATAAAAAGACACCCAAAACTTCTTTCTGAACCGGACGAGAAATTGACATACACCACAAGAGTGAAAGGTGAAATTCGCACAACAACCAATGAACCAATTTACTCTAAATCATATCCCTACCCGATGGCCCTTAAAGGTGAAGTCCAAAAGCAGATAGCTAAGCTACTACAGGACGGATTCATAAGACCATCTAAATCACCTTATAATTCGCCAGTTTGGGTAGTTCCCAAAAAAGAAGATGCTTCTGGCGAAAAGAAATATCGTCTAGTAATCGATTACCGGAAGTTAAATACCGTCACTATTCCCGACACCTATCCGATTCCCGAAATAAATGGTGTCCTTGCATACCTCGGAGAAAATAAGGTATTTTCCATTTTAGATTTAAAAAGTGGTTTCCACCAAATTCCTCTTAGGGAAATCGATATTGAGAAGACTGCGTTCTCGATAAACAATGGAAAATTTGAGTTCGTTCGCCTACCATTCGGCCTAAAAAATGGTCCAGCTATTTTCCAACGAGCTCTAGACGACATGTTGAGAGAAGTCATCGGGGAATGTTGCTATATTTATATTGATGACATTATTATATTCGGCAAAACTGAAGAAGAGCATTTGAAAAATCTTGAAAAAGTTCTAGAAATTTTAGAAAATGCAAACCTTAAAATACAGTTAGATAAGTGCGAATTTTTTAAAGAATAAATTGAATTTTTAGGCTATGTCGTAACCAAAAATGGAATTAAAACCAATCCAAAAAAAGTAAAGGCTATTATTGATTTCCCTCCACCTAAGACACTCAAGGATCTACGTTCCTTTTTAGGCATGTCAGGGTATTACCGTCGTTTCATAAGAGACTACGCAAAAATTGCGAAGCCCCTGACATCCCTCTTGAGAGGGGAAGATGGACGTGTGTCCAAGAATCTTTCCAAAACTCTTAAAATTGGGCTTGGCAAGGACGCCATGAAAGCATTTAACAAATTGAAAAGCTCATTAATATCAGAGGAAGTCGTACTATCCCATCCTGACTTCAAAAAGGAATTCGAATTAACAACAGACGCTTCGAATTATGCCATGAAAGCTGTTCTGTCGTAGGACAATAAACCAATAACATTCTTGTCTAGAACCTTGTCAAAGACGGAGGAGAGTTATGCCACCAACGAAAAAGAAATGTTGGCTATCATTTGGGCATTACAATCCTTGAGAAATTATTTGTACGGCTCACGGAAAGTTAAGATATTTACGGACCATCAACCACTAACGTTTGCATTAAGTAACAAAAGTACGAATGCCAAACTCAAAAGATGGAAAGCAATATTGGAAGAATACGACTACGAGTTAAGATACAAACCCGGTAAGGCTAATGTAGTCGCAGATGCCTTATCAAGACCTCCCTGTAACACTCATGTACATGCTATGACTAGTACACAGCATAGTGCTGATAGTTCATCTGAAAACCTTATACCAACAGTCGAAATTCCAGTCAATGTCTTTAGAAACCATCTCTTATTGAAAATCGGTGATGAGACCAGCTATCAAATTGTTAACCCGTTCGAGAACTATAGAAGACATATTCTAATTCAGCCGCAATACACAGAAACCGACATTATCAACGCATTCAAGAGATATCTTGATCCAAGTACTGTCAATGGACTACTAACAGACGAAACCACTCATACAGGAAATTTATCCCCTTCACTTTTCAAATTACAGAATACGGTTCACTCAGAAAATTGTAGAAGATGTACCTAACGAAGTAGAACAAGAAGAAAGGATAATAACAACCTACAAAAGAGCTCATCGCAATGCGAAAGAGAATCGATTATAGCTTCTTGAAAACTTCTATTTCCCGAGAATGGCCGCTAAGATTCAGAGGCTCGTCAATAGATGTACGATCTGTAAGGAAAACAAATATGATCGTCATCCAAATAAACCACTTTTAAATCCAACTCCAATTCCCAATTACCCTGGTCACACGGTTCATCTAGATATATTCTCCACCGAAAACAATCGTGTTTTAACTGCGATAGATAAATTTAGCAAATTTGCGAAAGCAAAAATTCTCTCTTCTCGATCCATCGAAGACATGAAAGGACCCTTAATGGACATTCTATTTGCTTTTTGCGTACCTGAGAACGTTGTCATAGACAACGAAGGTGCACTAAGATCTGCATCACTAGCATCCATGATGGAAGATGACCTCAAGATCAAAGTCTATCGTACACCCCCTTATAAAAGTGAGGTTAATGGCCAAGTGGAACGATGGCACTCCACCCTCATAGAAATTATGCGGTGCTTAAAGAAAGAAGACCCTCAAAGTCCTTTCGAGGAACTTCTGGAGAGGGCTGTTAATGAGTACAACTTCACGATTCATTCTGTCACAGGAAAAAAACCTATAGACTTGTATTTTGGGAGAAATCCCCAAATAAATCCTGAAGATCTGGAAAGAGCCCGAATGAACAACATTGAAAAACTCAAACTGAAGCAAGACAAAGACATAAAATATCACAACAAGACTCGACAGCAGACGAAAGACTACCAACCGGGACAGATAATATACGTAAAACAAAATAAGCGTAAAGGTTCCAAACTAACAGCTAGATATAAGCAAGAAGTCGTTAAAGAAAATAACAACTCAACTGTAGTTACTGAATCAGGCAAGATTGTGCACAAGGATAGAATAAAAAATTTATTTCCTTTCAGATGCAGCTTACACACCGTTTGTTCAAACATACAAATTCTGGACTTTTCCAACTCACAAGTAATAACGTTTGACTTGGGACAAGGAAAAATACAAGACGGAAATTTCAAACTGATCCACGTAATAGACTTAGACCAATACGACCAGCTCATATCAGGTATCTACACGACCACCAATCTTCCAACGGTACAGCATCATACTCTTGCGCGCTATATTACTCATGAATTTGAACAAACACAAAACTTCATCAAAAATCTCAAACCACATAAAGTAAAAAGGTCCCTAAATTTTATCAGCACAGCATGGAAATGGGTAGCTGGAAACCCAGACCATGAGGATTTTGTTACTATCAAAGAAAAATTAACTGATGTTTAAAAAATTACAATAAGCAGGTTATAATCAATCAACTTTATAATGAGCGTATAAATAATATAACTAAGGTTACCAATGAAATCCAGAAATTATTGAAAGAAGACAGTGTAGTCAATAATAACCTTGTATTAGAAGTAGAATATAAGCTAAAACTTATAAAAGAAGAACTAATTAATGTAAATCATGCGATTCATTGGGCGAAACTTGGAATTGTAAATTCACTTATACTATCAAAAGCAGATGTGAAAATAGCCACAGATACATTGGATAAAGGAAATTTACCATACCCCACAATCGAAGAAGCATTAGAATTTTCAGAAGTTAAAGTTATGTCAAATCATAATACGATACTTTATATTGTAAACATTCTTATCACAACTGAGAAAACATAGACTTTGCTTATCAAGCCAATTAAAAAACAAAAATTTATTACAGAAATTCCATTCAATAAAATATTAATGCTAAAAAATGAAATTTATGGTATATCTAAAGAATGTAAATTACTCAATTATTTATCAATTTGTAAAACATCAAATGTAATCGACATTAGCAACACAACTTGCATCCCAAACCTGCTCAGAAGTACAAGCGCAATTTGCAACCGGATCAACAACCAACACGTGGATACGATTGATCAAATATCATCGGGAGTCATTTTTTTGAATTAATTCAACGGTACATTGGAGACCACAGAATCTATTCACGCTCTTAATGGGTCATACCTTGTGAAGTTCCAAAATTCAACAATCAGAATAAACGGGCAATCTTTTACATCTAAAGAAGCCTCTTCGGTAGAAGTGCTACCAGCGATACTACAACCAAATACGATGGGTAAAGAATATCGCGAATTACTCTCATTGGAAATGATGAAGGAGCTGCATATCAATAACACAAGTGAGATTGAGATGCTGAAGTATAAAACAAACATCGAGCTGTTCAGCGTATATGGATTTAGCATTGGCGCACTTATTCTCTTCGCATCCATCATAATTCGAAAATCCTGCAAGGCTAAAAAAGAAAACTCATCAATAATAGTACAAACCGTCACAGAGACAGCGGCTCCCGCACCGATAATCGAGTTACCATCATTCATACCCACGCAACCACGTTTCAACGACCTTCCCTATTTTTAATTGCGATTGTGGACACTCGGTCTTAAGAGGGGAAGAGTTAACAACGAATCAATCGTAAAGTCAAAAAAACAGCGAGGAATGCATCAGCAAATAATTTCATCGAATAAAATACATCGATAGCAGAAATAACACGCGCTGCTTACCTGTTGTCTACTTTGAGAATGCACGAGCAACATTGTCAGCAGAAAATACCTATAAATTTAATCGAATAATTTTGTAGCAAGTTCAGTTCAATTGTAATACGATTCAATAAAGTTCTTTTTTTTTAATCAAACTCTACCCAGAGTTATTAATTTATACAGCTGCCGAGCGAGCTTCGAAATCAATGATCTCCTGCATAATTACGCACAAGATCGCCGCAGGACACGCAGGATGTCGGGTAGAACGCGGGGGGCCTCAAACGCGAAACGGACACATAGAATTAACACGGAGACACATCGAAAAAGTCACTTGCACTAACCCGTCGTAACGAACCGACCCAGAGCCGCGGACCAAAGATCATCCGACGAACGAATTCGAATGTATTCAATATCATGGCATCCTATAGAAGCCAAATGAAGTAAGTTCTTACCTGGCGTGATTAGAGATGGGTTCACGAAAGAACTAGCCGTCGTTTTCGGGAATCCTTGGGTTGCGATTCTCGGATGCGAGCGTCGATGTTGATGCACAAGTTGGCAGATACACAAGTTGACGTGTGAAATGTCAACTGACGGCTGTCAGATGATTTCGGCTCAGGGGAAAGTCATCTGTCCCAAAGTAGGGAATTTGAAGTTAAATGACATTTCGAGTGAAATCGAACCAGTTAGAGTGATTCAAACGGATCCGGGAAAGTCCCGGTACGTGAAAATTTTCCTGCGATCTAACAAAGCACAGAATGGTCTCTTTTTGGAATCGACAGGGTAAGAAGACAGACGCATTTGTATTTGGCGTATTTGGAGTGCCAGCTGGAATTGAAAACTGATTAGTTTTTTTATCTATTTGGTTGCGAGGAATTTCGGAAGTCGAGACGGCAGTGAATTAAAACGAGCAGGTTTTCAAATGAATTGTAAGCGTGTTTCTTTGGCAGCTACTATCGGTGGAATTAGCCGGGAAGGGAACGAGCGGATCCAGAGATTGTGCTGGTAAAAAATATCTTGTCGACGGCAGATTGCGACATTGGGGAAGCGTTAATACGGCATTCGAAATAACGTTCGAGTGAACTCAGATTCAAACTTGTGAACCGACGATGAGCGACAGCATAGAAGGCGTGAGCGAGACAAAAAGGGCCCCAGCGTGGGAAAAATTCACAGGTGCTGTAAATTTTAGATATATATTTTTCTTTTATTGTTTTCAAATCACGAGCCTAGCCTTTAAAAATTTATATGTCATGCTAAATTTTAAGAGGCCATACCATTCATGGTAGCATGCCGTAACGCGAGTGTTGTTGTGAACGAGATTTATTTTTTTTACGTAAATACAAAGAAAGGAAAAAATATATAATCTTTATTAATAGTTGCTGGATAAGAAACTGCAATTACCGATCGGGTCGTAAAATAGTGAGTTCAAATTAAATCGTAGCAATAAAGTCGTCTAAGTGAAAGGTGGCGAAAAACGCTAGACCAGTGTACATAAATTATTTGCACGTTGCCATCTTCTCGCTTCGGGGCAACGGTTGTTCGGCAGCATCACGGGGTCAAGCGAGTGGCGCCTATAGAATAGATATCTCAACCTACACCCTTCTCTCCTGAGTGACGGCCACCCGGAGCTGCCACCCTCTGTTCAAGTCAAGGACGAGGTATCGTATCTGGTTTCGCTGTTAAAACGGTTTTAATGTAACAATCTACACATCAAACAGCAGACCGACACGGTTAAATTGCAGATATAAACAACACCGAAGCCATCAACGGCAATACCTAAATCGCGAGGCTATCCAAAACGCAAGAATATCGACGAGATATCGCGATCCGCACCATTATGCCACAAATCCATACACCCGGCAGAGCAATGTATGGGCTGAGTCGTACATACTGACGACACCAGACCTAGGCCAACAATTGACCTACATACGATTGGTACCGAGTGTATCCCCGAGTTGCTGATTCCCGAACGCAAAGTCACTGATCAAAGGGCGAATGGAGTTAATGCGAAAGATTAACATAATCGACCTGAGGCGCGAAGGATAGTCGCCATACGCGTAGGGAAACTGAGATCAGGAGGACATCAACATACGGGTCGGGGCACTTGCACATCCGAAACTTGCGGAACGCATGAATTTTCATATGGAAGGTCGGCACGAATTATCACTGTAACACAACTGGATTCTCATCTGATAGCGATCAGATGGAAGAAAACTGGGAGGATTGCGGATCTGTTCTATGTCGAAGGCGAGAAAGTAAATGCAAAACTCTTACTCACCTGGAAAATGTATGAAAAGGCTGCGAGCACCACCAGTTTGATTTACCGACAGCACAATTGAAGTAAACAAATGTTGACATGTCGGAATGTCACGAAGGGGAAAACGTGAGATAAGTTGTCCCAAAATTTGACTGTCTCAAATTGGATCGCGAGGCGAATTCGCAACCCAACACTCAGACGAGTGAAAGCGATAGAGGGCGAGCGCCGGGAACGTTATTTTGAAAATCCCGCTACCGCCAGGAAAATTTTCCTGTGAGCGGGATCGTCGAATATCTTT
Source organism: Nemotelus nigrinus (assembly GCA_947369275.1). Lineage (NCBI taxonomy): Eukaryota > Metazoa > Arthropoda > Insecta > Diptera > Stratiomyidae > Nemotelus > Nemotelus nigrinus. Next base: position 93,145,529 of record OX376372.1, on the reverse strand, counting down.
CTTTTTGGATGGAACTCGGTGAGTGGATGGAAGTGTGGAATTGCTGCCGGAGGTTAATCGAGACTATTTTTCATTTCTTTCTTTTCAACTTCGAGTATCTGATGAATATTGTTGGAACTTGTGCCTGATGACGGGGTTTTCGAAATAAAGCGAATCAGCGGATTTTGGCCGAAACTGGGAATTACGCGAGAATAGCTTTTGTCTGGAAGTTCAGCGAAGCCATCAATTGGAAGTTGGTCGAGAGTTATCAACTACGAAGGACGGATTAATATTCGATTCAAGTTGGTGCGAGTATCAATCGGCGGAAAAGGGTCCCATCGAGGGACAAAAATCTCAATTCAGTGATCCGGAACCAGGAGTTGGCGTAGAATCCAGGTTAGATAGTATGTAGAATTATATGTATTATAAGTTGGTTTATGTCTAAATTCGAGAGCTAATAAGGTGGTTACCATTACATGGTAAAGCGGTGAAATTAAAGTTATCATTGTGCGTAGAATCATAATAAAGTGTGAAATCGAAATTGCGCCGGTTATAATTGTTGTGGTTGAACATGGTGTTGAACATATTACACCGTATGGATCAAGAAAGGCAGATTGTAGTCCGGGCAAGTGAGGATGGGTGCTGTTGATAATTTCACCTTTGCCTGTGTAAAAGCTGTCTCGCAGTCTTGGGTCCACTCGAACTTCTGATTTTGCTTGAGCAGGTTCGTCAGTGGTGCTGTTATCGTGACAAAGTTGGGTATAAACCTCCTGTATCCCGACACCATTCCCATAAACTGGCGTACTCCCTTGACATTGGTAGGCGCAGGGATCTCCATCACACACTTCACCTTGTCGGGATCCACATTCAGACCTTTCTCATCCACGACGTAGCCCAAGTACTTTAGTTGTGGGCGGCAGAATTTGCACTTCTCTTTTGAAACTTTAAGGCCGGCTTCCTTCAAGCGGCTAAATACCTCCTTCGAAATTCCACATGCTTCCCAAAGTCTTGCGTTACCACTATAATATCGTCAAGATATGTGAATACATACGGTTCCAAATCTGGACGTAGAATTTGGTCTATCAGACGTTGCCATGTCGCTGGTACATTTTGAAGCCCGAAAGGCATCCGCCGAAACTGAAAAAAGCCACGATGTGGTACAGTGAAGGCTGTGTATTTCCGGGACTGTTCTGCCATGGGAACCTGCCAGTACGCGGATTTAACATCTAGCGATGACAGGTACTTTGCGTCCCGTAATTTATCCAGCGTATCCGACACATATGGCAATGGATAGGCATCATGTTCCGTGACTGCATTCAGTTTGCGATAGTCCCCGCAAAAACGATACTTGCCATCCTTCTTCTCAACTAGGATTATGGGCAAAGCCCAAGGACTAGCTGCTGGCTCGACTAAACCGTGGGCTAGCATTTCGTTCAGCTCTGAATCAACATGTTACTGAACCGCAGGCGAAACAGGGTAATATCGCTATTTTATCGGTGATGGCGAAGTCCGGATGACATGTTCAACTCTGTCTGTACAGCCAACACCCTCCCCCATGTCCTCAAACTCCCTCTGCACCAGCTGGCTGAGAATACTTTCCTCCTTCGCGGTCAAGTGGCTCCTTGGTTTCAGCTGTACTGTCCCTCCTCCTTCTATCGTTCCGACGAACTCCCAGTGCTCCTCTCTCAGAAACAGAACCAGTCCGAACTGTCGAAAAAAAACTATCCCGAGTATTAAAGGATGTGGGAGTTCCGGGACTCTCAGCACTCTTAACCAGCCCACCTTCTTCTCCAGCTTCACCGGTATGGCCACTGTTCCCACGATTGAGCACCCCTGGTTATTCGTCATTCTGATGGACTGTTGCTCCGATTTCAACAGCTTCACTCCCAGCTGTTCCAAAACCCGCCATCCTTCTCCACCCATCACCGAATGTGAGGCCCCTGAGTCCACAAGCCCAAGGAACTTGTGACCTAAAATTTCTACCTCAATATTTGGCCTATTATCCCCTTGCTTCCTGTTTAATAGGTAAATAATCTGTGCGCCCACCGCGGCTTTGTCTCCTACCGGTTTAGTGGCTCAGGCTGCCGCCTACTGAGCACAACGCTCGTTTCCCGACTGTTGGCGTGTTGAGGTTACTGGCCCTACTCTACCGGCACTACCTTGGAAATTGACTCTACCCTTATATCGGAATGACCCCTGAAATTTCACCTTGGATTTGGCGCTCCTTGACAATTAGAGCAGGCTGCCTTTCGCACCCACACTCGACCACAACCAAAGCATTTCGGAGGCTCTGAACAAGTTCTGGTTGTATGCCCGACACCTTGGCAGTTCCAACAGCGTATTTCTTCCCTCTGTCAGGAGGCCAGGTTGGATCCAGGGTTAACTCCCACGTACGCCAGATCCGGTTCTAGGAGCCGTTGGGATTTCCGCATATATGCTTCCACCGCAACTCATGTTGCCTCCAGCGAGCGTCCAACTTTAACTAGATCTGCAATGGTCTTCGCAGTTGTTAGCGCCAATTGAGTTTGGTAGAACGGGGTTATGTTCTTGCGAAGGATCTTCAATTTTTCTTCCTCTGTGCAGGGAGTAGCACGGCGTCGGAACAACCCCTCCATTGCTGACACGTACACACCCATGGTTTCATCCGGCCCTTGAGTGCGTCTCCCTATTTCCATAAAAAGCCGGTCGTCGTAGTCTGGAGGTGGGAACTCGGCGCGCATCTCCACGACCAACTCCTGGCAAAAGTTCACGCGCGTCCGATTTGCCTGATACCAAATCAGCGCTTTCCCCTCAAATAACTCGACGGCTGACTGGAACAACTGCCTTGTTGATACTCGACTGGCTTCCCGCAACTCTTCGGCTCGCTCCAAAAAGGCACTCAAGGACCCAGCATCGCCATTTTAGCGAAGTCCCCATTTAGCCACATCCTGACCCTTTGACGCCCCAACAGTCACTCTGTGTGTAGAGAATAAAGGGTTCCCCGGTCCATCCCCATCCTGGATTGGCTCTCTGATCCTGGTGGCTTCCCTCGCAGGCTCGTCACCCTGGTTCTGCCCATCGCGGTCGCCAATACTTCCATGGTCTGGTTCCGATTCCGCTTCCAATTCACCATCACCATCTTCTCCTTCCGCTTTCACCAAAAGTTCCCCCATAGCCATGAGTAAATGCACTCTTAACTTGTTGGCTTCGTCACTCATGATCCCTCCTTCATACTGTGCATTCCCCAGTCGCCACATGCCGGACTCTATCTTCGCCTTGATTTTCAGAAATTCCGATATTTGTGGTTTCCGAGAAAATCCCGCTATCAGTGCCTGTATCTCCACCAGTTTATCCTTCACGGCCATCATATCCTCCTCAAGGGAGTAAGAGTAGCCCCGCACAGACACCAAAGAAGTGTCCATTGACGCTTCCGCCCTCAGTGCAACCCGAAGTGTCTTCCGCATGGCTTCCACCGTTCCAGTCTGCTGGCCCCTAACATCCAGTTCATAGGCTAACTCATCCTTATTTAGCCTATCGATCAGGATCTTGGCGTGGTTTGACATCCTGTATGAGCTTTCAGACCTTTATATCAGATAATACAACTACTATACAAGCTAAGAGAAACACCAAGTACTATAATTTTATGCTAACCGCTATATTTTATTTCTTTTTATTTTAATACAATAGTTGCAAATATTCATGTAATATTATTTCCGCTTCTATCTCCCAGGTATCCGTATGTAAAACGATCACCCTGTCCTCATACTGGTCGTCTCTGGAACCGCTCCCACTTGAAAGCCACTCGTCTCCGGGGTTGATCCTCGCTCCTGAGCCTAAGTCCTAGATTTCGATATTATTTCACTGACACTATCACTTGTTACGCTTCACACGATTTCCGAAATCGTAAATCGTCAAATTTTGGTCCTTCCACGCGCTAATTATGGCCCCACGTTGGGCACCAATTGTTACCCTCCCGGCAAAGGGAGGACGTCCGGCTGAGGCTCCTTTTGGGTTCCGGACCAACTCGTCAAAGACGGGTCGTGGGCGCCACTTGCTCACCCCGAAGTCGAGCCTCAAGAGCCGCGAGCAAGACTCAGCTCACCGGATTTCAACTAGAGTGGTGCCTTCAACTACACCCCCACGCTCCCAGGGTCGATGTTAATTCCCTGAGGACACCCCTGCCAAATCCCCAAAACGACGTTCCCCCGCTCCGCCACTACTCACCACGGAAATCTACTGTACTAAGGGACCCGTCACGTACAAACTCTTCCAACCGCGATTTACCACGACAAGCTGGCCAAGTTATTCGTATGTACCTATTCTGCCACTACAATATGTATGAAACACCTACGTCTCGCAAAACGAATTTTCAATTTCACGTATTCTACTTTTTTTCACAATTTTACGAATGACCTCCAACCAAATTTCCCTACTCTATGGTAAAACGCGCCAATACGACCACTATTAATTACAATTCTAGGTTTATTCACTAATGATTCCAGGTCGTTTCACACACGGGCGGACTAATAATATTTAACAATAGTTTTCGCTTTGTTTTTTTCTTCTCCTTTACGACTAATTTTCCATACGGCGAAATTTTCTATCATACCACCACTCAGCTCTCACAAGATTATTATAAATTCAATAGAATAATACCAATTCATATATATAAATAGATATATATATATATATATATATATATATATATATATATATATATATATATATATATATATATGTATATATATGTATATATATATATATATATATATATACATATATATATATATATATATATATATATATATATATATATATATATATATATATATATATCTATATATATATATATATATATATATATATATATATATATATATATATATATATATATATATATATATATATATATATATATATGTATATATATATATATATATATATATATATATATATATATATATATATATATATATATATATATATATATATATATATATATATATATATATATATATATATATATATATAAATAATATATAAATATAAAGGAAATTTAAATAATTTTCCATACGCCGAAATTTTCAATTATACCATCACTCAGCTCTGACAAGATTATTATAAATTCAATAGAATAATACCAATTCATATATATATATATATACATATATCAGGTAGTTTCATACCAAATGTCGGATTTCCTGACAGTCTGAAAAGTGATCCCATGGTGAACCTTTCTTTTAGTGCCTAATTTATTACCCGTGTGGTTTCTTATATCTGTCCTTTTCGCTCTTATAGACATGTTTGCAGTAAGAGATGTTCGGGCCCTTTATCTGTTTATGTTTAAAAAAGGACAAAATGCAGCTGCAGCGACGAAAGAAATTAATCAGGTGCTAGGACTAAATACGTGCAACGAACGCACAGTGCAACGATAGTTTGCCAATTTCCGAGAAGGAAATTTCGGCTTGGACAACGAACCACGTGGTCAACAAGGTAGCAGTGTTAATTATGACGAACTGCGAGCAGAAGTTGAGAGGAATACATCGAAAACTTTACAGTGCCTTGCTGAGACCTTCAATGTATCGAAATCAACCATTAGTCGCTGTCTCAAAAATATTGGAAAAGTGAAAAAACTCAATCAATGGGTCCCACACGAATCGTCTGAAAGGAACAAAATGCTGAGAGTTGAAGTAACCTCTTCACTGCTGATGCGACATAAAAAAGGATCATTTTTGAAGAGGATTGTGACTTGCGATGAAAAATGGATTCTCTATGATAATAGGAAGCGTTCAGGACAATGTTGGATCGCGGAAAAGCACTTAGCCACCAAGCAAGAGCGGGACTGCACCCTAAGAAGGTCATGGTTACTGTTGGATGGACTTCAGAAGGCGTCGTTCACTATTCGTTCTTGAATCCTGGTGAAACGATAACTGCAGAGACCTACTGTGCACAATTGGACGAAATGCACGCAAAATTGCGTTTAAAACAGCCTTCTCTGGTGAATAGGTATGGACCAATTCTGTTACACGATAACGCACGACCGCATGTATCCCGTTTGATCATGCAAAAGCTACAGGAGTTGCACTACGAAGTTTAAGCTCATCCTCCATATTCTCCAGACCTGTCACCAACAGACTATCATCTTTTCCGGAGTTTTTGGGGCAAAAAAATATTAGTTTTTTCAAAAAAGGAATTTTTGATTTGCCAACATGTTGGCAACAAACTATAGACTCCAACGGTGTATATTTTCAGGCATGAAACCATTTCATTTGAAAATAATCGAGTTTTTCTTAACCCTTCAAAATCCGACATTTGGTATGAAACTACCTGATTTATATATATATATATATATATATATATATATATATATATATATATATATATATATATATATATATATATATATATATATATATATATATATATATATATGTGTATATATAGTTAAATAATATATAAATATAAAGGAAATTTTAATAATTTTTCCAATTATTCACTAACCTTAAATTAAATCAAAAGTCAGCTCTGCTTCCACGCTCCAAATGTAGGCTCAAATATGTGTTGTCAACTCACGGACCTACAGAGAAATTCGTTTGATGTCGCCAGTCACCTTATCACAGCCTGGGCCTCGAACCCCGATCTGCCTGATTGGGAGTGGGCGCGCTACCTTTGCGCTACAGAGCCACTGATAAGCTCCGTATCGAATTTCATTCACGTTCGTCGGTCCCCCATCCAGACAGGTACTCGAAACTGGCACTGCTTAACTTTTGGTTACTGGACTGTCGTCTGTTTTTAAATTTTTCACTTTATCCACTTTTTATTTTCCACTGTTTGTTTTTAATGCAATGTAAATTCTTCCGAATACTTCGTTTTGCTTTTGACGCCAATTATCAGCCAGATCCACTCAATTCGCCAGTCACTGTTAATTTTGAAATAATTCGAACAGCCAAATCCACTCGCTTCGCCAGTCACCTATGGATTCAATTTTATTTCGATCCGCCACAATATACCTGGTAATTTTTTAAATAATTTGATCAGCCAAATTCACTGACTTCGCCAGTCACTTTTCGGTTCGATTTTTATTTCAATATTCTTTTCGCCAAATATACCTGGTAATTTTTAAAATAATTTGATCAGCCAAATCCACTCGCTTCGCCAGTCACTTTTCGATTGATTAAAATCCCGCTTATGTTTACTTGCGCGGCTTCTTCGGTACCGGTTTTCAACAGCACCTCCAGTTTCGGGTCGATGGCCCAGTCACACGTGCCACCTCAGACCCAAACCCCTTTTTTAGCACTTCAACTAGGGCATTATGACTTTATGGCAAACAGCTGATGAGTGACTTGTTTGCATCAGCTGTGTTTCACAGCTGCAGTGACAATTGGAATTGTCAAAACGGCCACTGACAATTCGCCCGAAGTGTTTTGTTTATGTTTATGTTCGGGTTCCTGAAGCGCCTCCGCTAGCGTGAAAGTTTAAAACTTTCCACGAACTGGTTGTTCCGCAGACTCTACGCTCGGTAGGAGTAATAGTCAGATAAGTGTGTAGTCCTGTGTCGCAACTTAAATGCTTTTATGTAGTTAACAGTAACTTGATTCAACAATACTAAACAATCATATATAAAATCGAGGCCTGGTTGTCGTGATCGTCTTCGAAGAATTGAGAATTATCGCCACCTGCGGGCCACTTATGAAGGTCATAAGTGCTGACCACGCAGGCGTAAGTTCCTCGTCATCCAGACACACATAAATGCCTCGTCAGCAATTATGTGTCCGGACGGAGCTCAATTCTCTGTCCAGACGTGCACAAATGCCTCGTCAGCACTTGTGCGTCTGTACAGAGCTCGAAGCAGAAACATAAACACAAATGCCTCGTCGGCACTTGTGTACATGTACAGAGCTCAAATCGTAGATATGAGCTCGAGTCGCACATTGTAAACATGGGATGGAGTATGACATTCCGACCGAGACGATAGCTATGCGTATCAGATTACGTGCAAAGCTATCGCGACGGGAGGAATGCCACGCTCGCACTTATGCTGGCGCGGTCGTTTAATTGTGGACAATGTAACGATACATTGCCGCCACAGTACTCCCCCCGCAGTGGGTTTGACCACGATAATTTCACTATACGTTGAAACGTACGGGTGGTCGAACTCTGCGTCCTGTGCGGGTTGTTGTGTATGTCGTGGAATCGTTGTTGTCTGTTCCCATTGTGGTAACTGATTCCGACAGTAAAAATGCGGGCTTCAATCTGTCAATGGAGATGGAGGCTGGGCGTCCATTGATGTCCACCTTGAAATATTTTTCCTTCCTGCTTAGAACAGGGAACGGACCGTCGTAAGGTAGCGTTAGGGATGGTTTCACCATGTCGTTCCGTACAAAGACGTGAGTGCTGGTGCGTAAATCTTTGTGGACGAAGGTTGAGGTTGGTGAGTGATGCGCTGTATCGGGTGGTCGCAATTTCGCCATGCGTGACCTTAAATCGCGCAGGAAGTCGGTGTCGTTCGTGCCTGGTGGTGATGAGGCGAAGAATTCTCCGGGAAGTCGTAAGCTGGTGCCATATACCATGTCAGCGGGCGTGGCATTGATGTCTTCCTTCAATGCAGTGCGCAGGCCTAATAGGACGAGTGGGAGAGCTTTCGTCCATTCAAGCGTGTCATGGCAGTGGATGGCGGCTTTGACTGTTCGGTGCCATCGCTCGATGATGCCGTTGGCAACAGGATGGTATGGTGTTGTCCGCAGGTGGTTTATCCCCAGAATCCGTGTCAGCTCAGCAAAGATTTGGCTTTCGAACTGGCGCCCCAGGTCAGTAGTGATCCGTGCTGGTACTCCGAAGCGGCTAATCCATGCATTGACTAGCGCCTCGGCGACTGATGTTGCGGTGATGGTCTGGAGTGGGACAGCTTCAGGCCAACGCGTGAACCTGTCGATGATGGTCAAGCAGTATCGGTATCCCTCATTTGGTGATAGTGGTCCGATGAGGTCGACGTTGATGTGCTCGAACCTGGCATCTGGAAGCGTGTAGCGTTGAAGTGTAGACTTCACGTGGCGTCCAACCTTGTTTCGTTGGCAGGCGATACAACTTCGGACGAAGTTGTTTATGTCGACGTTCATGGCTGGCCAGAAAAAACGGTCGGTGATGAGTCTTCTCGTCGCGCGGATGCCGAGATGCGCGAGGCCATGGAACATGTGCATGATCGTTCTCCTGAACTGTTGCGGTGCATATGGTCGAACCTTGTTGTTCGTGACGATGCAGTGTAGTGGTGCGTTTGAGCCTGTCAACTCCTGTTTCTTCCACTCAAGCTGTTGCGTTTGATCTTCAACCAAGTGCTGAAGTTCCTGATCGTGTTGTTGAGCTGAAGCGAGAGAAAAGAAGTCGATGGTGTTGATAGCACTTACCCGAGACAAATAATCCGTGATAGCGTTATCCCGGCCCGGATTGTGGCGGATGTCAACCGTGAACTGGGAGATGAAGTCCAGTTGACGTTGTTGCCTCGGTGATGCTTTCTCCGGTCGTTGTTGGAAGGCGAATTGGAGTGGTTTGTGGTCCGAAATCACGGTGAAAACTCTACCTTCTAGCATGTGTCGGAAGTGCTTGATCGCTTCGTGGATCGCCAGTAGTTCCCTATCGTAGGTACTATATCGTCGCTGGGTGTCGGTCAGCTTGCGTGAAAAGAATCCTAGAGGTGATGTACCAGACTTCGTAGTCTGATGTAGTACGGCTTCGATTCCTTCGTCTGAAGCGTCCACGGATAGTGACCACGTTGCTGATGGATCTGGATGCGCTAGCGATGATGCATTGCTTAAATCTGCTTTGCACTTCTCGAATGCTGTTACCGCTGCGTCAGTCCATTCCAGCGCTGTCTTATCTCGCTTACGATTCCCGATTATAAGTTTTTGCAGCGGGCATTGGTTCTGCGCAGCGTTTGGCAGGAACCGCCGGTAAAAGTTGAGCATGCCAAGAAAAGATTTCAGTTGATGGACCGTGCTGGGCTTTGGAGTCGCGGATATGCCTTCCGTTTTTTTCTGGAAGAGGTTTCAATCCGTGCGATGTTATCTTGTGTCCATAAAAGCGTACTTCGGATTGACCGAGCTGGCATTTGTCTGTGTTGATTGTAAAGGCGTACTTTCGGAGTCGATCGAATGTTTCTGCGAGGTGCTGTCTATGTGTTCGTTCGTCCGGCGAAAATACCAGAATGTCGTCGATATAGACGAATACGTGGTCTAGTCCTCGTAGTACCTCGTGCATAAACCGTTGGAAGGTTTGTCCAGCGTTACATAATCCAAACGTCATGTATATGAACTCGTACAAGCCGAATGGTGTAATAATGGCTGTCTTCGGAATGTCTGTGGGTTCGACTGGGATGTGGTGGAACGCTCGTTGAAGATCGATCACAGAGAAGACTGTCATGCCATGCAGTGCTGCTGTGCAATCCTGGAGAAATCCAATAGGATATCGGTCTGGGATGGTGCAGGCGTTGAGCGCTCGGTAGTCCCCGCATGGTCACCAATCGCCATTGGCCTTTCGTACCATGTGCAAGGGACTGCTCCACGGACTTTTGGATGGTCGACATATTCCTAGTTGCTGTAAGTAGTTGAATTCAGCTTTGGCAGCCGTGAGCTTGTCGGGTGGTAGTCGTCGTACTTTTGCGCAAACTGGAGGACCTTTCGTTTCGATGTGGTGCGTCGTCGTGCAATCGAATTTACGACGTGGGGCTGCTACTGTAATGTCCTGGTATTCGTTTAGGGCAGCGTACTCGGTTTTGACTCTTAGTGGCTGGTCCTTATTCAGGGCTTTCGCCACGGCTGAGATGTTAGTCGTACGTTCCATGATTTTACCTCCTCTTACGTCTACGAGCTGTCCGTAGTGCTCAAGCAAGTCAGCTCCGATGATGGGTGAGCTGACGTCTGCGATGACAAATGTCCAAGTGATTGACTTCGGCAGTCCAAGATCGAGAGTTACTTTCCGTTTACCAAACGTTCGTATAGCCGAGCCGTTGGCTGCAAGTAGCTGCGTGCCAGGATCGGGGCTGTGGCGTTCTCGGATAGTTTGTGGTATAACGGAAATATCGGCACCGGTGTCTATTAAGAAGGCGCATGATGTTCTGCCGTCGCGGATGTTGAGGCGCTGGATGGTGCGCGCCTTTGTCGTCACTTGTGGAGAGGACAAAATTAATTTTTTTGCTGTTTGACAAGAGTGCACGGTGGCCTGCAGTTCTTGGCGCCTGGACCGTAGTGTTCGTGGTACCAGCAAAGTCCGGTGCTCTCCTTGGTTGGAGTACGCGCTCTTGATGGAGTCCTTGTTCGTTGTGGTGACCTTGGTGGTGTTCGTCGGCTCGTGTGCCCATAGTCGTGGCACGAACAGGAACAGTTTTGTGTTGCTTGTTGTAACTGGAGCTGGTATATTTGTTTTCCAAGTCTCAGTACTTCTCCCGTGAGTTTACTTAGCTCGGAAGAGATCCTCAGTGGTGGTGGAAAGGCTTCTGGTGCAACCTGCTCGGTAACAGTAGCGATGGTGTATGGCCTGGATAGTCGTGTCACTTCGTGGACTCTGTCTGCGATCGTGGCTAAGTCCGAAAGTGTGGCGTCGTTTGCGGAGAGAATGGTCCTCAGCGTGAGATCAAGTCGATTGAGCCACATCTGTTTTAGCATCGTTTCATTGATGCTCGTCCCCGCAAGTGCTCGCATTTGGTTGAGCAGCTGTGAAAGTCTCTGGTTGCCAAGCTCGACTTCTGATAGGAGCTTCTGGATTCGCTGTTGTGCCGATTCCGTGAAAGCAGTGATAATCTCTCGCTTGAGATTATCGTACTTGCCTTCGGCCGGCGGGTTGTTTACGGCGCTTCTAACTTGTTGGATGATGCGGATCTCGAGGCTGGCGATGATGTTTTGGAACTTGGTCAAGTCGCTGGTGATGCGGCTTGACGCAAAGTAAGCCTCGACTTGCTCGAACCAAAGTTCCACGTCTTCCTCCCAAAAAGGCGCAACTCGAAGTGCTATGCGGCTGACCTCTGGTGTTTGAACGTTTGCGGGCTGCTCGGCGTCGTGGGCAGTGCTCGCAGACTCGTCCATCGTTGGGTTTTGCTTCGGCGGCTCGTTGTCAGTCATCGTGTTTGTTAAACCGATGGGCTGGTTGATGTTTGGGCTCGCCTTCTTACGCCACGGACGTGGTCCCTGTACAATATGTAAAGCAGGGATGCGGTGTTTATGATTAAGATGCAGACCAGCAGATACTCGAGTCGCTGGCTCTCGACTGTCAATGCCGAATTGACAATGAACGTGTTTATGACGTCTCCCTGAAGTGGTTTCGTCTCGGTGTTTCCCATTCGTGGGAGGTCCTGTCGTCGGTTGTTTTACCCGCTCGAAAAAGCGTGGATGCGGGTTGGTCGTTGGCTCGGATGAGCGATGTTCGTCGGATCGGATGATTGTTTATTCCTCGGCTCGGACGAGCGATGTTCGTCGTCGGTTTAGCAGGATCGCCAATTGTAGTGAATTGGTCGGATCCAGTGCGATTTTTAATATCGTTGTCGTATGCCGGTTTAGCAGGATCACCAATTGTAGTCCTTGTTCGTAACTTAATGTAGTTAACAGTAACTTTATTTAACAATACTAAACAATCATATATAAAATCGAGGCCTGGTCGTCGTGATCGTCTTCGAAGAATTGAGAATTATCGCCGCCTGCGGGCCACTTATGAAGGTCATAAGTGCTGACCACGCAGGCGTAAGCTGCGCATCATCCAGACACACATAAATGGCTCGTCAGCAATTGTGTGTCCGGACGGAGCTCGATTCTCTGTCCAGACGTGCACAAATACCTCGTCAGCACTTGTGCGTCTGTACAGAGCACGAAGCAGAAACATAAACACAAATGCCTCGTCGGCACTTGTGTACATGAACAGAGCTCAAATCGTAGATATGAGCTCGAGTCGCACATTGTAAACATGAGATGGAGTATGACATTCCGACCGAGACGATAGCTATGCGTATCAGATTACGTGCAAAGCTATCGCGACGGGAGGAATGCTACGCTCGCACTTATGCTGGCGCGGTCATTTAATTGTGGACAATGTAACGATACGTTGCCGCCACAAGTGTATGAAGTAGTTCACCAATAAGTACCGATGCTTGGTGCACCCTTCCATTCGTTAGAGGACATTGCTGATGGATAGCTGTGGTGGCGATACGAATAGCATTGGGGCCCATTTCCCGGATTTTGTCGCGATTACAAGCCTGGTTTGTGCCTGGCGGTAGGAGGCTTCGTATGATCTTTCCTACTAGATCTTTAGGTGAGTATATTAATTTATTCTGAACGTGAATTTCCGGTGTGTGTTGCTTTCCCGTTTATTTGACGCGTCGGGCTAGCATATCGAATCGGCCTGGTTTTTCACGGTCGTCGACAAGTTCGTTTCGTCTGGTCATTCCCCTTCCGTCGTGTACTTAAATTACTTCACATAGGTTTAATCTACCCGCCAAGTACAAAACACAAAGCGGCTTAGTGCCTATCGTTTCACCCTATGGCCCTACGAGTGGTGGGTACATTAATTACCTACTGCGCTGAGTGGTGGCTTTGCGTTATTTTTTTACACTTCGGGCAGTCTTCACCGGGGAAGATTGCCCTCATTTTTTTTCCTATCTTGAAGTTTGGATGGCCGTACCGGTGCGGCTCTTATTTTTACTCCGTAACAACCTGAACGATAATATCAACAAGCACTGTAAATGCAAAACCATCATTTACTCGTCAATTGCAAAAACTAAAGAACTCAATTTAACCCCCTGGCCCTAAACATACTTCATTTAGTAAAGGTACGGTCCGGCTGGGACCTGAAACCAGAAACTTAAACTAAATCTAATTCAATTCTGGAACGGGCAAGAGTATTTCCATGCAGCTGCTGCAATAGAATGCTAAAACTGAAAGGTTTAGCTAAAACTGAAACTTCTGTCAAACTGAGTTTTCAGAAACTAAAAGTGAGGAATGAACATGTTCATTATTTTCAGTTTTAGTTTTGGCATTTTGGAGTTTGTGTGTTCGCCTGTACTGTCTTTTAAGTATATTTTTCTCATTGTTCACAGAAATTTATATTACAAATGCTAAATAATAAAAAAGTCTAGTGCATCAGAACCGCTAGAAGACTAATTTTCGAAGAAATTGTCTTTGCGTGACAAAAAAATTTGGACAGACGTAATACACTTCTTTGTAAAATCATATCAATCATTCCTTATTCCAAGCAACAAAACTCAACTATCACACAAACGATGAAAATGTTCAGTGCTGGCAACACTATCCCAACGAAGCAGCAATAAGTTTACCATAACAAGCTCATACTTAAATGAACTTATCCTTTGAATTTTGTTCTCATCGGAGGATTTCATCGAAAGTTTCAGCGGTTAAACGTTGTTTGAGGTTGCCATCCGAAAAATGTTCAAAACTCGGAAAATTTCAAAATTGGTTTCTTATCTTTATCGCAAATGCTTTGCATATGAGTATGTAATTTCAAGCATCTGTTGGTGCAATATTTACGAAAATGGCTAATGCTGGTTACCCTGTGTCAGCAGCAGAGCAAAATATATATCAAATCTGAAACAGTAAATTGAAAACAGTAAACCCAAACAGTAAACTTCGTTTCGATTGAATCACTGCGCTGGCAGGTATACGGGTGAAAAAATTTTAAGTTTATCACCTTCAAAACTTTTCAAATTTTTAAAACGTAAATATTTGTTGTTAATTTTCATTGCAGGATCATTCGCATTTGCAAATCTAATGACATAATCGCTCAGTAAAGAAATTCCAAAATAACAAAAATGGTCATAGCTGGCAGCCCTTTCGTGATTTTTGTATGAAACTCCTACGACATTTAGTTCACATTAAGATCCATTTACTGCAAGAACTTCGTTTTGATTTCAAGACTGGACCGGAAGTTATAGGAAAAAAAGCTTTATTTTGCTGAGCAAATTTTTCAAGATTTATGAAAGAAAAATCACCATAGCTGGCATATCTATTTTAATTTTTCAACCAAATTTACACCAAATATTACATAAAGTAACATTCAAGTACTGTGCGAATTTTGTTGAAATCTGAATGCACAATCGGAAGTTATAGGCCAAGAACTGGTTTTTTTCTCAGTGATTTTTCAAGATGGTACCACTGCCACAAGGTTGCCCACATTTCAGAATCACTTCTATCAGACCTGGTCCTAGTTAATACCAACATGTCCTGTAAATTTCATTATGATCAGATTATCCTGTCGTCAGTTCTCGTGAACAGAACTTTCGAGTGCTGAAAATAGAGGTAATTTGGTGATGGGTTGCCGTTCTTGTGCAAATCGGAATTTTAAAAATTTTAATTTGACATGATGAACAAAGGTTAAAATTTATCAATGATTTGAATTTTTTGTCAAAAATCAAAAATTTTTGTGGAGGTTCAATGATTTGAAGGTTTTTTTTCAGGAGCCTGCTGTAGCTACAGGCTTACCTGCACTATCTTCAAAATCCATGTTTGTTAAATCTTAGCCAACGTCAATACGCTCTGCAAATTTCAAGATGATCCAATGTTTTTGTCAGAAGTAATGACAAATCCAAATTTGAAACAAAATCCTTGCCTACTTTCAGGCACTTAGCACCCACACACGGCTCAAAATTTTCATATCTTTATCATAAACAAGCTTAGAACGTAATTAGTTTTCATTATCAACACTTTTTTTGAACAAAAATGTACACTGCTTGGAAATTGTCACGCAATACCGCGGGGAACGCTCGAAGGTTTGCCCGACCACAGCCGCAGACAGTCGTGGGAAAAACTCCGCCACTCGTTCGATTCCTGTGCGTTCCCTCAGCTATGGAACGAGACGTAGCCTCACGGATAAGCGAGGGAAAATGTATATATATATATATATATATATATATATATATATATATATATATATATATATATATATATATATATATATATATATATATATATTGTTTTCTTTAAAAACCAAACAAAATAATCTAACACTAGGGAGAGTCACTTTTTTTTCCCTTAATATAATCAATAAAATCACCAACGATTCATTTGGTACACAATATAATTACTAAGAATAATCAATATTTAAACAATATAATGTAAATAAAACAAACCACCTGTGGGGGCCCCCTCTTGATGAAGACAGTCTTCTCCGTTGACTAACCTTGAATCTTTTTGTTGCACTAGTGAATCGCTTTTACAGCCGTAACGTTTCGTACGGTTTTCTTCACAATCTGCTACACCAGCACCAGTCTCGTACTCTTCGAACGTACTCCTCCTGAATTCTTTTTCGCATCAGAACTCTTCCACACTTTTAATAGCTACCCTATGTTCGCTTACTACCAGTCGCTCGTTAGGATTCTGCTTTTTGATTTTTAAACTTTGTTTTTGTGTTCTGTTGACGCTTTCACGTTGCTCTCACGCACGCAACTGCATTTATGTCACCTGTGCAATTTCGCCCTACCTTAAGTCCAGAGCAAATGTCGCTGCAAACGAATGCCAATTAACGAGATGATATTCACTGTTGCTATCCACGATTGTGTGAAAATCTCCCGATGGTGATGATTTGAATGACGAAATAAATTGGTAAATAATCGGTTTGGTCACACCGCTGCATCACTGGACTCGTCACCAGGTGTTCTTTTACTGACTGTCTGGTTCGAAATTAGCGATTCTTGTAAACGTCCACCTTTTACTTTTTGATTCAGCACAATTGTATTTATTACAACTATTCTTAATCGAACCCTCCTCGACTCACTCTTTAACTCAACTCAACTCAAAACTAAATTTTTTTTTTCTAATTGAATTTTACACAACTGTCTTTTTTTCAGCTTACTGAATTTACAATCTATACAAACATCAAAGTATTAAAATGTATTTGGCAACAATATAAGTAATGAACATTTGTCTTGTTTTAAACAAACCGTTGGTGAAATAGAGCAAACTAAATCTGGAATCGGACCAAAAGTGACTCTCCTCTAAATTTACCGTTTAAAAACATTCGCCAAACATCTAATCCGTAACATTTTCCCCCCTCACGAAAAGAATTTCCTGAAATTCAATTGATGATGACAGACTAAAACTTATCATGCGTGACTCCATAATTTCTGTTCAATTAAGATTATTCAGTTACTTCAAGTAACGAACACCAATTAAATATATAAAAAAACCAAAGGTGTCCCGACGGAACGAAAACAATACTCGCGACTTGTCAAATTCACAAATTTTTGTATTTGTTTTTGTTGTTGTTTTGTTTTGATTTTGTTTGAATTGATGTCACGAAACCCTTAACGTGTTAATTCATGCTTATTATATCTGTCTTAGGTTATCTCAGTCTACGTACGGTTTAAGATCCTTGGCATGCCAGCGTCCTGCCTCACGCCCTTCCAGATCCACCAACTTAAAAATGGATGAAGTTTCACGCTGTACAATTCTAAAAGGTCCCAAATATTCTGGAGCTAGTTTCGCAAAATAAAAATGAGCTGCGTCGGATTGGGCGAAATTACGCCTCCAAACCAAGTCATGTACATAAAATGGAGGAATCCTTTTCCGGATGTTATATCACTGCCTACTCTTTCCTGCGGGCTCCTTTAGATGTTGAAGTACTACTTCCCGAAGCTTCGTCAGTCCCTCCGCCCTCTGCACCGGGTCACTGACTAACTCATCCTCGCATGAAGGTTGTGGTCCCTTTTGTGAAAGGATCATATCTCGACTAAAATTCATACAATGAGGTCTGGCTCCCATGGCCTCGTGTGTGTAAGTGCGTAGCGCACACCCAATCTGTGGTAAATCACGATCCCACTTTCGATGATTTTCGCCGACGTACGCCCGAAGCATACGTTTAATGTTTTGATTTATACGCTCTGCCGGATTTGCCTGAGGGTGATAGAAGGCTGTATATTGCAACCGGGTACCATATAACAATATGAGTGTCTGTGATTCATTGGACCTGAAGTGTACCCCGTTATCACACACTATTACCCCAGGGACTCCAAACAGTAAAAATACCCTTTCTTCGAGTAATCTGAAAACTTGCATGGCCGTGGCCTGGCTTAGTAGAAATATCAGAGACGTCTCTTCCTTGCTTACATGCACAATGACAGCGATTGTGCATGTTTCGAGGGTAAAACGAAAACCCACTTGAAAATTATGATCCAGCAAGAGGGTCTACTAACTGACTTTGATTCCCTTAATATTCTTTTTACTCGGTACCACGAACAGCTTGGAGTATCCTCAGACCAAGTAAAAAATGACCTGAAAACCTATGCCTCACACGTTTCCTCAAAACATATTTCTCACCTTCAGAGATCCGAATTTGAGATCCGAATAACGATTGGAAACTCTTTTCCACAACAAGTTGCCCTCTATCTGCCAGTCTTTAAATTGATCTGGATTGCTCTTTACCTTATCCATCATTCCTAATACCCATCTATCCTCTAACAACCTATCCTCCACAACTGCCGCTACTTCAGGAACCGACCTCGACAAGGCGTCTGGCACTAAATGTTCTTTCCCCTTTCGGTGAACAACATCATAATCAAACTGCTGAAGCCAAACGGCCCATCTTGTGAGTCTTCCTGCCGGATTCTTCTGGTTATTTAACCACACTAAAGAATGATGATCGGTGACTACTCTAAATTTGGTACCTTCAATATATGGCCGCGATTTCTCTATCACCCACAAAACGGCCAGGCATTCCTTTTCAGTAGTCAAATATTTTCTCTCTGCTTTGTTTAGGGAACGACTTAAATAACAAATAACTCTTTCACCTTCCGGGAAAACTTGACTTAATACTGCTCCTAACCCGACGTCTGACGCATCCGTCTGGACAATGAATGGTCAGTTGAAGTCTGGACACGACAGAATCGGAGCAGAAGCCAGTTTCAATTTGCATTTGTTGAAAGCCAGTTCACATTCTGAAGTCCACTGAAATCGCTGGTTTTTCCGAAGCAGATCCGTCAGTGGTGACACCAATGATGAATGATCCGGTATAGACCGCCTGTACCATGATACCATACCCAAAAACGGTCGAATCTGTTTCACAGATTGGGGTCTGGGTATATTAATCACGCTCTCAATTTTCTCGGAATCGGCGCTTAAACCATTTTTATCAACTAGATATCCCAAATATTTTAGATGGGGACGACAGAAATGGCACTTATTCCGGGACAGTTTAAGGCCTGCTTCCCTCAGCCGTTTAAACACCTCCTGGAGTATCTCTAAGTGTTTGTCGAACGTTTGGGTGACGATGATGATATCATCCAGATACGTGAAAACGTAGGGTTCTAAAACAGGACCTAGAACACGATCAATCAACCGTTGCCACGTAGCTGGAGCGTTTAACAACTCAAACGGCATCATACAAAACTGAAATAAACCCCTACCTGGAATTGTGAAAGCAGTAAACTGACGGGAATCTTCCGCCACGGGTACTTCCAAGTAGGCGGACTTTATATCTAGAGTCGAAAGATATTTAGCGTCCCGTAACTTATCCAACGTAGCTGAAACATAGGGTAGAGGATAAGCATCCTTTTCAGACACCCGGTTGACTTTGCAAAAATCTACACAAAAACGATATGTGTCATCTTTCTTTTTCACCATCAAAATTGGCGAAGACCATGCACTGGAGGATGGTTCTACTACTCCCAACTTCAACATTTCTTCCAACTCATCGTTGAGGTGTTTTTAAAAAGCTACTGAAACCGGGTAATACCTTTGTTTAATGGGCATCGAATTCGTCTTAATGACGTGCTCCACTAAACTAGTACATCCCAATCCATCTCTCATTTGCACAAATTTGTCATCCACCAAATTTTTCAGATGTGACTCCTCCTCCTGAAAAAGACTGATTCTATCGTGTAAATGTTCAGCTGAAGAAGTAACGGCTTCATGGATAGAATCCCAACAATCATGTTTTATATTTGAGGTAATTCCAAACTGCTTTAAAAAATCCACCCCAAGGATCAGCCCATGCGGTAACGAAGGAAACACCAAAACTTCCATTCTTCTTGTCACCCTATATAGCTTAATGGGCACCAACATCTGGCCCAGGATGTTACACCGTCCTTCATCTGCCAATCGTACCATTTGTTGTGTAGCCGTTCCCAGTTCTACTCCAATTTCCTGCAGCTGCTGCCAACCTTTCTGCTCCACAATCGTAGTGGACGCACCGGAGTCTACCGAACCCTTTTACCGTTAATCTTCTACGGCGGTGTTTAACAACTTTTTAACTCCCTTGAAACCCAAGGGGATAATTTCGGGGGCCTATGCTCACCGGAGATGGGGGTGGGCCGGGCGCCACTCGCTTCTTAACCCCGAAATTACGCTTACCGACGCTTAGAAGCGAGAAAATGCGACGGTTTCACGCTAAATTTAGTGTTCAGAATACACGCTAGCGGTTACCAAAATTTAACACAACCGTTTATTGATAAAGATTTAAGTTTCACACTCTTTGTACTTATGCACTATCCTGAACGGCGCCGTGGAAGTCTGATTTTTACAAATTCTCTAATTGTCTCTACGTATAACGTCTATAGTTACTCGGATTACAAATTTTGATATAAAAAAAACTTAACCTACTTACAGCTTAACTCTTCCCTCGATGTACTTGCCACAGCTAAACTGACTCAATTCCACTTCGCCCAAAGTTTCAAACTAATCCCTTCATGAAATTCGATCTCTTCGACGAAACCCTTTTCGCTCTGCAGCTTTGATCCTCTAATCCATTCGTTCTTTGCCGGTCTTCGATTTTCTCCTTTCACAGTCGTCGCCCTCGATATCTTATTTTCCCGATGCCGCCAGATGACCAAGATCGTATCTCGACATGCACATGGAAAAGAAAAAGATTCGTTTTGTGATATTTCGCTATCACCCACTCCGCCAACTCGTCCGTTGCTTACCGAGGTAGATTCCAAAAAGACCCGATCCATCGCCTGGCCACCTCGCAGGCTACCTTCGATTCCACTTGCTAAACTGGCTTTGCGGAATTTCGGGGAATCCGTATTTTCTCTAAAAGTTCAATTGCATTAACGTTCGTTAATGTGCATTGCCGTAATATGCATGTGCAGCCCAAGTGCATTTGGTCATTGCACTTTTGCACCTGGCATTGCGCTCGATCTTACGAGACACATGCATGGCAATGCCTTGATACGACCCGGAACGCGGTTCGTTCCTCTGGCGTTCCGCCAAGCTGTAATTGACACTTGAACTGTCAAACTCGTGTTTTCCTTTCGCCAAGACATGGCATAGTTTTCGAGTGATCGATAGTACATCAATTTCGGTTGAGATACGATCGCAGCACGAACCAGAATTTTCCAAGCAGACTGTAGGATTCTTAAGAATCTTGCCCGAATAATCGGGCTGGCAGAATTTATTGTTATAGGCCAGTTTCTCAAGATAGATACACTTTGCATTGCCGTTCACGCCACAGCGAATGAAAAGCCTGGGATTCTTTTTCCAGATTTCTTCGAGATATCTATCCACTGCATCGTACTCCCCGGGGACAAGGATCTTCTCAATGTTATAAGTTTCGCCATTGCATTCGATACTGTCAGGAAGTATGCGAACAGCCTCTCAGCTGGCGTTAACTAGCTCGTGCCCCACCAAATGGCCCGAATCCCGTGACAATTATCAATTTTCCATCCATTTCGCACCAATTTCGCTGGCCCAGTAAGTTATGAACACGACTACTGCTAATTTTGCCTTCTCGGATCGGACAACATTCGATGATGGCGATATCGATTCCTACGTCTGTCAGGTGAGTACTTTGACGATGTTGTTTATCACGACTCCTATGGGGTGACTCGGCCCCACTATCAGCTTCGAGGAATATCGGGTCCTGACGAATGCGCGCCTTGTTTTTGGTATTGGCCGTTTTTGTCAGGATTCGCTGAGGCTCGAAGCTTAATCTACGATTCGTTATTATTATTCATTCCCTACGTCATACATTATAACTTAGTCTATGATTCGCTATTATTAACTACATCCTACTGTACGGCTTAGTTTACAATTCGCTATTTCTTATTGATTGTTTACATCATACATCAACCGTCCTTATACCGTTAGCGTGTCCGTGGCTATTGATCAATAAAACAAAATGTTCATCTTCCACCTATACGACTCGCAAGCGTGATCGACCGTGACACCCCCCTCTTTTCAGAGAATTCCCTGGGAATTCTCGACGCTATTTCTCCACGACACCGCGTGAAACTATATTCGGATTTCGGAGCTTGAGATTTCGGTACGCTTTGGTTTCTCGTAAAGTTTATTCCGGCTGCTAATATCCTCTATTTGAATTCTCGATCGCTCCTCGCGTCAACTGGGTCTTAAACCCGACAGTCGCACCACACGCTTTCACACTACAAATCACGTAAACAACTTATCATGCATGCATATGTGTCACGACTAATAGCTCTAAATGATGTTGGTATCTGTATCTTTAATATTTCGATATTCTAATACGACCTGAACTCGATTTTAGGATCAAAACCAAGGGAAATCAAGGAAAGGAAAAAAATCAAGGATAAAAAATCGAGAAGTGCAAGAACAAGACGAAAGAAGAAAACTCTAGCGCACCTGAACCGCTAGAAAACTAATTTTCGAAGAAATTGTCTTTGAGTGACAATGTTGAAAGACGTAATACACTTTTTTGTAGAATCATATCAGCCATTCCTTGTTCAAAGCAACAGAACTCGACTATAACACAAATGATGAAAATGTTCAGTGCTGGCAACATTTTCCCAACGAAGCAGCAATAAGTTAACCTTCACAAGCTCAAACTTAAATCAACTTATCCTTTGAATTTCGTTATCATCGGAGGATTTCATCGAAAGCTTCAGCGGTTAAACGTTGTTTGAGGCTGCCATCCGAAAAATGTTGAAAACTCGGAAAATTTAAAAATTGGTTTCTTAGTTTTATTGCAAATGTTTTGCATATGTGTATGTAATTTGAAGCATCTGTTGAATCAATAGTTACGAAAATGGCTAATGCTGGTTACCTTGTGTCAGCAGCAAAGCAAAATATATACCAAATCTGCTTCACGTTAAACTAAACCCTACCAGTAATACGGGTGAAAATTATACGGGTGAAAATTTTTCAAGGGTAACCACCCTCAAAACTTTTCAAATTTTTAAAGCATTAATATTTGTTGTTAATTCTCATTGCAGGATCGTTCCCATTTGCATATCTAACGACATAATCGCGCAGCAAAGAAATTCCAAAAAATTACAAAAATGGTCATAGCTGGCAGCCCTTTCACGAGTTTTGTGCGAAATTCCTATGACATTTGGCTCAAATCAAAATCTTGTTACTGCATAAACTTCATTTTGATATCATGACTGCACCGGAAGTTAAAGGGAAAAAAGCTTTATTTTGCTGAGCAAATTTGCAAGATTTAGGAGACAAAAATCACCATAGCTGGCAGCCCTATTCTAATTTTTCAGCCAAATTTTCACCAAATATTACCTTAAGTAAGATTCAAATATTGTCTGAATCGGAAGTTATAGGCCAAAAAACTGTTTTTTTTTTCCTGGTGATTTTTCAAAATGGCACCACTGCCACAGCGTTGCGCGTATTTCAAAATCATTTCTATCAGACCTGGTCCTAGTTAATACCAACATGTCCTGTAAATTTCATTATGATCGGATAAACCGGTCGTCAGTTCTCGTGAACAGAACTTTCGAGTGCTGAAAATAGAGGTAATTTAGTGATGGGTTGCCGTTCTTGTGCAAATCGGAATTTTGAAAATTTCAAATTGACATAATGCACAAACGTTAAAATTTATCAATGATTTGAATTTTTTGTCAAAAATCAAAAATTTTTTAGAAGGTTCAATGATTTGAAGGATTTTTTTTCAAGTGCCTGCCGCAGCGACAGGGTTGCCCGCACTACCTTGAAAATCCATGTGTATTAAACTTTAAACAACATCACTACGCTCAGCAAATTTCACGATGATCCAATGTTTTGGTCAGAAGTTGTTGAAGCGACCTAAAATGAAATTAATATCAATATGAAAGTTTCCGATGTTATTTACTCACCTGAATGTTGGATGACAGCGGACTGACTGTCAGCATGACATCGCCCAACCATTCCAGTGAAATCGGCAAAATTCCAGTCAGCTGATATATTGAAAGTTAATGCTGTATTCTATTATGAAATTTGACCAAGTTAATAGTAGTTTAGTAAACAGTAAAAATGTACCGAAATTTTCATCGATATAAAAGAAAGTACCAGTTAGTCGCTCGTTCTCTTTTGTTAGTAAAATTTTGATTTGAATCGCTACTTTTTGCATTGATTTTTTCGTATCTTTTTTTCGCTTTGTTCGCATTATACTTTCGCATTCTTTTCGCACATTCGAATTGCTTTACATAATTGAAGTTGAAAATAAAGTATTGAATTGTTACTTCGCAGTTTTTACTAATGTTCGAAGAAGAACATTAGTATTAAAATCACTTTGGCCAAAAATTCATATTTCTATATATATATATATATATATATATATATATATATATATATATATATATATATATATATATATATATATATATATATATATATATATATATATATATATATATATATATATATATATATATATATATATATATATAATCAAAAAATTTCAGTGAAAAAATCTCAGGAACGCGCCATCCGATTGAGCTGAAATTTTCAGGACACATTGGTGTATATGCAGAATAGTGCCAGGTCTCACAAAAAGTTAATAATCTTTAACCCTTTGGCACCGGCGGCCATTTTAGTGATATTTTTAATATACCTATTATTTCGTACACAAATAATTTTTGCAAAAATAAAGTTGACGAAATAAATTTTGAACGTGTTTTACATGTGAATCGGATAATGTTTTGGAATTTTTTAACCCCATGTGTGCGCTTGATGCCTAAAAACAGAACGGGAAAACTTGAAAATTTTTAAATTGCGATAACTTTTGATCGAGTTATTCAATCATTACGAAATTTTTAGGACATATTGATATTATTTAGTTGTAGATTTTGATGAGCGTGCTGGCAACCCTGTAGCTAGGGCAGGTACTGAAAGTGAAAACCTTCAAATCATCGTCTCTCTTGAAAAACTGCCTCTTTTTCAAAAAAAAGCCACTCAAATGTAAATCTTGTGCTTTGTTTACATAAACAAAAAAAAAAATTTGATATGGTGTTGCGGGCACGCCTGGTAACCCTTGCCCAATTTACCTATATTTTTAGCATCAAAAACTTCTGTTCACGGAAACTCACGATCCAATGAGCAGAATTAATTGAAATTTGCAGAATGTATTGGTCCTTTATAGGACCAAGTCTGATAGAAGTGATTTTGAAATGCGGGTGATTCTGTGCCAGTGGTGCCATCTTGAAAAATCACTAAAAGAGATAATTGCTTTTAGCCCTATAAATTCTGATTGAACCGTTCGATTTTGACGAAAATCACACAGTAGCTGAACCTTTTTTAATACTACGTTTGGTAGAAATTTGGTCGAAAAATTCGGTTGGAGCTGTCAGCTATGATAATTTTGGTGTCTTTAATTTGAAAAAATAAAAATTTGGAAGTGAAAACATTAAACCATCGAATTTCCAAAAATTGTCCGTTTCTTACAATAAAACCAATCTGTATACAAATCTTATGCTTTATCTACACGTTCAAAGTAAAATTTTGGAAATTTCATGTCGGACAAGAACGGTAACCCTTTCCCAGTCAACCTATATTTTTAGCATCAAAAACTTCTGTTCACGGGAACTCACGAATCAATTATCAGATACCATTGAAATTTACAGAATGCATTGAAATTAAGTAGGACCAGTCTGATAGAAGCGATTTTGAATTGTGGGCAACTCTGTGCCAGTGGTGCCATCTTGAGAAATTACAAAGAAAAAAAACTGCTTTTTGCCCTATGAAATGTGAAAAAGTTACCAGATTTTCATGAAATTGACACAGTAGCTGAACCTTACTCTAAACTCTGTTTGATAGAAATTTGGTTGAAAAATTCGATTGGTGCTGCCAGCTATGGTAATTTTTGTGTATTTGGATTTGAAAATTCGCTCAGGAAAATAAAACTTCTTGCCCTCTAACTTCCAGTGCAGTCATGAAATCAGTACGAATTTCATACAATTAATGGAACCTACTATAAGCATTATTCAGGCCAAATTTGGTTGAAAAGCCACGATAGGGTTGCCAGCTATTGTTGGTTTTGTGTTTGTTTGCAATATCTTTATTAAGCGGTTTTATCGTAGAATTTTCAATTGGTAATGATATTGTAGTGACAATAAAAAGCAAATATTAAGCTTTCCATTATTTGAAAAAACTCGCTGCAGGTAATCCTAAATTTCTTTATACTCCTTTAACTTCGAATGTAATATAACAACGTGAAGCAGATGTGATATATTTTTGGCTTTGATACTGGCGAAAGGTTGGCAGCACGAGTCGGTATTATAGTTAGTATAGTTAGTATTCATACCGGAAACATTTACAATGAAAATAAATAACCGATGTTTCAATTCCCAAAGTTCTGCAAATTTTTCGGATCGCAGCCCCAAACACCAACTTCAGTTACAGTGCTACAGGCACTGCGCATTTTCTTCATTGATGTTATATGAGATGCTGCTTTCGAAATTTTGTGAAATAAGCAACTGATAACGAATATAATTAACCCGTGTTTCGCTCTCATAAACGTTGAAATTCATGCCAGTGGTAATATCTGAAACCTTCCACCATATGAGTTATAATGCGTTCTTGAGACCAAAGTAGAACGTGGCGTTTGAAACAGTTTGGCCGCAATAAGCAGCTCATGTGGTGGAATATGCACTCAAAACCTGCACGATTCTTCTACTGTTCTTCGAACATTAGTATTTCTAGCGGTTCAGGTGCGCTAGAGTTTTTTTATTCGTGAAATTGTAAGTGAAAGACAAAACATTTGGTCCTTCGAACCGGATAGTGATTGAAAAATTCAGTTCGTTTCGTGCAAATTGAAAGAAACAATTATTTAAAGTGACTTAAATCTTATTAAAGTTTTGAAGTGAATTCAATAGTGATTATTTGAATAAATTAGCGCGGACGCGATTTCGGATATAAACGGGAAATTTCCGATTGTTAAGTGTGGTTCCTGTAAGCCGGGGTAAGTCCAATTTCTTTTTTTCCTTTTATCCTTTATATCTATATACTTTTGTTCCTATATTTGATTGAAATTACAAGATAGCAGAATATTTTTTGTGAATTCAAGAGTGAATTGGGCAATGTGTAAATAAATTAATCGCAATTGCAAAATACAAGAATATATTGTGCGAATTTGAGAGTGAATTGGGCAATGTGTGAATAAATTGATTGCAATTGCAAGATACAAGCATATTTTTTGTGAATTTGAAAGTGAATTGGGCAATGTGCGAATAAATTAAAATTTCTATTGGGCATTATTTGAAATTCATTGGGCATTATAAGAAAGTGATATTTGGCAGTTTTTTTTGTCGTTGTATTAAGCAATAAACTGCGAACTTGTGTCTTATTCGGAGCTATATTAAGCACTTTGTCAGCTAACACTGCATTGGTTTTATATTGAATATTGCATTGGGTCGTGTTGCGAAGCAGTAGCTTGTGAGCTTGTGGTCGGAATATTTTCAATATATTAAGTGCACCACGTATCAGTTATTTAGTCCACTTGAAAATGGAGAATTTATTTGTGCAACAAAAGTTAGCCTTAATTCAATTGAACAGGCTTCGTTCTAATTATAAGAAAGATTCCTCAACTCGCAAAACGGTTTCTTATTGTGAAAAGATCAAAGAAAGATTGAAAGTTAGTTATGATCTTTTCAACGAAAATCATTCCAAAATACTATCGCTGTTAAAAGGAGATGAAACTGAATTTAATTTAGAATATTTTTCGAATGAAGTATGTATTCAATTCGATGAGGTACAGCTGAAGTTCGCATCTGAAGTGGAAGAGCAGTTAAGAGAAGCAATCGCTAAACAGCGGGCAGCAGAGCAGCAGACAGCAGATAAAGGATCGGCAGAACAGATGGATTCAGAAATCATTCAGGATGGAAAAAATGTACAAGAAAGAAAGACAGTTTTGGACCACGGAGCACAGGAATCGGATTCACATTTTGAAAACATTAAGTTACCTCGTATTTCTTTGCCAAAATTCCATGGTAATTATGACTCATGGATACCGTTTCGTGATCTGTTTCAATCCCTCATCCACAATCGCACAAACATGTCGAAGGTGCAAAAGCTGCACTATTTGAAGTGTAGTCTGTCCGGGGAAGCTGAAGGACTGCTTCGTCAATATGCAGTCACTGAAGCAAACTACGACATTGCCTGGCGTGTATTAAACGACAGGTATGATAACGTGAATGTTCTATTGAGCACGCAATTTAAACGTTTGTTTTCCATTTCAAATGCTAATGAGTCAGCATCTTCTCTTAAAAGTTTGCTTGATAAAATGATGGAATGTGTTCAGGCCATTGAAAACATGGGAATAGAAAATTTATGGCATGCTATGTTGGTGCATATAATCACGCAAAGGTTACCTCCGTCTACGAGACAACAATGGGAACAGGAACATGTACAAAAGGCAACACTTCCTTCATTAACTGATTTATCCGAATTCTTGCAACGTAGATTTCGAGCGTTGGAAGCTGCAGGAATAGACCGAATAAGAGTTCCAAGAAATACTAGTATGCTCCCACCTCACAATTTGCAGAACTACGCAGCTCAAATGACTCAGAGTTGTATAGTTTGTAAAGCTGGCCATCACATTCGGCAATGTCCCACTTTCGGTGACATGAATTATGATAAAAAGTTTGAAACCGTTAAACACAATAGGTTGTGTATTAATTGTTTGACGAAGGGACACATAATAGCAAATTGTCCAAGCCTAAGTAGATGTGCAAAGTGCCAAAGATCTCATCATACTCTCTTGCATAGAGAGACAGCAATAACCAATGTTGCGACATCTAGACCGTTGAGCGTCGATGCAGCAGAGTTTGCATCTAGTCGTGCACCAGCATCAAATGTTGCTCTGAACGAAGCTGAAATACAATCACTGAGTGCTGTTGCATCAAAGCAAGTTCTCTTAGCAACAGCATTAGTGACGGTACAAACTCCAAGTGGTTGCGCAAACTTAAGGGCATTATTGGACCAAGGCTCTCAAGCATCGTTCATTAGTGAGAATGCCATCCAACAGCTACATGTAAAACGAATGTACACAAATACTACTATTTGTGGTATTGGCAGAACAAATAATACTTCGACGAAAGGAATCGTACGCTTAATGTTAACTCTTTGTGATAAACAGTCTTTGGAAATAGAAGCCTATATTTTAGATCAATTGACAAATCTAATACCCACTTGGAAAGTTTCTACGGATGTACAAAATCAATTGAAAACCTTCAATTTAGCTGATCCCAATTTCGACAAACCGGGAAGGATTGATTTACTGCTGGGAGCGGATGTTTATGCTCAAGTTATATCAGGCGATATTCATAAACTTCCGATGGGACCAATTGTCCAAAGAACCAGCTTAGGATGGATTGTTTCAGGAGCCGTGCAAACTCAACCGCAACGTACTCTTCAAAGTTTTAAATTGGAAGTAAATCGTCATGACGATTTATGTGGAGAACTTAGGAAATTTTGGGAATTGGAGGAAGTCAATGTATCTCAGTAACAAACGAAAGAAGATCAGCTTTGTGAAGAGTTTTACTTGAAAAATACTTATCGTGATCCAGATGGTAGATATGTTACTCGTCTGCCATTTAAAGAAGGTTTTAACCGACACATGTTAGGTGAATCAAGAAATAGTGCGCTCTCCAGCTTAATGTCGTTAGAAAGAAAGTTTGCAAAGAATCCAGAGTTGTACACGGAATATTCAAAGTGCATTCGGGAATATTCGGAGTTGAATCATATGCGTGAAGTCGGTGACAGTATTGAATTACAAGTTGACAATAACGGAGTTGTTAAATGCAAAAGTAACTACCTCCCTCATCATGTGGTATACAAAGAAAGCAGCAGTACACGAGCTCGAGTTGTTTTTGATGCTTCGCGAAAAACAAGTAATGGAATTTCTCTTAACGAAGCACTCTATGCTGGTCCTTCTCTTCAAAATAGCCTCGATACCATCTTGCTAAAATGGAGGTATTTACAATTCGTATTTATAGCAGATATTGAAAAAATGTACCGCCAAATTCGTATACATCCAGAAGATTCTAATTTACAACGCATTGTCTGGCGAAATAGTCCTCAAGAAGCAATCCATGACTATTGCTTGACGACAGTTACTTTTGGTGTGACTTGTGCACCATTTTTAGCCATCCGTACTCTCAAAAAACTTGCGGAAGATTCACAGTCCTCGTTTGTTATGGCACACAAGGCAATCATGGAAGAATTTTATGTAGACGATCTTTTGTCCGGTGGACCCAGTTTGGACCTTGCCCTCGCTAAAAAAAATGAATTAAGAACGTTATTTAGCTCGGCAGGTTTTAAACTACGAAAATGGGCAGCCAATCATGAACAACTCCTGTGTGATATTCCTTTGGAGGACCGTGAAACCCTTCCAATCCTAGATATGAATCTTGATCAGGGTCTCAAAACACTTGGCATTATATGGTATCCAAACACGGATGAATTTGCATACAAGATAAACATTGATATGAATGATGATATATATACAAAACGGAAAATACTATCTGACATAGCGAGACTGTTTGATCCCCTCGGATGGATTTCCCCAGTCGTTGTCGTAGCCAAAATATTGATGCAGTCATTATGGTTAGATGGGATAACTTGGGATGAAAATGTTCCTACTGACATAGCAGGTAGATGGCACACTTTCAAATCAGATTTGGAAACTTTACAAAATATCAGAATACCTAGATGGTTAAAAAATGAAATTAACGATATCGAATTGCATGGTTTTAGTGATGCCTCGCAGAAAGCGTATGCGGCAGTCGTTTATTTCGTTACACGGACTCAAACCAACAATACATTTTCACTACTATTAGCCAAAACGAAGGTAGCACCGGTTAAAGCTATTTCAATTCCACGTTTGGAATTATGTGGAGCGCTCTTGCTGGCTAAAATTGTACATCGAATTACACAATCACTAAATTTAAACGTATCAGGGGTATATTTATGGACTGATTCAACCATCGTTTTGGCATGGTTGGCCAAGCATCCATCAACTTGGACCACTTTTGTAGCTAATCGAACTACACAGATTCATGAAGCGGTTAAGGATATTCCATGGAACTATGTACCGTCGGAGCAGAATCCAGCAGATGTGGCATCACGCGGTGTTTTTCCTAAACAACTCATCGAAAGCAAACTGTGGTGGAATGGACCTGAATGGTTGAAGCAGCAAAGAGAAAATTGGCCTGTTAAACCGTCTCTGCCAGCATGCGTAACAGAAAGGAGGAAAAAATCAATCATGAGCTTATTAGCATCTCATTCAGAAACACAATTTTTGGACTTGTGGTTGGCCAAGTATTCGTCATTGACACGGCTCGTCAGAATTACCGCTTATTGCTTTCGATTCATATCATTAGTAAAGGGAAGTCGTAACATATCCTCACATTTAAGTACAAAAGAGCTTGACTTGGCTTAAAAATTTTGGATTAAATACTCGCAGCAAACGGATTATCAAGCAGAAATTGAGCTTTTAAGACATAAACGGCCTATCGACAATAAATGTCATTTATTGAAATTGAACCCCTTCTTAGACGCGAACGGAATCTTGCGAGTTGGAGGTCGACTTGCAAACGCCGATCTTCCTTATGACATGAAATATCCGATAATTATCTCAAAAAGGAGTAAGCTTTTACCACTCATTTGCTCGAATTATCATTTGCTTACGTTGCATGGAGGAGTGCAACTCACGTTAAACATGATTAGACAAAAATACTGGATCATTGATGGAAGAAACGTAATTCGACACTTCATACAGAAATGCATTGTTTGTTACAAACAAAAGGCACAAACGAGAACACAATTGATGGGTAACCTGCCAGAGCAAAGAATTACTCCTTCTAGACCATTCACGCATTGTGGTGTTGATTATTGCGGGCCAGTTGATATCAAGATATCTAAAGGAAGAGGTTCACGATCATCCAAGGGTTACGTGGCAATATTTGTGTGTCTGGCTGTGAAAGCAATCCACTTGGAATTAGTTGGCGATTTGTCTACACAATGTTTTTTAGCTGCTTTTCGACGCTTCGTAAGCCGACGCGGACTATGTAGTCACCTATATAGTGATTGCGGTACAAATTTCGTTGGAGCCAACAAAGAATTGAAGCAAACGATTGAACGAAACAAAACATTGGCACAGGAACTTTCTAATGAAGGCATTACTTGGCATTTTAATCCCCCGTCAGCTCCACATTTCGGTGGATTGTGGGAAGCCGGAGTCAAGTCTACAAAGCATCACTTGAGAAGAATTGTTGGGAATGCAGCGTTGACCTTCGAAGAATTTCACACAGTCCTGACCAAAATAGAAGCATGCCTGAATTCACGACCTCTCTGCCCGCTGACGAACGATCCTAATGATTTTAACGCCTTAACACCTGGACATTTTTTGATTGGAGCCGCGTTATTAGCAGTGCCAGAGGACAATCTCATGGACATAAAACTCAATCGATTGGATCGCTGGCAATTAACACAACGAATAACACAGAATTTTTGGAAAAGGTGGTCGATGGAATACATAACCAGACTGCAACAAAGACCCAAATGGAATCGCCGCTGCCCAAACGTCGAAATTAACGATTTGGTTTTAGTAAAAGATGATCGTTTGCCATCGTACAAATGGCCTATGGGCCGAATTGTAAAATTACACCCTGGGAAAGATGGACTAACCAGAGTAGTAACAATTCGCACAGCCAATCAGGAATTAGATCGGCCCATTGCTAAAATCGCCTTGTTGCCCATAGAAAAAGCCCAACCAATAGAACATTGAATTGAATTATAGTATATGAATAATCGACAATAATGAATTAGATATCATGAATTATGAAATTGGAAGTCGATGAATTAGAAGCCAACATTATTACTATGTAAATACTATTGAATCTTCGTTGACCAAGTAAAGTTATTTGAATTCACTTCTCGTTATTATCATAATCCTCATCCATTTCCTATTCCCATTCCACCCGGTATTACTTACAACGTTCGAGATTGGCGAGTCGGGGCGCCGCATAAATAACCCCTAGTCGCTGGATATGTTGTTTACTTGTAAGGAGGAAATGCCACAAGTAATATCAACATATCGTATCCCTTAACAAATAAAAGGATTTAAAACCATCGGATTGTTCATGACAGAACTTCGACAAGAAACCTCGGATTGGTAATTGAATATCAATATGAAAGGTTATTCAAGCTCTATTTACAGGCGTTGATTCTGATCCTGGCGGACCATCGGGGGGAGTATGTTGCAGCGACCTTAAATGAAATTAATATCAATATGAAAGTTTCCGATGTTATTTACTCACCTGAATGTTGGATGACAGCGGACTGACTGTCAGCATGACATCGCCCAACCATTCCAGTGAAATCGGCAAAATTCCAGTCAGCTGATATATTGAAAGTTAATGCTGTATTCTATTATGAAATTTGACCAAGTTAATAGTAGTTTAGTAAACAGTAAAAATGTACCGAAATTTTCATCGATATAAAAGAAAGTACCAGTTAGTCGCTCGTTCTCTTTTGTTAGTAAAATTTTGATTTGAATCGCTACTTTTTGCATTGATTTTTTCGTATCTTTTTTTCGCTTTGTTCGCATTATACTTTCGCATTCTTTTCGCACATTCGAATTGCTTTACATAATTGAAGTTGAAAATAAAGTATTGAATTGTTACTTCGCAGTTTTTTATTCGTGAAATTGTAAGTGAAAGACAAAACAGAAGTAATGACAAATCAAAATTTGAAATAAAATCATTGCCTACTTTTAGGCACGCTGCACCCACACACGGCTCAAAATTTCCAATTCTTTACCATAAACGAGCTTAAAACATAATAAGTTTTCATTCCCAATACTTTTTTTGAACAAAAATTCACGCTGCTTGGAAATATAGGAGTACCTCAAAATTCACTAAAACGCTCGCCGCCGCCAAAAGGTTTAGGATATCTAAATTTCAGCCAATTGTGGACCTACCTACTAAATACATCTACGTTCTCCGAAAGTTTCAGCTCAATCGGATCGGCCACTCCAGAGATTATCTCCCTTAATCATTTTGAAGATATATATATATATATATATATATATATATATATATATATATATATATATATATATATATATATATATATATTTATATATATATATATATATATATATATATATATATATATATATATATATATATATATATATATATATATATATAAATATATATATAAAGAAATATGAATTTTCGGCGAAACGAGTTTAATACTACTTTTCTTCGAAAATTAGTAAAAAAAGGGTAAATATCACATCCACCCCACAGAAGCACGGAACTCACGCCCAAAACTCTGGTATATTATTTCATTTTTAACTCTATAATAACTCATACGACTAACTCCTCGAAATTTAACTATAAACTAATACTAGGCTTACTTCTACTAACCCTTCACCATATACACACCTTATCAACCCACCATACACACACCTTATCAACCCACCACTGATGTTACTTAATAATATTAATCTTGCTCGCTATAGCCTACCGTTATTGTAAAACTTACTCCCACGACCTTTCTTTTTACAATGTTTACCACGTCGGCATCCCACCACCACAGATACTTACTTCCAAAAAAAAGTATCTTTAAATTCAAAACCCGCCACCAAAGTCCATGCTAATCCCGTTCGTCTTCCACATACATTTTGAGGTCTTTCGCATGCCAAGTGCCTGCATTTTTACCTTTTCCGTCGACCAATTCGTATGTCCACGCTGATGTCTTCCTTCTCAGTGGGAAAGGTCCGATGTACGCCGGGGCTAATTTAGCTGAAAAATTTTTACTAGCGTCCGACAATACGTAATTCTTACGCCAAACTCTTTGTCCCACCTGAAAGCTCTCTGTGCGTTGGCGAAGATCATACCGCTTTTGACTGGAAACCGCTGCCTATTTCATCCTCTGGACCATCTCCTCCCGTATCTTTTTCAAATTTATTGCGTTTTTGACTGGTGAAAATGCCTCTTGCACTCCTGCTGGCCGCTCCACTTCCTCCCTAAACGTGACCATTTCTCTCACAAAATTTAGAAAGTAAGGAGTGAAGCCCGTGACTTCGTGCTTATACGTTCTCAACGCGCACGCGATTTTACTCAAGTATTGGTCCCACGAGCGATGGTTTTCTGACGCGTAACATCTCAACATACATTTTATGTCTGGATTACGGCGCTCCGCCGGGTTGGCCTGGGAATGATACAGCGCGGTGAAACATATCTTAACGCCATACTCTTCCACCGCCCGCTTGAACTGCTTTCCCCGGAACTGCACCCCGTTATCGCATATAAGAGCTCTGGGTACTCCATACACCAAGAAAACGTTCTCTTCTAACAACCGGAAAACAGCCGATGCCGTCGCTGTCCGTACTGGCAGTATTATCGAGTACTTGGTGACATAGTCTACAACCGTGAGAATGTAGGTGTACCCTCTAGTTGACCTGGGTAATGGTCCCACTAGATCCACGCTAATCAGTTCCCATGGTGATTTTGCCTCGCCATCCCTAGTGGACACCAAGCCGATCGGTGATCTTCTCTCCACCTTGCAGGTCTGGCACACGTTACAAGAACGTACATATTTTCGTATATCCTTCCGCATCCGTGGCCAGTAGAAGTTTTGAGCAACGCGGGCCAACGTTCGAGTAGCACCAAGATGTCCCGCCTTCAGGTCGTCGTGACACCGGTACAGTATGGTACTCCTTTCCGTTTTTGGGACTACTCTTTTCCAAACTGGCTCGACGTCCCTCTCGGTCCCACGGCCTGGTAGTTGCTTCCATAGAGTGTTCTCGGTCACTTTCCAATTAGCGAATTTCTGCGGGTCGTTCCGAACCTTTTCCACCATTTCCACAAACCATCGCTCCGGCGCCGGGGAAGTCCCTATGTCTCCTAGCTCCGCAACCGCTCGAGACAGTGCGTCTGGCATCAAATGCTCCTTCCCTTTCCGATGAACAATATCAAAGTCAAATTGCTGGAGGCGTACTGCCCACCTCGCCAACCAGCCAGACGGCTCCTTCAGCTTGTTTAACCAGACAAGAGAATGATGGTCGGTAATCACAATGAAATGCGTACCCTCAATGTATGGCCGTAACTTCTCTATGGCCCACACAACCCCCAAGCACTCCCTTTCGGTGACGGAATAATTTCTCTCCCGCCTCGACAGGGCCCGACTCAAATAGCAGACCACTTTCTCTCCTGATAGGTGAGCCTGACTCAAAACGGCCCCTATTCCGACATCCGATGCATCCGTCTGTACCTTGAAGGGGAGTTCGAAATCAGGGCAGGCTAATATCGGCGCGGCCATAAGTTTCTGTTTGCACGCGGCATAAGCCTGCTCACATATATCTGACCATATAAACTTACGTCCTTTCTTCAAAAGATCATTTAATGGCGCGACAAGAGTGGCGTGATCCGGGATGAAACGCCTGTACCACGACACCATACCGAGTAGTTGCCGGACTTGTCTGACGGATGTCGGCTTAGGAAACCCCTTAATCACCTCTACCTTCTCGGGGTCTACATGCAGGCCTCTTTCATCCACTAGGTAATCTAAATACCGCAACTGAGCCCTGCAGAACTGGCATTTTTCTTTTGATACTCGTAGACCTTCTTCCCTCAACCTAGAAAAGACATCTCGCAGTACTTCCAAGTGTCGCTCAAAGGTTTCCGTGACAATAATGATATCGTCTAGGTAAGTGAAAACGTAAGATTCTAGAGTAGGCCCCAACACCGTATCAATCAACCTCTGCCAGGTGGCTCCTGAGTTATGGAGACCGAAAGGCATCCGCCGAAAATGGAACAAACCCCTACCCGGCGCGGTAAAGGCTGTGTACTGTTCAGACTCCTTCGCCATTGGCACTTGCCAATACGCCGATTTTACGTCTAGTGTCGAAAGATGCTCAAAGCTTGTCGAGAGTTGCCGAGATGTAAGGTAGCGGATACGCATCTTTTTCAGAAACGGCGTTTACTTTGCGAAAACCGACGCAAAACCTGTAAGAACCGTCTTTTTTGCGGACCAACAATATTGGAGATGACCAAGCACTTTTCGATGGCTCAACCACTCCCATTCGTAACATTTCGTCTAATTCCAAGTTTATTTGTTTTTGAACCGCGGGGGAAACGGGATAATACCGCTGCTTGATTGGTTCCGATTTTGTCTTTATGACGTGGCTGACAGATTTTGCGCAGCCCAAACAATCCCCCATCAATTCAAACTGTTGCTCTAATAGCTCCGACAGAATTTTCACCTCACCTGGCGCCAAGTGTGACCAACCTTGTAGCGCTTTCCCGGTTCCTGTCTCTACAGTGACCACGAAGGTCCATTGCTGCCCTTTCAGGTCGAGCACGACTCCAAAAAGCTGCCAAAAGTCCACTCCTAGGATTACCTCTTGTGGAATTGCTGCGATCACCAGCACTTCTATCACATGTTTACGCCCCCTTAAACTGAATTCCAACCTTGTCACACCATCCACAGCGCACGTCTCTCCGTTTGCCAGCCGCACCTCCTCTTTTCTGTCTCGGTCCAAAATCAACCCTTTGGCTTCCAACCGTGACCATCCTCTCTCTCCAAATATCATTCGACTTGCACCCGAATCCAGAAGCCCCTCCATCTCCACACCTTCTACCTCAATTTGCAAGTGCGGTCGACTATCCTCGCCGCTTTTTACCAAGGCATAATCCACGTTCACCGAATGAATCAGTCGTTGCGTGCTCCCTCTGCCACTTAGTGAGCACGCCGGTCGTTTCCCGAGTCTCGTTGATCCGCACGTGCTCGCCCCAATGGCTCCCTCACCCTAGATCGGCACGTGGGACACGCTGCTCGCATCACTCCTTGTCTGCCACACCCGAAACATCGTCTGGGCTCCGTGCACTCTCTAGACAGATGACCATCCTTCCGACAATTCCAACATTGCACTCGCCCGTGTTCGGTCAGTATGGCTATCTGCCCCAAAGTCTCTGCTCTTACGTATGCCAAGTCTGGCTCCAAGCAGCGTCGGGATCGCGTATGGGGTGGCACAAATGCTGCTACTGACGCTCTGGTGGCATCCAATGTCCGCCCCATCCTCAATAACTCAGCTACTGACGTGATAGGCGTTAGGCTTAACTGCTGCTGGTAGAAAGGGGCAATGTTTCTACGCAGCGTTCTTAACTTTTCCTCTTCCGAGCAGTTGGTCCTCAACCGGCTTAACAGACGCTCCATTACCGCCACGTATACTCCCATTGACTCGTGCTCTCCCTGGGTGCGCCTTCGGATCTCATCACGCAGTCGATCCTCATAATATAGTGACACACACACTCATAATATAGTGACATATAGTCGATCCTCAGCAACTGACCAGGTCACGATTCGCCCGGAACCAAATGAGAGCCTGCGATTCAAAGAGATTCACTGCTGCTCTGAAAAGTTGCGGCTTGGTAAGTCCCCTGGCCTGCCGTGATTCCTCCACGCGCTCGAAAAAAGCGCTCACTGACCCTGTCGAATCCTCACTGAACTTAATTCCCCATTTTGCCACTTCCGCCAGGCTTGAAGCTCTCGCCACCTGCGGTGGAGACATCACCGGGACATTATTCGCTGACTCATCTTCGCCATTGCTGGATTCCTCTGATTTCCCAACCAACGTTCCCATCGCGATTATCAACCGATTCCGCAACATCTTCGCGCCCTCCTTCTGTTCTTGAGTGAGCCTGTACGTTACCTAGTCGTCGAAAACCGAACTCAATTTTCACTCTCACCTTAATGTAGTCCGAGGAGGTCTGATCCCCCGCAACTCTTGCTACCAAATCTTCGATTTCCGACACTTTCGCGGACAGTTCCGAAAAATCCGTATCATATTCGTATGGATATGCTGCCTCCACGTAGGACGTGTCCAACGCCGTCTCTGCCTTTAACGTTGCCCTTAACGTCTTCCGCATATTGTCGACGGTATCCTGCGGAAAGCCTCGAATAG
This sequence comes from Nemotelus nigrinus, assembly GCA_947369275.1. Lineage (NCBI taxonomy): Eukaryota > Metazoa > Arthropoda > Insecta > Diptera > Stratiomyidae > Nemotelus > Nemotelus nigrinus. The sequence continues at coordinate 93,106,436 of OX376372.1, read as the reverse complement.
CGAGCTCTTATGTGAGCTCGTCCTTGCTCAAGCGATCAACTATAATCTTCATTGCACTGAACTCAAAAAGAATAAATTCCTCTCAAACCTCGATTCACGGGCCCTCCAATGACTAAACTCCACCAAAAGGAATAAGATAAGACACCAATCGGCTGGTCAGTACCCACCGAAACCACCAAAACCGAACTCTCTAAATGGTTTATCCCTAAATTCAACAACAAACCACCGCAGATCGGTCCTGAAAACTTTTGCCTCTTATCCTATAAACACACGTATACAATTTCACACCTCCAAGCTTCAATATAATTCACTACATCTAAACTCATACACACTCTGCTCCAGAATTCAAATGAAATGCTTTTAGTTCTTCGATTACTCACTTTGGCACACACACTCCAACTCACACAACAACGCACGGGATCCAGAAATCAAATAGACATATATAGATATATAGTGATCAGTAATATACACAACGTCAATAATTGTTAAGAAATATGATAAATAGAAAAGTATTAAGGTTCTAAAACAAACAACCCCTATTTAACCCCCAAAAAAGGAATGGGGTGGATTCTAAATCAAATACCCGTACCGCGATTTCTCTTCAAAGATATTTCGAAATGTGCCTTAACGGTTACTTTCTTTCTGAATTTACACGCCTACCGAGCCTCGCACAATTTGGGACTTGGCTAGACAAAATTTTCACACGTACTGTTGCGGTCCGTTACTACCGTTATGCCCCACGTTGGGCACCAATTTGTTACCGTTATTCTTCTACGGCGGTGTTTAACACCTTTTTAACTCCCTTGAAACCCAAGGGGATAATTTCGGGGGCCTATGCTCACCAGAGATGGGGGTGGGCCGGGCGCCACTCGCTTCACAAACCCGAAATTACGCTTACCGACGCTTGGAAGCGAGAAAATGCGACGGTTTCGCACTAAATTTAGTGTTCAGAATACACGCTAGTGGTTACCAAAATTTAACACAACCGTTTATTGATAAAGATTTAAGTTTCACACTCTTTGTACTTATGCACTATCCTGAACGGCGCCGTGAAAGCCTGATTTTAACAAATTCTCTAATTGTCTCTACGTAAAACGTCTATAGTTACTCGGATTACAAATTTTGATATAAAAAAACTTAGCCTACTTACAGCTTAACTCTTCCCTCGATGTACTTGCCACAGCTAACCTGACTCAATTCCACTTCGCCCAAGGTTTCAAACTAATCCCTTCATGAAATTCGATCTCTTCGACGAAACCCTTTTCGCTCTGCAGCTTTGATCCTCTAATCCATTCGTTCTTTGCCGGTCTTCGATTTTCTCCTTTCACAGTCGTCGCCCTAGATATCTTATTTTCCGGATGCCGCCAGATGACCAAGATCGTATCTCGACATGCACATGGAAAAGAAAAAGATTCGTTTTGTGATATTTCGCTATCACCCAGTCCGCCAACTCGTCCGTTGCTTACCGAGGTAGATTCCAAAAAGACCCGATCCATCGCCTGGCCACCTCGCAGGCTACCTTTGATTCCACTTGCTAAACTGGCTTTGCGGAATTTCGGGGAATCAGTATTTTCTCTAAAAGTTCAATTGCATTAACGTTCGTTAATGTGCATTGCCGTAATATGCATGTGCAGCCCAAGTGCATTTGGTCATTGCACTTTTGCACCTGGCATTGCGCTCGATCTTACGAGACACATGCATGGCAATGCCTTGATACGACCCGGAACGCGGTCCGTTCCTCTGGCGTTCCGCCAATCTGTAATTGACACTTGAACTGTCAAACTCGTGTTTTCCTTTCGCCAAGACATGGCATAGTTTTCGAGCGATCGATAGTACATCAATTTCGGTTGAAATACGATCGCAGCACGAACCAGAATTTTCCAAGCAGACTGTAGGATTCTCAAGAATCTTGCCCGAATAATCGGGCCGCCAGAATTTATTGTTATAGGCCAGTTTGTCAAGATAGATATACTTTACATTGCCGTTCACGCCACAGCGAATGAAAAGCCTGGGATTCTTTTTCCAGATTTCTTCGAGATGTCTATCCACTGCATCGTACTCCCCGGGCACAAGGATCTTCTCAATGTTATAAGTTTCGCCATTGCATTCGATACTGTCAGGAAGTATGCGAACAGCTTCCCAGCTGGCGTTAACCAGCTCGTGCCCCACCAAATGGCCCAAACCCCGTGACAATTATCAATTTTCCATCCATTTCGCACCAATTTCGCTGGCCCAGTAAGTTATGAACACGACTACTGCTAATTTTGCCTTCTTGGATCGGACAACATTCGATGATGGCGATATCGATTCCTACGTCTGTCAGGTGAGTACTTTGACGATGTTGTTTATCACGACTCCTATGGGGTGACTCGGCCCCACTATCAGCTTCGAGGAATACCGGGTCCTGGCGAATGCGCGCCTTGGTTTTGGTATTGGCCGTTTTTGTCAGGATTCGCTGAGGCTCGAAGTTTAATCTACGATTCGTTATTATTATTCATTCCCTACGTCATACATTATAACTTAGTCTATGATTCGCTATTATTAACTACATCCTACTGTACGGCTTAGTTTACAATTCGCTATTTCTTATTGATTGTTTACATCATACATCAACCGTCCATATACCATTAGCGTGTCCGTGGCTATTGATCAATAAAACAAAATGTTCATCTTCCACCGATACGACTCGCAAGCGTGATTGACCGTGACAATCCGTTAACTTTCTCCCTTAAATATCCACACCCAGATGAGGACGTACATCCCCTGATTGTGAAGAAAATATGTACGCGGATCTTTCTTCTGCGGCTTGTTCATTACAGTTAATTACGAAGCCCTGTTCGACGCCTATCGAGCACCGCAGTCGTTTCCCGCTTCATTCGTTTGGTTTTGGTCCCCTGAGCGCCATGTTGATCGCATCCCGCGCGAGGTACACTCTGAACACCTTGAACGAACCGTATTTGGTCGGCCGCATCCATAACAACGTCTTAACTCTGAGCACTGTCTCGCGAAATGCGCCTGACTGCCACAGTTTCAACAAACTCCGTGTGGCCTATCGTTTGATGAAGTAACAAACAAGGGTCTACATATGTCAGATATGGTTCTAAACCTTTGCCATCCTTCGGTTTGGTGGAGGGTTAAAAGCCTCTACCGTGGCCCTCGTTGCTTCCAACTTCCTTCCCAGCTGTATTAGTTCAGCCACCGTAGCTACCGATTGCATTGCTAGCTGCATCTGATAAAAAGGGTTAATGTTTCTTCGTAGGATTTTCATTTTTTCGAACTCACTACACGGTTCTCCTTGCCTTCGGAATAGACCATCCATCACGGCTACATAGATTCCAATAGACCCGCCTTGGCCTTGAGTACGCCGCCGAATTTCATCCCAAAGGCGATCATCATAATCAGCCGGAAGAAATTCGGCCTGTAGCTCACGTTGCAGGTCTTTCCAGCTACAGCACCTGCCTCGATTAGCTCTATACCAAATGAGAGCCTTGCCCTCAAACAAATCCACAATGGCATTATATAATTGAGAGGAGGCTAAACCGCGGGCAACACGGAGCTCTTCCACCCGCTCAAGAAAAGCACTCACGAAGCTTGGAGTTTCACCCGTGAACTTAACCCCCCATTTGACAACATTTTGTTGTTTGGAAAAATCCTCCGTGACAAGCCTTGGGGTTGAACAGAAGGCTGGTCCTTCGAAATTCGCAAGAGACTTTGACTCCGGTCCCGGTTTTGACTCCATTACCCCAGTCTTAATTGTTTTCTCTTCGTTTAGTCCCTCGACTTCTTTTGAATCCTCCAGAACAAAGCCTATCCCCATCATTATACGCCACCGTATCTTGTCTATCTCGTTTGACAACGCGTTTGTTAACTGGGCCATGTTCTTAAGGCGGCGCAAACCAAACTCTACATTTGCCTTGAGTCTCAAGTAATCTCTTGACCTCCTATCGCCGGTGAAGTTTTCAGCCATGCTTTCGACTTCCACTGTCAGCGCCTTCATAGCCTCCAAGTCCTCCTCATACGTGAATGGATAATCTTTCATCTGTAATGATTCGTCCATTGCCCCCTCTGCTCGCAACGCTGCCCGCATCTTATCCGTAGAATCTGCAGGCAGACCCCAGATGGCTAATTCATAAATCAGCTCATCTTTGACCAACTTGTCCACCAAATACTTGTTTGCCAACGACATGGCTATATGAAACTCGTATAAACTTATACTTATATGAAGCACCACAGATAATCAAATATATATTTTACAGTGCTAAAATTTCATCAAATTTACACTCACAATAAACCACGGAACTTCACACCCGTAAAATTACACTCACTACCATGCAACACAAAATCACCATTAACAATCAAAGACACACCCGCGATTACAAAAATTGTCATCACTTTACACTCGCGAAACTTAACTTGTCGGCCCCACGTTGGGCGCCAAAAATGTCACGCAATACCGTGGGGAACGCTCGAAGGTTTGCCCGACCACAGCCACAGACGGTCGTGGGAAAAACTGCGTCATTCGTTTGATTCCTGTGCGTTCCTTCGGCTATGGAACGAGACGTAGCCTCACGGATAAGCGAAGGAAAATGTATATATATATATACATATATTATTTTTTTCTTTACAAACAAAACAAAATAATCTAACACTAGGGAGAGTCACTTTTTTTCCCTTAATATAATCAATAAAATCACCAACGATTCATCTGGTACATAATATAACCACTAAGAATAATCAATATTTAAACAATATAATGTAAATAAAACAAACTACATGTGGGGGCTCCCCTTGATGAAGACAGTCTTCTCCGTTGATTGACCTTGAATCTTCTTGTTGCACTAGTGAATCGCTTTTACAGCATACAGACGTTACGTTTCGTACGGTTTTCTTTACACTCCGCTACACCAGCACCAATCTCTTACTCTTCGAACGTACTCCTCCTGAATTATTTTCCGCATCAGAACTCTTCCACACTTTTAATAGCTACCCTATGTTCGTTTACTACCAGTCGCTCGTTAGGATTCTGGTTTTTGATTTTTAAACATTGTTTTTGTTTTCTGTTGACGCTTTCACGTTGCTCTCACGCACGCAACTGCGTTTATGTCACCTGTGCAATTTCGCCCTACCTTAAGTCCAGAGCAAATGTCGCTGCAACCCTACGTTAAATCCAGAGCAAATGTCGCTGCAAACAAATGCCAATTAACGAGATGATATTCGCTGTCGCTATCCACGATTGTGTGAAAATCTCCCAATGGTGATGATTTGAATGACGAAATAAATTGGTAAATAATCGGTTTGGTCACACCGCTGCATCACTGGACTCGTCACCAGGTGTTCTTTTACTGACTGTCTGGTTCCAAATTAGCGATTCTTGTAAACATCCACCTTTTACTTTTTGATTCAGCACAATTGTATTTATTACAACTATTCTTAATCGAACCCTCCTCGACTCACTCTTTGACTCAACTCAACTCAAAACTGCATTTTTTTTTCTAATTCAATTTTACACAACTGTCTTATTTTTTCAGCTTACTGAATTAACAATCTATACAAACATCAAAGTATAAAAATGAATTTGGCAACAACATTAGTAATGAACATTTATCTTGTTTCAAAGTAAACCGTTGGTGAAATAGAGCAAACTAAATCTGGAATCGGACCAAAAGTGACTCTCCTCTAAATTTACCGTTTAAAAGCATTCGCCAAACATCTAATCCGTAACATTTTCCCCCCTCACGAAAAAAATTTCCTGAAATTCAATTGATGATGACAGACTAAAACTTATCATGCGTGAATTCATAATTTCTGTTCAGTTAAGATAATTCAGTTACTTCAACTAACGAACATCAATTAAATATATAAAAAAAACAAAAGGTGTCCCGACGGAACGAAAACAATACTCGCGACTTGTCAAATTCACAAATTTTTGTATTTGTTTTTGTTGTTGTTTTGTTTTGTTTTTGTTTGAATTGATGTCACGAAACCCTTAACGTGTTAATTCATGCTTATTGTATCCGTCTTAGGTTATCTCAGTCTACGTACGGTTTAAGATCCTTGGCATGCCAGCGTCCTGCCTCACGCCCTTCCAGATCCACCAATTTAAAAATAGATGAAGTTTCACGTTGTACAATTCTAAAAGGTCCCAAATATTCTGGAGCTAGTTTCGCAAAATAAAAATGAGCTGCGTCGGATTGGGCGAAATTACGCCTCCAAACCTAGTCATGTACATAAAATAGAGGAATCCTTTTCCGGATGTTATATCGCTGCCTACTCTTTCCTGCGGGCTCCTTTAGATGTTGAAGTACTACTTCCCGAAGCTTCGTCAGTCCCTCCGCCCTTTGCACCAGGTCACTGACTAACTCATCCTTGCATGAAGGTTGTGGTCCCTTTTGCGAAAGGATCATATCTCGGCTAAAATTCATACAATGAGGTCTGGCTCCCATGGCCTCGTGTGTGTAAGTGCGTAGCGCACACCCAATCTGTGGTAAATCACGATCACACTTCCGATGATTTTCGCCGACGTACGCCCGAAGCATACGTTTAATGTTTTGATTTATACGCTCTGCCGGATTTGCCTGAGGGTGATAGAAGGCTGTATATTGCAACCGGGTACCATATAACAACATGAGTGTCTGTAATTCCTTGGACCTGAAGTGTGCCCCGTTATCACACACTATTACCCCAGGGACTCCAAACAGTAAAAATACCCTTTCTTCGAGTAATCTGAAAACTTGCATGGCCGTGGCCTGGCTTAGTGGAAATATCAGAGGAAATTTTGTACAGTAATCCACTACCGTTAAAATATAGATGTTGCCCTGCGTAAATCGAGGCAAAGGACCGATTAAATCGATACAGGTAATCTCCCAAGGTTCTTTTGCTTGACCCACCCTGGTAGTCATAGTTCCATATGGCGGTCGCCTCTCTACTTTGGTGGCCTGACAAACTTTACATCTGGCCACATACCGTTGAATATTGGTACGCATTGTAGGCCAAAAATACCTATGTGCCACCCGATCGTATGTGCGACTTGCACCCATATGTCCCGCTGTTGGTTCATCGTGACATTCTTGCAGAACCCTTTTCCTGTCTCCTTTGTTAATCACTTGTTTCCATGAGTTTTCTTTGAGATCCGAATAACGATTGGAAACTCTTTTCCACAACAAGTTGCCCTCTATCCGCCAGTCTTTAAATTGATCTGGATTGCTCTTTACCTTATCCATCATTCCTAATACCCATCTATCCTCTAACAACCTATCCTCCACAACTGCCGCTACTTCAGGAACCGACCTCGACAAGGCGTCTGGCACTAAATGTACTTTCCCCTTTTGGTGAACAACATCATAAGCAAACTGCTGAAGCCAAACGGCCCATCTTGTGAGTCTTCCTGCCGGATTCTTCTGGTTATTTAACCACACTAAAGAATGATGATCGGTGACTACTCTAAATTTGGTACCTTCAATATATGGCCGCGATTTCTCTATCACTCACAAAACGGCCAGGCATTCCTTTTCAGTAGTCGAATATTTCCTCTCTGCTTTGTTTAGGGAACGACTTAAATAACAAATAACTCTTTCATCTTCCGGGAAAACTTGACTTAACACTGCTCCTAACCCGACGTCTGACGCATGCGTCTGGACAATGAATGGTCAGTTGAAGTCTGGATACGACAGAATCGGAGCAGAAGCCAGTTTCAACTTGCATTTGTTGAAAGCCAGTTCACATTCTGAAGTCCACTGAAAACGCTGGTTTTTCCGAAGCAGATCCGTCAGTGGTGACACCAATGATGAATGATCCGGTATAAACCGCCTGTACCATGATACCATACCCAAAAACGGTCGTATCTGTTTCACAGATTGGGGTCTGGGTATATTAATCACGCTCTCAATTTTCTCAGAATCGGCGCTTAAACCAGTTTTATCAACTAGATATCCCAAATATTTTAGATGGGGACGACAGAAATGGCACTTATTCCGGGACAGTTTAAGGCCTGCTTCCCTCAGCCGTTTAAACACCTCCTGGAGTATCTCTAAGTGTTTGTCGAACGTTTGGGTGACGATGATGATATCATCCAGATACGTGAAAACGTAGGGTTCTAAAACAGGACCTAGAACACGATCAATCAACCGTTGCCACGTAGCTGGAGCGTTTAACAACTCAAACGGCATCCTACAAAACTGAAATAAACCCCTACCTGGAATTGTGAAAGCAGTAAACTGACGGGAATCTTCCGCCACGGGTACTTCCAAGTAGGCGGACTTTATATCTAGAGTCGAAAGATATTTAGCGTCCCGTAACTTATCCAACGTAGCTGAAACATAGGGTAGAGGATAAGCATCCTTTTCAGACACCCGGTTGACTTTGCAAAAATCTACACAAAAACGATATGTGTCATCTTTCTTTTTCACCATCAAAATTGGCGAAGACCATGCACTGGAGGATGGTTCTACTACTCCCAACTTCAACATTTCTACCAACTCATCGTTGATGTGTTTTTAAAAAGCTACTGAAGCCGGGTAATACCTTTGTTTAATGGGCATCGAATTCGTCTTGATGACGTGCTCCACTAAACTAGTACATCCCAATCCATCTCTCATTTGCACAAATTTGTCATCCACCAAATTTTTCAGATATGACTCCTCCTCCTGAGAAAGACTGATTCTATCGTGTAAATGTTCAGCTGAAAAAGTAACCGCTTCATGGATAAAATCCCAACAATCATGTTTTATATTTGAGGTAATTCCAAACTACTTTAAAAAATCTACCCCAAGGATCAGCCCATGCGGTAACGAAGGAAACACCAAAACTTCCATTCTCCTTGTCGCCCTATATAGCTTTATGGGCACCAACACCTGGCTCAGGATGTAACACCGTCTTTCATCTGCCAATCGTACCACTTGTTGTGTAGCCATTCCCAGTTCTACTCCAATTTCCTGCAGCTGCTGCCAACCTTTCTGCTCCACAATTGTAGTGGACGCACCGGAGTCTACCGAATCCGTAATTTTTCTCCCTAAAATATCCACACCCAGATGAGGATGTTCATCCCCTGGTTGTGAAGAAAATATGTACGCGGATCTTTCTTCTGCGGCTTGTTCATTACAGTTAATTACGGTGCCCTGATCGCCGCCTATCGAGCACCGCAGTCGTTTCCCACTTCCTTCGTTTGGTTTTGGTTCCCTGAGCACCATGTTGGTCGCATCCCGCGCGAGGTACACTCTGCAAAACCTTGAACGAATCGTATTTGGTCGGCCGCATCCAAAACAACGTCTCGCGAAATGCGCCTGACTGCCACAGTTTCAACAAACTCCGTGTGGCCTATCGTTTGATGAAGTAACAAACAAGGGTCTACATATGTCAGATATGGTTCTAAACCTTTGCCATCCTTCGGTTTGGTGGAGGGTTAAAAGCCTCTACCGTGGCCCTCGTTGCTTCCAACTTCCTTCCCAGCTGTATTAGTTCAGCCACCGTAGCTACCGATTGCATTGCTAGCTGCATCTGATAAAAAGGGTTAATGTTTCTTCGTAGGATTTTCATTTTTTCGAACTCACTACACGGTTCTCCTTGCCTTCGGAATAGACCATCCATCACGGCTACATAGATTCCAATAGACCCGCCTTGGCCTTGAGTACGCCGCCGAATTTCATCCCAAAGGCGATCATCATAATCAGCCGGAAGAAATTCGGCCTGTAGCTCACGTTGCAGGTCTTTCCAGCTACAGCACCTGCCTCGATTAGCTCTATACCAAATGAGAGCCTTGCCCTCAAACAAATCCACAATGGCATTATATAATTGAGAGGAGGCTAAACCGCGGGCAACACGGAGCTCTTCCACCCGCTCAAGAAAAGCACTCACGAAGCTTGGAGTTTCACCCGTGAACTTAACCCCCCATTTGACAACATTTTGTTGTTTGGAAAAATCCTCCGTGACAAGCCTTCGGGTTGAACAGAAGGCTGGTCCTTCGAAATTCGCAAGAGACTTTGACTCCGGTCCCGGTTTTGACTCCATTACCCCAGTCTTAATTGTTTTCTCTTCGTTTAGTCCCTCGACTTCTTTTGAATCCTCCAGAACAAAGCCTATCCCCATCATTATACGCCACCGTATCTTGTCTATCTCGTTTGACAACGCGTTTGTTAACTGGGCCATGTTCTTAAGGCGGCGCAAACCAAACTCTACATTTGCCTTGAGTCTCAAGTAATCTCTTGACCTCCTATCGCCGGTGAAGTTTTCTGCCATGCTTTCGACTTCCACTGTCAGCGCCTTCATAGCCTCCAAGTCCTCCTCATACGTGAATGGATAATCTTTCATCTGTTATGATTCGTCCATTGCCCCCTCTGCTCGCAACGCTGCCCGCATCTTATCCGTAGAATCTGCAGGCAGACCCCAGATGGCTAATTCATAAATCAGCTCATCTTTGACCAACTTGTCCACCAAATACTTGTTTGCCAACGACATGGCTATATGAAACTCGTATAAACTTATACTTATATGAAGCACCACAGATAATCAAATATATATTTTACAGTGCTAAAATTTCATCAAATTTACACTCACAATAAACCACGGAACTTCACACCCGTAAAATTACACTCACTACCATGCAACACAAAATCACCATTAACAATCAAAGACACACCCGCGATTACAAAAATTGTCATCACTTTACACTCGCGAAACTTAACTTGTCGGCCCCACGTTGGGCGCCAAAAATGTCACGCAATACCGTGGGGAACGCTCGAAGGTTTGCCCGACCACAGCCACAGACGGTCGTGGGAAAAACTGCGTCATTCGTTTGATTCCTGTGCGTTCCTTCGGCTATGGAACGAGACGTAGCCTCACGGATAAGCGAAGGAAAATGTATATATATATATATACATATATTATTTTTTTCTTTACAAACAAAACAAAATAATCTAACACTAGGGAGAGTCACTTTTTTTCCCTTAATATAATCAATAAAATCACCAACGATTCATCTGGTACATAATATAACCACTAAGAATAATCAATATTTAAACAATATAATGTAAATAAAACAAACTACATGTGGGGGCTCCCCTTGATGAAGACAGTCTTCTCCGTTGATTGACCTTGAATCTTCTTGTTGCACTAGTGAATCGCTTTTACAGCATACAGACGTTACGTTTCGTACGGTTTTCTTTACACTCCGCTACACCAGCACCAATCTCTTACTCTTCGAACGTACTCCTCCTGAATTATTTTCCGCATCAGAACTCTTCCACACTTTTAATAGCTACCCTATGTTCGTTTACTACCAGTCGCTCGTTAGGATTCTGGTTTTTGATTTTTAAACATTGTTTTTGTTTTCTGTTGACGCTTTCACGTTGCTCTCACGCACGCAACTGCGTTTATGTCACCTGTGCAATTTCGCCCTACCTTAAGTCCAGAGCAAATGTCGCTGCAACCCTACGTTAAATCCAGAGCAAATGTCGCTGCAAACAAATGCCAATTAACGAGATGATATTCGCTGTCGCTATCCACGATTGTGTGAAAATCTCCCAATGGTGATGATTTGAATGACGAAATAAATTGGTAAATAATCGGTTTGGTCACACCGCTGCATCACTGGACTCGTCACCAGGTGTTCTTTTACTGACTGTCTGGTTCCAAATTAGCGATTCTTGTAAACATCCACCTTTTACTTTTTGATTCAGCACAATTGTATTTATTACAACTATTCTTAATCGAACCCTCCTCGACTCACTCTTTGACTCAACTCAACTCAAAACTGCATTTTTTTTTCTAATTCAATTTTACACAACTGTCTTATTTTTTCAGCTTACTGAATTAACAATCTATACAAACATCAAAGTATAAAAATGAATTTGGCAACAACATTAGTAATGAACATTTATCTTGTTTCAAAGTAAACCGTTGGTGAAATAGAGCAAACTAAATCTGGAATCGGACCAAAAGTGACTCTCCTCTAAATTTACCGTTTAAAAGCATTCGCCAAACATCTAATCCGTAACATTTTCCCCCCTCACGAAAAAAATTTCCTGAAATTCAATTGATGATGACAGACTAAAACTTATCATGCGTGAATTCATAATTTCTGTTCAGTTAAGATAATTCAGTTACTTCAACTAACGAACATCAATTAAATATATAAAAAAAACAAAAGGTGTCCCGACGGAACGAAAACAATACTCGCGACTTGTCAAATTCACAAATTTTTGTATTTGTTTTTGTTGTTGTTTTGTTTTGTTTTTGTTTGAATTGATGTCACGAAACCCTTAACGTGTTAATTCATGCTTATTGTATCCGTCTTAGGTTATCTCAGTCTACGTACGGTTTAAGATCCTTGGCATGCCAGCGTCCTGCCTCACGCCCTTCCAGATCCACCAATTTAAAAATAGATGAAGTTTCACGTTGTACAATTCTAAAAGGTCCCAAATATTCTGGAGCTAGTTTCGCAAAATAAAAATGAGCTGCGTCGGATTGGGCGAAATTACGCCTCCAAACCTAGTCATGTACATAAAATAGAGGAATCCTTTTCCGGATGTTATATCGCTGCCTACTCTTTCCTGCGGGCTCCTTTAGATGTTGAAGTACTACTTCCCGAAGCTTCGTCAGTCCCTCCGCCCTCTGCACCAGGTCACTGACTAACTCATCCTTGCATGAAGGTTGTGGTCCCTTTTGCGAAAGGATCATATCTCGGCTAAAATTCATACAATGAGGTCTGGCTCCCATGGCCTCGTGTGTGTAAGTGCGTAGCGCACACCCAATCTGTGGTAAATCACGATCACACTTCCGATGATTTTCGCCGACGTACGCCCGAAGCATACGTTTAATGTTTTGATTTATACGCTCTGCCGGATTTGCCTGAGGGTGATAGAAGGCTGTATATTGCAACCGGGTACCATATAACAACATGAGTGTCTGTAATTCCTTGGACCTGAAGTGTGCCCCGTTATCACACACTATTACCCCAGGGACTCCAAACAGTAAAAATACCCTTTCTTCGAGTAATCTGAAAACTTGCATGGCCGTGGCCTGGCTTAGTGGAAATATCAGAGGAAATTTTGTACAGTAATCCACTACCGTTAAAATATAGATGTTGCCCTGCGTAAATCGAGGCAAAGGACCGATTAAATCGATACAGGTAATCTCCCAAGGTTCTTTTGCTTGACCCACCCTGGTAGTCATAGTTCCATATGGCGGTCGCCTCTCTACTTTGGTGGCCTGACAAACTTTACATCTGGCCACATACCGTTGAATATTGGTACGCATTGTAGGCCAAAAATACCTATGTGCCACCCGATCGTATGTGCGACTTGCACCCATATGTCCCGCTGTTGGTTCATCGTGACATTCTTGCAGAACCCTTTTCCTGTCTCCTTTGTTAATCACTTGTTTCCATGAGTTTTCTTTGAGATCCGAATAACGATTGGAAACTCTTTTCCACAACAAGTTGCCCTCTATCCGCCAGTCTTTAAATTGATCTGGATTGCTCTTTACCTTATCCATCATTCCTAATACCCATCTATCCTCTAACAACCTATCCTCCACAACTGCCGCTACTTCAGGAACCGACCTCGACAAGGCGTCTGGCACTAAATGTACTTTCCCCTTTTGGTGAACAACATCATAAGCAAACTGCTGAAGCCAAACGGCCCATCTTGTGAGTCTTCCTGCCGGATTCTTCTGGTTATTTAACCACACTAAAGAATGATGATCGGTGACTACTCTAAATTTGGTACCTTCAATATATGGCCGCGATTTCTCTATCACTCACAAAACGGCCAGGCATTCCTTTTCAGTAGTCGAATATTTCCTCTCTGCTTTGTTTAGGGAACGACTTAAATAACAAATAACTCTTTCATCTTCCGGGAAAACTTGACTTAACACTGCTCCTAACCCGACGTCTGACGCATGCGTCTGGACAATGAATGGTCAGTTGAAGTCTGGATACGACAGAATCGGAGCAGAAGCCAGTTTCAACTTGCATTTGTTGAAAGCCAGTTCACATTCTGAAGTCCACTGAAAACGCTGGTTTTTCCGAAGCAGATCCGTCAGTGGTGACACCAATGATGAATGATCCGGTATAAACCGCCTGTACCATGATACCATACCCAAAAACGGTCGTATCTGTTTCACAGATTGGGGTCTGGGTATATTAATCACGCTCTCAATTTTCTCAGAATCGGCGCTTAAACCAGTTTTATCAACTAGATATCCCAAATATTTTAGATGGGGACGACAGAAATGGCACTTATTCCGGGACAGTTTAAGGCCTGCTTCCCTCAGCCGTTTAAACACCTCCTGGAGTATCTCTAAGTGTTTGTCGAACGTTTGGGTGACGATGATGATATCATCCAGATACGTGAAAACGTAGGGTTCTAAAACAGGACCTAGAACACGATCAATCAACCGTTGCCACGTAGCTGGAGCGTTTAACAACTCAAACGGCATCCTACAAAACTGAAATAAACCCCTACCTGGAATTGTGAAAGCAGTAAACTGACGGGAATCTTCCGCCACGGGTACTTCCAAGTAGGCGGACTTTATATCTAGAGTCGAAAGATATTTAGCGTCCCGTAACTTATCCAACGTAGCTGAAACATAGGGTAGAGGATAAGCATCCTTTTCAGACACCCGGTTGACTTTGCAAAAATCTACACAAAAACGATATGTGTCATCTTTCTTTTTCACCATCAAAATTGGCGAAGACCATGCACTGGAGGATGGTTCTACTACTCCCAACTTCAACATTTCTACCAACTCATCGTTGATGTGTTTTTAAAAAGCTACTGAAGCCGGGTAATACCTTTGTTTAATGGGCATCGAATTCGTCTTGATGACGTGCTCCACTAAACTAGTACATCCCAATCCATCTCTCATTTGCACAAATTTGTCATCCACCAAATTTTTCAGATATGACTCCTCCTCCTGAGAAAGACTGATTCTATCGTGTAAATGTTCAGCTGAAAAAGTAACCGCTTCATGGATAAAATCCCAACAATCATGTTTTATATTTGAGGTAATTCCAAACTACTTTAAAAAATCTACCCCAAGGATCAGCCCATGCGGTAACGAAGGAAACACCAAAACTTCCATTCTCCTTGTCGCCCTATATAGCTTTATGGGCACCAACACCTGGCTCAGGATGTAACACCGTCTTTCATCTGCCAATCGTACCACTTGTTGTGTAGCCATTCCCAGTTCTACTCCAATTTCCTGCAGCTGCTGCCAACCTTTCTGCTCCACAATTGTAGTGGACGCACCGGAGTCTACCGAATCCGTAATTTTTCTCCCTAAAATATCCACACCCAGATGAGGATGTTCATCCCCTGGTTGTGAAGAAAATATGTACGCGGATCTTTCTTCTGCGGCTTGTTCATTACAGTTAATTACGGTGCCCTGATCGCCGCCTATCGAGCACCGCAGTCGTTTCCCACTTCCTTCGTTTGGTTTTGGTTCCCTGAGCACCATGTTGGTCGCATCCCGCGCGAGGTACACTCTGCAAAACCTTGAACGAATCGTATTTGGTCGGCCGCATCCAAAACAACGTCTCGCGAAATGCGCCTGACTGCCACAGTTTCAACAAACTCCGTGTGGCCTATCGTTTGATGAAGTAACAAACAAGGGTCTACATATGTCAGATATGGTTCTAAACCTTTGCCATCCTTCGGTTTGGTGGAGGGTTAAAAGCCTCTACCGTGGCCCTCGTTGCTTCCAACTTCCTTCCCAGCTGTATTAGTTCAGCCACCGTAGCTACCGATTGCATTGCTAGCTGCATCTGATAAAAAGGGTTAATGTTTCTTCGTAGGATTTTCATTTTTTCGAACTCACTACACGGTTCTCCTTGCCTTCGGAATAGACCATCCATCACGGCTACATAGATTCCAATAGACCCGCCTTGGCCTTGAGTACGCCGCCGAATTTCATCCCAAAGGCGATCATCATAATCAGCCGGAAGAAATTCGGCCTGTAGCTCACGTTGCAGGTCTTTCCAGCTACAGCACCTGCTTCGATTAGCTCTATACCAAATGAGAGCCTTGCCCTCAAACAAATCCACGATGGCATTATATAATTGAGAGGAGGCTAAACCGCGGGCAACACGGAGCTCTTCCACCCGCTCAAAAAAAGCACTCACGAAGTTTGGAGTTTCACCCGTGAGCTTAACCCCCCATTTGACAACATTTTGTTGTTTGGAAAAATCCTCCGTGACAAGCCTTGGGGTTGAACAGAAGGCTGGTCCTTCGAAATTCGCAAGAGACTTTGACTCCGGTCCCGGTTTTGACTCCATTACCCCAGTCTTAATTGTTTTCTCTTCGTTTAGTCCCTCGACTTCTTTTGAATCCTCCAGAACAAAGCCTATCCCCATCATTATACGCCACCGTATCTTGTCTATCTCGTTTGACAACGCGTTTGTTAACTGGGCCATGTTCTTAAGGCGGCGCAAACCAAACTCTACATTTGCCTTGAGTCTCAAGTAATCTCTTGACCTCCTATCGCCGGTGAAGTTTTCTGCCATGCTTTCGACTTCCACTGTCAGCGCCTTCATAGCCTCCAAGTCCTCCTCATATGTGAATGGATAATCTTTCATCTGTAATGATTCGTCCATTGCCTCCTCTGCTCACAACGCTGCCCGCATCTTATCCGTAGTATCTGCAGGCAGACCCCAGATGGCTAATTCATAAATCGGCTCATCTTTGACCAACTTGTCCACCAAATACTTGTTTGCCAACGACATGGCTATATGAAAC